>ML682013.1:16782805-16852792 GCA_007922195.1 Podocnemis expansa
CCCCCCTGAATTTCATAACACCCCCTCAGTTGTCAGCTAGTGTTATAGGAATTTAGTGAGTACTCCTACACCCCTCAAACCTTCCCCTACACCCCCAATTTCCCAACACCCCCCAGGTGTCAGCTGGTAACAGTGTTATACCAAATTAATGAGCACCCTCCTGAATTTCATAACACCCCCTCAGTTGTCAGCTAGTAACAGTGTTATACCAAATTAATGAGCACTCATACACCCCCCCTGAATTTCATAACACCCCCCCAGTTGTCAGCTAGTAATAGTGTTATACCAATTTAGTGAGCACTCCCCAATACCGCCTTATACCCCCTGAATTTCCCAACACCCCCATGTCAGCTAGTAACATTGTTATACCAATTTAGTGAGCACCCCTACACACCCCCAAACTTCCCCCTACACACAGCCCTTATTTCAAGTCCCAGGGGGAAGCATCCCAGGGCCCCCTAAAAACAGCCGAATGTTACATTAATGCTACACTTTCCCCATGCAGCCTCCAATGTCCTCCTTTTCTTACTTCCCCATCCTCCTTTCCAGGCATTGGTACCTGGTAACCTTGCACTTGGTGGATTGTGTCTTATTCCCCAGCCACCCCTGCCTGGTGCTGGGCGTCCTGCTGCCCCCACAGCCCCGTCCCTGTCCCCACACCGAGCTCTGCAGGGTGCTCCAGGGTCTGAGCATGGCACATCCCTGCCTAAAGCCAGCAGGCCAGGCCCCCTAGGGACTCAGTGTCACTCTCAAGTCAGTGAAATCCCCTGGAAAGCTGTCTGGAAAGCAGCGGAAACAGCCATTCCAAAGCAAAAGACTTGGCTGGGGAAGCTGGTTTCTTGGGAAGAGAAAGTAAACTCGGGTATCTCGAGGAAATCCGGTGGCCCTTTATAGGGATCTTTGAAGGAAGGAGTTGAAATCCCTGGTCCTGCACCTGCCAGGGACCTCTTGTGTTAAATGCTGGCAGTCATTGTTAAAAGCCTTAGCACACATTGACGTTGGAAAGGCACAAGTTCTGAGGGAAAGCAGCGTCTTAAATCTAACATTTGTATTATCACTAGCTCCTTTGCAAATTTGTTTACCATTAAAGCGCCTGATTCATTTCCTCTTGATAGGAATGCTAATGTGACTAGGATGCAGGCTCAGGAGACAGGATATAGCCATGACGTGTGCCGACCCCTGGCTTGGCTCCTGAAGGGTTAATAGCACGGGGAAACTGCCAGCCTGTTCAGCTGGGGCTGATTAGTGGCTTCACAAAGCTGCAGAGATAAAAAGCTGAGAGCAGAGGGGTGGGGTAGTTGGTCTCTAAACTACCTGAAAAAGCATGGTGTGGAGGGACCACAAGCCTCCTTGGTTTTTTTTTTTTATTTTTATTTTGTAGGTGCCTGCAGCAACAGCCTGATGAGATATGGCCCTAGGCACTAGACTTTCTGTAAAAGGGGGACCAAAGGGGTAGCTGAAGAACAGCTGGAAGGACAAGCATGCTAGCTAGGGCTAGGAGAGCACAAAGAGGTGGGGATGGTGTTGCTCACTTTGTCAAAAGGCCATAAGAATAGCCATACTGGGTCAGACCATTGGCCCAGTATCCTGACCTCAAGCAGTGACTGATGCCAGATGCTTCAGGGGAAATGAGCCAAACTGGGTAATTACTGCATGAGCCATTCTTTGTCATCAGATCCTAGTTTCTGGCTGTTAAAGGCTCAGGGAAGACTGGGCCATGAGTTTGTGTCCTAGATCATCTTGGCTAATAGCCACTGATGGGCCTAGCATCCAGGAATTTATCTGATGTGGGGTTCCTCATCTGAAATCTGGGTGGGTGACTGAGCCTTGGGCACCCTACCAAGCCCAGCATGGGGGCTTATCAAGGCTTTAGAAAAAATGCCCCATATTCAAAAGGGGCTACAGACTGTGTATCTCTCTTCAAGGCTCAGTGGTATATTCAGTACCCAGGAAAGGGTTACCAGTGATTTGGGCAAAGGTTGTAATGAGGAATCAATGAGGGGGCTAGAAGGTGGACAACACCTCAGAGGAGAAAGGGAAAATGAGGCAGAATTTCTGTGTTACTTGATCTAGCTATGATGGGTGCTGGAGATACTAAAACAAACAGTCCTATTTAGTTTAAAAATGCATTTGCTGAATACATCTCTGGTTCTCTCTCAGGGCCTGATTACCTAAATTCCAAAAGGTAGGAAGTGAAATTGTTTCCTTGTTGTGACACTCCACCAGAACAATCATTTTGGTTCAGTCAAAGTGTGATGCCCTACATTTCATATCATTGCATCAACACACTACTATTTATAGAGCACCCTAGAGGTACATGGTGCATTACAAGCAAATGAGACCTGGTTCCTGCTCCCAAACTTGTTAAAACCTAAGCATAGCCAAGTCCAACAAAGATACAATTAACACCAAGACACCCATCACAGCAGACAACATATGGTTACTTGGTTTAATTATACATTCAAGTGATTTGTTTTGTTTAATATTCTGGTTTTGCTGTTTAGATATGTTTGTTTTGCTTTTTGTATTTAAAATGTTAGAAGCAAGTGTATGCATGGTTGCTCCCCTCAGGATATTATCTTATGCTTTATATCCGGATTAGTTTTTAAGTGTCTCCAGCAATGTGGCTTTTTCTTCTCTTGTAGTTTATGCTACCATTTAACTAGATGTCACTCTTTGGAAGCTTTTGCTGATGTTTTCTTTTAATTTTATATCCTTGTTCCTAGCTATGTCCAGCTGTACTTCCATAAATAATTCCTCTTCATCTTGGTGTTATTTCCTCACAGTATATGTAGCTTGTTAATTTCTCCTCTTATGAAGTGTCTAAACTAGGCTTTTTTGTCTCAAATTTCCCACTGATGCTATGCAATGATGATGATGGGGTTGCCAGTATAGAGCAGACTCCAGAGAGCTGTCACTGTCTTAAGCACTAGGTCATCTCCTCGTGCTTGAATTAGGTCTAGGGATGATGTCCTGCATGAAATATCAATGGCTGCTGAATTATTGTCTACATGAGTACTCCTACTGTTGGATCACCATTGGAGCTGAACTGGTGGTAGCAACAGAGGGAATTCTGAAGCTAAAAGACTGGTGGAGATATGCCCCAAGTCACTGTTTGTTAACACATCTAGCCCTTTTGTTTTTCATATAAATCAAGTTCTCCAGTTCCCTAAATGTTTTGATTATTCTTCTTTTTACTTGTCTATTGCTTGGATACTGAGGTGTCCAGGAATCAAAGCAAGTTGCAGGCGTGATGTCATGAAAGCCAGAGTGTTGAGATAAAAATTGATTACCATGTCTAGGATTCTATATAGGTACTTGTTATGCATGTTTAATTTTACTTCTTGTCATTTGTGATGTTAATATGGGAGGTGAATAGTTGGTGCTGCTCCTCCCCAGCACTAGAGTAAAGAGAGTTAAGCAGCCAGGCAGTCTGACAGGCAGGTTGCTGGTCACTGAAATCTGCCCGGCAACAGGACAACATGGCTGCCCCCATGCGAGTGGCAGTTCCAGAATGTTTGCCCCTATAGACTAATGAGGGAGACTGTGGCGCGAAAAGGGGCATGCCTGATTGGAGAATGAGTTTGGTGGCGTGAAAAAGGAAGCGTGATGATTGGACAAAGGGACTGCTTTTAAGCAATGGTCTCGGAAGAGGACGAGGCTCCCTGCGTGGACTCTGCAAGAGTAAGCTCCCTGTGCAGTTGCTGTCCTGGGCTGCGGGTGGAGAAGCCTATGCCGCTGTCTTCTCCTGCCTCCTACTTCATCATTAGAGAGGAACAGGGGAGCCTCGGGATCTCCTGGACTGACATGTGTGACTGAACTTCTGGTTCTGTAGAATCAGAGATTCAGGCTGGAAGCGGAGGTCCCTGGCAGGCTCTGAAGAGGACGGGTGCGTCTGGAAATCCCCGAAGATCTGGAGCCAGGGAGCCAGCTCCAGCCAAAAGACTTTGTGTAGGGGTGAATAGACTGTTGTTTCAGGACAGGCCAGAAGGAGGCGCAGAAGCCACCGCACCAACTCTGGACCGAGTTGAGCTGCGAGGGACCAATCACGGAGACTGTCGGGGTCTACGCCATCCGGCGAAGGAAAACTGTGAGACCCTAACCAGGGTGTGGGTGGCGGGTGCCCTAAAAGGGGTGATACTCACCGGTCATCTGTAATAGACCTGGGGGTATGGGGGTCTGCCATGAACTTACCAGACTTAAGGGTCTCAAGGGTATTTTGGACACGAGAATGGAGGATGCCGGTTCTCTGAGGGGGGGTTGATATCTGCACAGGCTATCATAATAATATTTAGAATGATAAGTGGTTCAATAAGGTTTAATATGTGTATATGTTAGCATAGCTGTTAAGTTCCCCTTACTGGTTCTCTTCCCCTGGTTCTTCCCTCCTGTTCCCTGAATAGTTTCTGGTTAATGATAAAGCTGCCTTGTGATTCTGTAAGTCCGTGTCAGAGCAGCACAGGTTGATAGATGCCTGCTGTGAGGGGGGCCTGTAAAAAAGGAGGTAGAAATCCGTCTTCCCCCTATTTTTCTTTAACAAGAGGGACTATCCTTTCCCTGCTTCCTGACTTAAGACCTCTACTTACATAACCCAAAGTTCATAGGCCTTTTTTCACCTTATCAGATTGCAAACTCTAACCTAATTTATGGTCCAATATCACCACAGGGCCTTTTTTTAATCTCTGCTTTCCTTCCAGTGAATATCTGTAGTTCAGATGACTTCCCTTAGGATACTTCCTTGCAGTGCTTTCAAAGTGAACCTTATTTTGTAACTTTAGAGCTGCCAATATGCTGAACCTTCCCTAAGGGGCTTGATGCTGCTCCAGGTGAATTAAGTGAGAGACTTATTGCTAAAATTCGTGTGAATGGGAGTAGGCCTTAGGTATGGCATCTACAAAGGCAATTTAGTGCCTATGTCCCAATTTTGGCTTCACTGTGATCCTGAAAATTCCTGCTGAATGCTGGTGGGTGTCTCAATTACTGAATTAGTCATCTTCTATCTCTATCCCAGTGATTTACTCACAGTAGAACAGTTTTAGCAGCAAACACTGAGGGAGCCCCCTATCAGAATCTTATAGCTTACTAGTTAAAACACCCACCTAGTATTTTGAACAGGTATCTCAAACCTCTTTTCTCCCTATTCAGGCAAGAAGGAAGGGAAATGAACCTCAGTCTCTTGCATCCAGGTGAGTGCCTGCTCACTGAGCTAAAATTGTAAGATCAGTTGCACCACCATCATCAATTTCTCCAGTTGCTTTGCATAAAGTATTGCAGGTGCCTAACTCACTCCAGCAGCAAACACTTTAGGCACCTAAGCCATCTGACTCGTTTGTGGATTGCTAAGCAGAGCTACATGCATGTCTGGACTTGGGTGTCTATCTCAGGAAGGGTAGCTTAGCATATATCCATCTCCTAAGCATTTCCAATTGGCTAGTTTAGGCAGCTTCCTGCCTAGTGTGCTGTCTTTTGTGGATCACATTCTTGAACATCTCTCTCCCCATTCACTGTAAATGAAGCTTAGGTGCCTAGCTTAGCATTAGGGATCAGTTTTGTGTTCCCCTGGGGAATGGGGGGTGAGGTGAGGGACAAGAGCAAAGTTCCTCTTAAGTGCCTAAAAGTTCAGTGTTGCAGAGCTTACATCTCTTTGTGGATCTTGCCCTAGGTTCCTTCAGATTATTTCTGTTCTCTGTGGTGTTGATGTGACCTTCCAATTCAGTATGTATGAATTTCACTAATATGCTCTTACTTCATTTCTAGAAATAAATCCTAGTCTGACACCAACAGTTTTATCCTCTAATTTCAAATATAGTAAAAGATAAAAGCCCTGCTTAAAAGTTCCTACAATCTTAGGGCCATATCCACAAAAGATTTTACACTTGTGCACTCAACTTAATTTTATGTGCTTTTTTTAAAACAATTTTTATAGACCCATTGAGTTCAACAGCACCAAATGCGTATAACTGAAAGTATGTGAAATTGTTTACAGGATGGGAGCCTAGAGTTCTTAATTCCCCCGAATTTATTTTCTTTAATCATAATGCATTTATATTTCTACATTTAGTGAACCCAATCCTTATGATGGTGTTATTCAAGAAACTTATTAATAGAACTGAATTTACACATTCCATTCATACTTTCAATCATTTCAACCCTACTGTTGACCAAAAGATCATAGATGATGTATCCTCTTGTTGAAGTCTCTAATTTTTTTAATCATAAATTTTGTGGCAGCATCAACCAAGAATCGATGCACAAGTTGGGTTGGAGCCGTAAGGAGCAGCTTATTCAGTTACAGCATCTGAACTATTCATTACCTTCAGCTCTGAACCATCCAAGTGAGCCCCAAGCATTACATGCTTACAGGATATATATATACACTTTAGCTTCTGGGAACACAAGCCTGTTTTTCCTTTCTTTTTTTTTTTTTGGTTAAGCCTTGTGTTACTTTCCTGAATCTCTGCCTAACCTATCATGTCCCTTCCAGATTTGGGGAAATGCCTTCTTGGCTTGTTGTGACCTAGCACCCACTCTTTTTATTCCCCTAACAAGGCCATAAACCTTTCTTAGGCTGAGATGTATGACTGCTATTGGCTTCTTGTGTACCTTATCAGGGAGCATCTCTGACATCCAGCTTTACCACAGTTCCCAGTTTTGGGCCCTTTTCTTATTTGGTCATTAGCTTATTGAATGCCTCAAGACAGAGCTCTCCTTATAGAGCAATAGCTGTTCTAGGGTTAGGAAGTGAGGAGCAGCAAACAGAATAAGGAGCTAGTAGGGAGTGGTACTTAACTGCTAATTGCTTAAGCAGCTTCATGTGGTTGGCATATGAGAGGAGCTTGCCTCCTTTTGGTAAGCTGGGGGTTTCTGTGGAGAACAGTTTAGGCCCCTTTTGCTTGGATCCTGCCTGTAGCTTCCTGTAGGCTTGACCTGGCACTGAGCCCCTCTCTCTTGCCTCCCACAAAATAGATCCAATTTTTAAACTTAAGGGCCTCATTTTAGTGTATATTTGATACTCAACAGCTGCCTGGGTGAAATCCCCACATACATACAGTGTCCTGTGAATTCAATTACACTGAAAGCTGTTTTGATTCTCATGGTTCTCATCTTGTCCTCTGCATCAAATGCCTGTTGTAATTCACTTTTATTTTGTACTTATTGCAATCTTACTGAAATGATTGCCCCCCCTTTCTTTTCTATGTCAACAGACTGTATCCTGCTCCCATTGAGTCAATGGCAAAATTCCCACTGACTTCAGTAGGAGCAGGATCAGTCTTTCACTGTAGCAGGCTAGCACTGTAGATATCTTAAATAGTATTCTACTTTGTATCTTCTGCACCCATAGAAGAGACTGAAAAGTTAATCCATATAGGTATTCCAGGAACCCCACTAGATTTTAGTTCTGCTTGAAAGGTCAGAGTTGTGATTGGTGGAGTAACAAGATGTAATGAGAACCTGTTTGCAGGGTGGAAAGAGAGGGATGAGACAAAGCTACAAAAGGTAAGCTATTAAGATGTTGGGGAAACAATCTGTTTACCACTTTTTTCTCTTCCCTATAGGGGGAGGAGGAAACGACCCCAATATTTTTGGTGACTTTTAATGTTATCCATTTAAAAGAAGATTTTTAAGACTCTTTTGACAAGTTCTAACACTTTTGGAATTTTGCAAGGGGGAGAGCCCTCAGGCTACTGAAATGCCTTTTTTGCCCCAAAAATTCTATCCAGGTATAGCTGAGTTATAAGGTATTAAAAATCACCATATTCCTAAGGTGATTTATGTTCCTCATGAATATTTTGTCAGCATGCTAAAGTAACTGAACACCAAAATAGGCCCTTGTTAGCACCAAATAGCAGCACACTCTGTGCTCAAAGACCTGGGAGCTGCTAACTGCAGTGATGGGAAACAATAGGTTAGACTAGACTAACTCCTGCACAACCATTCTGGGGCCACCACATAGCACAGGAGCTTCTTCAGCCCCTGAAGTGTAGGGAGAGAGAGCCAGGCTGGACTCCCCCAGTAAGCCTCCTGGGCCTAGTACGTGGTCCTAGTAGCTTATTCCCTGCCTTAGGAGCAGCACATGGAGCAGGAGTGTTCCATCATCTGCAGCTGGAGAAAAGAGTGAGTGAGTCAGCTGGGGCCTCTGAGATAACAGCTTTTTGCTGCTGCCAGCTAAGATGACTAGACTTAACCTGGCAGTGGAAGTCTGCCACAGTGCTGCAAGTTCAGGGTTCAAAACTTTAGTATGAAAAGACTTTTGTTGCGTATGAGTTTGCCTACGCTTGCTACTTATCTCCATCTGAAATCTTGACTGTGAAGTCTTTAATATGTGCTTTATGACCAGTAATAAAAACCTTTATTTCTGCAATCACGGCTTAGCCGCTGTAGAATTTAAGACAATACGACTGATCAGCTACAAATAAAACTTGGAGGCAAAATAGCACATCTGTATGTGTCACAGGATGCACATCTGTGGTTATGATTTATATGATTTTTCTGTTCACTTATACACTGGAATTGTATGTCTTTAGGCTAATTACACTGTGCAATGTTTCTTTATGGATATTCATAACCTATTCTACATGATTAGTATGATATCAGGTTTCCTATAACTTCACGTATATGCACAGACATGCAGCATGTTTAACATGGCTCAGGGGGGTGGGAGACAGAGCTCTCTCACAGCAAGCAAACAAGCACTTGGAGGAGACAACAAGGATGTGCTAATTGAGATGGCTTGGGAAAGACAAAGGGATCCCTCCTGCCCAGAAAGGAAGGGATCAAGGGGGTTTGGAGCCAAAGAAGACACTGGGCTTTTTGCCTGGGAATCTCCATCTTGAAACAACTGTAAGCAAGATCTGGGCCTTGCCTGGTCTCAAGCAGACACTGGCTGCACAAACATCTGACAGCAGAACATCTTGGCATAAATGTGGACTATGAGGTCAGTTTAAGTAGAGATATTAGGGTAGCATGCATATGTTTATCTTATGGTCTCTCCTGACTCATTTGTACTGTACTGTGATTCTGCTGTTACTGGCCCATATTCTCACTTAGAACTATAATCTGATCAATAAACTTGTAGCTGTTCTATCTAAAGCAGTGTGATCTTTAGAGGGTGTGAGTGAAGAGGGCTGAGCACAATCCATTTCTTTGTTAAATGGATGGACTTTAGTGTATGGTGATTGGGAGTGGGCCCCAGTCTCTATAGGCAGTGGCTCCCATGGTGGTGTCTGTGGCTGGGGGTGCTCCCTTAGGGACCATCCTTCAAGTAGCCAGAGGGCATACACCCACTGCTTGGGACCACTTGCACACCAGAGGCCAGAGTGGACTGACTCAGGAATGAGTGGTCACTTGGCAAAGCAGGGCAAATTGTGGTTTAGGAGTGGGAATTGGGATTGGGGGGTGTCTCTGTGGCACATCTGACTGGATCTGGGGAGCAACCTGTCACAATATGATAGCAGGCTTGCAAGTACCTTTCAGCAGGACAGAAGTGACTTAAAGTTGGCCTAAGAGAGCTGAGAAGTCTCTCAAACAGGGTGGAGTAGAGCTGGCATTTCCAACCTTACTCCTCACCCTGCCAGCTCCTGTTGCCCTGAAATCAATACACCTGTGCCACTTAAATGAGAACTCAATATGACCCACTGTGTTAATGGTAAAAGCAAACTAATAGCTTTTGCAACTAGACCATAACATTTCCTATTGCATTTAACCCTAAGACACTACTAAAAACAGGGGAGACAGGCTTATTATATGGAATATTGCAAAGGCTTCCTATTCATTGTTGCTTGTAGGCTAAATTCTATTCTGTTATGCTGCTGAAGAAACTTTCGAGACACAAATAGGTTCATTTTCCAAGTATACAGATTTGTCACCATACAGTGTCCACAGACCAATATGATGAATGAAGCAGCTTTAGTTTCTCTTCTCTGCTTTGTCAATGTACTGCTACCCTGATATGGAGGAGACTACATTTATTCATGGGGGTGGAGGGGCAGGGGTGGTTCAGTCTATGTCTCCTGAGGCTGTCACTGCCAGGCCAGACACTGGCTAATGCCAGTTATGGTGCTAGATTTTTGCTCATGAACATGTTCACAAAGAAATGGGATGAGAATACCAACTTGTAGTTTATTAGCCAATGAACAGCTATCAGAGGATTGGAACTTTTGGTCACTTATGACCAAGGCTGGAACTGACCAAGATAAGAAATCCTGATCAATCCTTGAAATTGCTTTAGTTGAAATCTGGCCCTACTCAAGTCTATGGCAAAAATCCCTGATCAGAAATTATACTCTGCCAGATCTCTGGGAAATACTAGCATTAACTTCACCCTATAACTATGGAATGAAACAACTAGTATTGTTTCCTATTTACAATAAAAACCCCATATAAATGAACATTAAGGCCACGCTTCACAACTTGTTGTGTGCATTTATCTCAATGATGGCACAGTCAAAAATAAGATTTAACTCATTATGCAAACCCTGCTTTTATAACATGGATTTCATAGGGGACAATAATAGACTGACTTACCTCTAAAACTGCATGACACTGTGGCACTCTTGTTCAAGTCTGACAAGATCATTATCATGCACACTCCTCACTTGGTTCTGTACTTTTAGTCATTTTGCCAAAATGTGTGCACTTCCATTCCTCCCCTCAACATCTGAGTGACTAACCCTAGATTAGTCAATTTCATTTTTGTTTCTGATGACCTTTTTGTTTTGGGTTCTCATGGACTGACAATGCTGTTGAGGCTGCCAAAAAGACACTTGTGGTCACTGATCTGTCATTGTTTAAAATAAATAAAATCCTTTTATTTGTATTAAATTCTGTAAGTCACACTGCTGGCTTTTCAGATAGCTAAATCTAGGGCCTAAACTTAGTTGATGATGTTAGTGGTTTGCCTGTTTCAAAGCTGTACCGATGACATAGCGGAAGCAAATTGTAGTCTGGTTGTTCCTTGAGAAACATTCCTGGGGAAAATGTTCTCTTTTAATGCTGGTGTGCTTGAAAAGATGAAGAAAATAATAAAGCAATAACAATAAATCATGCTTTATTATAGTTCTGTAAAATACATTTCTATTTTAATAGCCAAAAGAGACATCACCAAATTACTTAAACACTCTTTTAAAAAAAAAAAACAAAAAAACTTTTTAATGTTGTGAAAGCATTCCCTCTTTGTGGATTAATTAGCTTTGATTATGCAATTTTATTTTGTTCATTAATCATAGTTGAGTAACATCATGGCTATTACAACTAACTTCCAAACATCCATTCATTTCCCAGCAAGCTTCATTAAAATATATTATAAATGAAAAATAAAGCTGCAATGATATTATTTATCAAGATAAGCATTCACAAATATTTACTGCACCTTCTGGGAGGCTTACAAATTAACTTTTTCATGCGTGATATGTATGCCACAATCGCATTCTCATAAACCTATTTGGTAATGTGACTACACTTCAGTAGCACCACATGCTCACTCTCTGAGTAAAATGTTTCCAAAGGTCTCCAATTTCCTGTGTGCAACTTTGCACTCACAATTAGTGACTGGCAAAATTTACAGTGTGTATTATTCAGATGTTTAATTACTGGAATGAGTCTATAGAAAAAAGTCAGACACTGAGATGCTGCCACTTGCCCCAGCAATTAAATACACCTGCAAAATTGTACACAAAAAACTGAATGTTAAGTCTGAGCTCCTTAAAAACTTGGTTGTGTAGGTTGCTGAGCAATAAATGTGACCTTTCTTAGGGTTTTATTTGCAGATCAGTATACAAGGTGTTGAGTATCCTTCCTGTTGATACTGACATGTATAAATTCCCCTACACACCAGGAAGATAGTAAAATCTCTGACAGAAGGGCAGGGTTTTCTATTGATTCATCTTTCTAGCAGATATTGGAATCATACATAGAATGCTGATTCATTTCTTGTTGGCTTACTGTGGCAGTATTTCTAAAGGGCGTAGCAAGGTTGCCAGCCTTCTATTTTAGTTTTTACTGGCATGAAGAGCTGACGGTGACATTTTTTTTTACTGATGTAAACTTTTTACTAACATCACTAAAAATACCATACACAATATAATAATGTCAAAAAAGGCATGTGTTTGTGATGTTCTGTACACAAGAATTTGGACTTATTCAATTGTTTTAGCTGCAGTTAACTCATCAGTTGGGTTCTTTGTACATGAACAGTAGTAGAAATGATAGTCATGATCAGTGTAGTTTTATCATACAAGAAGTGATTCAGGACTATGAGAATCCAAGTCAAAATAGAATACATTTTATTTCTACCCAATTTTACAGATATTTTCATTTATTTATGGATTTACTGACACTACTGAAATTGTACTTCATTTTAATGGACAGTCCATGAACATAGGTACGGTTGACAACCCTGCAGGAACTGGAGTCTGGAAAAGGAAAACTTAGGTTGAGAACTGGCCCACAAAAGAAAGCTGTAGTAAATTAACCTGTGACTTTGCCCTGGTTTACCAAAATTGGTATAAAACATCTCTGCAGATCCACTTATTTCAGTATAAACCAGGTTAACTGCTGTTTAGCTCAGGCTGATTAGGAATCAGTTTAAACTAAATTGTTTATTATAAAACAAGCCCCACTTAGATCAGGCCTGAGTTTTATATTGTGTAATTTCAGCTATCCTTTAAAAATATAGTAAGGAAAAGGTGAGTTTGGATACTAACCAAGACCACATGATTATCTGTTCACCTAAACCCCACTTGATGTAGGAATTGAGGCAAGGGTGGGGCTTTCTGCTATTTCAGCACCTCCCCTTACAGCCAGGACCACAGTTTTGTGATAGGGCTTCTCTACACACAACTCTGTATGTACCTATCTAATTAAGCCAGTTTAATTAAAAGTGTGCAAACTCCTGTATGTTGGGGCGGTAGGCAGGCAACACAGCATCCTGACACCAGCTCTCCATGTCCTAGAAGCCAGCTTTGTATACTCATCAGAAACTAGATCACTTGGTTTTCACAGCCTCTTTACCACTGGAGCAGCATAAAAGTATCTTAGTCACAATCAGATCTAAATTGTGTGAACTCAGTTTTTTAAAATGTAAATAATATGGTAGAAAAAGTGAATAGTGATGACAAAATCAATATTTAAAATGAAAGCTGTGGCTATAATTCAAGAAGTGACTATACTAACTTCTTAACATTTATGCACCCTATTCAACAAGATATTGGGGAAAGAAGGATAAGAAAGGAGGAAGACTGGAAGTCAGAAGATTGGGAAGAAAGTGGAGCAACAGAGTGAGAAGTAGTTATACTACAGGGAGAAGACTACAAATGGAGACATACTGATTTGGGAGGGGTGGTTCCTTAGTCATTAAAAATTGTTTTTCTGGTAGCTGTTGCAGAAAAGGGATTGGGGGCTTTAATGATGTCAGGGAATTTTTTAAAAGTCTCTTGAAATCCAGTATAAAGGGTAAGAGGAGTTGAAAGCCTGAGAATCCAATTCTGACTGGCATAAAAGTTTTCTGTTACCAAAGGTAGCTTTATTTAACTTCTTCCTTATACTGTTATTTAATAATCCTAGAACAATGATGATATTGAGGCTAAAAGGGCAAAAATCCAAGAGTGACATCTCTTGTGACTCACCAAAAGGCAGATGCATGCTGTCTCAAACAGCTGAGCAACAGAATATTGAACCACCTCCTTAATAATTAAATGCCTTCCTATGCACAAATGATTTAAAAGATTCTGCTGTGCCCACTTTCACTATGTGCCTAAAGAGACTGGCATCTCTATTTAAACAGTAGCACAAACAGTGATGCAATATAAGTGCCACTCTGTGACTTCACACGGTGCTTCCTGTGAACCCCTCGTCTATTTTCTTTTGCAAATCAATTGTAGTTCTGGTTGGAAGTTCATGCTGAAACAATTCTACATAAGTCCTTAAATTTAGTAGGCTCAAGAGATGCTGTCTGAAGCGGACTTTCCTTTACTTAAAGAAAACATTATGGAATAAACATAACAGGAAGTTATTTAAAAAAAAATTCTGAAAATAGACAACACAGGAAACCTGCCCCAAGACTAGTTTGTGGAGGGGTGGCAAAGATACTAACACAGAGGAGCAGTGAAAATGCTGCTAGGTAGAACCATCCCCCAGGTCCTCCTAAAGTCCCAAGAATAGAGGGGATCCCACATCTCATGACAACAAGAGAGAACAAAAGCAACTGATTCCTCTAAAGACATCTAAGGGTATGTCTGCACTGCAATGCAAACCCAGAGTTAATGAAATTCAGATTTGCAGACCATGCATTTGTAAACTCTCATCCCAGCAGAAATTTTTTTAAGTGTGGGGGAAAAAAGCCTACTACCATATCTCTATCAGTTGCTAAATAAATACTGGAAAGAGGGTGAGGTGCCACAAGAGATGTGTAGTGCAGACATAATTCTATATAAAAATAACAGTGAAAAGGGTGACTAACAGTTACAGGGGTATCTCGCTACCAAGTATAGCGGGAACAGTTTTTGCAAATATCATTAGTGTGCCTACAACAGCTGGCAAATCATGTCTATCCTGAATCACAGTGTGGATTCGGAGCTAGAAGATCAACTACAGATATATTTTCTCTTCAACAAAGTCAAGAAAAATGTGAAGAGCAAAACTGACCATCCTGCACCATACAGACCTAACAGTCACCTTGTTACTTGAGTCTCCCATCCTTTGTACCAAGATCATCCCTGTACAGATGGTGCTGAGTGCCATCACCAATCTGCCTCAATTAGCTCCACCATTTTTGCATGATGATGAGAATGAACCTCAAGAGAAAATATATTCCTCTCACCAGTCTTCTTCAATTCACATGCCCCCTGACCTGATCTGTCATCACACAAGACTTATCCAGGGTCATCAAGAGGTGTCAGGCAAAGAGGACAATTGCCCAGGGACTTGGTGGCTTAAAAGAGCCTGGGTAGATGGTAGGATAAATATGCATCCACTTCTCTTTCACACCACTTTCCCCTGAGCCCATGCTGCTCCCATGAGCTGAGCCATCTGAGGAGGTAGTATCTGCTGTTCAGTTTCATGTGTTCACCAGTAATCTCCCTGGAGTGTCCAAGGGACCACGGAAACTGAGTAGCAGATACCACCACTTCAGCTGCCCAGGAACTGGCACAGCCCATAATAAATCAACAGAAACTTCTGGCAGAAGCCCATTTGGACCTCAGTCATCCCAATGAGGAGAACAGAATTCATATTCTCTCAGTCTGCACCAAATTCCTTAGTGATAGATGCAGTCCTGGAACTAGGCAAACAACATCATCGCAAAAATACCCCATATGACAAGGACTGGAATAGGCTGACCTCTCTGGAGGTAAAGTCTATTCCTCATCAGCTTTATACCTCAGAATTGCCAATTACTAAGCGTTGTTGGTGAACTATGACCATAATAACTATGCTAACCTCTCAGAATTTATGAAATTTATTCTTGAAGAGAAAAGAATAGTTAGGTCCTTTATCTCAAAAGGCACCGGTACTATATTTCAGGCTGCCCTAACACTAACCCTGGACCCAGCAGACACAGCTGCAAGAACCATAGCCTCTGCAGTAGTCTTGAGGAGAGCATCATTGCTCCATCTCTCTGAATTTCCCAGAAAAAGTCCAGTTAATAGTGAAAGATCTTCAGTGGTGCAAAGACCCAAAGCTCTGTGCCATCAAAACAGATGACTTTCTTTAGACACTGAAGGACTCTAGGGCAAGGTTGAGATTTAAGGGAATTTATATACCTAGAAGCAAAAGAAGACAGGAAAAATATTACACGCCACAAAGATTTCAAACACTCCCTACAGTCACATAGAAAATACGAACATCAAGAAGATAGAGGCCTGTAAGAAGAAAACAATCTCCTCCTCAAGCCCCCACATCTCAACAATCAGCAAACATCCAGAAAAAAAACTGAAACATTTGACAAGGGTCCAAGAACCCCACAACTTCTAATGCTGGAAACATCAACCACCTCTTGCCCACTTGGAGATCACCTGATTCTCTTTTACCCAATCAGGCAAACCATCACTACAGATACATGAGTATTAGACAGAGTTGAGAATGGATATGATATCACTTTTACTTCCAAACACTGCTTCCCCCACCCCACCCCCCACACAACATGCCCTCTGTCCCCATCCCTATTCAGGGACCCCTCTCACAAACATCTACAGTGTCAGGGATAAACTATCTCATAAACTTGGGAGCTGTAGAACTAGTACCAACAGAATGCAAAGGGAAGGGCTTTTAGTCACATCAATTCCTCAAACAGGAAAAAAAAAGGAAGGTGGAAACCTATTCTTGATCTATTATGACTCAAGTCCTTGAAAACATAACACTTCAAGATGGTCAAACTAGCCACCGTCACTCCAGCACTGTAAATGAGGGAGACTTGTTTTTGGCCCTCAGCCTACAGGATACATACTTCCATATAACAATTCATCCATCACATTACAGGTTCCTTTGGTTTACTCTAGGACCAAATCACTTCCAATACAAGGTCCGGCTCTTCAGCCTATCCACTACCCCTCAAGTATTCTCAAAGGCTCTAACCATAGTGGCTACTCATCTATGCAAAAATTGAATCATGATATTCTTGATGACTTGGATGACTACTTACTGAAAACATTAATGCTACAAGAAGCATTAGATGTGACTGATAAAACTGTAGCTCTCATTGCACAATTAGGCCTTTAAATAAATACACAAAAATCAATGCTAGCACCAGTACAAGAACTTCAATTCATCTGCAATTATCTCCACACACCTAAGGCCTTAGCACCAGGAGTGCATCTGGCCTGGGAAAAGACCCGGGGCTCAGGCGCTGGGAGTCAGGGCTCAAGCCCCATAAGCCGATGACAGCGACACCCCTGCTTGGTACCTCTACCACAAAAATCAGTCCTCACTCTGAACAGTCCTCAGATAATTGCCAGGACTTGGCTCCAATTATTGGGCCCCACGGCTGCCACATTTGTTGTCAAGGATGCAAGGTTACACATGAGGAGCCTATAAGCTTGACTCCATATGACCCACTCCCCACAAAAACACAGAATGAACATAAACCTTACAGTGCCAGACAAGATAAAACACTCACTGCTCTAATGGACACAACCAGATAATGTCTGCCTTGGGAGGCCCTTCCTACAGACTCCTCAGTGATGGGCATCACATTGGAGGCATTCCTCCCAAGTTGAGGAACACATCTTGATGCATATTCTACTTGGTGTTGCTGGTCACCAACAGAATATCTACTTCATATAAATGTACAAAGATTAAAAGCTGTTCACAATACATGCTCCCGCTTCTTCCCCATAATCGAGAACAAGACTACAAATCTTCACAGATAATGCAGCATGCATATTCTAAATAAACAAGTCCAAAGCGGTAGCCATGTTAGTCTAGTTCAGTAAAACAAACAAGGAGAACTGTGGCACTTAAAGACTAACAAATATATTTATTGGATGAGCATTCATGGGAGAAAAAATTCCACATTGTCAGATGGGTGGGCTCATCTAAATAAACAGGCAAGGTGGTGCACAATCACATTGCCTGTGCATGGAAGCCACATATCTATGGAACTGGTGCATTCCACACAATAACCACATCACAGCATCCTACCTATCTGGAAAACACCACAGGAGATGCACAGAGCAGGAATTTTTCTCAAGACCATGAGTGGGAATGGGCCATGCACATGCTACACAACATAATCAAGCAATGGCGATTTCTGACTATAGATTTATTCGTGACTGCACACAATGCCAGATGTCCCCAGTTTTGCTTCAGAGTGGGACTGGACCATCATTCCCTGGGCAATGCTGCTTTCCTTATCAAATGGGATGCTCCCTTCTTATACACCTTCCCTTCGATGCTCCTCCTTGTGTGAATGCTTCACAAAATCAGACTAGAACATACCATAGTAATCCTGATGGTTCCCATATGGCTTTGACAAACATGGTTCCCTTGCCCCTTCAAAATGCTAGTGTGTTAATCATATACCCTTCCTCATTTCCCTCATCTCTTTCCAGGGCACAGGTCAAATCCTGCACCCAAACCCAGAAACTCTCCATCTTAAAATATAGTTTCTCCATAGTTATGAGGACCTAAAATAGCCTGCTTGGAAAATGTACAAAATTAGTTAGTAAATAGTTTTAGAGCAACTACCCAGAAGACATATCTGTACAAATGTTGATGATTTGATATTGGTGCCAAAACAAACAGGCCACACAAGCTTCTATTCCCTTATCTGTGATACTGGACTACTTCATTGAACTTAAGGAATCAGGCCTCTGCATGAGCTCAGTCAAGGTACAACTTTTCACTATTACAGCATTTCACCTTAATGTGGTCAAGCTATCAGTTTTGCACACCCATTCACCAAAAGGTTTCTTAAAAGCCTCAGCAACATTTACCCAGAGGTTAGAATGCTCACCCCATAATGTGACATCAACTTAATTCTTCAGGGTATCACTGGACCCCTATTTGAACCTTTGATGACTTGCTTTTCCCCCCCTCCCTCCTTCAATTTAAGTAGCTTTTCTTGTCGCAGTCACAGCAGCCCATATGGACTGAAGAACTGGGAGCCATCAGGGCAGACCCACCTTACACCATCTTTAAAGATAAAGTTATGCTAAGACTGCATCCCAGATTATTGCATAAGATTACCTCCTCATTTCACCTCAACCAACCCATCCATCTGCCAACATTCTACCCTAAGTCTTATGACAACAAACAAACATCAGTAGTGCATGCTTTAGCTCAATGGTTCCTAACCTGTGGTCCATGGACCACAGATGGTCTGTGAGAATACTGTAGGTGGTCCATGGGGTGAGGGAGATAATATAATAATAATATCCCATGTATCTCTCATGTATCATATTCAAACATCCTTGTGTAATATACCATTCTCTGAATTTAAATAGTGCTGCTTTTGCATGAGCTCAATGTAAACTGATGTTTTTTTCACCTTTGGTGGTTAGATTGTGGTCCACAAAAGCTTTCAATGACAAAGTAATGGTCTGCATAAAGGAAAAGGTTGGGAGCCACTGCCTTAGATGTCTCAGGGTACTGGCATTTTATAAAGACAGAAGAACAAAATAATTTCTTAAATCTACAAAACTATGCATCTCAATTGCTGATCACTGAAAAGGAGACATTGTATCTAATCAGAGGCTTTCTATATGGATTTCTGACTGTGTCAAACTTTGCTATCATCAATACAACCTACAGTGCACTAAAGAAGCTCATAAACATTCCACCAGGATAGCAGCAACCTCAGTAGCATTCCTCAGCAATCTGTAAAGCTACAATTTGGGCCTCAGCCCATACATTTGTACACATTATGCATTAGAAAAATGTGAGTTCTTATATACTGTTTGGACTTAACATATTATCATCTGCTATGACTTCAGTGCCAAATTGCCCTCTGTCCATTGAAGGGCACTGCTCTGAAGTCTGTAAAATGGAGCACCCACAGGGACATCACTTGACGAAAAGAAGAGAAAATTACTGACCTTTTGCAATAACTGAGGTCCTTTGAGATGTGTATTGCTATGGGTGCTCCACTAACCTCCCCCTCCTCTCTGCCTCAGAGTCTTCACACTAATAGCTCTGCAGTAGAGAAGGAATTGGGGGAGGAGGTTGGTCTCACAGCTCCAGATAACCACCCAAAATGGTGCAAGCTGGAGGCCACGCATGTGTGACCCAATCAGGGTAGTAATACCACAAATCTCTGATTATGAGCACAGGGGCCCACTAACACTGAAAGTAGAGCACTCACAGAGACACACATCTCGATAAACCTCAGTTATTGCACAAGGTGAGTAATCCTCTCTAACCAATGTAGAGGTTCCTCAAAGGGCAAAGCTATCAAGGGTGACAGCCCTCCTCAGACAAAGATGACTGTGTTGGCTGGGCTGTTTGAGTAGATTTGAAGATGGATGCATACCTACGGACATGCTATATGGGGAGCTATCAAAGGCTATGTCTACACTGAGGGGGGCCTGGAAGTTGATTTAACAAGGCCAACTTTAAGTCAACCTTGTTAAGTCGACTTCAGGGTATGTCTGCCATGGACACAGGACAGACATACCAAAGGTGCCCCTCCTCCGACCCCAGCCCTGGTCCCGATTCTGTGAAATCAACCAGGCTGCTGAGCATCCTGCAGGCAGTGATAAGCGAACCAGGGCCGAATTTGGCCCCAGGTCACTTGTCACCACCTGCATAAGCCAGCTCCAAGCCTCTGCCACCCATGGAGAGAGGGTGGGAGTGTGATGCCCCCCCCCACCCCTTCTCTGCAGGTGGCAGGGCTGCAGAAATGGACTAGGAGCCTGAGCTGGCTCCAAGTCCCTCTCCACAGCCAGGGGTGCAGGGAGCCATCATTTCCCCTGGCCACTCAGAAGTAGCCAAGGTGTGGGAATCCAGCATCTCCCTGCACTCTGGCCACTTCCAAGCAGCCAGGGGACAAGCCGGCTCCCTGCACCCGTGTCCGCTTCCGAGTGGCCAGGGGAGATGCTGGCTCTCCACAAGTGGGCTCCCAGCATCCCTGGCCACTTGCAAGCAGCCAGGAAAGGAGCGAGCTGCCAGCCACCGTAGACTGCAAAGAGGGGCTGAGAGCCCTATGGGGCTCTCAGCCGCTCTCTGCAGGCTTCAGGGGCTAGGAGCTGGCTTGGAGCCCATCTGGCTCCAGGGTTAAAGTATAATTTGGTGGGCCCTGGAACCCTCCTGTACAGGTGGGCCCCCCTCCTGCACCCTAGCTCTTGCCCCCAGATGCCAGCCCCCTACCCCAGCTCCTCGCCCCAAACACCTTCCCCTCACCCCAGCCCCCAATATCCATTCCCCGTCCCCAAAATCCACCCCCTATTACCCACTCCCCTGTCCCCAATACCTACTCCCAGTCCCCAATTCCACCCCCAATACCTACCCCCCAGTACCCACCCCCAACCCCTAGTACCTACCCCTTGCCCCCACTACTCCCCCCAGCATGAACCAGCCACCCCAAGCAGCTGTGGAGGAGGTGGCAGGCCTTGGGTCAGGCCAGCAGGATGGCCTGGGCCTGGCTGCAGCAAGGGGGGGTGGAGGTAGGCGCCAGGTTGGGGTGGGGTCTCAAAGGAGAGGCATTTCGGGCAGGGCTTGGGGCAGAGCTTGGGCCCTGCCCTAAAACACTCCTGCCCCCTCCCCTGCCCTGCCAGAACACGGGACACTGTTCTGGGACCCACTATTTTTAGGGGCGCAGCATTCAGGCCCCTAAAAATAGAAAATGATGACGGAACGCTGTGTTCTGGGCCCTGCTATTTTTCAATGGTGGGCTCCAGAATGCAGCGTTCTGGCTCCGTTTTCTATTTTTAAGGGGTCTAGAACGCTCAGCCCCTAAAAATAGTGGGCCCTGGAATGGCATTCCGGCTGTTTCAGCTAACTTTAACCCCCGTCTGGCTCCCAGCTGCTTGCACCCTGGCCCAAGGAGGTCCAAGTCTGGTCAATTTCATGGACACCCAGCCTGTGAAACTGACCAGACTCTTAGCTGCTTGATCCCGGGGGCAGGCTGCCAGGAGCCAGAGGGGCTCCAAGCCTGCTCCTAGGCCCTGCAGCAAGGGGCTGAGAGCCCCATCAGGGTTTCAGCCCCTCTCTGCAGGCTGCAGGAACTTGCTGTCAGCTCCCGCCGCCAGCAGAGGGGCTGGGAGCCGGATCCCACCCCCTGCTCCTTGCCACAAGGCAGGAGCCAGATCTGGCCCCCAGGCTGGATCGGCTGGAGCCTGATCACACCCAAGGGCAGGGAAGGGGATGGGCTCTGCCTCATAAAGTCAGCTAAAAAGCTTAAGCTGATTTAATAATTTTTAAATGTGGACTGGGATTTGTTTAAATCAATTTAAGGGGCTTTAAGTCAACTTAAACCCATAGTGTAGACATAGCCAAAGGGAATAAGAACAAGATGTCCCAAGATTCCCTATAAAGACACATGCAAGTGGGATATGAAGGAATTTAGAATTGATCTTGAGCGATGAGGAAACTGCGGTAAGTGGTCACAGCATATGGCACCTCAAGTCCATCAAGGTATCAAAGTCCTTGACAACAGCTGGCACCTGTGGCTTGAAAAGAGCTTATAGAAAGCAAGCAGCTGCCTACCCAAGACACATATGTTTGCGGTAACTGCCACCAAAGATTATGCAAATCTTGGATTTAACTATTTAGTCACATGAGATATTACAAACAATCTACATCATAGGCTGCACTTTTTACCCTCTCTTGCAGGCTAAAGGATGCCAATCACTTCTCATTTGAGGGCAGGAAAGCATTAAGCATGCCTAAACCTCTGCTGATGCCACTGTAGCTGACTCTGTTGCTGCCATTCTCTCTTGGTGATTTCAGTGGATAGAGGGGAACCCGCTGCTTGTGTGGGCTGGGCAGTCTCTGTCACCACAGTGCTATCCCACAGCAGCTCCAAGGCACAACAGCTGGATCTGGTTCTCCCTTAGCAAAACAAAGATTTTCAACCAAGTCTATTCCTACAATAAGGAAGATACTATTTCATTGCACTCAGTACAAAAGTGATTGGTAGCTCCATACCAGACAAAACTGATCACTGTGGCAATGTAACTCAGTCCGCTGAATACCTGGTTGAGTATGTTTGTGTTGATGAGGACAGAGATAATCCGATCGTGAAGCCTCCCCTCATGGCTCATCACTAGGTGTCAGGATCATTCAGACACTGCATATGTTTAGGGGGAAAAAGAATTTCAGTTATTGGCTTGCAGGCCAGCTGCCATTAGTGTCTCAAAACACCAGGAGTGTCGCTGCCCCAGGGAGGGATGTGGGGCACGGCCCCAGGCCCCGCCCCCAGCCTGCAGGCCTCGCCCCTGGTCGCAGGCCATGCCCCCTGGCTGGGGACAGGGTTGGAAGCCGCCGCATGCTGCAGCGGGCGGCTGGGCTCCGCATCCCTGGCTGGGGCTGGGGTTGGAAGCGGCCGCAGGCGGCTGGGCCCCGCATCCCTGGCCGGGGACGGGGCAGGAGCGGCCACCCCTGCTTTAGGCAGCCGAGCCCCGGATCCCTGGCTGGGGATGGGGCTAGGAGCAGCCTCCACGGTCGAGCCCCAGATCCCTGCCTGGGGATGGGGCTGCTGAGGCCGTGGGCAGCTGGGCCCCGAATCTCCAGCAAGATTGGGCCAGAGACCAAGGGGGGAGGCCACCAGACCTGGGGCACCGGCGTTGGGATTCAGGGCACATGCCCCGGGTGCCCAGCACCAGCAATGCCCCTGCAAAACACCCATGACATTGTACATCAAAACAACTAAGAAAACAATGTATATAACCCAATCCCCCCTACTATTGTGTCTTCTGTTTCCTCCTGCCTCTCCTCCTCTTTCCTCTTCTTCTTAGAGCACACTTAGCAGCCACTGCAGTAGGATGGAAGCACTCACATGGGATAGATTTGTCCTGTTCTGCTAAGTTCCAGTTGCTTGGGTCACCCAGTCCTGGAACACTGCCAGATGTTCCTTGCCTGTAGCCCAGGGTACCAAGGGGATTCAGAATGTGGTGCAGGGGCAGCAGGAGCCTGTACTTTTGCTGCTATAGCCGTAAGCAGCCTCTCAAATAGGTCTTTCCACTGGGCTCCATCTTCCTTCCTCAACTTTTATTCCTGCTCCAGAAACAGAGCTGAAAGCCTCTCTTCACCAGTTGAAGTTTTGTCCCCTCACTGTGCAGCCTAGCTACACCTTTCTACTAACCATGACTCCTCCTGTCTCTGCTGCTCCATCTGCTTGTTGGCCATGTCCTGAATGTCCACCACAAATTCATCATGGAAATGTTTCCACTTGGACTGGGCCAGGACAGTTCGGCCTTCCAGGGACCTGCTTCAGGGGAACTGCACAGCTGAGGTGGTGGAAGGACAAGTAGAGACTGAAGGGCCTAAACGCAAACATCAACCCATGCTTTATTGTTTCGGAGCTTCACCACAGGTTCAATGCAGCAGAAGGCAAAAATGCATTATGGAATTTCAAGGTCAAAAAATGGCACTTTGGAAATTGAGCTTCATTAGATCCTGACAGGAACATTTCAGTTTCCAGGAGCTCTGTGGATACATTTGAGCTATCCACAGTGAAAAAAAATGCATAAAGAAGGGTGACTTACAATTTCCTTTTTTGGTTTCAAAATTATGGACCCACTGCTCTTTTGGGTATGGGTGTGTCCTGACTTACTTAAAAAAAAAAAAAAAGAGGAGTCCTGTGTCACTTTTAAGACTAAAAAAATTACTTATTTATTAGTTTTTAAAAGTGCCACAGGACTCCTTGTTTGTTTTGCTGAAGTAGACTAGCATGGCTACCCCTTTGGAACTGGCTTACTGGGTACCTCTTTCCCACACTTTCAAGCATGCCTCATTCCTGAGGCTGTAAATACTCTTATTGGTTCTCAAATGGCAAAGGGAGATGTTATTCCATCCAGCATGTGGTAAGTCAGCTGTGTATGCCAGTGTTGTCAAACGTATGAAGACAGAGCAGCAATTTTCTGAGTACAGTGGACTGGTGACTGACAGCAAACTGTCAAAGCAATACGCAGCCATTCTCCTCTCCCTCGCACCCCATCACACATCTGAAATTATATTCAAAACTCTGGCCATACTTTGGGCATTGACTTTTGTCACTTACAGATCACATTTAACTTAACTTTCCCCTCCAATCCCCTGCCAGATACTTTTCTATTTATAGACAGCTTATCATGTTGTGGCATAGCCAGTTTGTTCAGCCTGACATATTAAAAGAGAAGGTAATAGGTTTTGATTTTTTAACACCTTGGCAGGGGTTAAAGTAAGGGGGAACACACTGGAATGTAGTTCCAGGGCCCCCTATTTTTAGGCTGGCAGTGTTCCAGGGCCCCTAAAAATAGAGGAACCCATGGGAACTCTGCGTTCCGGGGCCTTCCTAAAAATAGGTACAGCAGCTGAAACACAACATTCTGGTGGCTCCACCTTAAACCCTGTTCCAACTTAAGCCTAGCCAGCAGAGAGCTGCGGCGGCCTGGGAGTCTGTGACTCTCCCCCCTGTAGGGTGGAGCAGCTTGTGGCTGGAAGCAGCTTCCAGCTGGTCAGCCAGCCTGCAAACAGCCAGATAAGGGCTTGGGGGTACTGCTAGGGGTTGCATGGGGCAGGGTGTGTGCATGTGTCTGTCTCTGTGTCTGTGTCTGAGCGTAGGTAGTGGGTTCTGGGGATGGGTATTGGGGGACCCACCTATGCCAAGGGGGGAGGCCACCTATGCCGGAGGGTTCCAGGGCCCACCAAATTATGCTTTAACCCCTATACCTTGGCATATATTTGCAAGAAATGTGTGAGTTTCTAATAGAACTTACAATTTTAATGACAAATGCTTGTTTTGCTGTTGCGTGCACTTCCTAGTCCCAGTTTGAATTCTATGTGGGTGCAGCAGGGTGGGTGATGATGTTAGTGGATACACACTTCTGCCCACTGTTTGTAATAACTTTTGTATTGGGTTAAAACCAGAAATCCCTCCCATTCCCATATTAATAAAAACAACCATGGAGCCAAACACCTAGGCTCCAGAGCTACATCTGCGTCTTTTGTTTCTGCTACTGACTTCACAGATTGCTCCTCTGAAGTGGCATCAGAAAGTTCCTCTGAGTACAGACCAGCTGCTCTGGTGGCAAAGTCTCCTTAGAGACGGATGTGAACACCAGAGCCACTTCAGCAGTCTGAGTTGGTGCCTGCTGGCGTCCATCCATTCTGACGCTAGGTTCGAGGGGGCAGGAGACCAGTGTCTCAGGGTGCAATCCAGACCAGTCACCACTTGTCCTGCACTCACAGTACCTCACAATCCTTGCTGCTGTAGCTCGCAGACTGGGCCCCTCAGAAACAGCTGAACAGCATTCAGATCAGACCCTGAGTGTCTGTGTATAGCTGCAGTCTTCCAGCAACACTAGAGGCTTCTACCAGCCTCAGGATATGTCTATACTGATGGCAGCAAATTCACCACCGTCAGCTCAGTGTTCCAGGAGCGGTTCGAAGTGAGCCTGAACTTGCTGCACCACTTCCAGAAGTCGGCCCTGGGTGTCCTGGGGCTCGGGGAGCATAAGGGAAAGCTGGCCACAAGGGATTTGCAGTCAGCTTTTCCCAGATGTGTACCAGTGGCTTACAAAGTCACCACCAGTTACGCAAGGAATTTTACGTTCCATGCATAACTGGTGGTTGACTGCCACTGAAAAGCCTGCTAGTACAGACTAGGGCTCAGTTAGCACTTGTAAGATGACTCCAAAACACTCCCGGTACCAAATTTCACCCCATAATGTGTGTGATCTGCATTGCCCCTCTCTTCGATAATTCAGGTATTTTAGATCTGTTGTCCAGCTAAGGGGGCCAACAGTTTGCCACTTCAAATGTTCTAAACAAGTCAATTTAAACACAACACTGAATTAACTGATTACTAACAAATTAATTTAACTACTCAGAATTTCAAGTGGGTACAAGTATCGGGCATTATAGTCAAATTGTTACAAAAGAAATAAAGACAAAAGGCTTGCTAGTTCTAAAGCTTAAACTAGACTTGATTCAAGGTGAAATCCTTTACCACACATTTCCAGTAATATTGCTGACCAAATTCTCAGGTCAGGATCTACTACCAAAGACCACAAACTGTCTCTTTTGTCATCGTAATTGAAAGAGATGGAAAGGGAGAAAGACTTGGGAGTTTTTGCTCTTCACTTTTATAGTCCAATCATCCTTTGAAATGCATTTTCCTAACGGTTATCCCTATATGAAGTTCATTTCTACTGTGAGGAGGGAGTCAAGGAGTCTCCTGATGAAAGAGGTTCTATGTTGCTATTTGCTAAAATACAAATCTATTTGTTCCTGCTCCCCTTCCTTGCCAAAGAAAGGCTACTTGACAAGTGATTGGCTGTCAACTCTGATACCTTGCAAGAGGCATCAACTTATTCTTTGTTCCTGAGAAACTGGTTTACCTGGAATTGTCTGGCAAGGTCTGAAATGCATGTATTTCAATCTGTGTATAATGTTGCCACACACATTTTTTCATGGTATTATTGACCATTGAGCTATTCGTTTTCAAGTGACAGCTCACAAGGTAATTTTGTACATAGATTATTCTGATAGGGTGTAGTGTCTGAATACACTTGCATCCAGGTTACCAGGATATCATGAATTGCTTGGGGGTTCAGGGTATGTCTATACTTACACTTGAAATCGAAATAATGATGATTATTTCAGTTTAAAATAGTGCATGTCTACACTAGATTTCCTTACATCAAAAGGAGGAGTTCCCTCATTTCAAAATAAGGAATGGCCATTTTGAAATAATAAAACCTCACTTTATATCAAAATAACGGTTAAATCGAAATTATTATTTCAAAATAATGCAGTGTAGCTGTGTTATTTCAATTTAACTATTATTTCAATTTAACACTTTTTACCCTTCTCCCTCCCAGGGTGCCTTCCTCTTTCTATACATTGGGTGGGGGCATGGCCCTTCTAGGGGGCCATCTTGCCACACCTCCTGTGGTGCCCCTCTCCCAAGTCGAACTAGCAACTCCCATCCATGGACATGCTAGTTTGATTTGGGTTTCTAGTGGGGACATGTTAAATCATTTTAGCTTATATCGATTTAATAATTTTTATTTCAATTCAATGAGATCGATTTAAGTTAAATCAATTTAACAATCTAAGTATAGACATAGCCTCAGTGCTCAGTGCAGTACTCAGCACCCTTTCAAACTCCTCATAAAAGCGGCACAGTAATGATGAGTTCCCAACCCTGGCTTTGTGGTGGTCATTATTGAGTTGCTTAATTTGCTCCCTGTCTTGGTCACTGATCGTGAATTCACAAGTCTGCCAGCTTCTTTGCTGTTTCCCGGGATGCATAATCATACCTGTAATTCTTCCTAAAGTTTAACTCTTTGCTTGCCTTGTAACACAGATTAACCAAAATTGGGCTGTGCTTCTGACCAGCTAGCTGCACTCTTGGCAAAGAACTCCTTCATCTTTGTGGCTATTACAAATGTGGAAGAACTGTTTGCAGATAAGCAGTCAGAATACAGTAGAGGCATTAGACACTAAGTAGTTGTACTTGAACCAGGGATATTGCTCCAGTTTGCTAGAAGTTGATTGGTTATTCTTGAGATAGAAAGGACAATGGACACTGTCCTGTGAGATTGTGAGATAGCATTGATGGCTTATCAGGATCTGAGTTTGAGAGGCTCCAGGCTAAGCTGCCTTCATATTACAAAATGATAGCATTTGGGGCTAAGCCATCCTACTGCCATGCCTGGGGCCTGAGTCAGACAGAGTTATGGGTATGGAAGGGGATCTGGGCTCAAACTGAGACTAAGCCTGGGCTTATGGTGAAGTGTAGTCATGCTGTCAGGTTCTAAGATTGCTGGAGGTTAACTATTCCTAGTGAGGAAGTGAAGCAGGCAGGGGTTAAAGTAAGGGGGAATGCACTGGAATGCCGTTCCAGGGCCCACAAATTTTAGGGGCCAGCATTCCAGGACCCCTAAAAATAGAATAATGAGGTGGAATGCAGTGTTTCAGTGTGTTCCCTCTTACTTTAACCCCCCGATTTAGCAGTCAGAAGGCATGGTGCTGCCCACCAGTAGGCCCAGGAGCAGCAGGGCAGGGAGCGACCCCAACCTGAGCATCTTGGCGCAGAGCGCCGGATAAGGCTAGAGCCATTCTGGACCGAGCTGTCACTCTGGGAAGAGGCCAAGACTGGCTGGAGAGCTGGCCATCTCCTTCCCCAGCACGGGTGCAGGGCTTTCCCATTTGGTGGGAGATGAGCTCATCGGGACCAGCAGTCAATCAGGTGGTAGGAGAGCCAAGCTGAGGAATTCCACAGCTTCCTGCACCACTGCTTTGGAGGTAGCCAAGTGAAAGGCGCCACCATGTGAGACACGCAGGGCCAGCAGCCACCATGGCCAGAGGTCCTGTCTCTGCACTGGGGTGAGGGGGCACGGCAGGGCAGGGATGGGAGGGCAAGCTGCTGGCAGTCTGTAGGAGGGTCCTTGGGATTTGTAGCTTGACCTGGGGTAGGGGGAGCCGTAGGCCTGGGTGGGCTGAGCAGCCAGGGTAGGGTGCAGGGATGATGGGTGGACACCTCGGGCTGTGCTGTCCAGCACCGCCGCCCTCTTATGAACTTTTGGAGCCTTTAAGTTGCTGCCTGATGCTGCACTTGGTCCCCAGCACTGGGCTCTCTGGGCCAGTGCTTGGCTTGGTGGTGATGGGGTGGGGTCTCTTCTTGAAGGCGTGGCTCAAAGGTGGAACGGTGGGGTGTTGGCTCAGCTTTCTGGGATCTCCCTGAGCTCCTGGCACAACAGCCACCTGCTGATTCCACTGTCAGGTGTGGTGTAGGCTGCAGGGCACAAGGCTGTTGGTGGATGATGCCACTGGGGTAATAACTGTTGTGTCTTTGCAGCAGCTGCCCTTCCAGACCCCAGCCTGATCATGGCACAGACAGCACAAGCCTCTAGTAAGAGAACTACTGTCTCAGACCTTCCCCAAATAACACCTCTGCCATTGCTTGCTCAGATGGATTGATCTGCATTCTCTTGTTGTAATCCATCTCATCATACTTGAATTAATGAGGCAGAGGAGGTGTGATCTGATGGTCCTGTGTTATGCAGTGTTTGCTAGTTTGTGACAATAATTGCTATAGACATAAATGCCATATAAAATTATAGATATTTTTATGGAGTGATAACCAGTGCATGTGGTACTGAGACGTGGTTGCAAATGCCTACCTGGGCTGGGGCCTGCACATGCATGAAGGGTACCCGGACTATATGGGAAGGGGGCACAGAGATTAGGATGGTTCTGGGGCTCATCACATTATAATTTAACCACTGAAGGCGAGGTGAAGAGAATGTGGATTCACTGTGTTGCATGTAGCTCTAGTGACGACTTCAGCCCATGTTCCCCACATTTTCAAAGAAGAGACTGAGGTTCACAGTACCAGGCTGGGGGCCTACTGTTCACCGTACTTGAGAAAGCAGGGGTGTTCTCTTCATGAGTGCTATAGAAGAGCAACAAAAGGATTAGTGATTTCCACAACTGATTTTGTCATGGCCAGTGTGAAAAACAATGTCTTTTTTTCCCCCCTTTTTTCTAAATGGTGTGGTGGCTGCTAACAGAATGCTATGAATTGCTGAGTTTAATTAAAAAACCTTTCACTTCAGAAACAATGGGAAATTTATACATTGTGTGAACTTGCAGAACACCGTGCTAAGCCAATAAACGTGGCTATATTTTAAATAGTTAATATTTTTAAGCTCAAGAATTGGACTACAATATCTATCATTCAGTCACTTAGAATGAAAACCAATAATCACTTTGTCTGTGGTGCCCACAAAAATGTTACATGATAGCTCAGAAGCACAAAAGGATTACATCACCACTTCCAGAGCTAAAGGGACTGGCACCCACATGATGTTGGTGCACTGATAGAAGTGATTTTATACAAAAAGGCCTTGTAAAAACGATACTTAAACCAAAACAACCAGCAAATTCATGGCCGTTACCCCAGAGGTCTTGAATCCTCTGTTTTTAGTCAGCTGCTAACTCCTTGCTCCCACCCAATGGCTTTCTACTAACTGAGTAGGAGAAACCATGAAACATGAAGTTACATCAAGGGGGGTTTCTTCAGATTTGACTGGGGGAAACTGTGAACTCTGATTGATTAGGGTTTCCTGTTTAGACCTGAAAAGGGGCACAGGGAGTTATCTGCCCAACTGTGCTCTCACCTTGTTGCTACACTGGATCCTTCTTGCCTGACTTCTGAACCCTCCTTCCCTGCTTTCTTCCTGACCTGTGGCTTGACTCTCAACTCCATCTTCTGCTCCAGCTGCTAGTCCTAAATGCCTGTGTCTCAGCCCTTACTACCAGTCAACTTCTTTTCCATTCAAAATACATGAAGAGGTGGGAATTAATGTTTCAAAACTAAAATAGGATGATCTCAGTGAAAGAAAGATTTCAAGCTTCTAAGAAAGTGTTAATAAACAATGGAGAGTAGGAATGAAGAAACAAGGGGTCCTGTGGCACTTAAAGACTCACAAATTTATTCATCGCATGAGCTTTCATGGAGGAAAATCCCACTTTGTCAGACCCTGAAGTGTGATTTTCTCCCACAAAAGCTTATGTGATAAATAAATTTGTTAATCTTTAAGTGCCACAGGACTCCTTGCTTCTTTTGCTGGAGTAGACTAACATGGCTGCCCCTTTGGAAGCTAGGAATAAAGAGTAACTGTTAACCTTGCTGAGCATTAAAAAAATGAAAGAGTCAAGCAATTCTGAAAGCTTATGGATGGAGATCCTGAAATCTAAAAGCTCCCTTTGTTAGTTTTTTTATTTGTATATTCAATGTTTAGATAGCTTAGTGGCTATAGGAAATGGCCATAAAACATGAATTGCTCAGTATTACCTTAAGTGATACAAGAGTCCAAATGTGCAGGCTGTTTTTTTTCCTGAGTACTTTAGCGATCTTTGTTTAAAAAAAAAAAAACCCTATAATTTAAAAAAAATTTTTTTTTAGAAAAGTCCAATATCCTATGCTTGGATTTGTGTAACTGTGGTTTGACAAATACAAAATATTTGAATATGACATAGTTTTGTTTTTTATTTCTATGATATTTATTTAAAAAGCATATATAGGAATCTGATCTCTATCTAATTTTTGTCTTAATATGTCTTATTTTTACTGATATTATATATCATTTGTTTATCATGGAAAAACTAGCTTCTCCATGTAATCAGTTCCCATTTATTCTCAGATGGACAACAAAGTCAATAAAAGTTGAAGTATTTGCTGAATTTTTTTTGCTGAAATTAGCAACAGTGTAGGTAGGGATAATTTAATCATACTTGGTATATTTATGCGATAGCTGTATTTTTAAAAAGTATTCTTAACAGACTGATTTAAAGGGTCAGATTCACCTTTATCAGTAGAGTACAGCTTGCACTCTCTATGTCTGGGCAGGAAACAGAACCCAAAGTGGAATATACTGAGAAAAACACAAGGTGATAGTACTACAGGGTCCCACTCTGACTGGGGCCAGAAGCAGCAATTTGCCAATTCTCCTTAGTTCATTTTGCCAAATATCTTCATGCTGCATACTATGAATGTTGATTCTTCTCTGAAACAAACACTTCTTTTCACAAGAGCTCCATATTCATAGTCCAAAGGTAAAATCCTCCCTTTCAGATAAATGTGAAGGAGGCTGAAAGCAATAGCTCTAATGGTGACTTATATTTTTTGAGGAGTCCAGGGAGTCCATTAATTCAGAGCGTCCTTTACATAGTCTCTGATAGTATAGATGGGGGTTCAAGTAGGCCAGAATGGCCCGGAATGCTGTTCTGGGGTCCACTATTTTTAGGGGTCAGTGTTCTGGGGCCCGTAAAAATAGGAAATGGTGCTGGAACGCAGTGTTCCAGGGCCCACCACTGAAAAATAGCAGGCCCTGGAATGAGCATTCTGGCTCCATTTTCTAATTTTAGGGCCTGAACGCTGGGCCCCTTAAAATACTGGGCCCCAGAACAGCGTTCTGCTGCATTCTGGCATGCAGGGGAGGGGGCTGGGCTCCCCTGAACATGTGCAGGCTGCAGTTTCATGGTCCAGCATGCTGCCGGTGAGTACCGGGGCAACCCGGCTCACGCTGGGGGGTAGTATTGGGGGTGCCTGGGCTGGGGGTGGGTATTGGGGGCTGGGGGTGGATTTTGGGGATGGGTATTTAAGTTGGGTGGATTTTGGGGACATGAGAATGGATATTGGGGGAAGTAGCTGGGGTGCGGGGGAGGCGGATGTGCAGGAGGGGAGGCCCACCCATGCGGAAAGGGGACCCACCCAATTAGGAGGGTTCTGGGGCCCACCAGATTATACTTTAACCTCTGGATATAGACCAAGGCTGCCTTCACAGAAAACTTGTGGCAGGATAGCAGTGGTTAAAAACACACTCTACCTAAAGAAAACTTGCACAGGGAGGTTTAACTTACCTCTTCCTGTGCCAGCCTTAAAGGAACAATTTGAACTACTCATGCACCTTGAAGGATTCTGCATTAACTGAAACCATTCAAGGAAAAGACCTACTGTGGGATTCATCATGGACAGCACAATGAAACCTTTGCTCAATGTATAGCAGAGGTCACAGAAACAAACAAGGTGTTAGCATGTACCAAGAGAGTATAATAATGAAAACATGTAATACCACTTACAAATTAATTTGCTTTTACCTTGTATACAGTGTTCAGCTTTAGTCATTCTTTCCTAGAAACAGTAGAGCAGCAACGGAGAATCCAGAGGATGTCAGCAAAAATTATTAGATGCTAGAAAGAAATAACAATGACAAAAATGTAACACAGAGACCAATTTGTGATTCACTAATCGGTGTCAGGAACTCTTCTCAGGCCTGACATACTCACTACACACAACATGCTATTGTCATGAATAAAATGTAAGATATCACTGAAACTAGTGACTCGCTGATCTTTAAAACTCTTTGGTGATGGATGTACAGCTTTAGCACTGAGTGTAGGAAGGAGTCAGAAAAGAGGAGACGTGATAGACACACGAAATAAAGTGTGGGATAGACAAAGTAAATGAGGGACTTCTATGTACCTTTTCACATAATCAAAGGGTAAGAAAGCAATCACTGACCCAAAAAGTCGAAACATTTTGAATTTATCAAAGGAAATACTTTTATTATGCTACCCATAGGTAAATTGTAGAACTCACTGCCCAAAGACAATAGCAGGCTTAGCAGGATTGTAAAAAGAACTAGATATTTAAATAAAGAATAAAATATGAAATACTTGTATATTACATTACCAATTCATCAGGGCCACTCAGTGCTCTTGTTTCAAGACTTAAGGGAGTAGCCAAACACCTGCAGTTAGGGGGAAAAAAAAAACTTCTTGCATTGGCAGATTACTGTGAAATTGCCAGTTAGTGTGGTTTTAGACCTTTCACTATAGTACCATGTACTGTTGCAGATAGATTGCCAGACTAGATAGGCCAGTGATTTGATCTGATGGCAATACCCAAATTTCTAATTGTATGGGCCCAAAACAGTTAGGAAAGAGGGTGTATTCTGACATCAGTATAACCCTACTCCAAATCCTTCAACTTTGAAAAGTAAGGGACAATCTCTGAGGATCAACAACTGATACATCATAACTACCATGAAGCTATGGTCTGAGAAAATGGTGGAACTATAAGTATGTACAGTCATCCATATAATATATTCTTGAAATCAGAGACAGAAAAGACTTTTTAGCTCATCTAATCCAGTTTATTGTTATTATTGTTCTTATCAATTATTTTATTGAGATTTATATTGTGATGGCATCAAGAGGCCAGTCATGTCAGGGCTCTGTTGTGCTAGGGCTCTGCTAGAGAAAATGACAATCCTAGCCTTCAAAGACCTTATGGTCTACAAAACAAGCTGTAACAAGTAGATGAGACAAATAAGGGAGTCATGATAGACCAGAGGAGACACAGTAATAAAAATAATAAGATGTCTGCAATTCTTAGCCAGTCAATGTCAAGAAATCCAACTTATTATGTCCTTAGCCTCTGCTAGCACCTTAAGTTACATATTTTCATACTTATTCAGCTTAGTTAAAGCAAACAGAAACATTTATGTCTTCCATTATGTCTGCTTATGGAAAGCACAAATTAAACACGAAGAAAAAAAGAAATGGATAGCCCAGCCCAAGAACGTTAAAACTTAGCTGCATGACAAAGTTAGGTTTATATAAGCCACCATGCATTGATCTAGCTGTGTATGAATGAATCTACAATTAAATTTGTCTCCCACTGATATTAGGACCTTGTCACAGCAGTGCTTCCCCAAGCAGCAATGAGCTATGGTCAGAGTACTGAGGTCAATGCAACATGAGTGTAGACACTATTACTTATGTTGACCTTAATAGTCTTCCAGCAGCTGTCCCACAATGCCCAACACTGACTCTTCTGGTCACAAGTTTGAATTCTACTGCTCAGAGGAAAGACAGATCAGAAGTCCACTTCTGCCCCTTTAAAGCTTTATGAATTTTTAAATGCTTTTTCCTGATATGTGAGCATACCTAGCAGCAATATACTGTTGTGTGCAACCACCCAGCTGATGCTAGCTACATGCTGCAGACATGCTCTGGCTTGTAGCAGACAGGAGACAGTGGGTATCCTGGGCCCGTGGGGAGAAGAGAATGTGCAAGCACACTAGTGCACCAGCTGCAGAAACACAGACTTCTGTGAGCGGATTGGATGAAGGATGCAGGGACAAGGGGTACGACAGAGACCAGTAGCAGTGTCATGTGAAAGTGAAGGAACTCAACAGGCATAACAGAAGGGCAGGAGACCAACAATGGTGTGCTGAGCTGTACACCTACTGCTTTTACAAAGTGTTGCATGACACACTTGGTGACAAACCTGCAGACCACTCTGGATATCACTGATCAGCCCCCTAGCATGAACACAGCCGCCTGGCATGAAGAGTGAGGATAAGGAGGAGGTGGAAGAACAGGTAAGGTGGAGGATGGGGAGGTGCACGTAACCAGTGTGTTAAGCTCTGCCATGAACCCAAATTTGTTCGAGATGCCACTGCAGTCCATTACATCCTGGCAGGGAAGCACAAGTGAGTTTGATGCAAAGGAAGGAACCTCTGGGAAGTGTGTAAATGTATTTCTTGTTACAGTGATGTACTGATGGAAACCCAAATTAACAGGCCACAGCTATTGACTTTTCATTAATTTAACAGAAGAGCTAGCAATGCAACTAAGAGAGATAATGTTACCTCTTTTCCGTTCCTCTGGAGAGTTAGGCAGTGTGGGACAGTGCTGAGCAGTTGGTTTATGCACACAGGGACACCCCTTGAAGAATCCTCCTTAGAAGAGAAGGTGCTCAGAAATACTCTCCTAAGGCCAACAGCCTTATTTCTTCTGCCCTGGTAGGGTGCTTTCCCCCACCAGTCAGTGACAGCTTCAGCCAACATTATTGCAGTAAACTGGCTATCAGCTTTTGGGTACAGGTGGCTTTAGCCGCACCAGCCTTGGCTGTACTTTCTCTGTCTCTTTTTATCCTCAAGAGTTAGATCTCAGCTCAAATCGCCACTGCCTATGTAAAATGGTTCCAGTAGTCAATGCCATTGTCCTACACTCACAGTTTCATACAAGCAAGCAATTCCTTCTTCATTTCCCTGCCTTTGGAGGGTCTATACTCACCATGGCTAGCACTGTAAGTAGTGCCATGCACAAGGAGTCCAAAGCAGAAATGCCAAGGATCATGTCTCATTTAAAACTTTGCAGAAGCAAAGGAAGGGTATTAACTTTTACTTTGTGTTGTGACTATACTGACAATGGTACCGCTGTTTTACCTGCACCGGCTGCAATTGCACCCTTAAGGCAACTCCCCTCTGCATCCACTGAGTCAGGTAAGGAGAAAGAAGGAAACTGAAGTGACAGATTCAATGAGATCCTGCAAGCCAATGCTACACCTGACCATGAGCAAAGAGCCTGGAAGATGAACACTGCAGACAGCCAGAAGAAGGAAAGAGCAAACAGGAGAAAGATCCATGAGTCACAGCAGGAAAAGGAGAGGGAGATACAGCAGAATATACTGGGACTTCTCTGATAACAACCATGTTTGCAGATATTTGTGGATCTACAGGTTCAATAGCCAGGGGCTCACCTTCCTTTGCTGTCCATTTAGTTCTCCTTTACAGCACTTCCCTGTACTCCTCCTCCTCAACATCCCATGTGGCATCCAGGACAGCATCCATATGCTTACCACTCCACAGAATGTTAAGGACAACCACAGCTCCACATATGCAGCCCTATGGATGCCACCATTGTTGTATGTGTGAGTAAAATGGACATGACTGTTTTTACCCTTTATTAAATTCTTTTATTAATTGATTTTGTTTTAATATATTTGCTTTTAAATTGGACAGATTTTTCTTTGCACTGGTTTTGTTACTGAAAAAAATCTATTATTTGAAAATAATTCATCTTTAATAATTCACAACCTGTGGTACACAGTGCACAGCAGTTCTGAAAGCATCTATTAACTTGTTCTATCTATACAACATAACACAGCTCATAAAATCAGTGACCTACCCAGTGTAACAATCATAAATATACAGCAAACACTGCAAAATGAATGGGTGCACGGACAGTGTTTATATTGATAAATGTAACCTAACCACCACCCCATTCCTAACAGGCCCCAAAACTGCAGGGCCAAGTAGAGCAGAAATCGCCAGTATGCTTTACTGTGGCTCACCGTTAAAATGTTCTTTCAAAGCCTCCTGGAGCCATATCACCCCAGGACGAACTCTTCTAATTGTCCTTGTATGTGTTTCTTTTTTATTTTAGCAGGCATTTGTTCCACTTCTATCCTCATAGCAATTTTCTCCCCTTTGCTTCACAGATATCATTCAGGACACAGCAGGCAGCTGTAACCATTGGGATATGCTTTTTTTTTCCCCACTGAGACCCTATTTATAAATAAACAATGCCAGCATCCTTCCAGTCTCTGAAAAGCACATTTGGCTGCTATTCTGTACTTGTTGAGCAGATAGTTGAATCTTTCCTAGGTGCTGGGGAGGTGTACAGTGTACAACTGTGTAAGCAAGGGCAAAGCTAGGTCCTCAGGATCACTACTGGCATTTCAACATCACCAGTGATAACACACTAACTAGGAAAGAAAGTCCCTTCCAAGAGCTTTCCAAATAGTCTTGTGTTCTTAATGATCTGAGTGTCATGCACCTTCTCTGACCAGCCATCACTAATGCTGAAGTCTCCACACTGACTCACCAATACTTGCATAACCATAGAAAAGTAGTCCTTCCTGTTGATGTACTCTGTGCCAAGGTGAGCTGGTGCCAAAACAGGGATATGCATGCCATCATTGCTCCATTGCAGTTTGGAAACCTCATTGTTGCAAATCCATCAACTGTCCTGCACATTAGAATTACAGAATCATAGGAGATTAAGGTTGGAAGGGACATCAGGAGACCATGTCATCCAACCCCTTCACAAAGCAGGACCAACCCCAATTGAATCATCCCAGTAAGGGTTTTGTCAAGCTGCACCTTAAAAACCTCTAAGGATTGAGATTCATCACTTACCTAGGTAACCCATTCCAGTGCTTCACCACTCGTCTCGTGAAAATGTTTGTCCTAATATCCAATCTAGACTGCCCCACCACTGCAATTTGAGACCATTGCTCCTAGTTCTGTCATCCGCTACCAGTGAAAATATCCTAGCTTCATTGTCCCTGAAACTGTCTTTGAGGTAGTTAAAGGCTACTATGAGATCCTTCCTCATTCTTCTCTTTTGCAGACTAAACAATCCTAATTCCCTTAGCCATTCCACAGAAGTCATGTGCTTTAGTCTCCTAATAATTTTTGCTGCCCTCTGCTAGACTCTTTCCAATTTATCCCCATCCTTTCTGTAGTGGGGCACCCAAAACTGGACACAGTACTCCAAATGAGGACTCATTGGTGCCAGATAGAAGGGAATAATCACTTCCCTCTTTCTGCTAGCAATGCTCCTACTAATGGATTTGTGTATGTCCAACCTTTCTAAATAGTCCTGAACCTGTTCTTTCAGCACTGAGGGCTATTTACCTCCTTCACATTCTGTGCTGCCCAGTGAAGTAGTCTGGGAGATGATCTTGTCTGTGAAGACAGAGGCAGAAAAAGCATTGAGTACTTGAGCTTTTTCCACATCATCTCTCACTAAATTGCTGCCCTCATTCTGTAAGGGGCCCACCCTTTCCCTGACCTTCTTGTTACCAACAGGTTTATTTTTTGCATGAGCTTTCATGAGAGAAAATCCTACTTTGTCAGATGCTTTGAAGATGGTTTCTGTAAGTTCCCCCATCTTTGAAGCATCTGACGAAGTGGGATTTTCTCCCACAAGAGCTCACGCGAAAAATTAATGTCAGTCAAGTGCCACAGGACTCCTTGTATTTTTGTTTTTTGTTTTGGTTTGGTTTGGTTTTTTTGCTGGACTAGACTAACACAGCTGCCCCTTTGGAACTTCTTGTTACTAACATACCTGTGACATACATACTTGTAATATACACTGCTGAGAGTCACAGTTGTGCATAGCAGAAGATGATTAATAACCTTGCACACTTGCCTTACAATGGACCTCCACAGTGGATTGTCCTGCTCTACAATGATTTTCCACTGTCAGAGAAAAAAACATTGCAAGTTTCCACAATGAGATCATCCCTTCCTTCTCCACTGTCAAGGCAGCTCTTATTCTGGTATCCTTGTGCTAGCGAGCTGGGGTTCACTCGGCACACGGGTTCATGAATGTGGCCTTGCACATCCAAAAGTTCTGCAGCCACTGCTCATCATCCCAAACCTGCATTGTGATACAGTTCTGCAAATCAGTGTTCATTTATAGAATCATAGAATCATAGGGTTGGAAGGGACCTCATGAGGTTATCTAGTCCAACCCCCCACCAAAAAAGCAGGACCACTCCCACTAAACTATCCCAGCCAGGGCTTTTTCCAGCCGCACCTTACATATCTCCAAAGACGGCAATTCCACCACCTCCCTATGTAGCCCATTCCAATGCTTCACCATTCTCCTAGTAAGAAAGTTTTTCTTAATATCCAGCTTTGACCTCCCCAACTGCAACTTAAAACCATTGCTCCTTGTTCTGTCCTCTGTTACTACTGAGGACAGCCCAGCTCCGTCCTCCTTGGAGCATTCCTTCAAGTACTTGAAGGTTGCTATCAAATACCCCCCCCCCCCATCTTCTCTTCTGCAGGCTAAATAAGCCTAGTTCCTTCAGTCTTTCTTCATAGGGCTTCTGCTCCAGCCTCTTGATCACTTTTGTTGCCCTCTGCTGGACTCTTTCTAATTTGTCCATGTCTTTTTTGTAATGGGGAGTCGAAAACTGGACACAGTATTCCAGATGTGGCCTCACCAGTGCCAAATAGAGGGGCATGATCACATCCCTCAATCTGCTGGCAACACGTCTTCTGATGCAGCCCAGTATGCCATTGGTCTTTTTGGCAGCAAGAGCACACTGCTGACTCAGATCCAGCTTCCCATCCACCATGACCCCCAGGTCCTTTTCTACAGTGCTGCTACTTAGCTTATTGCTCCCCAGCCTGTAGCCGTGCATGGGGTTTTTCTGTCCCAAGTGCAGGACTTTGCACTTGTCCTTGTTGAACCTCATGAGATTTCTATTGGCCCACTGCTCCAATTTGTCAAGGTCTCCCTGAATCCTGTCCCTGCCTTCCAGTGTGTCTACCATTCCCCCCAAATTGGTGTCATCCGCAAACTTTCTTGGGCCCAGAAGCAGTGCTCCACAGCTGCTCCACAAATGCCACCAGCATCCCTGAATTGGTTCTCACTATGTCCTACAGAAATCAGTCCTCCAAGAAACCGTCATGTTCCCTGCTGATTTGGTTCTTCTTACAGCTCTGCAAATACCCGAGAATTATGTGCCCTGTGCTTGCAATGCTTTGACATTAGTGCAAAACAGTGTGGGACCTATGTGTCTGTCAGAGACTACAGAAAGCAAGGAGGGCTATGTGGATTCTTGGGATTTTTAAAATAGGTGCAGAAATTATGGTATTAAAAATGTCATCATAAAAAGGAAACAGTTGTGCACTGGAAAATTGGGTTCCAGGCACCCTTGCCTGACTCATTTCTGTCCAGCCATGCAATTCCAACTCGCCAAATGACAGTGTCCTGACTGGTGATGTGTTGCACACTGGGACACCTATTCATGGTGCATTGCACTCTACATTGACATAGGCACTCCTGGTGAATATGCAGTGTTGATGAAAGGATCCAAGTATGCATACACAGAAGATATATACAAACTCTGCAGCTGTAAGCCAATGTAACTTGCATTTACTGAGTAATGTAGTGTAGACATGGCACAAGTCCACACACTCAGGATAACATATTCTCTCCATCAAGTGAACTTGAGCTTCTAACTAAATCTAAAATCGATACATTCTATTTGTCTTCATGGATGGGTCTCAATGTCAGCCCTAGCATAACTTGTTAATCAGGGACAGAAAGATGAGCCAAATGGGCCCAAAAAGAGTTTTCCCAAAAACTATTGATTTCTGATTGTGAGGCGTGGAAAGATGCAGTTGAACAACTGAGCTATTGAGGAGGTACCACTGAGATCTTGTGCATAGCCACATTAAGAGAGTACTTCCAGCACAAAGTTGGAGTAACCCCTGCTTGATATACAGTTTGAAGAACACGCTTGATGGCAGAATAGTTTAAATAACAAGAGAATCAATATCATTGAAGAAAACATGGGAAGGGGAAATTTTTTGTGTGTCCAATCCATGCCTTTCAGACACTGAGGTGGGATTTTAAGGGGGGGGGGATAATTCCTGTAGCAGACTGACATTTTTTTACTGAATCATTCAGTCTAATTGGAACCAGGATGCAAGGCATTCTGTGGTTTTACCTCTCAGAAGGCTCCAGTGTTTTGTTTTGTTTTTTAATATAGCATGAGCCCTTAAATCCTGTTTGATGCAGATCTTTTTAGTAGTAAAAGGACAAAAGCAGGGAAATACAAACAATGCGCATACAATGGGGACCTGTTAACGTGCAACCCGTTTGCGCACGGATCTGGTTACCGCGCGCTCCGGTCATGTCCCCCAAAGCCATCAACTTAACGCACGGGACTCACTAACATATGGTGCCTAAAGGCAGAAGTTGGCCTGGGCACAGAAATGCGTGAAGTGAGTAACAACTTAAGGAATCTGGCACACTAGCTAAAAGGGGAAGTTGGCCTGGGTGCAGAAGCAGGAAGCGTGAGCCTTAGTAGTGCTGCACTCTTTATTTATTTATTTATTCATTCATTCACTGTGGTCCCATTTGCGCACGGTCCGTTTAACATGAGGTCACGGGGGCTTGTCCTCCAACACTCGTGCATTAACAGGTCCCCACTGTACTATAACCAAAGTAAATACTTCTCAAGATTTACCATGCACTTCAGTTGTGGTTATGGGCCCGATCCAAAACCTATTCAAATCAATGAAAATCTCTCCCCTTAATTTAATTGGACACTGAATCAGTCCTAAATGAGTAGTTGCTAAATATAAAGTGTGTCATACGTTCCTAGTGGCTTCAGTTTTCAAGAGTGATTTTCACACACACTTGAAATGAGAGTTCTTACTATCCTTATCATAAAAGGCATATATCCTTTATCTACTAAAGCATATATCATATGATGTTTTCATTATACCAGCACTATTCTCATTAGTTCTAAGACCTGTCTCTTATTCCTTCTGGAAGCATTTATGTAATATCTCTGTGCAAAAAATTAAGACTCCCTGAGTTCTCTGAAAATGCAGATTAGTAATTTAATCTTTTAGCACCACCTGTTGTGTATTTCTGGAAACACTAACACCAAATGTTCACAGGATTTAACACTTGGCACTTCCCAAAAATTCAGTAATTATTACAGCTTTATGATAAATTGTTTGATTCCAGTAATCAGATACCTACACCACTTGATCAGAGCATGAGAACTAGTCTAATGGGAAGCAGACTTTCCCAAGGCTCCTTCACTTTAATAACATAACAAGACAAAGTCTGTCAGCTGTTTTGAGAGCAAGTTCAGACTAGGGTTTTAATCTGCATCTCTGACTCAAGTGTATAGCCTCACTTGAGGTAATGAGAGCTGCTGCTATGCCTACCACCTCTGTGAATCAGGATGCTTATTTAGATTCCAAAATATGGATTTAGGTGCTTCACATTAGGCTCTCAAGTTTATTGCTGCTTGCTCTTTTCCACTGAGATCTGAAGACATAAAATTACTCTGTATTTAGTAAGAGACATTTTTATTCATAGAGCAATGGATACTCACCAGGTTTATTTGATTTTATTTTGCTGTTGCTATAGTTAAGGTCTAATTCTTTACCCATTAAACCAGTTTTACACAGGTGTATTTCTATTGGCTTCACTGGACTTACAGTGACATAAAACTGGTGCAATGAGGTGGAGAATAGTGCATTTCCTTAGGTTGTGAAGTAATCTATAACTCTGGAAGAGATGGTGCCAACTTCACTAAATGGGTTAAAATGCTATATAATCTCTTCATCTACATTTACAAAGCACCTATCACCCAACTGGAATGTAAATATTAATAGATTATAATTATAAATCCAAGAGCGTCATGGAATACCAAAGATGGATCCTTAAACAATCACTTACACATCTGACACACCTAACATCCCCCTTTAGTCATTGTTTAGCCAAGTTATGCATAGTTAGTTTCTTTAATCATTCCTCACAAATTACTCCCTTTAGCCTTTGAAATGTTTTTGTAGCTTTTCTCAAAATTCCATTCTATTTGTCTACATCTGTCTTCTATTGAAATGCCTAGAACTGAATGAGCTAGACACACAGCAGTCTAATGTAATTAATGTTGAAAATCTGAATTAAGTCCCCCCCACAGGCATGTTGAATAACAAAAAGTGTAGTAGCAGTCTCAACAGAGATTCTGTTGACTGCACTTAAATGAACTCTAGGATATAAACAGCCTGAATTTGGACCACCTGCAACCCATGGTAACAGATGTATAAAGGAGATCTAGACATTTTCATTCAGCAGTGAAAAGCTACTAAACTACGAAGAGTGGATGGTGGCAGAAAGTAGAATTACAGTGACCCTCTTAGAAAATACCATGCTACAAAAAGAGCCTGCCATTTAGGTCTCAAGTTCCAAATGAGCAGCCATGTTAGTCTAGTTAGGGGAAAAAATTAAAAAAAAAAAAAGGAGTCTTGCAGCACTTTCATAGACAAAAAATGGATTTATTGCATGAACTTTTGTGGGGGGCATCTTCAAGCATCTAATAGAGTGGGATTTTCTCCCATGAAAGCTCATGCAATTAGTCCTTAAAAGTGCCACCAGACTCCTTGTTTATTTAGGTCTCAGATGCTCATAACAGTTCTCAGTTATAGAGATCTTTAATATTTACCTGTTTGGTTTTAGGCATCTGAGCTGGATGTTGTGTTCTCTGGACCACACATTGCCTGAAATATGTGGGGGAATGGATGGGAGCAAATAGTCTCAGTACAAATAAGTTTGAAGTAAGTCTGATGGCCCTGGAGAAATATGTAAGGCTAGGATTTGTGAGTATATTTTCAGTTGAACACGTATATCCAAGAATCTGGTTTGTTTGTCTTGGGGTCATTTTGAGTTTATTGCAATTCCTCGGCTTTCTGGAAACAGCTATGGCATGAAATGCCTTTTTTCTTTCTGTTGTTAATCAGGATCCTGTTTGCACCACAGCAACTCAAACCTTTGTAACCTTAAAACTATGTTACAATGCTAAATCTGCCAAAGCTTGGTTATTTACAGGTCAGTGAGGCAGGTGAAACAAAGGATTAATGTATTTGTATGCACTAATAACAGGGTCTGAATAACAAGGAAACATTGTAAATAAACAGAAATTATATTTACATAATAAAACTTAGAACAACACATACAAAAAATATGCAAAATTAACATGAATCACATGAAAATACAAACATGTAACAATGTCTGATCCCAAACATGAGGAATTTATGTAGATTCTAAAAATGACTATAGTATGTTTGCACTATAAATATTTAAAGCTGAGTGACTTGACTTCAACAAACTTGTTCTCTTGTGATTGTAAAGCCTGCTAGAAAGGTCATGTTGATTCTTTATAAAAATTAAGTTTGTCTGGAGAATGTTGCATTCTGTTTATGCTTTCCAAGTACACACGCAGCACTATTTAGGCAGTATAGTTATGGCATTTAAGCTTCTGAACATGCACCCTATTTCTCCAGCCCACAGTTTCTTTGGTATAGGGATACAATGTAGTGCAAAAAGAAAACACTGAATTTCCTGGCTACTCAGATGTTTGCAGTATCCTTGCACTTTCTCTTTATTCTCTACTGTAGTTTCCAAGGAATTATTTGACTTTCAAGTCAGCTGGACTTTTATGTTAGTCAGACACAAATGTTGCACTAAATGCTCAATTCTTCCTCTAAAGACACCTTCTCCCATGCAAAACAGCAACCAGATGCTTCTTCAACAGCATTACCCGTTCCTCTTGGTGCCACAGAGGATCATCAGCAGGACTGGAAATCTGCCAGGGAAGAAAGGATGGGGAAGGATGGATTGGATTGGAAGCAGACAAAAGAACACATGCGTCATTCCCCCTCTGTCCAGCAAAGCTCCAAAGAGAAATGTAATACATTCAGAAGCCATATTACCCACAATATAATGGATTATGTTTGATGAGTAGGAAATTATGGCAGTCTAGATATTTTTATCTCAAACTAAGAAATATTTTAAGATAAATAATCACCTTACCTTTTCTTGTACAAGCTATGAGCTAGATCATTTAAGATGAGTAACAGTTTGTAGGTCATTCCTTGTCTCATCCTCAGACAGGAGCCTGAACAGATCTCCTCATGGAAGGCTCTTGAAATAATGCAGATTCTAAGATTTTTACAGTTATTATCAGGATGGTATTTTTAGTACCACCTAGAAAACAAAACTCATACAGGATTTCACTGGGCTAGGCACTGAGCAGCCATGTAGAAACTGACAGTTCCTGCCCTACCTAAAAGGTTTAGACTATAAAGGAACTTTCAAATAATTATTAATTAATCTTGATTTCCACTAGCCAGTTGTTGTTACAAATGTAACTCTTCTGCCAGGACAGGCTGGCAGAATAAGGACCGGGTTCTATACCTACAGGTTTCCCAATAATTTAACATCAACAACCAGCTTGAACCCCCACCCAGATTTCTGGGAAATCCTGCACTGTTCCCTGGGCACCTCAAAAGGGGTAAGGCTTCCCCACTCACAAGCATTAGTCTAAGTGTAGTAAACAGAACTTTTAATAGTAGTAAAACAGAGTGTAAAAGGCCAAATAACAGAAATCAGTGCTGATCTAGCAAATCAGTACAGAGCAAAGTTTCTAACAACCCACACCACATAACAGAACATACAAAACTTAATGATCTGGGGAATCAATGCTATTCAGGCCTTCAACACGATCCCACATATCATAACAGCAAAGGTAAACTCACTAGCAAAATCGAGACTGATCTGGAGAATCAGTGCTAACTAGGGTATGTAGGGAGTGTCTTTCACACCAGCTGTCTGTCGGCACCATCTACTGGCCACTCACCCATCCAATAGCACCATCCCTTGGCTCTACCCACTGTCCACCAGCTCTGCCCACCAGTCACTCATGCCAATCACTGGCCGTTTTCACCATCTGCTGGCTCCACCCATTGTCTGCTGGCTCTGCACACTGGTCACTCACATGGGCCAACTCACTGCTGACCACTCTCACCATCCGCTGGCTCTGCCCACTGTCCACCAGTTTTGCCCATTAGTCACTCACGCCACCTAGCTCACCACTGGCTGCTCTTACCATCCACCGGCCCCACCCACCAGTCACTCACACTGCCCAGCTCACTCACCAGTCACTCATGTTACCCAGCTCACTGCTCTCACCACCCACTGGCTCCTCTTCAGCAATTTCAGCCCAGAGAGAGGGTTTTCTCTCTCTCTAGTAATTTTAGCTGAGAGAGTTTGCTTCTCTTTCTAGTGATTCCCACTCTTAACTTCAACTAGCTGCAAACAGCTGCTTCTATTTAAATGACAAAGGCCTCAGAAGAAGCCAAGCCAGGTCTATCATTAGTGGGAGGCAAGACAGAGATAGCCTCAAACCACCACCTCTATCTTCCACTTCTTTCAGGTTAAAACATACAGTTGCCTCTCCTACAAATCTCTTTTTAACTAAGGGTAACTTTTACCCTTTAACTAACCCAGACAGATTTGAAACAGAGAGTAGCAATTCACAAAAGACAGTATTTTGTATTTTCCTTCAGCAGAATTACAGATATTGACAGATTTGTGATAGATTAACCCCAAATACCATTACCCACTATGCCCTGCACCCAGTATGCTTATACCTAATTGTTCTCTTTGTGTTCATGCTAATACAGGGCCCATGCAGATTAGATGCCCCCCCCCCCGAAGCTGTTAGGCACAGTTTCTAAGCCTACCTTACACAAAGAAACAATTATCCAGAGTAAAATGTAAATCGAGTAGTTTTTTGTTTTCTTCCTTTTGGTATCCCTTTCCCCAACATCTGTGCAAGAGAAACAGTTGCGATAGTTGATTCTAGGCTAATGGAGGTTCTTGCTTTCTGTAGATGAACATTTATTTAGAGACATGAACAACAGACTGATCCCAGAAGAAAGTTTGCTTTTCCCCCAGGGAGTTACACAGTCAATATACATTTAGACAGAGCCTTAACTATGCTGGGGCAAGTGGGGCAAAGCCCCAGGCACTGAATTTTAGAGGGCACAGGGGACAGATCTGGCTCTCTGCAGTAGCTGGGGATGGATCTGGCTCCTCACCACCCCTGAGGAGCTGGATCTGTCCCCAGCAGCAGTGGGGAGCCAGATCTGTCCCCTTCACCCTCTAAAATTCAGCACCTGGAGCTTCTGGTGCCTCCCGGAGCTCGCTGCTGCCTTCTGGTGGCAGCTGCGGATGGATCCAGTTCCCCACTGTCCCAGTGGCTGCAGGGAGCCAGATCCATCCCCGGCCACCATCAGAAGACAGATAGGGCTGGGTCTGGCTCCCTGCCACTTACCGGCAGTGGCTGGGGCTGGATCCAGCTCCCCGCTGCCTTTTGGTGGTGGGCGGGGATGGATTGGGCCCCAGACTGGATCAGGGCCTGGGTCGGGGGAGAGCACCTTTGAAGCAACTTGCTCCAGGTACCAGAATAGCTAGTTATGGCCCTGCATTTAGAGAGGTCACCCTGCATGTGAAAAACATTTCTCCCAATGGCTGATCTTTATGTTATACGGTTGCAGTCATTCAACAGCAATGAAAATATTATCAAGAAGAACATACCACCATACAAACATTGAGCCAGGCAAATATTCTCTAATATCCATTCCCATCTACCATGAATGTGTTTTAAAAATGGTTGGCAGGGTGAAAAAATTTGGAAATATTACAAGTTGCTCTTTATAAATGAGTATGATAAATTGTATAGCTCATTCCGACTAAAGAAAGAATGGTGAACATCAAATTGCAAGTATGGAAATGAAAATTATTTTATTACCTCTTGAGATAAAGTTCTCAGTGCTATTGTGTGAATTATTGGCCATGTCCTTAGCTGAAAGTCAGCTTGTACATTCCACCTTGACCAAATTATCACTGATTTCTGTGAGAGTCTTCCTTAAGAACCTCAGCATTCGATCCTGTATCACCAATCCTTAAAACAGCCTCAAAACTTTTGATCCTGTTCTAACCAGTCAAGAGCAGCATGAGTTTAATAAAATCAGGACTGGGCCCTAACTTTGATAATAGGAAGAACAACAGACTAACAGATTTATTTTTCGCATTAAAGTGCCACACGACTCCTTGGTTTTTTTGCTGGACTAGACTAACACGGCTATCCCTTTGAAAAGTAAACAACAGAACCTATCTTGCTGTCTTTAGAAAGGTAAAATTTATTTTGCAGCAAATGGGGGTTTTGTCTCAGAATGGATTACAAGAGTGGGTGCAATACTACAGAAGGGGCTGAAATGAAATACAACTGCAGGTACTCCAGAATTAAATCTGAAATATTCATCATGTACATTATAAACTTGCTAGTAAATATCAGTTTTTAAAAAACTATCAAACAAAACAAAATATTTTCCAGAATTAAATATGTTGAAATGTATCTGTTGTCTTCCTGAGAGTAGCATGCTTTGTTATGTGGTTAGCCCTCTAGCTTTTCCTGTATTTATTATTTTTTATAAAGACTAATGCAATCACATAGAAGGAAAAGATGTACTTTACAGTGTCTACAAAAGAAGGGGTGGGTGGGCTGAGGAGTCAGGCAATCTTTAAAAAATTCCATTTACTATTTATAAAATCTTGGAAAACTCAACATGCCTTTGAAGTATGTGGAAAGAACTTACAAATTTCATGCACTGTAAATTCTTTAAAAAACCTAAAAGTTGATATTTTCAGAATTTTCAAGGTTTTTAGTTTACAGTATTTTCACTATTCCTTACTGCATGGCTTTGTGCCTTTTTATTGTGTTTTTAATTTGAATGATAAATTAACAGATAACCAAATATTGTAAAATGGATTAGTTAGTGGCTACATACTTAGTCAAAGCTATTTTCACACTCGCAACAATTTTCTGCAAGCAAGTACTATAGCTTCCACAATACCTTGCCAACATTTTTTTATTCTGTAGCTTATTTTATATGAAATAGAACTCTCATGATCACTTCATCATCTGAAACTCTAACCCACTACTATTTTAGTCATAAAATGTTTCTTTCTGTATTCCATCAGGAAGTGTATTAAGGCAGTGGTTCTCAAAAAGGGTTACACGTACCCTTCGTGGCACACAGAGGTCTTCAAAGGAGACATCAACTCATCTAGATATTTGCATAGTTTTACAACAATTTACATTAAAAACACGAGCAAAGTCAGTATAAACTAAAATTTCACACAATGGTTTGTTTATCTGCTCTATGTACTATATGCTGAAATGTATGTAAAATACTTATATGCCAGTTGATTTATTTTATAATTATATCAGAAAATGAGAAGGTAAGCAATTTTTCAGCAATAGTGTACGGTGACACTTTTGTGTTTTTATGTTTGATTTTGTAAGCAGGTAGTTTTAATGTGAGGTGAAACTTGTGGATATGCAAGACACATCAGACTCCTGACAGAGGTACAGTCATCTGGAAGGGTTTAGAACCACTGCACTAAGGACCACTTGTAAGCCATGGGCATCAGTTTAAGAATTCCTGCATGATAAAGATGTCTGTAAGTCCCCCATCATCAAGCATCTGACCAAGTGGAGTCTCTCCCATGAAAGCTCATGCGATAAATAAATGTGTTCATCTTTAAAAGTGCCCTCAGACTCCTTGTTTGTTTTACTGAACTAGACTAACATGGCTACCCCTTGTGAACTTGTAAATTAATGGTTGGTATAGGAATGAGATTTTTGGGGAATAGATTGCATCATCCATTTAGCTCCTTGACTAAACAAGTGAGATCTCTGGGCAATGGATGGTATCATCATATGTCTAATTTCAAGTCTAAATTTCCAGATGTCTTTGCACCGTGTTTACCACAAAGGGACTCTGACTGGCACTCTCGATGCTGCAGTAAGATAAATATTAAATAACATAATAGTACTTATACATTGTACTACAATTACAGTAAAGAATGACCCAGAAGAATTAAAATAGAAGCATATGGAAATTTTGTAATATATACAATAACATGAATCATATTTAATGTTGAATATGAGAAAACAGCATTATGCACAAAGTAAACCTTTTAATTAAAAATGCAGAAGACCCATTGAAATTAATTAGATTTTGTGAACATTTTAATGCATGTTTCCAATGAAATACTATTCATTTTAATAGTTCATTATAATTCCATAGTGGTTTTCTCTCATAGACTGAATGGTCAGAAGAGACAATTAGGATCTGACCTCCTGCAAAATGTAGGCCACAGAACCTCACCCACCCAGTCCCATAACAGACCCTGTCCCCAGCCTGTGAGTGTGTTATTATAGTCCTCACATCATGGTTTAATGACTTCCAGGTACAGAGAATTCACCAGTCAGTGACTGTGTTCCATGCTGCAGAAGGCAAAAAACTCCCAGCCAGGCCTTTGCCAATCTGCCTTGGGGGAAAATTCCTTCCAAACTCCAAATATGGGAATCAGTTAAACATTGAACATGTGAGCAAGATTCACCAGTCAGATGCATGGGAAAGAATCAATGTTCCCTCTAAGCTGCGCTGGCGCGCTGCAGCGCAGCCTGCCACAGCCACCAGCGCAGGGAAGGCAGCTGGCAGTGCACTGCCGGCAGCCAAAGGCCCTCCATAGAGCTCCTGTGGAGCAGGGAGTTTTGAAAACTCCTGCCCAAAGAAGCTCTAACGGAGCATGTCCAGAAAATCTGGGCATGCTCCGTAGAGCTTCTCTGCCCCAGGAGCTGTGGCTGAGCCGTCCAGCTCCAGCCACGAGGTAAGTTTGTGGGAGCGGCAGGGAGTGGGCCCGTGGGGGGGGCGGCCAGGAGCGGGAGGGCCACCGGGAGCAGGACCGCAGGAGGGGCGGCTGAGAGTGGGAGGGCTGCCGGGAACGGGGGTGGGGGAGCCGCCGGGAGTGGGCCTGTCGGGGCGGGGGGGCTGCTGGGGGCGGGGAGCGGGGGAGGCAGCCGGGTGGCAGGGAGCGGGCCCGTGGGGGCCGCTGGGAGTGTGGGGGCAGCCAGGAGCAGGCCTGTGGGGGCGTGGGGGCCACCGGGAGTGGGCCTGTGGGGGGGGTCGCTGGGAGTGGGAGGGCCACTGCAGGCGGGGAGCGTGGGGGGCAGCCAGGAGCAGGCCCATGGGGGCCGCTGGGAGCAGGGGGGTGGTCGGGAGCAGGCCCGCAGGGGTGGGGGGGCAGCTGGGGGCAGCCAGAAGCGGGCCCATGGGGGGGCACCACAGCAAGCCCGCGGGGGGAGGGGCCAGCGCAGCAAGCAACATGAGTTGCTCAGCTGCCAGTGCCTCTTAGAGGGAACATTGGAAAGAATGTAGTAATTCAAAACCCACCCCATCTAACATGCCATCAGAGGCTATTGGGCATATGTATGGCTAGAAGTCAAAGATCAAACAAGGAGTCCTGTGGCACTTTTAAAGACTAACAAATTTATTTATCACATGAGCTTTTGTCCCACTTCATCAGATGCTTGAAAATGCCAAATTAGGCTGTCCCCTCATACCATCCCCTCTGTAATCTTAACATGCCCAGTCTTAAAGCCAGCTATGCTTTTTCCCCCTAGTGCTCTGCATGGAAGGCTGTTCCAGAACTTCGCTTCTCTGTTAGGCTACGTCTACACTTTGGGGGGGTGGGGGCCTGGAAGTTGACTTAACAAGGTTGACTGAGGAGAGAGGCCTGAGGAGAGACAGATGCATCCTAGAGGTGAATGCCTGGCTGCGAAGATGGTGTGGTCAGGAAGGATTTGGCTTCCTTGACCATGGAGTTCTGTTTCAGGACAGAGGATTGATAGGCAGAGATGGCCTTCACCTGTCCAGGAAGGGGAAGAGCATATTTGGACACAGACTGGCTGACCTAGTGAGGAGGGCTTTAAACTAGGTTCAATGGAGAAAGGAGACCAAAGCCCACAGGTAAGTGACAATGTGGGTGATCTGGGGGAAGGGGTGGAACTTGGGGGATGCTGCGACTGTAGCACCAGGAGTAAAAGAGAAGGTAGTTGGAACATGGGGGGGAATCAAATAATTCTTAAATGTTCCACTGAAGCCCCAATACGTGAGGAGAGTGGGGGAGGAAAACTCCAAGAAAAAATGCAAGGAGGTATACGTAATAGAATTAAAAATCAAAATGACAAAGTAGGGCAATCGGCCGGGTATCTTAGGTGCCTATACGCTAATGCAAGGAGCCTGGGAAATAAGCAGGAAGAATTGGTAGTACTAGCGCAGACAAGGAACTATGATATCATAGGAATAACGGAGACGTGGTGGGATAGTCTGCATGACTGGAGCTCTGCCATGGATGGGTATAAACTGTTCAGGAAAAACAGGCAGGGAAGAAGAGGGGGAGGAGTAGCGTTATATGTAAAAGAGCTCTATGACTGCTCAGAGCTCCATTATGGAAGTGGAAGCGTGCCTGTAGAAAGTCTGTGGGTTATATTGGGAGGGGGAAGCAACAAGGGGGATGTTGTGGTGGGTTTTAAAAGGGATAGCCGTGTTAGTCTAGTCCAGTGAAAAAACAACAAGGAGTTGTGTGGCACTTTAAGACTAACAGATTTATTTTTTGCATGAGCTTTCGTGCGAGAAGATCCCACTTCCTCAGATGCTTCGAAGATGGGTGACCTTACAGAAAGGAATGAAACTAAATGCAAGGGGGTGTAAAACATAGGATCAGGTCATACAGGAACAGCAAATCAGAGCAGTTTACAGGTTCAAACCATGGGAAGCCTGAAGTCAAATTACCCTTTGTAATGGGAAAAGAATCCATAGTCTCGATTTAGACCAGCCTTCACAGAATTTAGCTTGCATATTAATTTGAGTTCAGCTGTCTCTCTTTGAAGTCTTGATGTCCCAGGTACAGCTCTAACGACGGTCGTTAACAAATCCATCATCGAGTGATTAGGAAGATGGAAGTGTTCAGCAACTGGTTTCTCTGTTCTTTGATTTCTGATATCAGCTCTGTGCTCATTCAGTCTCTTACGGAGCGATCGTCCTGTTTGTCCAATATATAAGGTGTAGGGGCATTTCTTGCACATGATGGCATAGACCACATTAGTAGATGAGCAGGTAAATGAGCCTTTGATGGAGTAGCAGGCTTGATTAGGACCTATGATGGTGTCTGTTGTGTAGATATGTGGGCAGACTTGGCAGCGTGGTTTTTTGCAAGGGTGTGTGCCTGCTTCAATGTTCTTGTTGTTAGATCTGTAGTTGCTGGTGAGTATCTGTTTAAGATTAGGGGGCTGCCTATAAGCAAGGAGTGGTCTGTCTCCTAATGCTTGAGAGAGAGAGGGATCATTTTTTAGAATAGGCTGTAGGTCCTTAATGATCTTTTGCAGAGGTCTGACTTGAGGATTGTATGTGGTGACTAGTGGTGTTCTGTTGCTTTCTTTCTTGGGTCTTTCCTGTAGTAAATGACTTCAGGGAACCCGTCTAGCTCTGTCAATTTGTTTTCTTACTTCCCCAGGTGGGTACTGTAGTTTCAGGAATGCTTGATAGAGATCCTCAAGATGTCTGTCTCTGTCTGAGGGATCAGAGCAGATGCGGTTATATCTTAGGGCTTGGCTGTAGACAATGGATCGTGTGGTGTGTTTAGGATGGAAGCTTGAAGCATGTAGGTAACTATATCGATCAGTAGGTTTTCGGTATAGGGTGGTGGTGATGCGTCTATCCCTGGGTGTCTGCTATAGACCACCAGACCAGAAGCAGGAGGTGGATGAGGTGTTCTATGGGCAACTAGCAGAAGCTTCTAGATCACAGGCCCTGGTGCTCATGTGGGACTTCAATTACCCTGACATCTGCTGGGAGGCCAATACAGCAGTGCATGGGCAATCCAGGAAGTTTTTAGAGAGTGTTGGGGACAACTTTCTAGTACAAATGCTAGAGGAACCAACTAGGGGCCTTGCACCTCTCGACCTGCTGCTCACAAACAGGGAAGAATTGATCAGGGAGGTAGAGGTAAATGGCAAGCTAGGCAGTAGTGACCATGACATGATTGAGTTCAGGATGCCGATTAAAGGAAGGAAGGAAAGAAGCAAAACACAAACCCTGGACTTCAAAAAAGCAGATTTTGGCTCCCTTAGGGAACTGATGGGCAGGATCCCTTGGGAAGCTAATCTGAAGGGGAAAGGAGTCCAGGAGAGTTGGTTATATTTTAAAGAAACCCAGCTAAGGGCACAGGAAGTTGCCATTCCAATTAGGAGAAAGAACAAACATGTGAGGCAGCCAGAATGGCTTAGCAGGGAACTTTGCTCTGAGCTTAAACATAAAAAGGAAGCTTACAGGAAGTGAAAGATTGGTCAGATGACTAAGGAGGCATATAAAGCTATTGCTAGGGACTGCAGGGATAAAATCAGAAAGGCCAAAGGACAAATGGAGTTGCAGCTAGCGAGGGATGTAAAGGATAACAAGAAGGGGTTCTACAAGTATGTTAATGACAAGAAGAGAATCAGGGATGGTGTAGGTCCCTTGCTGAATGGGGCAGGCATCCTTGTGACAGAGGATGAGGAAAAAGCTGAAGTGCTCAATGCTTTTTTTGCTTCAGTTTTCACAGGCCGGGTCAGCTCCCAGCCCACTACCATGGGTGTGGCAGATGGGAGAAAAGAAGAGAGGCCCTTGGTGATGGAAGGTCAGGTTAGAGACTGCTTAAAGAAGCTGGATGTGCACAAGTCCATGTTGCCAGACGAACTGCATCCAAAGGTGCTAAGGGAATTGGCCGATGAGATAGCAGGACCGCTGGATCTTTCAAAACTCATGGAGAACGGAGGAGGTGCCAGAGGATTAGAAAAAAGCAAATGTAGTGCCTATTTTCAAGAAAGGGAAAAAGGAGGATCCGGGGAATTACAGACCAGTCAGCCTCACCTCAATCCCTGGAAAAATTATGGAGCAGATTCTCAAAGAATCCATCCTAAAACACTTAGAGGAAAATAAAGTGATCAGAAACAGTCAGCATGGATTTACCAAGGGTAAATCATGCCTGACCAATCTCATTTCCTTCTATGATCAGATGACTGGTTTTCTGGATGCAGGAAGAACCGTTGATGTGATATACCTTGATTTTAGCAAGGCTTTTGATATAGTTTCCCACAGCATTCCCACTGGCAAATTAAGGAAGTATGGGTTGGATAGGTGGACTATAAGGTGGATGGAAAACTGGCTAGATCAACAGTTTCAGTGCGTAGCAATCAATGGTTCCATGTCTAGCTGGCAGCCAGTAACGAGTGGTGTGCCCCAGGGATAGGTCCTGGGGTCGGTTCTGTTCAACATTTTCATCAATGATCTGGATGATGGAATAGACTGAGCACTCAGTAAGTTCACGGATGACACCAAGCTGAGGGGAACAGCAGACATGTTGGAGGGCAAGGACAGGATTCAGGGAGACCTAGATAAATTGGAACAGTGGGCCAATAGAAATCTTATGAGGTTCAATAAGGACAAGTGTAAAATCCTGCACTTGGGATGGAAAAACCCCATGCACTGCTACAGGCTGGGGAACATTCAGCTAAGTAGCAGCAGTGTAGAAAAGGACCTGGGAGTCATGGTGGATGGGAAGCTGGATCTGAGTCAGCAGTGTGCTCTTGCTGCCAAAAAGGCCAATGGCATACTGGGCTGCATCAAAAGAAGTATTACCAGCAGATCAAGGGATGTGATCATTCCCCTCTATTCTGCATTGGTGAGGCCACATCTAGAATATTGTGTTCAGTTTTGGGCTCCCCACTACAAAAAGGACAGGGACATGCTAGAGAGAGTTCAGAGGAGGGCAACCAAAATGATTAAAGGGCTGGAGCACAAGCCCTATGAGGAAAGACTGAAAGCATTAGGCTTATTTAGTCTGCAGAAGAGAAGATTGAGGGGGGATTTGATAGCAACCTTCAACTACTTGAAGGGATGCTCTAAGGAAGATGGAGCTCGACTGTTCTCGGTAATAACAGAGGACAGAACAAGGAGCAATGCTCTCAAGTTGCGGTTAGGGAGCTCGAGTCTGGATATTAGAAAAAACTTTTTTACTAGGCGAGTGGTGAAGCATTGGAATGAGCTGCCGAGGGAGGTGGTGGAGTCTCCATCTTTGGAGGTGTTTAAGGCCCGGCTGGACAAAACCCTGACTGGGATGGTTTAGTGGGAGTGATCCTGCCTCTGGCAGGGAGTTGGACTAGATGACCTCATGAGGTCCCTTCCAACCCTAGGATTCTATGATTCTATGACTGCAGGGTATGTCTCTGTGGTCCACTGGGAGCCCTTCTGGCTCCCAGAGGCTTGCCACAGGGGCCCAGGCAACTCGGAGCCTGGTCAATTTCACAGACTCTGCACCTGTGAAATTGACCACGCTCTGAGCTGCTGGCTCTGCTGTGCAAGCCTCTGGGAGCCAGATGGGCTCCCAGTGGGTCCTAGCCCCTGCAGCCTACAGAGGAGGGTTGAGAGCCCCATCTGGCTGTCAGCCCCTCTCAGCAGGCTGCACAAACTGGCTGCCAAGCCCAGCCCCCTGCAGTAAGAGGCTGAGAGCAATCCAGCCCCAGCTTCTCACCACAGGGCTGGAACCAGATTGGGCCCTCTGGCCGGATCAGGCCCAAGCCCGATTGGGGGAAGGGGGCGGGGCCTGCCCTGTAAAGTTGGCTTAGAAGTTTACCCCAACTTACAGAGCAGGAGTTGTTAAGTCGACTTAAGCACTTGCTTAAGTCGACAATGATTTCTAAATGTGGACTGGGCTTTACTTAAGTCAACTTAAGGACCCTTGAGTTGACTTAAAGCCACAGTGTAGACATAGCCTTGGTTAGAAACCTTCATCTAATTTCAAGTCTAAACTTCCAGATGGCCAGTCTACGTCCATTTATTCTTGGGTCCACATTGGCGCTGAACTTAATTAATTAATTAATTCTTAAAACTTAAATAAGTTTTCTTTTAATGATCTCAAATGTTAATAAAAGAGGCCTTACAATGCTTGAAGTAGGTAAGTGCTATACAGGTATCACTTTGCATCCCACACTGAAAAATGGCCACCTCCGGAATGGACAACATCATCTGTATAACGGCATTTGAGTATTAAATATAATATATTAATTTCTGATTGTAAAAAAATACCCATTTAAAATGTATTTGTGATAGGCTATTATGTATTGAAAGATACCTATCTTACTGAACTTTTGAAAGCAAATTTAAAACTAATACTTAATCATATGATGTATGGAAACATGCCTATCTTACCACCATTGGTAGAATTATCATCAACTTTTGATAGTTTTTACTGGGCTCTACAGGACTGAGCAATGAAAATGAAATCTGTTATGTAGAAACACAATCATATCCTCCTCCTCCTCATCACCCAGCTGTGGGAGAATGATGAAAATGTAACATTTTTTCACTTGATTTAAGTATTTATTGGCTGACCAGTTCTGTGCAAATATTTATAACCTGTTAAAATGGCAGAAACAGCACTGTGAACTAGAGTGGCAGAGAAAAAAAGATTAAGATCTCTTGAGATGACTATAAATTATCTTCACATACATATTGATATTTAGAGTTAGATATATAATATACTGGATGGGCATATAAAATTTACACATTATCACATATATAAAGTTCCAAAGGAGCAGCTGTATTAGTCTAGTTCAGTAAAACAAACAAGGAGTCCTGTGGCACTTAAAGACTAAAAAATATATTTACTGCATGAGCTCTTGTGTGAGAAAATCCCACTTTGTCAGATGCTTTGAAGATGGGGCAACTTACAGACTGGGATGAAAATAAATGCAGAGATGTGTAAGTCATGGGATCAGGTCACACTGTACCTGTAAGTCAAAGCTGTTATTAACATTCAAACACTGGGGAACAGCATACAGGAAGATGGAGGTCAAATCATCTTTTGTAATGAGAAAAAAAATTCAAAGTCCCTATTTAGCTCTAAAGCAATACAGTCAAATTTGCAAATAAATCTGAGCTCTGCAGCTTATCTTTGAAGCCTTGATCTGTTATTCATTCATCTGAGCATAGCACTTAGTAAATCATCAATGGAGTGTTCAGGAAGATTGAGATGCTCACCCACTGCTCTTAGAATGTTACAGTCATCCCAAGAGACAGTACTCTTTTTGTTCTGCCCCTCAGGACTGCAATACTGTTTCTAGTTGTCTACCACAACACAATTAAAATTTTGCTAAAATGAATTACGATTAGTCATTTTTAGTCCTCTTTTGCTCTGAATTTTTAAAAACAACCAATACATAAAGGCCTTTTTGGCTCCATGTAAATATAAGTTAGTGTCTCTCACACTTTAAAATGTGAATTAATTGACCTGATTTTAATCAAAACACTAAATGAACATTTTGTATATATTTGTTTCTTTTTTTATACTGTTTATCTTCTAGAAAAAAGTATATAAACACAACTCCTCCTTCTTGTTACTAAAACAAAGCATCAAAGTTATGTTCTCCAAGGACTTCATGGTGAGTCAAAGGAATGTATTCAGTGAAGAGGACAGAAAAAGGAGACATAAGTATATTAAACAGGAAATGTGTGTTTATATGTGTCTTTTTTGTATGAGGGGAACTGTCTGTCTCTCTGTGAGTGCCTGTCACTGATGTGAAAGAGCCAAAAAATGATTTTGACTTATTAGGAGAGTGGAAATAAATTGTACGTGGTGTTCTCTTTCAAGGGCTGCCTATTCTCCTGCATGGTACAGAAGTCTTCATCTCCTATCCTCCTGCTACAGGATAGTTACCTCTTACATCTTCATCTTTGCACAGATTAAGTATGCTCGCTAAAGCCAATAATAAGGTTATCTTCCCCATGTTTGGAAGTGATATGAGTGTGGTATGCTTTCAGTCTCTTTATAATATCAGCCTTAGAATGGCAATTGCAGGAAAGTCCTGGTCAGTTCCTACAGCTCCACAATGAAACATTGTCTGTGGGGATGCTGTAGGGCAGGCTGGTTAAAATGGAAAAGATGTTAGGGTCAGCAGTGTACCGTTACAAATAGGATTTCAGGAGAATTTGACAGTCAAACTTCCTAACAAGTGCATACTAAGGATATCCTACCTGGGATCTTTTAAAGGCTCATAACTTAGACATATTTGACTGATTTTTCATGGGAACTGCATGTCATAGAATCATAGGGTTAGAAGGGACCTCATGAGGTCATCTAGTCCAACCCCTGCCAAAAAAGCAGGACCACTCTCACTAAATTATCCCAGCCAGGCTTTTGTCTAATCGAGTCTTAAATATCCCCAAAGATGGAGATTCCCCCACTTCCCTAGATAGCCCATTCCAATGTTTCACCACTCTCCTAGTAAGAAAGTTTTTCCTAATATCCAACCTAGACCTCCCCAGCTGCAACTTGAAACCATTGCTCCTTGTTCTGCCCTCTGTTACTACTGAGATCAAGCTCCATCCTCCTTGGAGCACTCCTTCAAGTAGTTGAAGGTTACTATCAAATCCCACCCCCCAGGCTTCTACAGGCTAAATAAGCCTAGTTCTGTCAGTCTTTATTCACAGGTCTTGTGCTCCAGCCCCTTCATCATTTTTGTTGCCCTCCGCTGAACTCTTTCTAAGAAAATTTGTCCACGTCCTTTTTGTAGTGAGGAGCCCAAAACTGGACACAGTATTCCAGATGCGGCCTCACCAGTGCCGAATCGAGGGGAAGGATCACATCCCTAGATCTGCTGTCTCCTCAACTCCCAAGTGACTTCCCTGTCAAATTTCAGGTTCCTGCTCCAAAGCATGGAAGCTTTAGAGCTTAAAAAAGTATACATAATTTTTTAACCTAGGCAAAAGATTTTTCCTAAACTCATTAGTGGAAAATGACTGAACTATTTCTACTCCATTCAACTCTCCCTTCAAAAAAAAAAAAAATTATCAGACACCTGGCGAGGACAATTTCAACACAAGTAAACTTCAGAAAACTTACAAGTAATTTTAAAAAGGTTCTTAGAATGTCAAGGATGGGGCAAACTTAAAGGCATCTTTGCCTGTATTACCTACAACATACAGAATTACATAAGCATGGGGTTGCATCTCTCAGGATCTTGGCTAGCATCCATTGATGAACCTGACATTCTTCACTGAACCCAGTTATACTTTTGACTTCATAGCATTCCATGGGAATGAGTCCCCACAGCTTGACCCTGTGCTGTGTGAAATGAAAGTTGTTTGTTTTAAACTTGCTGCAGGTTAATTTTGCCAGGTGATTTCCTGGAACTTGTGTTATGTGAAGGGTAAGTAACACTTCCTTCACACCAGTTCTGAGTTTTTAAACTTCTATCATATGCTCCTTCATCATCTCTTTTCTAAGCTGGACCATCCCAGTCATTTAAATCTCTCCTCAAATGGAAGCTATTCCATAGCCCTAAGAATTTTTGTTACCTTTCTCTGTATATTCTATAGTGTATTGTTTTCAGACTTGATGACCAGAAGAACTGCATGAAACATTTAAGGCAGAGGCCTTCCAAGGATTTCTATAATGGCATTATGCTATTTGCTGTCTCATTATCTGTCCATCTCCTAAAGGTTCCTAAGATTAACAAAGCAATGCAAATAACTATATTTATTACCTGTACTTTTCTTGACAGATTAATAACAGATGCTGGCTTTTGGAACTCCCCCAGCAATAAAAAACTACATTTGATCTTATCTTCATGCTGTAGATAAAGTAAGCAACTAGATTGCCGGTGAGGTCACTTCAATGATTCATTCATTGCATGCGGTTTTTGGGCTACAGGTAGTGGAGAGTTGCGCTAGATTTCAGTTCAAATGTTTCATTCCTTATCTAGCCAAATCCAAGCCATCAAACTGGTTTTCTGTATGTAAGGACTGTGGAAGTGGGCTCCTCACGTGTTTTGATAATTGAGATTTATTTGTGAATTTAGTGACGGTTAAAGGAAACCAGCATAATATGGTGACACCTTTCTAGGCCTAGCTCAAAGTTTTCCATCCAGGCTGATGTTCCCCCCTTGCTCCTCTAAGAGCAAGTGGAATCAGCAGAGAAAGGGGTGTTGCTGTGTGTCTTTCCTTGGTTTAGCCCCACGTCTTGTAAGCAGCTGCCCTCAAGGTCAGGTCAGGGTATGGTTACCAGATACTGGAGCATGGCAAGAAGGACATTTGGGGGACACATGGAGAAAATGTAGTATTAATGTAATATTCCTCTGCTTTTAGGGGGCCCTGGAATCAGGGCCGGTGCAATGCGTTATGCCAGGTAAGCAGTGCAGGGGGCGCCGACATTTGAAGGGAGCCAAAATGGGCACTGCACCGTGTGACGTCACTCATTTGCGCCGGCGTCTGCTGCGCTGCAGGAGGGGTGCCATAAATGCTAGCTCCGTTCCTGCCTGAAATGCTCCCCCCTAAGAATAGGGTTTTCTGGGGCATCCCAGCATCCTTTAACCTCTATGAGCAAAAAGCCAGACAAAATCATGTATTTTTAAAATGCCTGCCAGACAGAGGAGGTGAAGGTAAAAAGAGGACACAGTCTCCTTTTGCCTGACATCTGGTAACCCTAGGAGGGAGGCTGTGAGTGGGATGCCCGTCGCAGAGGCACTAGCAGAGAATCCCAGGCGGGCTGAAGGCCGCTTCAGGGCCCAGCTAGGGCAGCAGCTGGAGATGGGATTTACCCCTAGCAATGCCCCGCCCCCTCTGCAGGCTGCACCCGCACTCCTCGCCCCGGACCCGCCCAGAGCGACCCGGGCGGGAACGCCCCGCCCCCCCTCTATTGTGACGCCACGAGGCGCGCTCGAGGGCGCGCGAAGCGGCGCGAGGGAAGACACGTGAGCGAGTTTCCCGCGCTCGTGGCGGCGGCGGGAAGCGGGCGCGGCGCCATGCCGGGCGTTTGCCGCTCGCTGGCGGTGGCCGGGGGCGGCGAGAGCAGCGACAGCGAGGAGGATTGCTGGTTCATCGGCTCCGGCCAGGACGCGCCGCAGGTGGGGGCGGCCGCCAGTCTCTCGCTCTGCCCCGGGAAAAGCCACCCTCCCTAACCCCACCTCCCGGGCCCCAGCTCGCAGTGGGGCCGTCTGTCTGTCTGTCTGTCTGTGGCTTTGGAATTGCAAAGTAACAAGGGGGCAGCCCTGTTAGTCTAGTCTGGGGGTCTCAAACATGCAGCCTCTAAAGCAGCTTCCTGCTACCTGCAACAATGCTGCTGTTACCGAAATTTGCAATATTGTTGTATGAAAAGGTTTCTGTGGTGCAGCCCTGCTAGTCCTCATGTAGCTCTGTAATCCTCATACAGCCCTCATGGTGGTTTGAGTTTGAGACCCCTGGTCTAATCCACCCCCCCCCACCCAAAAAACCACCAAGGCATTCTGTGGCACTTAAAGTGCCTAACATTTATTTTTTGTGTGAGCTTTCGTGGGAGAAAATCCCACTTCATCTGATGCTTTTTGAGGAAATGGGATTTTCTTCTACGAAACCTTTGGAAGTGCAGCATCTAGCAGTGAGCTTTACAGCACCATCGTGGGCTTCTGCCTGCAGACTTTCCTGCTGAATTGCTGCTGACCATCATACGTTTTTAAGACACCCCCTCCCCAAATTTCCCACTTTTTAGACAATTCTGTATTCAGAAGAAAGAAAAAATGTTTCTTGGAATTTAGGTCTAATTTTGCTTTTACTTAAATCAAGTGTAGTAACTAGTTTAGGTAGCAAAACAGTTTTATTAGCTAGTCGCTGTGGCAGGGTACTGTACTGCCAAGCTTGTGTCCCTGAGGGTGGGAGGAAGAAGTCTATTTTATTATCCTCCCTTTGGTCAGCTTTGCATTGAAGCAGGGGGTCTCAAACACACAGGTTGCGTGTGGCATCTAAAGTTGTTTCCTGGGGCCCACAATGACGCTGTTATTGCCAGTGTTTGCAATATTCTATGAAAAGGTTTCACTGGTGCAGCCCTCTGGCTATGGTACTAATCCTCATGCAGTCCTCATGGTGATCTGAGTCTGAGACCTCTGCATGAAGCAATTGGTGTTTGGCTCTTTTTCAACTGAATGCTTCTAGTTCTAGGGACTTGGAGGTCTCTGGCTGCTCCTAGCCAGTCAGTATAAGCCAGGCTCTTAGCCAACTGAGCCTGTGTTTGCATGATTCCCATTTTATTTTCAGAGAAGATTTGAACTTTGGCTTTGTGACATTAACTTCGATAAGGCCTTTGATTAAGGGTATTGAATAGGCATGGAAGTGAACACGACCTGAGTAAATAATTTGCTGAATTCAGACCATTTTCAGTATCCAGTCAGTACTTTGAACGACCGGATTTGCTCATCTCTGTGGGATATTTGGCATATCTGGTGAGGTTTTTGTTTTTGTTTGGCCTTTGTATAAGAGACCAGTTTAGGGGTTTGCTGCTTTTGTTCCCTGGCTGCTTCAGCTGAGATAGGTGGGGTGAGGCATTGATTAAATATTGTGACTGCAGGTCATACACTAAACTTTCTCAAAACGAACAAGGCATCCTTTGGTACTTCTAAAGACTAACAGTTTTATTTATTACATGATCATCTGTGGGTGAATCCCGCTTCATCAGATGCTGAATATCTGACAAAGTGGGATTCATTCATGAAAGCCCATGAGATAAATTGTTAGTCTTTAACAGTGCCACAGGATTCCTTGTTTGTTTTGCTGAACTAGATGACCATTTGGTGTACCTCCTGGAAAGTAAGCTTTCTCACTGTCACTAGCTCCTTGATGTCTCACACTGTTATGTAAGAGACTTCAACACTAGTGAATTGAACATGTTCAGTTAACCCTGTACCTAGCAGGGGGTTGGAACTAGATGACCCTGTAATATCCCTTTCAGCCCTAATCCTCTGAGTCTCTGATAGTGCATATCAGCTCAGCTTTTTGTTGTTGTAAACCTCCCAACCATCATTCCCCTGGCTCTACAAACAGCATTATGCTTTTGGCTACCTTCCACAAATGCCTATGTGCTTGCTTCTGTACCATTTCTTATGCATGCAACACCTTTCCTGAACTGGTTCACAGCGTCATTATTTTCTCAACAACGAAGTCCTTTCTGAAGAGTGTCTCAGGATCTTATGATACCAGCTGAAAATCTGGTGACTGATAATGGCAAGATTAAGGAACAATTAAAAATATTGCTGAAATTTAATTCATATCAAGGCAGAGAAAAATGCATGCTTTTTTGGAAAAAAAAAGATCTTTTTTTTAAATTTTGTTGTTTGAATTTTTTTACGTTCAGAATATCAGACCAAAACTTATCTCTTAAAACATTTGAATTAAAAAAAAACAACCAAAACCCTTAATCTACAAGCCTCATCAAAAACTTTGAGTTAAAGGCTGCTTTGCTTGGTAAATAAAAAAATCGAGAAAACGAATCTTGACTCTTGAGGTCAAGTTTCAGAAATATGGTGCTGTAGATGATTTACTGAATTAAGGGCTTTTTTTGTTTAATAAAATACATTTTATATGATTTGTTTCATTAAATTTTAGGTACCATCTGAATGCAGCTTGACAGAAATTGTGAGCGAACAAATTATCTAGTAAATAATATTTTCTAACCCACTAAAATGTATAATTGGTAGAATAAAAGAATAGTAAGCTCTATTCAGTTGTAAATCAACATAATTTAATAGTTACATCAACCAGTAAAAAGGCACTTAGCTTTACCATATAACTTTTGGTACAAATGGAAAACTTGATTAAAATCAGTAACTTAAATCAGGGCTTTTCACTTGCTGATGATTTAAATCATCAAGCAAACTTGGTTCACATAGGAGAAAATTTTGTATGGTAAAGTTATGGATGTGATTGGACAAATAGCTTATGCACTTAAGGAGATCAGGGTGAAGATTTAATTTCTTTTATTGATGCAACTTCTGCACTATTAACAGTGTGCAGGGCAGTAACTAGGGCGGGGCGATTGGGGCAGCACCCTGGGTGCCCATTTTAGAGGGTGCTGGTCACCCTCCGCCCTGCCCTTAGCACTAGGAAGAGGAGTGGGGCTGGCTGGCGTAAGACTGGACTCTAAGCTCCGCCCCCAGGGGCAGACTGGGGTGGAGGTGAGCCAGCCCACAGGTCAGCTCTCTGTCTCACTCCACCCATGGTAGTGGGGAGGGGTGGGCCCACTGGTCAGGTGGGGGCTGGCAGGGCTGAATGCTGTGCCAGTGCTGTGGGCTCCGGCACAGCCCAAAGCCACACCACATGCAGCAGTCTCTGGCCCCAGGTGCCCCTCCTCCTCCCTCTCCCCCAGGCTGGCCTGCCGGCAGGGTGCAAAGTGCCTCACTGGCAGCCGTAAGCAGCTGGAGCGCAGTGCCGCTCCAGATCAGGCCCCATGTTGGGGGAAGGCGCCTTTGGGGCTGGTTGCCCCAGGGACCAGAAAGTCTAGTTCAGGCCCTGTTAACACGTACAATTCTGAACTCAAAGGTTGGGATTGAGAGTATGGAGTAGGGGTAGAGACGTGATATTGCCTCGGTATATGGTGTGACCACTACTGAAGTATTGTTTTGTGTCTGCATTCTAGTAAATATGTTGAAAGCTAGAAAGATTTCAGGTAAGTGTTTGAGGATTTTATACTTGGAAACATAAGGGAGTTGAGGAACTCAATCCATTTATTTTATTGAAGTGAATGGGGGCTTGATCATTGTATAAATACAGGTAGTCCTCACTTAGTGACCGGGTTCCGTTCCTGAAACCCGGTTGATAAACGAATTGGTCACTAAACGAGGAGCAGCCCTTACCGGTATTTCAGGCATAATGTACTTTACTGGTAGTGGGTTTTTCAACCATCTGTAGATAGTTTTAATGTCACCTTTGCATCATTTATAAAATTTTTAATATATATTTTAAATGTTTTAAGCTCTAATGTACTGAACTTAGTTTGCATAGTGTACTGTAAATACAGGTAATCGTTTTTAATATTCTGAATAGTACTGTAAAGAAAAGGCCTAAAATAAACTCCATTGTGATAACTTCGTTTTATTGGCATAACTCCATACATACTGTATTATAGAACATAAAAATGCAATCAGCAAAAATTATAAAAATGATGTACCAAAGAAATATGAAAATAAACATTCAGATTACATTGACATTTTTACTCATCAAATCCTTCAAAGTGTGGTTCAGCAGCAGGGGGGTCATCAATGTCATCGTCGGAGAGATCAGCAGGGTTATCAGGAGCTGTAGAAGGCCCTGGTAAGGGAGATGATGGCAAGGAAATAGAAGGACTTGTAAGGGTAGGGGTAGGGGTCCAGGATGGAACTTTAGAGAAGTATCTCGTTAGTGTGGTCTGCATTGTAATTTTCTTTTTTTTCTTCATAAATTTCATGATAGCATCGTAAAATTTCATTCATTTGTCATTCCACTTTCATGAACCATTCAACATTCGGGTCCATACTCTCTAGTTCTAACATCGCTGCATTCTCTTTGGAGAAGACATCAGCTAACCCCTTTACAGTGAACTTTTTTTGTACTTCTTCCACTCTTTCCTCTTCTTCTTCTTCCTCCTCTTTCAAGTGCTGCTGCGCTTCCAACTCTATTAAATCTTCGTTAGTTAGCTCTCCCTCGACGTATTCCACTAATTGTTCAATATCTTCCACTTCAACATCTAAATTAAGCACATTAGCAAGTTCCACAATTTTTTTTATTTATGACATCAATATGTTCGTCTTTCTCAAACCCTTCGAAATTATTTACAAAACGTTTCAGGCATTTTTTCCATATGCCTTGCATGCACTTTTCTGTCACTCCCGCCCAAGCTGATTCAATGTTCTTTATGCAGTGTAAAATGTTATATGATTTCCGAAAATCGCGCAGGGTTACTTCACCATTTTCTGTTGCTGCTACCGCTTTGGAAAATGTTGCGCGCAAATATAGCACTTTAAACGTAGAGATAGCCCCCTGGTCCATTGGTTGTAACACAGCAGTTGTGTTTTTAGGCAGATACACGAGCTTTACATCAGGGTGTAGATCATCAAGATGCTGGGGGTGGCCTGGGGCGTTATCAAGTAGGAGGATAATTTTAAAGGGAACACCGTTTTCCAGACAGTAATGCTTGACCGAGGGTATGAAGCAGTTCATGACCCAGTCCTCAAATAAAGATTGCGTCATCCATGCTTTGTTATTGGAACGATAGTAAATGGGCAGTGTGTGCTTACTAACCTGCTTCAGTGCACGTGGGTTTGCAGAGCGATAGATGAGAAAAGGTTTTAACTGAAATCCAGCGACATTTCCTCCCAACAACAATGTGACCCTGTCCTTAAAAGCCTTGAAACCGGGCATTGCTTTAGCCTCTTTGTGTATGTAGGATTTTTTGGGTATTTTTTCCAAAATAGTCCGGTTTCATCTGCATTAAAGATCTGTTCCGGATGATACCCGCCTTTCTTGATCATTTCGTCAAATTCATCCACAAATCTTTCTGATGCTTCTATGTCCACACTTGCCGCCTCACCACTGATACTTCTATTATGAAGGCTGAATCTCCGATGAAAACATTGAAACCATCCATGACTTGCCGTAAATGTTTCCGTTGACTCTTCATTTTCGCGCGCTTTCAACGTTTCAAAGATACTGCATGCCTTTGCTTGAATTATTAAAAGGCTCATTGGCATTCTTTTTTGTATCTGGTCGTCAAACCATATCGCCAGTAATTTTTCCATTTCATGAATGAGGCCTTTCTGTTGCCTAGTTATTATGGCTTTATATCCTTTTGATGATTTCACTGCTTCTTTCACTCGATCTTTATCCTTCAAGATCGTTGATACAGTTGAATGCGCCAGCTCCAAGTCACGTGCTATCGCTTTAACTTTCTTACCAGCTTCATATTCGTTTATTATCTTCATTTTTGTCTCAAGATCGATAGCCTTCCTTTGTTTCTTGGCGCTTTCTCCGGGTGAAGTCATGCTCTTCCTTTTCGCCGACATTTTGTACTTTGGGGTGCACAATAAAGTAAAAATGCATAGACGAAAAACGCTAGTTCTGACTGCGGGAACGAGATGAATCAGAGAGTTGATGCGAGTTCTCGTACATCGCCATAATACCAACTCGTCAGAGAGCTGGTCATAACTCCGAGGGGTCACTAAACAAGTAGATCACTAAGAGAGGACTAGCTGTATTGACAAGAGGGGGAAGAGTTCTGAAGGTTCTTTAGGCCTTCATTTCTCAATCTTTAGTGGATGTTTAGTGGACCAGGGAATACACCTAAATGTATTTACCTTACACAGAACACCTGATGAAAACTTTCTCAAAAAAGCCAATATATACCTGCTGTAATGTTTGTAATATTTATGTATTACATATTGCTGCAAAAATGATTCAGGAAGTCACATTAAATACAATTTTATGAATATAATGTGTTTATTTCTTAAAAGATGTATAATGATTATGCACAGTGCTTAAAACTGAAAATACGCGTCGATCAGTTAATGCATGGATGTTGGGAGACAAGCATGGATGTTGGGAGACAAGCCACTGTTACCACGTGTAAACAGGACCATGGTGAAATGTCCTAAAATACTGTACTATATTTTCAAAATAAATCCATACACAGGTTGGCGTACCTTGACATGGGCTATTCAGCTACTAAAACTCGATTTTATTTAGCAAAATTAAAAATATAAATTTTAATGATCTGATTTTTAAAACACAATATGCAGAAATACACTAATCAACAAAACATAATAAATTATTTAAACAGATTTAAGGATTCATTCTATTTAACTGTGAAAACTGACAAAAATAAATACTGTGTATATCAATGTATGAAAATACTAATAAATAGAGTGGAATCCATTTTGAATATTTACAGTGTTACCATAGATGACATATGACATAAGTACCTGATTCCACATTGAGTCTGCAGAGTCTGTAATCCAAGAAGCATGCTTATATAAAGTTTATGCAGTCCACAGGTTCATCTTGCTGGGTTGGACTGGAAACAAACAATCATGAAATATTTCTGATTCCACTCTTCCCCAGTATTCTGCCAGCTGTTCCAGTAATAGATTTGTGGTGTAAAAAAACAAAATAAAAAACTGCTTGTTACCCTTGTGTAACAGCATTGGCCTTGGATTCTGTTGTGCATGCAGGGGTAACTGATAGCATAGTGCGAGGAAAAGGCCAGTATGGGTATTGCTGGCTACATCAATCCCACGCTGGTGAAACAAGTTAAAGTGTGGGTCTGGACACCGAAAGCCATGCCTTCTCATCCTTGCTGAGTATGCTTCCAGCAGAGGGAGGGGTTATGGAAGTAGCTTCTCAGCTCAATCTGGGCTGAGCCTGAGAGCAGTTGTATGATACAGCTTCCTCCAGAGAAGCCACTGGCACTCCCAAAGGATGGGCCAGGCCTTATCATCAAGCTGCTACAGATACGTTCATCTTCTGGATACTGAATCACCACAGCTGAGAACTACAAGGGGGACCACAAGATGGACCACCAGCAGAGGTGGGGGTAGGGAGCGGTCCAGGGAGCATCCCTGGGGACCGTGGCAGTGCTGTGTGAATTACTGCTTCTTCCAGCTCTGAGTTGGAACCTGGTGGAGAGGGCAAGGTGTGGGTTCCCTCAACCCCCAGTTGCTGACTCTCACCACTGGGTGACCCAAGTGCTGAGCCCTTCTGGTAGGTTTAGGTGGCCACTGACCCACCAGTAGGTGAACGCAGCCACTGACTCTTGACATGGTGACACAGCTGCTGAATCCTGCTGTTAGACGAGGCCAACACTAGCCCTTGTTATCAGGTGACGATCACTAAATCACACTGCTAGACTTTTGCTATTGGAAGATAGTATTGCCACTAG
>ML682013.1:16852892-16915646 GCA_007922195.1 Podocnemis expansa
GGGGGGGCTGTAGGGGGGGGGGCGAGTGGGAGCATGGGGGAGGGTCTGCGCAGTGAGCCTGCTTGGGGGGGGGGAGCGCAGCGAGCAACATGAGTTGCTCAGCTGCTCTCTCTCCTTAGAGGGAACATTGATGAAATGTGTTAGAAGACCTGATCAGTTGAGTAAAAAAGTGACATTTTTACAGGTACATGTATTTTAGTGTTGAACTATACTTTTTTGTTTTTTCTCTTAAGTTGTAGCAGAACGTAAGCAAATTCTGGAAATTCTTCAGACCAAGAGAGAGAAGAAAATGATTTGTCTTGTGCTCCCCTTTTCACTGTGGCTTCAAAAGCAGATTTGCAGTTGAGTGGAAAAAATGGGTCACAAGTTAATTGCAAAGTAACCTTGCTCTGATTTTATTTTCTTGTCTGTTAAGGAGTTTAGTAAAACGTTACAGTTGGAAGACAAAGATGAAACCTTGAAGAAAGCTTTGACTTCTGGGGATGTGTCCATAATTGAAGAACTTTTAAATTCAGGTGAGGCAAATGAATTGTGAACTTGAATTTACTGAATTTGGCGAAAAGTAATTAGAATGCCTTCTAAATATCTCATTTGAATGGACTGTATTGTTGAACCTTTGTATTTGTAATCAAACATTGGTGGTACAGTGTAGACTCAGTAATGATTCTGTAACTGTGATTTGAATAAAATCTTATAATTCAGTACTGCCACAAAGTAATTGTTTTGCTGGGAATAACATTAAACTCCAATGGTCAGGGTTCTCAGTTGGTAGGATTATTTCAGGTGAAATACACTAAGCATGCTGTATAGTGTCCTTTAGCACCTTACATTTTGTTCTCTTTTTATATTTTTTTAAAAAGAGCATGCTAGGTTATGCATCTGATGAAGTGGGTTGAAGCAAAAAGAAAGCTTGATGCCTGAAGAAATCTGCCAGTCTGTAAGGTGCCATAGGACTTTCCTTGCTTTTGCTGTACACAGACTTAACATGGCTACTCTGGAAAATTTGTACTAGGTTTGCAAACAAAATTTTGTAAATTTTTGAGGAGAAGGGGTAAACTGAGGGTGAGAAGTCAGTGGTTCTCACTTTTTTCAATTTTTTTATGACTGCTGTTGAAAATTGCACACACACTCGCGTATGAGCATGATTGGGGCTGTGGTGTGCCTATTGGTCTATACCAGAGCTCAACAAAACCTGAGTGCCAGGTCGCCATACCTCCTGGGAGTTGTACCATGGTGCAGAGTTGCACTGCAGTGCTTCTAGGACAGAATGCCCCCTGAAGTGGCACATGGCTGTTTTCTGGTGGCGAGGCACTTCTTCACTCTGCACCGCTGCCACCAAAAGTGGTGGCAGTAGTTTTTTAGTGACAGAGGGCCATCTAAAGTGCTACACACATAGGCAGCCCGGTTTTTGGGCTGGCACCTAGGTAAGTGGCTCATTTGTCAAGGCCTGGTCTGTACTACTGTCCCCACAACAGTAGTAGTTAGATGGTCTGATTGTAAGACATCTAAAACCTTAATCAACTTGTTTGGTGTTTTGCCATTCTTGTTGCTTTAAAAGACTAATTTGAGTTTACAGTAGCTTCTACCCTTAGAAGACTTTTCTGTTAATCAAGTACTAGAGGACTAGATCCTTTATTTCAGCGTCTAGGTCAATTAGAGTGGTCAGTCATGAGCTAGTCAGGTAATCTGATGTGCCTAGCAGTAATCTGCAGAAAGTTATATTGCAGCAGAAAACAAAAGTAATGTAGCAAGGAGCTTTTATTTTGAGAAAATTTAATTTCTGGAAAATTGTGATTTGTTGGCAAAGTGTTTGTGTTTGGATATTGAAACAAATGGTGTATCTCATTCCTCTGAAAATAAAAACTGCTATTCACTGTATGGAGCATCATCCTTTTAAGGGAAGAACTGTTACAGCAAAATTGGTTGTTTTGGAAGGATGAAGCACATGTCCATCATTTTGAAAGAAATGTTTGACATCAAAGATCTGTTTATGGTCGGAGCTGCTTATGAGTGGCGTTGCTCTGGTTTTACATTAGCACTGTTTACAAAAACATTGTTTATAGTGGTTTATAATTTAGCTAAACTTGGGAAGTTTCAGACAATGCTTAATTTTGCTGTCTGCCACAGGCTAAATTCATTTTTGAACTTTTTAGCAAAAATGATGTTCTTTCTGAGAATGGGTTCAATGGAGAGTGGGGAGTGAATTTGGACAGTGTTAAATTTGTTGATCAGTTTCTTCGAAGACATATAATATAGGAGCAGGAACTCAGTTCTGTGAGGAGTTGGCTCTGGGGTGGTTGTGGTAACGTTGTCCCTTTGACAGTCCACCCAGATTTACTTAGTAGAGCTTTATCCAGGCATGCTACTAAGGTGCAGCCTGAGGACAGAAATGGGGCAGTGGCAGCTTTGACCCAAGTTCTGTGTTGCTTTGGGGAGGCATTGCTGTCCCTGACATAAATTAATTAGCCCATAAGAAATTACATACAATCCGGATCCTGATTTTTGTCTCAGAAGCAATCTGGTAAAGTGATGGAGAATGATTGTATTTTCAGTGGAAGGAAATAATCCACCCACGCTTTTGGAGGTGCAGCTGTATCATAAAGGTGTAGGGAGCTTTGTACCTATGCAATTGTCATACTGCAAGATAAAATTTTGCATTGGCAGGGGAAGTTAGTAGATAAAGGAACAGGCAATTTGATTGTTTATCTTTTATGTAAATTTCATCTTTTTTATTTTGATAGTTGGACTCAGACTTCAAAGTCAAAAGGGACCAGTATGGTAGTCTAGTCTGGCATTTCCCAACCGGTGTGCCAACAGCTCTAAGCAGGTGTGCCACAAAAATTTTTGAAAACCTACTCAAAGAGCTCTGGATTGGCTCACGAATATTCATGAGTTTATTTGGAAACTATATGGTGGTGTGCCTCAAATTAATTATAGGTAGCAAGGTGTGCCATGGCAGAGGAGATGTTGGGAGCCACTGATCTAGTCTGACCTCCTGCACAATGCAGGCCACAGAATCTCAACCGACCACTCTTGTAATAGACCCTAACCTAGGAATGACTTATTCAGGTCTTCAAATCATAATTTAAAAAAGAAGCTACCGGTGAGTGACAGTGCCCCATGTTTCAGGGGAAGGCAAAAATCTCCCAGAGCCTTTGCAAATCTGTCCTGGGGCAAAATTCCTTCCCAACTGCAAATATGATGATCAGTAAAACTGTGAACATGTGGGAAAGAGTCACTAGCCAGACGCTTGGAAAGAATTCTCTGTAGTAACTCAGAACCCACCTCATCTTCTATTGGACATGTTTATCTCTAGTAGTGAAAGATCATTTAGTTGCCATATTAGGCCGTCCCATCATACTATCCCCTCCATAAATTTATCAAGCTCAGTCTTGAAGCCAGCTAGGTTTCTTGCCCCCACAGCTGTTGGAAGGCTGTTCCAGAACTTTACTCCTTTGATGGTTAGAAACCTTCATCTAATTTCAGGTCTAAACTTCCTGATGGCATTGTTCTTGTGTTCACATTGGTGCTGAACTTCAAGAATTCCTCTCCTTCCCTGGTATTTATTCATCTGATGTATTTATAGAGAGCACTCATATCTCTCACCTTCTTTTAGTTAGGCTAAACAAGCTGAGCTGTATAGATACTACAGAGAAAGTTGCCTTAGAAATGCATGTAAATAGGAGAATAAAAAGATGTGTAAATAGAGTGAAAACATCAGATTGGGGTACTGAGAGACAGAATTAATTCCTGTTTCTTCAGTCCTCACAACAATTTAGGGCAAAACTTGATTTCTCAGCTATGACACAAGCAAAAAAGCAAGAAGGGGGTCTTAAAGATGATAACCTCTTTTGAGAACTTCAGAATTAATCATTTCTCATTGCTATTTACTTCAATCAGTTTCTTTTCATGAGACTATAGAACACAGTTGAATGGTCTTTATATTTTCTACTTGCCTTCTTGCACCTATTTTCTCTCACATCCACAATGATGGGAAAAAATTGGTTGCTCTGCCAAATCTATTCTGGCTCACAAGGCCAAATTCTCATAGTTAGTTAAGCTGATAATATACTCTCTTCTCTATTTCAGTAGTACTTGCCGAATCCAGAAATTCTTGTAAGATTTGGGGTAGATCTTGATGTGTTTTCTTCGCTGTTGAGAGATAAATTAACTTCAGAAATACCAATTAACATATGGTCATAAGAGACACTGCACATGGACAGAGTATGCAGAGATACAATTGTTTTGAGCAGTGTTGCTCTCCCAGATAAATAAGTCATAAATCACTCAGTAACTTGCACCCTTGAATTTTTACAGGACAAATTGAGTCCGAGTGTGAACAAGTTGTGTGTTCATTTATTTTAGGAATGGGCCAAACAAATCTGTCTTCACATTCTCTTGTTTCTCATAGGTGTCAAGTGTCTTGAATCTTTTGGGGATAATAAGAGTCTTAATTTGGGAGTTGACCTTAGTTCTGCAAGCATTACCTCATTTACCTTTTGAACTTGAGATTTCATTTTCTATCTGCAAAAGTAGCTTTCTAGTTAGGAAATATTTGAACAGAATGCTACTAGAGAAGCCTTGTACTATGCTGTTCATGAAGATAGGGTGCTTCTGTGTCCAGTGTTGCTTCTGAAGGGGGAATCACTGATCTTTATTTTTATATTGCTAGAATGCAGCTAGATAAAGATCAGCTGGGCACATTATGGGCATAATAGTCACTAAAACAATTCCATTAAAAGGGCAAAGGAAATGTTCCAAAGATGTCAACAATTTTTGTTTGATTTTGTACCTAAGTTGTGAAGTGGATGAGAAATTGCATACATATAGCATAAAAAGCTGGATTTCTTTGTTTCCATAGGAAGGGTCCCAAGACCAGTGGTTTTCAAGCTTTTTATCTTGGGACCCGGTTGAAAAAAATCATTTATGCCTGTGACCTAACAACTGCATTTTTGAGCAATGCATTACAGTGTTTGGGTGGTGGCAGCAGGGGGCCTTGCAACCTAGCGCTGGGTTTTGACCCCAAGTTTGAAAACCACTGCCCTAGACACACTGCAGTACGGTAATGTTCTACAGTGGCCATGTTGAGTAGAGCCCACAGCATTTTCCAGACTGACTCTTAAAATTTGTCCATGGTTCCTTTCCAGAGACATAGAGCAGCAACATCTTTAAGCTACGGAGGCCCTTTCCTGCTTTAGTAGTCAGTAATGTTAGACACTCAGAGGTTTGGTATAGTTAGAAGATTGATGTATGTTAACTTTGTGGAGGATAGCATGGTGAAAGTTTGCTACTTAGCAGGAGTTAATTATGTAAGGATTTAATAGCTATATTAAATCAGGACTGGGATGTGTGAGGGGAATAGAGGAGAAGAAAAGGATATAGGTCTAAAATGAAGTATTAAAAGAAGAAAACATTGCAAAAATCGTAATCTCAATATGCTGTGTGAATTACCCTCTCATTCTACTTCTTGTACCCACACTCCATTCTTTTCTCCATCCTATTTTTTGTTTATACAGCTTATAAGACCTTCAGAAAAGGGTTTGTTTTGATTGTTGGAAAGCTATCTTGTGCACTTTCTGAGTGCTGTATAAAAAAGTTATCACTTGCTGTTAAAACACCCTTCTTATCATAGTGATAGCAAGATATAGGACAGACAAACCACTCAGCCTAGTTATAAAGCAGCAACATGGTCAGACTTGCCCTGTTCAGTAGATAACAGCATTTGCTGGAGATGGGGGCATGCTGTGTTTTCAAGTAAAACTAAGATCCGAGTCTAAAGGGACCTAAATAACTGGAGGGGGGAAAAGGAACTTCATGTCTTTTTCTACCAGATATAATTAAAAAACGTAAATTCTGCCTTACTCATTTGTGGTTGGAATTCACTGCTGGTCACATCTCTGCAATACATTTTAACATTGCTTGTAGTGGTTAGAGCACTGTGATATTGCTGTTTTTCTTACATTTTCTTCTCATGTAGTGTTATCCCATCCTGTCTGAATATTTCTCTTCATTGTACCACCAATTGTCTGTTTTCTTATCACACTTTTGCCGTGCTACCTTTCTATTTACACAGAATGGAAGCTGAGAATGTCTTGCATAAGTTTCATAGTGTGACTCTAGCCAGCGATATATACAGGAGAGATAGAGCTAGAAAACTAGAAGAATTTAATGAGTGAGTAAATGTTGGCACTAGTCTCTAAAATACCTGGCCTATTTGTCTTGAAATAATTGTGCGTCTGGTCTCAGAGAAAGAGAACCTGGTTCCTGGCCATCTTGCGGTCCACAGTATCTGCAGATTTCGCAATGAAACTCTATAATGATAGGTAAATTAAAATACTTAGCTTATAGAGCACCAGAATGTAATGTTGTTTGAAGTAGTGTGCGGTTGTTGTTTATATTGCATGGCGCCTATACGCTCTATCTGGATCTGATTGCGCTAGCAGCCCAAAAAATGTGAAGATTCCGTGCTTGCTCTAAAGAGCTTATTCCAGTTTGAAGCAACATGCCAGTGGAACAATGATTTGGAAAGGAAATAGGTGATAAAGATTGCTTGGTTAAACATTGGTCAGCTATGTGCATAGCCTGATTTATTAAAAATACTTGAAAGATTTGGAACAAATATAGCTGGCTATCCCTGGATACATATTTAGATGGCTTCCCTGAGCTGCTGTTGATGCCACTTTTTATTTTTACATACTAACTCAAGCAGAACTAGCATGTGTATGTCTTGTACTGTGTGGAACTTGTACTGGGAATTGCATCTCCCAGCTGCTACATAGACGTACCTTCTGAGCTGAGTGCTGTCAGGATCTAAACATGTTTTTTTGTTAATAGTGTACAGTATCTTGATAGTATTCCCATTTGTCATTCCCACTGCCCTTGTGTAACCTCATCCTTTCTCGTTTCTGCCCTGTCTTGGAGCATGAAACAATTTGACTGCAAGATTACAAGATTCACTGTTCTTATCCTTCTAATAGTACATTTGAGCATTCTTGGTTCTTCATAATCCAGATCTAATTCAGCTTTCGTGTTAGATCTCAATTCCAGTCAGATACCCGTACTTTTCCAAAGGGGTTCCTGTGAGCCTGATGCAGGCTTCCAAGCAGGCTCTGCTTTCTTTGGCAGTTTTGGAATTCTTTGCAGCAGTTGCCCAGTTTTGCTTCTTTTTCTTGGAGCCCCCATCTGAATCTGGAAGTGGTCTGTTCTTCATGCAGCTGTTGGATATGGGTAGTTTGGTCCCAAAATCACAGCTAAGAGTTTTGTTCTCTCGCTAGTCTTTGACTGCCTTAATGACAAACCAAAGCTTCCTTTGTGGCAGTACAGTAACGATGAGGTGGCTTGTTCAATGTGGTACAATTTCTGCACCCCCCCCCCCCGATTGTTCTTGTGCCCAGAGGCAGTCCCTTGTTTGCATCCCACTTGGGGCTTCCCTTTCTACATATGGTGAATGGTTCACCACATAGCAGGAGGTGGCCTTTGGCCAGATGCTGAACTGATGGTGCCTTTCTCACTTGAAAAACCCAGGCATTATTATCGAGTCAGAGGGTACGGATGTAGTAGGTTTGGTGGTCCCTGATATTACTGATCTTAACACTTCCATAATCAGTTAATTTAATTCTGCTTTGAAGGTGGCATTAGTGGAAGGATGACAAGCTGTGCCCTTTCCTTCTTATGCCACCCCATTCACAAAGCTTTCAGCAGCATTGGGAATTGAGCATTCCTACTTCCTTCCTAATTCTTCCTGGGTCATGAAAATTACTTTTTGAGGAATTCTTCTCTTCCATCTTATATTCTAAGTCTTCGTCTGAAACAGTTTTAAAATCTCAGTCTTGATCATCATGTATAATGTTTGTCTCAGGAGCTTCTCTTGGACAGCTGCAAAACCTGACTAAAATGTTCAGAATGTAGCATTTCTGTTTGTCAGAAAGTGAAAAGTAGTAGCCAGATATAGGGCCTAACTTGTGCTTTGGCCAGCTCCTATCCAGGATAAAAAATCTTAAAATAGGAAAGTATCACATGTCTCTTGCGAAGAAGCAAAGGCTGGCCAGCAAGAAACCTGCACAAATGATGGTTTTAGAGAAGCAGAATTACAGCAGTAGTAACACTTTTCCCCTTTTGCATAGGAAATCATTAATGTAGAACTACATTGACTCTCAAACTATAAGATCAGATGCAATCATGATCATCTAGTCTGACCTGCACAATGCAGGCCACAGAACTTCACACACCCTCTCTTACAATAGACCCCTGACCCATGAATGACTTATTCAGGTTCTCAAATAATGATTTAAAGATGTCAAGGGTCAGAGACTCCATCCCGTGCTGCAGAGGAAGGCAAAAAACTTGCAGGGTTTTTGCCAGTCTGTCCAAGGGAAAATTCTTTCCTGATGCCAAATATGGCAATCAGTTAAACCCTGAATGTGTGGGGAAGACTCATAAGCCAAATACCTGGAAAAATTCTTTGTAGTAGCTCAGAACCTGCCCAATCATAGGCTATTGGACATGTTTACCACTAGTAGTCAAAGATCATTCAGTTGTCAGACTAGGCTGTTTCATCTTCTCCATAAACTCATCAAGTTCAGTCTTGAAGTCATCTAGGTTTCCTGCCTCCACTGTTCCCCTCAGAAGGCTACTCCAGAATCCCCTGCTGGCTAAAAAAACTTCATCTAATTTCAAGTCTAAACTAACTGATGGTTAGTTTGTCGGTTTTTGGTCTTATGTCCACATAGTGAGTATTCTGATGTATTTACAGGGAGCAATTGTATCTTCCCAGACTTCTTTAGCTTAGCCTAAATGAGCCAAGCTCTTTGAGTCATCTCTCATAAGGCAGGTTTTCCATTCCTTGTATCATCCTAGTAGCCCATCTCTGCATTTGTTCCAGTTTGACTTCATCTTTCTTAAACTTGGGAGACCAGAACTGTACACACTTAGACATTGTGGTTATGTCTTGCTTTTTCTTCTAGAAACATTTAATTTGGTAGTACTAAACGCTAAGGCAGTTTGGTAGTACTGAATACTAAGGTACTTTATGGTAAAGCAAAAATGATCAGAAGGGGCTAACATAGGAAAGTGCTTAAGCAGGAAGACTCTAGCAACCAGCAAGGGTGGAATTACTTGCTCCTCACTCTGCTGCTAGACACAACCTATTTTGTGATTGCCCACAAAAAATCCAGTTTAGGAAACAAGACAAAACACCCTTCTTTTTCTGTCAGTGGGCATCTCTACAGTGTTTAAGTGGAGAAGATAGGTCTGGGAACAGCTTCTATAATGAATAACTTTGCTGCAATTATGTATTACTTTTCTTTCTAAAACCTGTTTCTGCACCTTTGGGACCATGTTTGAAATGTTAAAATGGTTTGGTTTTATTGAGTTAAGCATCAGGCTGCTTGCTATTCAGTTGTGGAATTTATTTCCAGTGTTCCAACCAGATGGAGTCTTTTAATTGACGAAAAAAGATAAAGTGGAACAAAAAGCATTTTCTTTCCCTAGAATAGATACAAATATGTTAAAGAGAATAGTTAAATATTTATACTTAACTGTATGTTTTGGAGTTATAAAGTACATTTTTACCTCTGAGTATTTTAACATCTTAACAGGTGTGAGCGTAGAATCTAGTTTTCAGTTTGGATGGACTCCACTGATGTACGCTGCAAGTGTTGCTAATGTGGAATTAGTGCGTATCCTACTGGACAGAGGAGCGAATGCAAGCTTTGATAAGGGTAAGTTACTTGTGATCAAATTGGCAGTTACGGTTGGAGTATGACTAGTTCTCTTTATCCTTTTTGTGTCGTCTTGTAAATTAAAAAAAAAAAAAAAATCATAAGTGGATTAGGGCCTAAACTTGATTTTTATAATCTGGGGACTGTAATCAAGATTGTAGAAAAATTTCAGAATAGTCTACCATGCTATCACACATACAAATGTGGTTTTCTAAGTCTGTTTACGCAGGTCTTAATATATTGTGCTCCTGTCTTTTACTTCTGGTGTCAACACAAGTTGAATGGCATTGTTAGAACTGTGCTGACCTCAATTGCTGCCTTTTTCTTATGCTTCATAAGAAATGGAGCAAAGGGAAAATATTTTGCCTAAATTATAGGACACTGTTATGTAGTAAAATTTAGTTCCTTTATTAAATATGTATTATGCTAATACCCGGAGTCCTGTATTAGGATTGGGCCTCTATTTAGAAGATAAGAATACAGGTCTTTGAAGCCCTGGCTTCAAGCCAGCATTTGTAAAGCATTTAACGCATTAAATACTTTACAAATGTTTGAAGCCAGGGCTTCATCCCCCCGAAGACCTGTATTGTTATCTTCTAAATAGAGATGCTCTCCTCTTTCTGTTTACCTCACTTCATTTCTCTGCTTTTTCAGCTGACCAGATAGACCAAAATATGTGTGCTCCATTGCTTCCAGGTCACATGGGATTGGAGATCATTGGATACAATGTAAATAAATAGGCATTAATTATGTTTTCACTTTTCTAAAAATTAGGAGCATCGCTGACCTGGGCCACAGGCACGGTCTGGCCTGTCTGCAGGCCTGGCCATGGTCCCCCCTCCCCCCGGTCCGATCCAGCTTGGCTCCAGATCCCCAGCCGGGGACAGGGACAGGAGAGGCAGAGGCTGCCCCAGACATTCGGGGCACTGGCGCTGGGACTCGGGGCACATGCCCCATGTGCCGGGTGCTAGCGACGCCCCTGCTAAAAATGAGCAGTGTATGCCAGGAAACTGTAAATTGTCAAATTTTAAATTCGTGAAAGGGGAACAGTCATCTTCCAAATCTTGTCAGTTTCAAAAAGCAAGTTCAGTGTAATTTAAAGTACTACATCTGCCTGAGAGTTCCTCTGCCAACTTTTGTAGTATTATAATTTTATTTTTTTCTATTTTTAATGTCTTTTCATTCATCTCTCTTGCTAGCTGAAGGACCCATGCAAGTGAAAGAAGATACTAAATTGATTATATGGGGAAAGCTGACTATACACAAAGTGCTGTCAAGTGCACAAAGTACTTTATTGAAAAATAGAGAGGGTGTAATAGAATGTCTTTGTTATAATAGTTATTGCTGTTGTTTGCAATGGAAGCAGATAATTTGATAGAAAAGTGATAGTTGATGGTGGTTTCCCTTTAACACTACTATCTTTTCAGTATGATTCTGCTAGGTAAATTGGGCCTTGTGACATACTACAAAGGGCCTTAAATACTAATCTGCACTGGTGGTAGTCCAGGTTTAGCAATTATCTGAGTGCTTTCTTTAGTGCCTTTTAGAAACAAGTTGCAGCAGAAAGCCTTCAGGAAAGAATTAAAGCAGGAAAGATGGATCAGTGGAGACCAATAGTTTATTTTTTAAAAAAAAAAAAAAAAAAAGGCTGAAGTCTCAATATGTATTACCATTGCCAAAGTAAATATAACTGTTTGTAGAAAAATTATTCAGTACAGGTAAATATCTTGTAGGGAACATCTAAAAATTGAATAATTAGTGTCACATAATAAATTTGGTTTCTAAATTAATTTTGGTGATAAATTTATCTTGAGTAATCTAAAATTTGGATGATCTAGGTTTGTTACCTGGGTATAGAACAAATTTTCCGAAGTATATAGAAAAAATTGGTAATTCCTGTGTACTCAGTATTGACTGAGTATTGGCCAGTATTGGCTTTTTCTAAAACAGTTTCTAATCTGTTTTTCAGTAGCTTTGTTTACTAATCAGTATGAGATCTTAAGGCACAGCATGTTTTCTTACCTTGGTAGGAGTTAGAATTAAGACCTTTATATGTCATAAAAGATAGCAACCTGCTGGACACTTAAAGTTATTTTTTCTTGATGTAATATGTCTGAGCTTCTATACAGATGAAGAATGTTTTCACAACTATCCTCTGAGATGTAGGTTCTATCTTGTTTTAAACCTAACTTCCTCTTTTAAGTGATTGAACTCTGATGAATTTCAATGAATTACAGTAAAATGCTACTTGAATTGGAGTTAGTGGGTAGATAATGGCAATCGTGTGCACCAACAGATGGTTATTAGAAACTTTTTGCAGAGGATAATCAATGCTTTGGTCTTTAAAAGAAATAATTAAAGTGCAGTTTGAAAAGCTGCTGTAGCAATCAAGTAGTTGTATTGTTTCAGTAAGTAAATTAGTGTTATCCTGGCCACAGGAAATTTTTTTTAATACTCATTTACACAGCAGAATACAATAACCTAATGATATTCACCAGAAATGCTTCTTCACTTGGTATATATTTTGATTACATATATATGTGGGCCAGATCCTGTTCTTTGTCAAGTCCTCTGTGCCACTACAGTAGTACAGAGAGGACTGAAAGTTACATAGAGGAATTTCCAGTGACACCCCTTCATCCATCTCAGTGTAAAAGGACATGTTGGGAATGGCTGGAATACTCATACTTTAGGCCAGTGGGTCTCAGCCTTTTGCAGGTTGTAACACACTGGGCAACATATCATGACCCTACAGGACACGCCAGCCCACCCACCCCAGGCCAAATGGAGCCATCTTCCTAGGTCTCCATGACACACTTAACTACTGTGTGGTGCCACAGTAATGGCATTGTTTAACAGTGCAGTTAAAACTAAAAGGATACCATTTATCTCAATATTTTGTATGCTTTCTGCATTTTCAAATATACTTTTCTATTGCAACAAAGAATATAGAGTATACAGTACTCATGTTATATTGTATTATCTTTTTATAATGCAAATATTTGTAAACAAAAGATAGTATTTCAATTTATCTCGTACAAGTACTGTAATGCAGTTGCTTTCTCATGAAAGTTGAACATACAAATGTAGAATAATTATTACTACATGAATCTCTTCAGCTGAGTGAGCCCTTATTCTCAAGGCAAGATGGATTTTACCTCAAGGGCTTGGCATGTGGCATGGGAAGAGAATCTAGTGCAGGGAGGCTGAGCTCACCAGATCCCTGTTCTCTAGCTTTTTGTAGTGATGGCCCCTTTTGAACCCTCCCCCACCCAAAAAGTGAGCCCCTATCTTCATCTCTCTGCTCAGGATGGGGGGTGGGGCATTAACCCAGTTGAAGGTGCAGGGCTTCAACCCCTCCACTTCCAAAGTGTCTGTTCCTTCTGAGAAGTATGTGACTAATGTATTTTAAAAAAATATATGTTAAAGTGTTGTTTTTGTTTTCAGTTAATCTCAAGTGTTAACTACAGTTAAATGACACCCTTAATATTTCCCCTTCATGTCACTTTTGCTTTTATAAGTTATTTATAGGAAAAATGCAGAACTATGAAAACAATTTGACATGATGCTAAAGGAGAAAAACACAACTTTTAAGCTTTTTGCATGAATAATAATCTTCTCTGTCAATGTTTGTCTTTAGCAAGTTGAGATTCTTTCATATATTCACAAGTCAGCTCTTTGCTCTTACTCCAGTAATCTTTTTGTAGTCTTAAGAAATCTTTCAGCTTTTCTAACTTGCTGGTACCTATTGAAGAACCGGGGCAGTGGGTGGGTGTAAGCCCACCCACTTCTATAACCCTTCTCCCAGCCTAAGGGGAAGTGGCACTACGCAGTTCTTCAAAAAATTCCAGGGGACAACTAAAGAAAAAATAGGAGCAGGTGTGAGGGTCACAAGTTCAAAACTAGGGTTTCGGAAGGGGACACCAAGCAGAGAACCCCGGACAGCGCCCACTGCTCCCGAAAGGTGTCGAGGGAGCCAGCAGACGCTGCCCAGAGGAACGCTGCCCAGAGGAACTCTGCCCGGAGACGTGCACAGACAAGGGACCTGAAATAGGCCCCACGGTCGCAGGCCCCTCCCTTTGCCAACCTCGTCTCCCAAGTTTTCTGACTTGCTGGTAACAAGGTATCCAGAACTAAAAGTACTATTCCATATGTGGTAGCACCTGAAACTGATGTTATTTGGTCTGCCTTTATAGCTGTGTTTGAGACACAAAAGTGCCTTAGCCTTTTTTTGAGACACACTGCACTGAAATTTACCTTATTTTGTACCAACCATCAGTCCACAGTTTCTTTCAGCATTATTGCTGTCCAGATTTTTCCTTTCTTTTAAATATTTCAGATCAGCATGTTAATAACATGGCTTCTATCTTATTAATGTTAAACATCCAATGCTAATCTGAGCAATACATCTCTAGGTACCACCCTTCCCAATTGATTTATCGTTGTCCTTTGTTTAAAGTCTTTTTGCCAACTATCAGTCCATGTGTCAGTGTTGGTATCCAGTTTATGTACATTTTGAATAAGCCTTTGTTAGCCAGCATATTAAATGCATTACTAAGATAAATATATTAATCAACTACCTTATCTCTCTGTTCATGGAAGTTGAAAAGTGACTTGTGGGAAACTTTGTTCTGTGTCGTTTGTTTCAAAATTAAATCTTTTCAAATACCTTTTTATAGAACACAATTGTTTCTCTCCTTATACTTAAATTCACCTAAATGATGTTTGTGTTTGGTTCTTTGAAATCAAAAGGCCTAAGAGGGAAAGCATTAAGTAAAATGAATAAAACAAATCTGGATGAATCAATAATGTGCATACAAGATTTTTTAAAGTTAAGTTAGAGTAAAATTTTACCAAAATGATGCTTTCCCCTATTTCTAAGAAAAGATTTAAGGGCAGCTACATTGATGTCCTGTGTTTACCAACACTTTTATACAATATTCTTCAGCATATTTTGTAGTACATTAAACAACTGTATTTATTAAAATAAATGAACAAACCACGTTTTCATTCATGAGCCCTTATTTCTAAATTGTTCAATATACTAAAAGCATTTTAATAACATTAAAAAAAAAAAAAAGCCTGTTTACTACTTCCACTACTGCCGTCCAGTCTGTGCCCTCACCTTTGTTTCCAAGATCCTTAGGTGTGTTTTCAACACTCACTGCCTCATTCTTTACTGTAACACCCTTTATTATCTGGGTCTCCACCCCCTGTACCCAAACTGGCCAGTTTGTTATTGAATAAACCTTAGATCAAGACCTGCTTCTCTGTGCTCATTTTCCCCTTAGTTCATTTTTTTTTAAATCTTGGTCTAGGGTTTTTCCTATTTTTCAGTTATTACCTCATTGTCTTCCTCAGTGGCTTCACCTTCCACTTTCCAGGTGATTTAATCTGTATTAGTGGGTTCATTTATCCTCACTGAGCTGAAAATTCCCAAATCTTTCAATCATTTCCAAAGATCAGATACCTAATGTTATCAAACTTGAGAATCAAGTCTGAACTATTGTAAAGATTTAGTTAATATTAAAAGCCAGTGCTTCAGATTGTTATAAGGAATATGTTATTTGTTGACATCATAATTCTCCAATTGTAATTTTCAATACAGATCAGTATACTGTATTGATGACTGCATGTACTGCACGTGCTTCAGAGGAGCAAATCCTGAAGTGTGTGGAACTACTTTTGTCAAGGAATGCCAATCCCAACGTCACTTGCAGGTGAGAAAATATTTCATTTGATAATCTTAAAATGTTAATGGAGATGTCATTTAAAGATTGTTCCTTGAGTTTTACACAAGCTATCAAAGGGACGGGCCAGGTTCCGGGAACTTCCTTACCATAATAGGAACAGTCTGGAAATAGGGAAACTAATAAGCTCTTTCTCTACCCTTGTTGCATGATTTTCTTCTACAATTGGGGAAGTCAGAGTTATGAGCCATTTCTTCCATTCCTTACATCGTCATCACAACTTGAGACATTATAGTATATTTTTCTTTGTATGTCAGTCATTTGTGATATTGATGGAAACAACATCTGCTGAGGAGACAAGCTTTTGAGCTACACAGAGCTGACCTGATGAAGAGCTCTGGTGTGTCTCTTTCATCAACAGAAGTTGTTTCAATAAAAAATACTGACTTATTCACCTTGTCTCTATGATATGCTGGGACAAACACTGCCACAATATTACTGATAATGTGCCATTACTATGTTGTCTGACATATGCTATTACTGACTAGTACTCTGTCCAGCATGCATGATCACTCTAATTCTGTGGTGTTACCCATTTGGGTTGTTGTGAGCAGTAAGCATGCTGGCATTGTCTTGTAACAGTATAGACCAATGGGATTCATGATAAGAACTCATTGATTATTTGAGTGTATGCTGCTATTTACATTTTTTACAGGGTAATGTAAACTGATGATAAAGAAAATTATACAATGGCTTTTGCATTTACATTAAGATTTTTAATAATAAAAGTAACTGAACAATAACTTATTGTCAGCCCTTTTCCATCCTGTGTTATGTAGGGATGAGAAGATAAATGAAGAAAAGTGAATTTAAATTAATTTCCCCTCTCTTTTCAAACTTTCTTGGGGATTTGTTCTAATTCTTTATTTTTTGTCATAGTCAGCTGCATTTGTTAATAACTAATTTTATATAAAATTACATGAACAGCAACATTAAAAGAACATTGTTAAAGTTGTAATGTCAAGCACCCATGTTAGGAAATGCCAGAATTAAGGTTGTAATTTGTGCCTCCCCACATATGCTCCAATGATACAGTGTGTAACTGCACGATCATATTAGTATAGTATGAATAAGGGATGGCTATATTAGCACCACCTTATGCCAAAAACCAGCTGACCAGAATACTTGCCTCCAGCTTCCACCCGGGACACATTACACGATCTGTTGTCTACAGCCAAATCTTAAGGTACAACTGGATCTGCTCCAATCCCTCAGACAGAGACAAACACCTACAAGAGCTCTACCAAACATTCCTAAAACTACACTTGGGGACGTGAAAAGCCAGATTGACAGAGCCAGATGGGTACCTCGGAGTCATCTATTACAGGACAGACCAGACAAAGAAAACAACAGAACACCACTTGTCATCGCCTACAGCCCCCAGCTAAAATCCCTCCAACACATCATCAGAGATTTACAATCTGTCCTAGAAGATGATTCCCATACTCTCTCAAGCCTCAGGAGGCAGCCCTGTCCTTGTTTGCAGACAGCCTACCAACTTGAAGCAAATACTCACCAGCAACCAAACACTGTACAATAAGAACACTAACCCAGAAACCTACTCCTGTAGCAAACCCAATTGCCAGCTCTGCTCGCACGTTGACTCCAGTGATAGCATCACAAGTCCCAGCCACACCATCAGGGGTTCATTCACCTATAGATCCACTAATGTGATATATGCCAGGAATGCCTGTCTGCCATGTACATTGGCCAGACCTGACTGGCCTTGTGCAAAAGGATAAATGGACACAAACTGGACATCAAAAATGGCAACGTCTGTAAACCAGTAGGAGAACACTTCAGTCTGCCTGTATGCTCAGTAGTAGACTTCAGAGTTGCCATACTGTGACCAAAAAAACCCTCAGAAACAGACTTCAGCATAAAACTGAAGGGCTGGAGCTGATTGCAGATTTGACCCAATCAGACTGGGTCAGAATAGGGACTTGGAAAGGTCATCTCATTACAAAAAGTAATTGTCTCTATTCACACATTGTCCTTTTAAACTGGTGTGAATGGGCCCCATCTGCCCTAACTGAATTGACTTTGCTAACACTTGCCCCTGTTCTATTCTGGCATGTGCAAAAATACCTCTCAACTGTAGTTTTTACTTCATGCATCTGATGAAGTGGGTTGGAGCATACGAAAGCTTACGCCTGAAGAAATTTATTAGCCTTCAAGGTGCCTCAGGACTCTTGTTGTTTTTTGCTGTATACAGACTAACATGGCTGCCCCCATGGACTTGATCATGTTGTATCTTTTCCACTGGATCCCACCTTCATTCAGTGCATGAGGTGGATCTGCTGTGGTCATAAATCAGGATTTTGTAGTGAAAAAGTATTGTGTACAGGGGCCTTTCCTTGTTTGTTGTAGAAGCTGAAAGGTATGTGGTGAGCAAAGCAGGAGGATGCAGCAACAGGATAATTTCAAGATTAAGGTTAGATGAACACTACTTTGGAGAATTAGATTCTATTCCTGCTTTTAGCGCTGAGATCCTATGTGATGCCAGGGAAACCAAACTTTTCACAGATATTCAATTGTGTATTCTTCGAATAGTGTTTCTGTGGGTGCTCCATTCTTGGCACACATGTATCCCATGTGTCTCAGGTAAGAATTTTAGGGTAGCATTGCCCATTCAGCCCATGCGTGCGCCTCATGTTCTGCACAGCAGCTGAATAGATCTGCACAGGCAAATTGTCCTCGGTTCCTTCTCATCTGCCTTAGCAATGTCCAAGCTGAGGTTACCTCAACAGTGATTTTCTTTTATCCCCTAGTTAGTGTTTGAGCTTAGTATTAGTTGTGGTAATTCCATAAAATTTATATTTACTCACTCACTCACTCACACACACTCTCTCTTTTTCTTTCTCTCTCTCACTTTTTAATATAAGGGCTTCTGCATTGTCCTTCTGCATTTTTTTACTCCCCTAGGGAAACTTAAATACTGGGAGGACATACCCTGTTTCAAGTGCTGTCTTTCATGTCTGGAGGCAATCCTGGTGAGTGACAGGAATTCCCAGGGTATCCTTTGTCCTGGAGAGTCACATTCTGCAAAAGTGTGATTTCTGCCTGTCTTTAAAATCACAATCCAGAACGAACTTGGAGCTTTAAGTTTGTCTCATGATAGTTTGCTTGGACCAGCTAGTGACTCTGGTCAGGGAAGCCTCCTGTTCAACAGTCTTTCAACAGGATACTCAGTGCACTTTACTTTCCTCCCACCATGCCACCCCCCTTCTCTTTTTCTATTCACGGACCCCTCCTGTAAACACAGCTGTGACAAAAAAAATAGACTTCCTCCTGAACTAGACTTAACATGGCTACCCCCTTTGAAATTAGAAAATGGAAATGAACAGACCAGGTGTCTTGAACCACCTTAACATAGCCTACATTCCCTCCTAAAATTTCACACTGTGCACCTGCTGCACAGTGCACATAAAATGAAAAGACATTTTGGTAGAGTTTGAGGGGTTTAAGATAATATTTTAAGTTTACTACATCCACTTTCTTTTCATGGTTGCTTGTGAAATCAAGGAACATAGTTTTAATTGTGTACGTGTCTGATATCCTGCCATGCTTCCTCATGACGCAGGTTATCTACTCTTGACATAGTCCCAGTTGTAGTGGCAGTCTCTTTTCTGTATCTTTCAGTACAATATAATTGTTACGTTGGAAACTCTGTTTGCTTTCAACAATTAGCCTGTATGCAGTCACTTCTCGTCACCTTTTTTTCATTCACCACTGGTATCACTCACAGTATCAGTCCAGATAGTTCCAGGCTGCAGGTAAGCAGTCCTGACATCTTTTCTGCCATCAGCTGTTCTCCCGCCCCAAAATATAATTTTTGAAAGACATCCCTTGTGGATGCAACCCACTGCAGGACCATTTATAGAGTGATTATATTTGTATAGTTCTAAAGCTACCTCACCTGTAGCGGCTGTGTAGCAGCAGTTTCTGGTCCTCTTAGTTGCCTCCTACTGGATCCTGACACAGTGGTTCATTCAATCAACTAGTGCAGGAGTCAGCAGAACCATGATGGACCATGTGGCCACCACTCTATTCTATCTTTACCAGTTTTGAATGACTCATCTAATCAGTGCAGGAAGAAGAGGGCACCAAAAGGCTCTTCAGAGCCAGAACACTGAGACACTTCCAGAATTCCTTCCATTCCTTTCTCAAAAACTGGTCTCCTAAGAGGAAAGACTCCTTATTACCTTAAACTTGTGGCATAGGAAAGGTTGATCAGTCACAAAATTACTTCTTGGTCATCATGGTTGAACGCAGTTTTAATTTGCCCTTTACATCTGCTGTTAATGATAGATTTCTTTAAAAGAAAATGTCTTGGTTGGCTTGTTACTTGTGAATGTTGTTTAATCCTTTCATAAGCCTCATTTTAACGATAAAAAGTAGACTGTAGTAATATGGCAAACTACGTTTGGGGGACTATATTTTGCACGAATGAGATGTGAACAAACATAAGGATGACAAATGTATTTGGTAAGTGATTCTTCCCTGGCAGAAATTATATCTCCAACAGAATCAGAAATACTGTATTTCCTCTCCTGGAGTCAGATGCAGAAATTTCAATGGAGAGTCTGTGACTAAATAGGTACTTTCACCTCAGGATTTGCCAGAAGAACATTTTTCAGTTGGGGAACCCTTAAGATACTTGTTGGGCAGAAGATGATAGTTTATTTCCTTGATAGGCATGCTTGTTAGATCATTGTTACCCAAAAGTCTATAAATTAGTTACTTTTGTTTAGGAAATGTTCTTGGTTCAGATACTTAAATTTAACTATACCTAGCTCAAATGTTAGCTCTGGTTGTTTCAAATGTATCAGAAAGCTCTCTCAAAAGTTTTCATTTCTTACGGCATGTGTAGAACATCTTTTTACTTGGAAAAAGTGACTGTAGAAATGAACTTTTTAAATTTCTTCAAGTGGAAGTGCATCTTTGTATAATGTATTATCTGTCTAAATATTGTTAGGTTCCTTCTTTGTACCTGAACCTGCTTTTATTTTTTTAAGAAAAGTTGCCAAATTAACATCTGTATTCAGACTCTCAACTTTTAATTTTACTGACTGTAATAAGTTTTACTAATGTTTCTATGATAAGGTAACAAGCCTTGTGGGTGGAGAGGAAAGAGTAAATGTGGTTTGTCTAGACCAGGGATGGCCAAACTTACAGAACTCAAGAGCCTCACAAGTTGATTATTAAACCTTTGAGAGCCGTGCTGAGGCACGTAGCCATATAGTATCTATTTTCTTTGTATTCAACGTCATGTTTAGAAGGACTTGTAAAACACAATTTAACAAGTGAACTGCATTAAGGCCTATGAGAAAATCTAAATGTGTTGCTGCTTCCCTCCTGTCCCTGAACATGCAGTGCTTCTCCCTGTGATCCCAACCCTCTCCCTAACCCCCAGATCTTGACGCTTCCTCCCACAGGCCGACACCCCCCCCGCGGGCCCCCTTACCTGGCCGCTCCAGTGGCTAGGCACAGGCTGGGGCTCCCCCCCCCCAAGCATGCTCGGAGCATGCGCAGGGTGGGAGATTTAAAACTCCTAGGCTGGGGCTGCTTTCCTGAATTGATTTGCTTACATTCTTCTGTGAGCTGTACTTTTTCATTCAAGAGCTGCATGCAGCTCCCAAGCTGCAGTTTGACCACGTCTGATCTAGACTTTAGAAGGCTTTTGATATGGTCTTGCATCACCTTTCATTAACAAACTAGAGAAATACAACCTTGATAAAGCTATTATAAAATGAATGCATAACTAGTTTGGATAGCCGCTCCCGGAAAGTAGTTATCAATAGTTCATAGTCATGCTGGAAGGGTCTAACAAGCAGGGTACTGCAGGAATAGGTTCTTGGTCTGGTTCTGTTCAATATTTTCATCAGTGATTTAGATTTCGGAGAAAGTACATTTATAAAGTTTGCAGATGATACCAAGCTGGGAGGGGTAGTCAGTGCTTTGGAGGATAGGATCACAAGTCAAAATAATTTGACAAATTGATAAAATGGTTTGAGGTAATAAGATGAAATTTAGTAAGGTCAAATGCAAAGTACTCCACTTAGGAAATAATCAGCTGCACACATACAAAATAGGCAGTGACTTTCAAGAAAGGAGTACCTCGGAAAGGTATCTGGGGTGTTATAGTGGACCGCAAGTGAGCAGTGTAATCTTGTTGCAAAAAAAAAAAAAAAAGCGAACACAATTCTGGGATGTGTTAACAGGAGTACTGTAAGTCAAACAAAAGTAATTCTTCCACTTTACTCCATGCTGATTAGACTTCAGTTAGAGAACCGCATTTCAAGAAAGATGTGGACAAATTGGAAAAAACCCATAGAAGAGCAACAAAAATGGTTAAATACTGTAATACTTAACTTATGAGGGATGATTTAAAGAACTAGCTTTCTTTAATCTGGAAAAGAGTCTGAGAGGGAACGTAAGTTTTCAAGTACATAAAAGGTTATTACAAGGAGAAGGGAGAAAAAGTAATATTCTTGACTGCTGATGATAGAACAAGAAGCAATGGACTTAAATTGCAGCAAAGGAGGTTTAGGTTGGACATTAGGAGAAAATTCCTAACTGTCAGGATGATTAACCACTGGAATAAATCGCCTAGGCAGGTTGTGGAATCTCCATCACTGGACATTTTTAAAAACGGGTTAGACAATGAGCTGGCAGGGACGGTTTAGATGGTACTTGGTCCTTCCATGCGTGCAGGGGACTGGAGTTGATGACCTGTCCATGGTCCCTTCCAGTTCTATGATTCTATAAAGAGGGTAGGCAGTGTAAACCTGCCCTCATTCTTCAAGCTCCACTTCCGAGGCATATCCTTTAACCTGACCGTAGCACATGGTAATGGCAATAAGATCAATGAGCCTTTGGATCACAGTATTTTTGTGCTCCATATTGGTTGAAGATTAGAGACGGAGAGTATCTTTAGGTATTTAAGGTGTCTGTAGGTAAATGGACTATTTGCTACATGATAGGAGCGAAGTGAGGTGTAAGAGAGATCAGAAACCTAGTTGCAGGGGAAAAGTAGAGTTGTGAAATACCAGTTAATATCAAATGAAGAATAGAAGAAACATTGAAGGCAAGAGAAAAGACTACTGAAAAGTCTAAAATGGATAATAAAAACCTTGACAGAAGATGAAGGGAGGAATGCTGTAAAGTGTTTTAAAAAAAAATTTTTTTTGCATAAAACTCCAGTATTTAAAATAGAACTAATCTTAAGAGGCCTAAAAAGAGAGAACCAAATAGGAGAGAAGAAATAATGTTAAGGAAAAGGTTAAGAACAGCTACTGTAGCTTAATATAGCAATTCTTGTTGAAGTATGGCTCTAAAAATTTTATGTATTAGGTGAATATTATCTAGACACATTCATCTAGCATTTTCTTGTATCTCAGAGGTTTAAATCTCAGAAGAAAAGATAGATTTTCAGTTTCTGGTGTGTTTTAAAACTCATTCTTCTGTAGCTTTTGTTGTGAGAGTGCAAAAAAATTTTGGTTTTTGCTAGCATTGTCCTGAGAAAAGTATTGTGTTTCTGTAATCGTATACTGAATTAATTAATTTAACATAGAACCATGAGTCAGTAAGTTGAGCTTGAAAGTTTTACAGTTTTCTGATAGCTAGTTTGCAGAACTGCTACCATCACTTCACACACTCACTAGCTCTTTCAATAAACTTGATTTTGTTAACTCCTTAAGGCTGTCATTAACTTAAGTATAAACCTATAAATAAATGAAAATGTCCAGAAATCGGGTAGAAATAAAACATACTGTATTTTGACATTGACTGTCACCATCAGAGTCACTTCTTGTGTCATAAAACTACACTGACCAGGGCTTTATCAGTTTTCTGTTATTGCACAGAGAATTTAAATGATCAATTAACTGAAGCTAAAACAGTTGCATAATTCTGAATTCCTGTGTGCAGACTACTGCTAGTGAATACACACTTTTGTGACGTTATTGTATTGTTTGATATTTCTAGTGATGTCAGTAAAAAGTTTATGGTGGCAGTAAAAAAAAAAAAAATCATCCTCAGAGCATGTCAGTAAAACCTAAAATGTGAGGTTGACAACCCTGAATTCTGTATTTGTTTGAGAAAGGAATAAACACCAACCAACTGGTGTGATTCAATAACAAAAGTCTTTTAGAATTTTAAAGTAAGTTTTTTAAGGTCAGGAACCCTCTCTGTTCCATTTTGTGTTGTGGCTAGTATGTTGGGGTTTTGATCTATGACTGGGGTTCCTACTTGCTACTAAAGTGCAAATAATTATTAAATATAATAACTTTGACAGTTGAAAATATAAAACTCCAGAGCATGTGCTACAATAAAATAGCCAGTAGTGTAACTTAAGCCATTATGCATTCCATCCTCTTGAAGGTTGAGCTGCTAGTACATGACAGCAGCCTATAGTTGTGTGCATAAATTTGAATGTGTACCCATGTGCCTCCATAAATTTGAATTTGATGTCAAACTAGCCACTATGCAGACACAAATCTATGCATTTTAGAAGCAATTTTGAGGATGACTAAAAATGTTTCCTCTTGTGTTCTGGTTTGAAAATTTGTTCTAATATATTATGTTTCTTTGGAGGAGAACAATGATGAAGTGGTGGTAGGGGAAGCTTTCACTAAAGTTGCTCAGTTCACAAGGTATTTTCAGGTTAATGTGCAAGTTTTAGATGAAATTGTGTAACACTTTAATTCTGTCAGAAAATATTTATTGCTTCTGATAAGATAGCAGCAGCAAGTCTGCATTACCATATAATTTGAGACCTTGACATTATCATTGTTTGATCGTTAACTTAGTCAAATGGCAAACACCACACATTTCAGTAAAGGTAAATAGCCTGGGAAAAGTGGTGGTTTTTTTGCGTCAGATCATAAATTTAACCATAAATAACACTGTAGTAGAGACATAGGGCAATTAAAGTTTTAATATTGGATTGCAGCAAAGATCTTTGGTTTACTGAAGTCAGCTGATTCACATTATATTTAATTAATGATCATTCTAGGGTTACTTATTCTAGAGATATGAACCCAGGACAAAGTGACAGACATTCTGTTTATACGATCTCTGAAGCAGAGATTATGGAATGTGTCAGTGCAGTATGATAAGATTAAGTACTAATATGAAAATATCATCCACTCAAATACCGTACATAACCAGTTTCCCCAAGCCCAGAATAATTTTGAATTAGGGCCAGAAAGGCAGTGTGGAAGTGCATAATCAAAGAGGTAGCAAAAGAAATCAGTCAAACAAGATGAGGAGGAGGTTTTTAAATATAGCTAGTGAGACCAGTTTTTCTGGCTTCTTCTGGGAAACAGTTTTACACTTTGAAAATGAATTTTCATGGGACCTGTCTCTTGTCACACACTGAATGCACTGGGGGAAAAAAAGGCCTCCAGCTGACCATAACTTCCTGGCAGAGTTAGAAGGGTAGATGGCCTGATACTTTTCATGGGTGGTAGTCACCTGGACCTCCCATTGTAATCAAGCTGTGCAAATGGTGGATTCTTGTGATATTAGAGGGGAAAAGATTCAAAATGGATACAATGTAATATTAAATAAAAATAAACTAAAAAGTGCACCTTAATTGAAAAACAAGATAATAGGTTAGGTAAACACTTAAATGGTCTAGGCATACCTGATCTTGCCTCAATGAGGAGAGCTGGACTAGATGACTGCTTAAGGTCCCTTTCAACTGTATATTTGTGGCTTGGTGTAAATGGTCTTTTTCCCTTCTGCTAGAAAGGTCAAGAATATTGTTAGTTTACATAATGTGTGCTGAGATACCTTGGAGTGTAACCAGGTTATGTACACGACGACAGCAGCAAATTCACCACCATGATATTGATTCCCCCCCCCCCCCCGTTCCATTGAGTGGTAATGAAGAAAAGCGCAACTGGTCTGGAAGTTGATCTAATAAAACTACCTCCCAAAAAAAAATTATTGTGCTGTGTCAACAAAAATGTTTCCCAGCAGTGCAGGACAGTGTAGACAGCATGCTAAAGGGGAGTTACAAAGTCGATGGGAGTTAATGCAAGCTTCTTTGTATAGCTTGTGTAACTTGTTGACTGCTGCTAAATGTTGCTGGCAGTGTAGACCAGCCCCATGTTAGCTGTGATCAGGTCAGTGTGCAAAAACAGGTGCAGCAAAATCTATCAGATGCAAGATTTAAACAGCATTCTAATACTTATAAAATATTGTTTGTTCCAGTAGCCAGCAGTTCATAAGTGACTGAAAGCAACCCTGTGTTCACATGCTATACTACATTGTACTATAATACCCTTTTTACAAAATATGCTTTTCAGGATATTAGAAAACTAATAATTTGCTGGTTGTTAATGCTGTGGTGAAACATGTGGCAACATTACGTGTAAAGTTATGAATTCCCCCTTTGATAGCACATGTTCAAACTTATACAGCCCTGCCTAGAGAAAAACTAAGCAGATCTGTCCTAAACAAAAGAATGTTTACTTCAGTTTACATATAAGTAGTAAATATTGTCCTTGAGACAGCAAGGGGATGAAGGCAGGAGATGAGAAATCTTCGTTTCAAAATACATCGGGGAGAAGAAAGAACATGGAGCCATCTTCACTACAAGATTCCCTGTTGCCGCCTTTGCTGTTTGGAAAAGCCTTCCTTTTAGGCATGTTGTCGGGTCCTCCCCTCGTCAGGGTGAGGCAAGCAAACCATTCGCAAGTTCAGGCCTTCAACCCCGGCTGGAGTAAGGCAAACCCACAGTTAGCAAGTTCAGGCCTTCAACCCTGGCTGGGGTAAGGCAACCCAACCGTGGCTCGGCTGGTAGCAGGGGAGGGAAGGGGAACGCAGGCCCGCCCGCTCCACTGCGTTCCAGCCCAGGGCCCTAGCAGTGGCCACGCAGAAGGCCACTGTGTCAGTGGGGCTCCTGCCGAAACGCACTGACTTACAATTGTCCCTGGGCTACTTCCTTCCCTTGCCCGCTGAGGCCTGGGGCACGCTGTCCTCGTGATCCTCCGGGTAGGATCTCCAGGGCATCCCCGTCAGGCCCTCACTATCTTCAGGAGGCAAGGCTGGGAACTCGGCCTCCTCAGCCAACGGCAGCTCCTCCAGGTCGCACGAGTCTGGAAGGGCAGGCTCGCCGTCCTCCCCAGCAGAGGGAAGCTCATCAAGGTCCTCCCCTGGAGGAGTTTTCTCCAGGGGTGCAGTTGTCCAAGGTTCCTCCCCCCCAGCTCTTCTCGGGTGGGGAGTCTGGGCGCCAGTTAGTCTCCTTTACTCCCAGTGGAGGGAGGTCTGCCAGGGGTGGCAGCCACTTCCCTCTGGGCTCCCACCATGGCTGCCTGGTCCACTCCCTTTTATAGTCCTCCTGCTCCCGGCGCCCTTCCCTTTGGTTCCGGCCCCGGCCGCTCTGCCGGGTCTCCTCTGGCCAGTAGGGGGAGTGCGGGCACCCAGCTGCCTCTCTGCAGCTGCCTAACTTCTCCCCTCTACTACAAGGCATAATCCCCAGAACAATCCACTTTGTGGTGGCTAGACTATGAAAGTAAGGTGACAAAAATGCCCGAAGGTGTGTATCCTTATTTCTTCTCAGAAGACAAAAGAACCAGCCTTTTGACTTTGGGGGAGATCATGTCTTGAGAATTTTGTTAGCAGTGTTTCTGAGAACCGGTAGCAAGGATTTTACCTTGAACCAGTCTAGCTTGTTAAGTTTTAGTTACTAGAAAGCATTTTATCTTTTTCTTGTGTAAACTTTTTTTACTTTAATATCTTATAGTTGTACTCACTAAAAATTTCTTTTTAATTTAAATATACTTGTTTTATATTTTAATCAAAACTAATCCAATGTTTAATTCAGTGGTGTACTAAGGTTTTCTGGCACCTGTGGCCCACGCCTAAATTTATGCACGTTTCCATCCCCCCAAGCCTCACAACCCTTTGCAGGGCAGGAGATGTCCTGAAGCATCCTCCCCCTGCTCTGGGAAAGGGGCTCAGAGCTACTTACATCCTAGTAACTCAGCAGGTCTGTGTCAGCTCATCACAAATGACCACTGTGTTCAGACAGGCTCTGGTCCATTTTCCAGCTGTGAGAAAATTCCCAAGTGAATCTGTCTGCAAAGAAAATCAAAGTAGTACCATCCATTCTGTTCTCAAGGAGGTCACTGTCCAGGGTCTTTGACAAACACTTTCCTGCTATCAGGGATGAACACTCTATTGTGTATGTCTGTCTTTCAGTACCATTACTATCCAGGGTCCTGCTCAAGGCCCCACAGGATCATGCTTGACTCAGACTAATAGCACCAGCATGATCATGGCTACTTTGGTTCTCAATTCTGCTGGCATTGTTAGTCATGCCTGCCCTATCTCTTCTGTTGGGTTTGGATATGATTTCCCAGGACTGTGGCCATCTCCATCCCAGCCTATGGGACCATTTAATCATGGAGCATCTGTACCATTAACGCTAATGGAAATGGCTTGCTTGAAAGAGATTCAGTAAGTGCTTCTAAATGAAAGATAGTCTCCAACTAAGTGTATTTATCTGGCCAAATGGAAACTTTTTTGGTCTGGTCTCAGAAAAAGTTTCTCTCTAGTGTTGGCTTCTTTAAGTTCTGGATTAAGTTTTGCACTGAAAACATCAAGACCAGGTAGTTATTTCCATAAAGTACATTTTTAGTAGCAGTTTCAGTATTCTGCTCTCTGAGTAGCTGTTAAGTTTCTAAAACGGCTGAACAGGTTTATATGCTTAGGTAGAAGAACCTGTTTGCCCATGGGATCTCAAGCTCATGTTAATAAAATTAATGGGACCTTCCTTTAAACCTCTCATGGCATGCTCCTACTCCCCCTCATTATGAATGTGGCATTTTTGTAGTGGAGATGTCAGCAAGGAAAGTGAGTGAATTGAGAGCCTTGGTTTCAGAACTTTCTTATGCACTTTTACAGGGATAAAGTTTTACTCTGTCCTCAGCCAAAATTCTGGATTAAGGTCATTTCTGGTTTCCACATTCGCCAGGCAATTTGCCAGTAATTTCCTGAAGCCTCACGCGTACATAGTTGAGCAGAAGCTGCTTTTGTTTAGGATTATCAGATGTCAGACAAAGGGAGGAGACCTCCTCCTTTTTACCTTCATGTCCTCCATCTGGCAGGCATTTTTAAAATGTATGATTTTTGTCTGGCTTTTTACTTAAAGAGGCTAAAATATGCTGGAACACCTCAGAACACCCTATTCTTAGGGGGTATGTCTACACAGCACTTTTATTTTGAAATAACACCGGTTATTTTGAAATAAGATATTTGGTCCACATGATGTTTTCTTATTTCAAAAAGACAGATCCCGTCCTTTCGAAATAAGAACTGCTGTTTCGAAACAGGTTAAACCCCGATTGTTTCAAAACAACACCCTTGTTTTGAAACATGTCCAAACAGCCTTATTTCGAAATAACAGCCTTTTCGATAGCAGGCTTTCCCTTAATTCGAATTAACACTTTGTTAATTCGAATTAACTTATTTCAAAATAAGGACTTTATTTTGAAATACTCATTTCGAAATCCTTATTTCAAAATAATGATGTGTGTAGACATAGCCGGGGGAAGAGTTCCAAGGCCCCCCAAAAAACAGAAGAATATTACATTAATAATTAATTTTTTTTTCCATGTGTCCGCCAGCGTCCTCCTTTTCATACTTCCCTGTCCTCCTTTCCATGCTTTCATATCTGGTAACCCTACTTTTGTTGGATATGAGTAAGGCCTTAGCCTGTGACTTGGGCTAGATTCGATCCTTTAGATCCTCGACTCATTCATTTGTTGCAGTTGTGAAAGGAAACTGAATTCTGCTCAGAGGATTTCCTCTTGCATTGATTTGTGTTACGAGGTAGCTAATATCATGCTATTACCTATGGTATTGGCTTATTTGACTAGAGAGCAGGCAGCTTCAGCAGTGTCGTCTTCAGGTGATTGCGCCTGTCAATTCCAAGTAGGTATGTGTGTGCTGCATGCGCGATACACTGGAAGGCTTTCCCCCAGAATATCTGTAGGGTTGGCTGTAGAGCCGTCCTGGAGTGGCACCTCTGTGGTGTTCCTTCCAGGGCTGTTGCCAACCCTCTCATCCTCAGTTCCTTCCTATAATGTGACAGCCACTGAAACTGGTTTCTCTTGCTCTGCAGGTAGTCTCCTATTCTTCCACTTTATTCTTTAGTTGGGTTTTCTAGTTAGTGTTAGAATCAGTTTAGAGCACTAGGTAATGGAGTTAGAGCCATGCTGTCTGTGCTGGTGTGGGGGCATGCCAGGCTTCAAGTTTTGTGCTCACAAGAAGCACATGCCCAGAGATAACCCTTACTCTGCCTACCTCAAGTGTCTGGATGAGTCTCAACTATAGGAATCCTTCAGGATCTGCAGAAGTTGCAAACCAAGGATGCAAAAAGAAAGAAGCCAGCGTCTAAAATTTCTGATGATGGAGCACTTTGCACACACCTCCCAGGCACACCGCTTGAGGGTCCTAGTACATCAGCTTCAGTACTGAGTTCCCAGGCAGCGGTTAAAAAGGCTGCACACTAAGGACTGTTTTAAAGCACACAGGGCCATCCCTAGGATAGGGCGAGCGGGGCAGCTGCCAAGTGCCCCACACTTTGGGGGACCCCCTGGGGGAGTCCCCCCCATGCTGGGGACTGGGCGAGCTGGTGAAAAGCAGCAGCCCGGTTCAGCATTGAGGGTCCCCCCCTCCCCTCACCGTGCGCTACTTTCAGCTCTGTTCTGGAAGCAGTATGCGTAGCGGGAGGGGGAGGGGGTGGACGGGCAGCGATGAACTGGGCTGCCGCTTTTTCCTGGCTCTCCCGGTCCCCAGTATGGGACAGCTGGTGCAGGGGCCTGGGCCTTCCCCTCCCCTGTGCCGCCTGGCCCTGCCCCCCAGTACCAGGGGGAACTAGTGGGGGCCCCACAGAAGGCAATTTGCCTGGGGCCATGCACCCCCCTCCCAGGGATGGCCCTGAAAGCACTGCAGCACTTGATGCCCTTCGTTGACACTGAAGATGGTGCATGGCTCCCAATGTCACAGTTGCATTCCTTGCTACAACATAAGAAGAGGGCCAAGAGAAGTTGCTGTCTAACCTCAAAGTTAGAAGCAAGAACAGTGCGACCTGTGATGGGCAACTCAAGGTTGTGCCCGCAGGGCACAGCAGTGTCAAGTCCAGTGCTAGTAGTGCATCCTACACAAGAGTTATTGGAGGAGGGCCTGCAGATTCTCTCTGCTCTCCCTCTGGAGACATTTGGCCAAATGTGGGAAAAAGTTGGAATTCTTCAGACAAAATACTTACTCCACTGGAGGTCTACACCTCCAGATGTAAATCAGCAGGTAGTGCTGAGCCATTACAAGTTTAGCTTCTGGTCGGGAGTTAAGGGAGGAGTTTGGCATCATGGTGAAGGAGGGCTAAGTGATATTCCATATAATGCTGCAGTTGGCCCTGGATGCAGCAGACACTGCTGCTTGCTCCATGTCCTCAGGGATGGCTATGGGGAGGAGCTTGTAGCTGCCCTCACTCTTCTCTTCTTCAGACAGAACAAACCCAGTGCTCTTAGCCTCTCCCTATAAGTAATATGTCCCAAACCTTTAATAATTTTTATTGACTCCTATGCTGTTTCTTGTCTACTGTAACCTCCGGGCCTTTTTCTGCAGAACTGCTGTCTAGTTACTTGGTGTCTATTCTGTAGAAATGCATGGGATTCTCTTATCATAAGAGCATGACTCTGCAGTTGTCCTTGTTAAAACATATCTGTTTAGGTCAACCTGTATCCTGCACCCTCCACAAGATGTCTTTAAAATACAACCAGCTTTATTGGGCTCTTTTTCCCCTGATATTGACCTCCAAGGGGATCCCTGAAGGAGTCAAAATCTGCTTTCTGAAGTCAAGAGTCCATAGTCTCTATTGCTCTCCTTTCTTCCTTTTGTCAAGATCCTGAATTTGACCGTCTCATGGTAACTGCTGCCCAGGTAGTCATCCACTTCTGTTCCACACTACCAGTTCTTCCCTGTTCATGAGCAGTAGGGGAAAAGCACAGCCCTTAGTTGGTTCCTCCAGCGATTACACCAGGTCAACTGTGTTAGTGAAGGCCAAGAAATTGTCCTCACTATGCTCCAGAAACTTCCTGGATTGCCTGTAAATTGTGGTATTGCTCTCCAAACAGATGTCATGGTGATTGAAATCTCCCGTGAGAACCAGTGCTTGTGATCTGGAAATGTCTATTAGTTTTCTGAAGAAAGCCTTGTCTACATCATCCTCCTGGGCTACTGCACTATAGCAGATGCCCAGCACAACATCATTCTTGTTTCTTGCACCTCTAAACTTAACTCAGAGACTCTCAGCAAACTTTTCTCCAGTTCCGTGCTGGAGTTCTGAGCAGTCATACAGCTGTTTTACATACAGTACAACACTTCCACCTTTTTCCCTTGCCTGTCTTTTTAGAACAATTTATACCCATCCATGACAGCGCTTCAGTTATCTGAATTACCCCATCAAGCTGCGTTATTACAATCACATCATAGTTCCTTGACTGTGCCAGGACTTCCAGTTCTTCCTGCTTGGTGCTCAGGCTTTTTGTGTTTATATATCATCAGTCACCTTGCAAGCATGAGATTTTTGAAGGATCTCATCAGAACCATTATTTCAGTATTGATAGCAAGCACTAATTTGGACCTTGATCTAGTACTGTTTAGCACTTTTGAATCCACTGTGATAATTAGGGTGCGGGTGCCTTGAGAGCCTTTGAATGCCAAAGAATGAGCAATCGAATCAACTTTTAAAATGGTTTTGTGTATAAAAAAACTCTTAGCATTTTTTGAAAACTTGTAATGTTCTAAACTTAATAGTAATTGTATGTACATAAACTGGTTCTGAGTTCAGGTGTTCACATTTATAGAAAACTGTGCTCCTGATTTGTGGTGCAAGTAGCCAGGGAGGAGCTCCTACTCCTGCTAGATGAAACTAACTACAAATATCTAGTGTTGTACGGCCCAGGAAGGGACAAGTTCATTCTAAAGGTTCTCTGTGAATTCTATCTGAATAAGACCTTTGCATTGACCTGTTATCTATCCACAATCTCATATCACCAGAGCAGGCAAGAAGCTCCATTCTCTGGATGTTCATAGAACCCTGGCTATCTTTTAACAAAAAGGACAGAGTCCTGTAGGAAGTTTCTGAAATTATTTGTTTCTACCACTGAGTGGATGAAAGGGGAAGCAATAAGACTTCTGAAGTGAACTTTGGGTTGCGTTCTGCTTTGTTATGAACAAATACAAACTCTTCCCCCTGAAGGCCTGAGAGCCCATTCAGCCAGAACGCGTGCTATCTCTGTGGTTTCTCAACAGGGTGTACTACTCATAGAAACTTGTAGAACAGCAACAAGGAGCTCAGTACCCATCTTTGTTAGACATTACTCCCTGGTGTAAGCTTCTTCCACAGATGCATACTCTGGTACAGCAGTTTTGTGGGCTGTGATGCATCGTAGCTTCTCATACTCTCCTCCTCTGTGAGAACTGCTTGTGCGTTACCCAGAATGAATACTCATATGGACCACTGTCATGTTGGGCCTGAAAAGGCCAAGCCATCTTTGTAAAATACATGACCTAAATCTAACTTTTGAAGACATATTATAGGGAAATGCAATTGTAGTGAGTAGACTAGGGCTTTGATATGCATTTGCATCCTTAGTGGTTTCTTGATGATATTTACATGTATCCTGTTAGAGGTTAGCAAGGTGAATGAAGTGCTTCCCTATGTGTTACCATTGTTCCGTTGGAAAGGGTCAAGAGGGAACATTAACATCTAAAGGGACCTTTGATGTACCAGAGTAAACTGTCTGTTAATGGTTCTAATGCAGTTAATTACCTGGGGTGCCCAGGAGGTGAAGATTTTCCTTCAAAGGACAATATGCATTGCTATGTTCCACTTAAGAAAGTACCTGGGAACTGTCGTCAAAGCCCACATGAAGAATTGACCTGCACATGCCCACCTTGCTAGCTACTACTATAAAGGGACATTGGGAACAGATTCCTTTATCTCACATCTGTCCAAGCTTCTCAGGGAAAGTTTGGGCCCCAGGATTGAGATCCCAGCCAATGCTGGCCTGGAAACTGCCCTGCTAATTCTCATGGGGAGAATTAGAACAAACTCTACACCTGGATTATTTGGTCTCTATTCCCATAAACTGGATCACTAACAACTGAAACTGTGAAACAAGGATTTATCTTCTATGGACTCTCAATCGTTTGTATGTATGTGATTCACTTTGACCCTTTAATGTCTCTCATGTTGTTTGTTTTCTTTTTTATATTAAACTTTTAGTTATAGTTAATAAAAGATTGGCTGGCAGCATGGTATTTTGAGTAAGATTCAAGTCTATCTCATTCTTTGTAATGTGGCTGACCCTTCGGGGTCAGAAGAACCTATTTCTTTAACAGACCTGGTGACTGGAATGCAGTAGCTGGCTATACTATATGGTGGCTTCTTGATATCCATTGTGGAGGATCAGAAGCATTGTTTGTGACTGGTTGGGGGAGTTTATCTCCAGGTAACCCACCAGTGCTGGGAGAATGTGCTCTCCTTTTTGCAGCTTGCCCTGATCTTTGCATATTCAGGTGGTTATCCTAGGAGGCCCGGCTCACAACCACTACTTGAAGAAACATGCTATTTACCACACTGTACCTGGAATGCTTCAAATTCGTTGATTCCCTGTGAACATTCCACTAACTACCCTCCTTCCTTTCTGGTTCATATGCTTCCTTGATGAATTGTGGCAGAGTAGGGACAAAAAGTGATTGGATCCTGTGATGTCCATTAGGTGCTCAGTTCAGAGCGTAAGGAGGTGCAGGGCAAAGGCATGGACTAATGGAATCTTCTAATCTCTGGTGCATGGAGCACAAGCATACCCTATAGTGAATACCCAGTGGGATCCCACATCTTGAAGGACTCCGGTATCTGTAAAGTAAGTAACCTTTTGTTCTCACTGGTTTTTTACAGATTTTTTTTCTTGAACTAAAAGGATAGAAAGACACTTCATGCTAGCTGAACAGACAAAATATAACATTCCAAAGGCAGGAATGCCCATTTGCCAACAATGGCAAATCTCCACATCTGAAAACAAATTTTATCCCTCTTAGTTGTATAACTGTTTTAAATATTTCAGTGTTTACTGGTAATGTGTTCTATTTAAACTGGATGATCTGGTAGTGGATAAATATACTAAAAGGCATTTTGTCTTTAAAATAAAAACAATTTCTAAGTTTGATATAAAATCTGAGCATAAACTTATTCTTTTTGTCAAACAGAGGTATAGAAATTAGAATGAAAGGAGCTTTCCACAGTTCTAGCTTTGAGTATTACAAAAAACAACTTGTTTCATCCAGTTCAGAGATTGCATAATAGTTCTGGCATCGGAGCTCTTAAACTGACTGTTCTGAAGTTTGGATGGCGCAGACAGTTATATCGTCAGTGTGGTAAAAGTTTGCTATTTTTTTTTTATACAAGTCCCAATGGTTTAAATATTTTCAGTAGTAGTGCTGGACAGAATCTAGTTTCAGATAATAGTGACAGTTGATCATGTGGTAAGGCATTCTATGCTTGTACCGTGCAGAGCAGGTTTTCTTCTTGAATGTATTTGGGAAGTAGGATCACTTTTGAATCTGTTAGTTATGCCAAATAATTAAAACTATAGAGTAGCTATGAGGTTCTTCAGTGTAAATTCTCATTGTACAAATAATCTGAATGACTGCCATTGTTCTTTGTGTATAAGTTCTAAAAATACAAAATTAAGACTTTTAAAACTATTAGTAGATCATAGGTCAGCCTGAAAGGGAAGCTACAAACATCTGTGTTTTGGAATCTTAGAATTACAGGCTTTTGTTTTCACTGTGCTTGAGATCACTATGCATGATTTTCTGTGCATGGATACTTCAGTCACCCTCTAGTGGACTTAGATGTGAACTGAGCAGACTTCTTTTTTACAGCAACTTATTCTTTGATTTGTGTGTGTTATATTGCTGTAGTGCGTAGGACCACCAATCAATACATGTATGCCAGGTGCTGTAAAAAAGAACAAAAAAGATAGTCGCTGCTCCGCGTGCAGTTTTCAGTCTAATTTCCTAATTCTGAAATTTGTATTAAATGTTCAATGTGACAATGAACTATTTTCATTTATAAATAATTTATACATTTATTTTATAATTTATAAAGGAGTTCTGTGACTTTTAAAGACTAACAAATATACAAAATTTATAAATTTGTAAATTTGTTAGAGGTTAAAAGTGCCACAGGGCTCCTTGTTTATTTCTACTGGTTATTTTTAGCAGGTTTTCACTCTCAGGTTACTTGGCTTCTGAAGTGTTGGCTTTTGAGAGAGATTATGAGCTTGTTTAGCTGTGAATTTTTTCTTCTAGATGAAAGAAGTAAATGCTCAGAGTGAGTTTCACAACACTGAACTTTGCCTTTAGATTTTCTACTCATTTGGCATTTCAAGAAACCACTTATCTGTTCTGCACAGTTATAGTGACTGGAGTCTCTTGAACTGTAATTTTGTAGTCATGGCATAGCCTGTGAGGACTGCTGCAGCTTGGAATTTACTGTCTACCTTTGTGAAGAATATCCTGAATCTGTTGACTTCAGAGAATGTGGTGCAAAGCAACATTTTTAGATGGGATTTAGGAAGGGCTGTGGTGTGCAAAGTGAAGAGAGGAGTTTTACTGTGTTCTGTGCAGAAGGGTTGGGACTATGAAAAGAATCTGCTTTTTAAGTAAGTTTTCTTTTAATTGTATCCATTTTTATTAACTATCTTGAATGTTTTATATGGGTATCTGCAGTTTGGGATACATGCCTCTTTGTACTCGTCAAATCAAAACAGATGTAAACTTTCTTTGGTTGTCAGAGAGCTGCTGCTTGTGGCATCTCATTTTCCATGGCTCACATCTCATGATTTGGTGAGCACCCATGGAACAGAAGAAACTAAAAAGAAGCTAGCTGTCCATCACAAACAGTTGGCCAGGATAGTAAGCTGACCATCGTGATTCAGAGTCTGATCTTCCCCACTCACTCCCTTTTTACCTGACTCTTGGAGATATTCCTGGAAGGGACAAAATTTCCAGAGGAGTAAGATGTTAGTCTGTGTACAGCAAAAACAATGAGAGTCCTATGGCACCTTAAAGACTGACAGATTTCTTTGGACATAAGCTTTCATGGGCTTCAACCCACTTGCTTTGTCATGCATCTGATGAACTGGGTTGGAGCCCATGAAAGCTTACGCCCAAAGAAATCTGTTAGTCTTTAAGGTGCAACAAGACTCCCGTTATTATCTGTGGAAGGGACAAAATCTTTTTGTGTGTCCTTGTTCCAACACTGGTTGCTCCTCCTCCAAGGCTGAGTGATGATCCTTTTTGGATGTGGTACCAGTAAGCCTCTATTGCTCCAAAGTCACATTCCATCATGGTATAGAATTATTTATATATGCTCCACTTGCCTTTGGGCAAATTCCACACTAGGAAAAAGAGGGCTCCCCTTTAATCAAGGCATATGTCTATTTTTGCACCCTCCCCATCCTTGAACTCCCCAGGGCCCTTCAGTTACCTTCCCTAAATTTCTTCTTTTATGGCTGCCCCTGAACTACAAGTGTGGTGATCTTTCCAGCACTTCAACCCTCATTATATCTTATGTATTACTCCTCCTGACAGAAGAGAGCAGAAACCATTGCACTCCAGTTTAGACCTTCCTGGGCAGACTTTCTAATAAGGTCTGTTTTAGGTCTGTCCGTTCTGTGATTCCTAACTCAATCATGCAGTCAGTAAATTGTGGGTAAACATGTAGCCACCCACTAATGGAAAAGGGCTCATACCTATGTTGTTAGTGATACTGTTGCTGTCGTGCCCAGGGAGTCCATCTTGGCAGCTGTGGTGACCTTGAAATGGGTGACCACATCCTCCTACAGGGCTTAATGCATGGTTTGTGTCATTTTTGTTAGAAATGGAGTTAAGCTGGCAACCCTTTCCACTAGGCAGCAGTGATCATGTTTGAAGATGATGAGATTGGCCTTAAGGGTCACCTAGTTCCATTTTAGGCAGGGTGACACGGTAACTTGTGCAGTTCCTCTGCAAAAGCTGCTCAGGGAATTGTCTGTTATTACTGTTGCTCTTCCAGAAACTGCAGCCAGTAAATGTGGATGACTACTCATTTCATATACTGTACTTCGCTAGAGAAAAGCGTATTTACTGCTTTTTTTGTTTTGTGGGATTCTAAGTTAATTGATGCATGCAAGAGCTAAGGCAAGATTACCATTGAAAGAACTAAGGGCAGAAACAGAAGATTAATGCGTCCCAAGATCTGGTCATATTAATAACATCAGAAAGATTTAAAAAAAAAAGTGCTTAGTGTAACCATGGAATACCATGATCTAAAGTGTTCCTAGCCCCTTTTGCCAAAAACTGGTAGTGGGATGGAGAGTTTATGTTTGCCTGTTCTATTCGTTCCCTTTGAACCACCTGGAAACAGAGCTCCAAGTTGAACAGACATGTAGAGTCATCCCTCTGCTAAGTAGCCACATCTCCAACACAGGAAAACCAGACCTGGAGTCACAGAACAGAGAAGGCAGAGGATCAAGGACAAGAAAAACATGATTCTGCTGACCTGGGGGTAACTCCCACAGTACTCCAGGACTCGAAGAAGAAGCCTACAGGTCCATCCCCTTCTATCCTCATCTTAAAATGGCTCCTAAATGCCCTGGGAAAAGAAGCAAGGCTCATAAACGGACTCTCTCCCTCCCTGTTCAAGCTGGAGTTGGGCAGTGAACCTTCTCTCCTACTGGGATCCTGTAGGAAGGAATCAGAGAGAGGGCTTTGTGGAAGGCTTCAGACACTGAAAGCTAATGTGTGTGGGGGGGAGATGTCATTAGAGCCACAGCAGGACTCCTTTGTACACAGGGTAGTCTACAAGCACAGAGACACAAAAATGGAAGAAAACTCAGAAAGAAAACCCAAAGCATATGCCTTATGACTCTTCCTCCCCCTCTTTGGCTGAGGTAGGAGAGCCTTTGGGCCTGCATCAGAGCAGGGGAGGAGGCAAGAAGGTTTCCCTTCCCAACCCAACCCTACCATGAAAAGTTTGAGCCTGTGTACAGAAAGGTTGTGTAGTGCTGCAAAGCAAATTTCTGCCCTTGAAAGCCTTCCCTGAGGCTTCCATCCTCTGTGTTCATCTTCCAAGGATGTCATCAGAGAAGAGTGGGACAAGCCTGACAAAGGCAAATATCACTAAAAATGACCCCAGGTTCTACAGCCTGTATGAGTAGAAGAACTATTGGTATGTGAGAGACAGAGATCCTTTGGCAAAGGGCTGCCTGCTCCTGGTGAACAGCTCTCATCTTAGACCTGAGAGGCTCACTACGCCAAACACATCTTACAAGATACTTATCCATAAAGAGAAACATGTAAAATATATATGGGAAGCTCATAAGTTGCCAAGATTCATATTCATTGTGAGATGTATGTATAGGTAATACTTAAGGAATAATGTATTCATACTGAAAGTGTTCTTTATGGACTTTGCATAAATATTAGTTCTTTTTTGAGTGATTGCTCATGTTAATTCCAGTTCAGTTGTGCACACATTGCATGCATGTTTCACTGGAAGTTTCCCCTAGAATACCTGCAGGTTGGCTGCAGCCCTCTGGGTGGCACCGCTGCAGCACTCAACTGACCCTTCCCGTCTCCAGAGCAGTGTTGCATTTGGCCAAGCTGTAGAATTCTGTTCCTCCTCCAGCATATGGCTTGGGAATTCCCTGAGTTGGGATTAACATGAGCTATCCCTCAATGAAGAAGAATCAGTCACTTACCTGTAACTAGTGTTCTTTCGGATATGTTGTTCATGTACATTCCAGCACCCACACTTCTCCGTTCAGCCAGAATTCCAGCAAGAAGGAACTGGGGAAGGAAAGGGTTGGTTGTGATGTATATATTGAGTGTCTCGGGGTGCCACTTGGAGGGCTTACAGCCAACCCTGCAAGTATTCTAGGGGAAAAACTTATGATGATCCATGCATATGGCACGCATGCACCTGAGTTGGAATGTACATGAGCAACACATCTCGAAGAACACTAGTTACAGGTAAGTAACTATTTCTTACCAGGGGATAATACATCTCAATGAGCTGTACCCATTTGTTTCTCATTGTTGCTCTTTGACTCCAGACTGCTTTGGGAATCTAATGATAGAGCTAATAGATCTAATCTGTCACAAACACTATTATGCTTTAATGAGATGATTATTGCATGGTGCAACTGAAGGGAAGAGTTAAGATTTTTTGGGGTGTTCAAACAGTATGCCATTCCTCTACATATTTGTATTTCCTGTAAATTTAGCCTAATTCTGAATTTCCTTTTGTAGTGGCTTCTTTTGGGATAGTTACCATCTGTCTGTAATGTGTTATACCCTAAATTGCTGGTACATTCAGCAGGGCTCAACAAACTCTGAGGTCCAGCTTGAAATGATGCCTGGTGTATGTAGGCTAGCACTTAGTGCTGCTGCAAAAATGCAGCAGAGGGGCACCCTCTGGTGACCAGAAGTAAAAACACCAGTGCATTTACCAGCGCTCAGCAGATCCAGCAACATTTCAGCAGTTTTTTTGGTGGCATGGGACATCCCAGCTAGGCGCCTTGCTTTGGAGTTGTACGCCTAGCTGAGTGCCAGTTTTGTTGAGCCCTGACATATGGTGTGTCTTGAGTAGCTTTTTGTCTAGGCATAACTCTGATTTTCTCCATACTAATGTTGGTACTTCAGATTACAACATGAGTAAACGCTTGACAGAATAGGTATTAAACCTGTTAACTGGGCACAGAGGCACAGTTCTGCAAATCAGTTCAATATGTGCTTCCAGTTAAGCATCTGCTTAAGGTCTATTGTCCATAATAGGACTTAAACTTGCATTTAAAGTTTAAGCATATGATTTAATGTTCTGCTGACTGAAGGCCATATAGACTATCGGATAGTTAACGTTTGGTATTGTAACACAAAATCCTCTTTTACCCTAGGAAACAAATGACTCCACTTATGTATGCGGCTAGAGAAGGACTCCCTCAGGTTGTTGCTCTTCTTGTTGCTTATGGATCACAAATAAATGCCCAGGATGAAAATGGTTATACAGTAAGTAGTCTGCTTTTATATATTACATGTGATACTGAATTAAGTGTCTACTTTTAACATTAGTTTTTATTACTTGTTCCTCAGAGGTACTCTTCTTTCTAGCGCTCCAGCTTGCAATGCCTTTCTGGAACTAACTCCAACTGGCACCACTCGCGCAGCTGCTTCTGAATCGGAAGAGATTGCTCATCAGCTTGGCGCCTGCTCTAGTGGCTTAGACTTTTTTTCTTCTTTTTATCTCCCCTTATCTATCTTCTACCTGTCATCTGTTGACACAGTATCTCATTCCCAGAGCTGTAACTATGGTGGGACCAACGGGGCAAAGCCCTGAGCGACATGGAGCTGCTCAATAGAGCCACTGTATTAAAAGGGTTGCTTTTGCAGCACCAGCTCCAAGTGCCGCAATGGCAAGGGGTGCTTTCTGATCAGAAAACACCCCGGGTGGCAAAAACCAGTGTTACGGCTCTGGTCATTCCCTGTAGTACATGGAGTTGTGGCAGCACCAAACCTTTGGGAATTGCTCAGAATAAAAATTCAGAATTACACAGGCAACTTATTGCTTCCTCGTTTGCAGTTGCATTCTCATATTTAAAACAGTTTGAAAGCTGCAGAATATAGAGTAATTTTCTTATTAATGTTTACATAAAGCAAAATTGAAGATTTTAGAGCAAACTAAGACCATCTATTAAATACACTTGCAGTTAAATGGTGTAGTAAAAGGGATTTTCTTCCCACGTGTGAAAGATGGGAGAGTGGAAAAAAGCAGGATTAGTTCTAACTTTGCATATTTGTTTAGAACGTTCATCATTCATATTTAGATCTGCGCTTGTAACTTTGTATAGCATCTAACAGAGTATTTTACATATCTGTTTTTAGTGAGCTGTATTCTGTCTGGTCATCTTATAACAATAATTAGGTTGGTGTAAGAAAATAGGACGTGTTTGGTATGGTGATGAATGGTTAACTGTTGCAGTTACTCTTCCACCAAGTTTACCTTTCACATAGGTTATCTTGCTTTGTTTTACTAAAGATATAAGCTCTGTTTTTGTCCTTTTTTAAAAACTTATTCCATTGAGTGATGCAAAATGTTTTTTATGTAGGCACTGACATGGGCATCTCGCCAAGGACATAAATATGTAGTCTTTAAGTTGCTTGAACTTGGAGCTGATAAAACTCTACAAACAACAGATGGAAAGACACCAGCAGACATTGCAAAAAGCAGTAAACATTCAGAGGTATTGTTCTTCACTAAAGTCTAATTCTTTTTGTTCTTGAAACACTAGTGTTCTCACTGATTGCACAGCTTCCCAGACTATTGTTAATGTAGGCTCATAAACATGTACTACCTAGCAGGCTTGTCCAGCCTGTGGCCCGAGGGCCAGAATCCAGCCCACCAAGGGCACTTAGCCAGCCTGCAGAGCCACCACACACACCGTCTCTTGCCAGTCCTGACACTTTTCTCCTGCCTTTCCATGCCATGCTCCCCTCATGCCCTTTCTCTCTCTTGCCACACCTGCTCTACATGGTCCTCCTTCTCTGCCACACTCCCGTGCCAGCTATACATCTAGTGCCCTTTCTGGCCACCCCATCACATTCCCCCTCTTCTCGGCTCCCACCACACATGGCCACCCCAACCTCCCCTGTTGCCGCCGCCACCACCCTGCTCCCTACACTCTCCCCTGCCATCCTGCATGGCCACTACTGCCCTATCACTTCTTCTCTTCCTTGCCAGCCTTGCTTTTAGAGAACCAAACTGAATTTGTAAGCTGGTGCTTATTATTCACGGTTTAAATTTTATTAATAAGAAGATGAATTCTATGCCTTAATTAGCCAAAATTTGCTCACGAGCCCCCAAGTGAGAAGAGAATTAGTGTCACTCCTCATCCAAAAAGGTTGGACATCACTGAGCTAGAGCATGTATTTAACCAATGCTTATTAGTAGTATTCGGTGCTACACTGTTGGTGTCCATGATACTTCAAAAGTTACTGCACACATCATGTTGCAAAGTTAATGTTGCTGAGGGAATTTCTACTAAACAGATTTCTCTGTTCATGTGTTTAAATTCCCACAATAATAATTTTAGTGTAATTTTTACTTTATTTTAGTACATATTGTATAAAAATGTATTCACCTACAATTTTTCTGATCGGCTTTCTAAGGAGTAGTTAAATTCACCCAATATAACATTGGAATAAATTGCATTGCAAAGCTTTTATCTACATGTAGGAAAGTTCTACAGAAATTCAGGTAGAAAAACATTCTAAATTGCTTAAATATGAAGTGTGGCTCTAGGCATTAGGTGTTACAGTACATACCAGCAGCTTCAACCATGAGCTTATGGAAGAAATCTGTCTAAAAAGGTTGAATCTTTTCCTGTGGCCCTAGGCGTGACAACAGAAATTATATGTCTACACAGCGTGTGTCAGTGAGCCTCCCAGCCCAGGTCAACAGGCTCCGGGGGGTAGATGCTAGTGCATTAAAGATAGCTGTGTAGGCAGGTCTTTCAAGTTGCAGTTGTGGCTGGATGTTGGGCTCTGAAGTCCACCCTCTCCCTATGCTGTCGATTCAAGCAGGGAGGCTCATTGCTACAGGTTGTGTAGACAAACACTGTCTGAACAGTCAAGTCCTTTACTTCACTATTCAAAGGGTCCAGAAAGTATTGCCCCTAGATGCTTTAGTCTTACTTCCTGTGCCAGTGAGAAGTAGTTTACTCTGGTGTGTTTTGTTTTTAACTATTTTCCCTCCTCCCACTTTTTTCCTTCTTTCTTCTGGGCTTACACTAATCTTTTCACTTGTGATCTCTTCCCTCCATAGATACTGCTACTTCAGTCAGCCTTTTTTTGGTAAATTTCTTTAAATAAAGACTAAGAGTAAATAGCTATAGTAGTGGAAGTATGTATGTAGCAACCACTGTTGAAGAGGTGCAGCTGCAATGAAAGCCTTCTCTTTGAGTCTTACCTTGGAGCTTGTCATCCTTGCTTCACCTAAAATGCTAGGGACAAGAGAGGAGAATTTTTTTCAAGGCATTTAGCAGAGCAAGAGCAGGTTGTCATGGTGTGCACATCTGTGCCCCCTGGGTTATGATCTACTTGATTTTCCTGTTCACTCATACGCTGGTATTGTAAGCTTTGCTGCCAGTTACACCATGCAGTGTTTCGTTATGGACACTAATGACCCATTCTGCATGATTTCTATGATGATATGTTTCCTACATTCTCATATGTGTGAACAACCATGTAACATGCTTTCTATGGCTCAGGGATGAGGGAACAGACAGAGGTCTCTCCCAGCAGCAGTGAGCCTGAAAGAGACTAAGGTGTGCTAATGAAGGTGTCTGTGAAGAGACAAAGGGATCGTCTCAGCCCTGAAAGGGAGGGGCTGAGGGGTTTGGAAACAAAGACTAAGATCTGGAAGTTTTAGAGGGCTTTGGATCTGGGACTCTCCATCTTGAAACAACTTCAAGCAAGATCTGGGCCCTGCCTGGCCTCAGGCAGAGACTGGCTGTGCAAACAGCTAAGAGCCAAATACCTTGAGCATATGGACTCGATGATCTCATGAGGTCCCTTCCAGCCTTATGATTTGATTTGATTTGATAAACATGTTTGGACTATGAGGTTAGTTTAAGTAGAAGTATTAGGTTAGCATGCATATTTTGCCTTATATTTTGTTGTAGTTTCTCCTGATTTACCTATACTGTGATTCTGCCATGATTGGCCATATTTTCACTTAGAATTATAATCTGATCAATAAACTAGTAGTTGTTTTACCAAAAGCTGTGTGATCTTTAGTGGGTGTGAGTGAAGGAAGCTGGGCACAATCAATTTCTTTAAGTGGATGGACTTGATTGTGTGGTGGTTGGGAGTGGTTCCCAATCTCTGTAGACAGTGGCTCCTGGTGTAGTAACTGAGGCCAGAGGTGCTTGCTGGGGGACTGTCCCTTGAGTAGATAGGGGGCATACACCCATTGTCTGGGACCAATTGCACACAAGAGGCTAGAGTGGACTGACTCAGGAGTGAGTGGTCACTTGGCAAAGCAGGGTGAATCAGGGTTCAGGAGCGGGAATTGGGAGGTCACAGTGGCACGTCGGATGGATCTGGGGAGCGGTCCATCACACAGATTACATGTTGGCTGCTTCGTTCTCTTAAACAAGCAGCCACACAATTTGCTTTCTCAAACTTTCAAGGAATGATTGCTAATTATATTTCCCCTTCTAAAACCCTGACAGTTGACAGGTTTCTAAGGCCAATGACAGCACCAGCTACGGTAGCTTATGGATATGCATGATTACAGGTGAAAGCACAGAGAGTATCACCTCCCAGCCAAAACATCTCACAGGTTCTTTACTTCATCATGCACTATTCTCAAATTTTCCCATCACTCTTTTATCCTAAGCATCATCTGTAACAGCAAGGAAATAGATCTGATAAGAGAAGAACCAAAACCAGAGAGATCCACAAGAAGTATATGAATCCAGTTCTTATGGTAAGAAAAGAGTGCTGCTTATTACAAAAGCAGAAAGAAAACAAAGGCTAGGAACAAAAAAAAACCTCCCTTGCCTTCTATTTTGGAGAAACAGTGCTATCAACAGGGTCCAGTGTGTTCTGCATCTGGGGAATTGTGCACTAAAAGCTCAGCTTTCTGTTTTTTATAAAATTGTGTTTCTAGCACTTCAGGGTGCACGTAACCCTGAAAATAGGAACACAATGAATGCAAAATGGTGCAGTGAAGTTCTCCTGAGTCTGCAGGGGTCCTGGAACAATCTTTCTCAAGAGATGTGAAATGCATTTTTCACCACAAAACTCTGTGCAGTCTGCAGTTCAAGGGCTGTGATATTTAATATTTTTTCCAAGACTCCGTAGAAATCAGCATTATGGGAGTGAAATTCACTGTTCTTCACCTAAAACAAGCAGGGAGTCCTGTGACACTTAAAGACTAACAAATATATTTGTTTTTCAGCCTCTTTCTGCTCCAGCTTTCCCCACCAGGGTGAGTTCATTGGATTAGACTGGATCTCCCTGCTTTGTTCTGGGAGCCAGATATCAGAGGTCAGGGAACCAGAACTGGAATCTAATGACAGCCAGAAAATGAAGGAGAGTATCACTAGTGTATATCAGTAGTCTCGGCTGTCTGGAGAACCACACAGAAACCAAGGTCTCGGAATCTGGAGACATGAACCATTGGAAATTATCTACAAGCTACTTTTCATGGCACATGCTGCCAAGGAGGCTCTGAGCCAAGCCCCCAGGAAAATATGGCAAACTCCATTGAGAATAATCACTGACAAATTTTATATCCAGAAGGGTCTTTGTATTTGTGCAGCAATAAGGGGAGTGAGAACAAAGAGTTTTTAATAAAGATACAATAAAGGAACGTTGCTGTGGAATTTAAAGGTTCTTGTGGCACAATTCGGTCTAATTGTGTATGGACTTGTCAGTGTGCCCGAAGAGATGGGAGGAAGATAAATGTTATTGCCTTTTCCTACCAGAATTTGAAATGAAGCTGACATAATCTCTATAGCTCTTTGTGTTCAGCCCCCATAAAAGGAATAGAAAAAAGAGTAGGTCTTCAGCAGGAACTGTTGAACGAATGTGTTAGCCAAGCCAAAGGAGGCAATCCTTTCTCTGACTGCTCTTAAAAAAGATTATTCAGCCTGAAGGTGAAGAGCCAGCAAAAATGAAATAGCTTGGAAAGGAAATCTCTAAGCATTACCATTTTACCAAGGAAACATGGAATTTTTCTGCAGCTCACAAAGATTGGCACAATAGGAACATCCCTCACCAGAGAGATGCTGACTTTGACATGCACATAGTGGGCTCCCTAAAAGAATTCTGAAATTTTTGTTTTGGCTGTTCAGGCTGCAGTCTCTTCCTCATCCTTCGTTGGGACTATAGTCATCCAGGCAGATCAAGTCGGTGAACCTGGTTCAACAAGGACAAGTGCAGTGTCCTGCACTTGGGACAGAAAAACCCCATGTACTGCTACAGGTTGGGGAGTGATCAGCTAAGTAGCAGCAGTGTAGAAACGGACCTAGGGGTCATGGTGGATGGGAAGCTGGATATGAGTCAGTAGTGTGCTCTTGCTACCAAAAAGGCCAGTGGCATACTGGGCTGCATCAGAAGAAGTGTTGCTAGCAGATCAAGGGATGTCATCGTTCCCCTTTACTCAGCACTGGTGAGGCTGCATCTGGAATACTGTGTGCAGTTTTAGGGTCCCCACTACAAAAAAAAGATGTGGACAAATTAGAGTCCAGCGGAGGACAACAAAAATGATCAAGGAGCTGGAGCAGAAGCCCTGTGAAGAAAGACTGAAGGAACTAGGCTTATTTAGCCTGCAGAAGAGAAGACTGAGGGGAGATTTGATAGCAACCTTCACCTACCTGAAGGCAGGGGTGTCACTGGCTGGGGGAGGGACCCGGGGCATGGGCCCAGGCCCTGCCCCCAGTCTGCAGGCCCCGCCCCCTGGCTGGGGACAGGGCCAGGTGCTGCCACGGGTGGCCAGGCCCCGCATCCCCGGCCAGGGACGCAGCCGCGGGCAGCTGGGCTGCGGATCCCCAGCCAGGCCGCGGATCCCTGGCGGGGGATGGGGCCACTGCAACCGCTGGTGGCTGGGCCCCAGATCTCCGGCCCGATTAGGCCGGAGATCCAGAGCACTGGCGCTGGGGTTTGGGGCACGTGCCCCAGAGTGTCCAGCACCAACGATGCCCCAGCCTGAAGGATGCTCCAAGGAGGGTGGAGCTGGGCTGTTCTCAGTAGTAACAGAGGACAGAACAAGGAACAATGGTTTCAAGTTGTAGCTGGGGAGGTTGAGGCTGGATATTAGGAAAAACTTTCTTACTAGGCGAGTGGTAAAGCATTGGAATGGGCTAGCTAGGGAGGTGGTGGAATCTCCGTCTTTAGAGATGTTTAAGGCCTAGGTGGATGAAACTCTGGCTGGGATAATTTAGTGGGAGTGGTCCTGCTTTTAGCAGGGAGTTGGACTAGATGACCTCATGAGGTCCCTTCTAACCCTATGATTCTATGAACCTGATGAAGAGAGAAAAGAGTTCCTTTCCTCTTTTGGGGTGAGGGGGTGAGGGTCGGAGGGAAGGAGGCCCATTTAAAAAAAAGGCAGAAATGCATTTCTTCTTAAAATGGAGGGGGGGGGAATCACTTACTAGGATCTCAGGCCTTCTTTGTACGTCATATAAAAGCATAAAATGGGCAGAATGAGAGTTTTTTCCCCACTGCAACTCACCTTTGAGGGAATGAACTAATCATGTGTTTTGAAAGCTTTTCCCTGATGATTTTGTCAGGCTTTTTGGTTTAACGCTAGCTTTGCCCTTTTTTTCCTAAAGTCATAGTTTCGTAGGTAGTTCAGCAAAAGTACTTGGATCAATGTCCCTGAGGACAGACCTTTAGAGTAACACGTCCTCTGAATGTCAATTTTACTGCTGTCACTGGGGCTAGAGAAATAGATTCAACTTTCTCGTGGATATTGGATGGATTTCCATAAGAAAATGAATCAGCAGGCCAAAAAACCCACCATATTTTTCTTTGATTAGTTACATACAAAGTACTACACCCAAGATCAGAATCTCTTGGTTTAGTTCAGAACATCACTCATACCTGGATCTGGGTGTGCACGCTAATATGGCTGTATATGTCTAGGATATAGGAATAAGTTACAAATGCATACATAATGTGGTTTTAAAAGATTTTGTTTGGGAATGAAGAACTTCTAAGTCTTCAAAACAAAAATGAATATTCTGTTAATTTTAATTCATGCATGATTGTATCAGAATGTTTTTATTTATCTTCACCTGTTATTACTTCACTGTATATCTGATGGTTCTTGTTTAGTGTCCCATTGGAATTTGGTTAGCTTAGCAATATTTATTTCTTGGAGATTTAAACTCCACGGGCTCATCTCTATCACAGATATTTGTTTTTTGGAAGAAGGAGATGACTTGGCTGAATTTTTCCTTCCAGGTAGTAGGCCATGAAATAGTTTTCCCACCTCTTTTACAATTTCTATTTCCATTGTGCATTTAATTCAATAGGATATTACTATACTTAACTTTTCCTAAACTGAATGTTAACTAAATGGTTTTCATGCTTTTTTTCAGCTTTTTAGTTTTCTTTCTTTAACTGGTCATCCCTTGCAAGGGAAATTCCAGAACCTCCTTAAAGAAGAGGCAATCCATGAACTCTTGAAAGCGGTCCCTGATGCAGTTAGAGACCACAGAGTTAGGTAAAGAAGAAAAAAATTAATGCTATTTTAATTTGTTTTAATTTTAGGAATAGTTTTGGGTTATGTATATGGGTACCATTAAGTTATATAGATAAATGGAACTTTTTGGACAATCACACCTACTGTCATAATTTTGTTAAAATGATGCAGAGTCCCACAGGGGCAGCCGTGTTAGTCTAGTTTTAGTAAACAAACAAGGAGTCCTGTGGCACTTAAAGGCTAACCAATTTATTTATTGCATGAACTTTCATGGGAGCAAATCCCACTTCGTCAGATGCTTTGAAGTGGGATTTTCTCCCACAAAAGCTCATGCAATAAATAAATTGGTTAGTCTTTTAAGTGCCACAGGACTCCTTGTTTCATTTTTTGTTAAAATGAGAAACTGAAACCCCACTGTGAAACACTGAAGCTTGTCTTAACTTTTGTATTTCCTGACATCCAGCTGTCTGACTGTATGAACTCAGTGTTGCATGACATAGTTTCTATGCTTCCAAGTCTTTAGCAGAGGCCACAGGCACACTATATGCACCATTAAATTTATCTTTGTCACTAGTGGATAATGTGATTCTTTTGTTGCCTTTCCTATCATATAATTTCTGATAAGGTTAAGGACTTTTGTTGAGAAAAGATTTTCTACTCAGTTATGTTTTAAATAATACTCTAAAAATTGAGGTTTCTTCTGACCAAAAGCACCCCACATACACTATAGGACAGTGGTTCTGAACCACTATGTTGGGACACATTACCATGTCACCACACAGTGGTAAGTGTTTCACTGAGAACTGGGGAGATAGTTGGATTTGGCCTGGTGGGGGGAGAGAGGGTGGGCTTGTGTGTCCTGTAGGGTCACAGTATGCCACAAAGCATGTTGCAACCTGCAGAAGGTTGAAGATCACTGCTATAGGATATTTAGAGAACCAGATGTTCTTCTTCGAGTGCTGCTCCTGTCCATTCCATTGTAGGTGTCTGCACGCCCTGTGCACGGCACGCCGGAAACTTTTTCCCCTAGAGTACCCGTAGGGTCGGCTGTAGCGCCCCCTGGAGTAGCGCCATCGCCGCTCCCTATATAGTCACCAGCCGACCCCTCCCCTCTTCAGTTCCTTCTTACTGCCCTGCCGGTCGCTGGAACGTTCCCTGGCCTCGAGCACTTTGCACGTGGCCGCTTATTCGGAGTACCTGAAGTTCGTTGTTTATTGTTTTTGTTAGCTAGCTAGTTAGTTGGTAGTTGCTTTAGTTCTTCGCCCGCCCCCCTCCCAGGGCCGGGCTGTGCCAGGCTTTAAGACTTGTAGACTGTGCAAAAAGCCCATGCCGATCAACGACCCGCACAGTAACTGCTTGCTGTGCTTGGGTGAGGCTCATCTCGCTGACAAGTGTAAGATTTGTAAGAGCTTCAAGCTGCGTACTCAAAAGGATAGAGTTCAGCGGTTAAAACTTCACCTGATGGAGGACGCTCTTCGTCCGGCGCCCGGTGACTCGGGATCAAGCGCGGCACCGTCGGTACGGAGCGTTCCGGCGTCATCGGCACAGCTGTCGGCACCAAAGCATAAGTCGCCCAAGCGGGCCCGGCGCCGGTCGTCATCTCCGGTACCACCCGCGAAGAAGAAGCGGGTGGAGAGAGGGCGTTCGCCGCGCCGAGCAGCGGAGCCGCGGGACTCTGGTCAGAGCTGTGTTGGCCAACCTATTTCCCTGTCGCCGGCTTTGGTTCAGGACCCCGCCGAGAAGCAGCTCAGCCCGGTTTCAACCTCCTCCCCTACCAGGGACATTCTGGAAGAGGAGCTGGTCCTGCCGACTACGCCCGAAGCCTTTGCTGCGGCGCAGGAGCTATCGAGCCACTCGGCACCGGGGATGCACGCTGGACGCCCGGCATCGGGGTCGGTGCCGTCCCGGGGGAAACCGACCCCTCTTGCGGCTGGTCGCGGGCGTAGCCAGGCACCGCCTCAGGCAGCTCGGCGCCGTTCACCGGTACCGTCGGTTGTGGTAGCAGTGGCAGGGGCCCCCCGGTTCCGCTCCCCAACGTCGTCCCGGCACCGTGATTCACCACTTCGCTGGCACCACGATGACCGAGGAAGTCAACGATGCTCCCCGGTACAGTCTTCATCGGCACCGCCGTGGTCTCCTCGATCCAGTCCCTCATCGGGCTCAGAGGAAGAACCGACTCCGCATCGCTCGCATAAGGTCGTGAGTTCGCGGCCTCAACAGGCCTCTGCGGTACCGCCATTTCACCCCCAATGGACGGGGTGGTAGCCTGGGCTTCAATGGCCCTTCTGGACTCCGTAGGCCGCCCTTCAGGGTTCAGGCTTTGGCCCAGGGAACCCCATACCGAGCGCAGGCACCGGGCCCCCTCCATCGGTGGCGCTAGGCGCTCCCCCCGGTACCGGGCCAACGTCGGAGGTGGAATCTGTGAGGGACGACCAGGACCGGGCTAGCCTCAGCACTCGTTCCAGGGCCCCATCGGGTGGTCCGGATCTGGAGGAGTCGTCCTCTTCTCCCCCAGACGAGGCGGTGGCGGGGGCCAAGCCGGTGGCTATTCCGGACGATACCAAGGCGCACCAGGAGCTTCTCCATCGAGTAGCCACTGGTTTGAATATACAAGCTGAGGAGATCTCAGAGGACGCTGATCCCATGGTGGATATCTTGCTTCCAGAAGGTCCAGGTCGGATGGCCCTGCCTTTTATTAAGACTGTACAGAATACCACGAAGGCTCTGTAGCACACCCCAGCCTCAATTTCCCCTACGGCCAAGCGGACCGAAAGAAAGTACTTCGTACCTTCCAAGGGCTATGAGCATTTTTACTCCCACCCTACCCCCAGTTCATTGGTGGTAGCTGCAGCGAATGAACGGGAGAGACAAGGTCGTCCTGGTTCAACCCCCAAATCTAAGGATGCTAAGAAATTGGACCTTTTTGGCCGCAAGGTCTATTCCACAGGGGGGTTGCAATTAAGAATAGCCAACCAGCAGGCTATTCTTAGCCGTTATGTGTTTAATGCCTGGTCGGCCCTGGAGCGCTTTAGTGACTTGATGGAGCAGGACTCCAGAGCAGCGTTTTCAGCCTCCATCAAGGAGGGTAAGGTGGTGTCAAAGGCCCTTTTACAATCAGCCTTAGACGCAGCCGATGTGGCTGCTCACTCCATGGCTGCTGGTGTCACTATGCGGCGCAGCTCGTGGTTACAGGCGTCGGGCCTGCCCCGGGAGGTGCAGGCCACAATTCAGGACTTACCCTTCGAAGGCCCAGAGCTGTTCTCACAGCAGACAGACGCTCACCTTCAGACGCTGAAAGATTCAAGGGCGCTAATCAAGTCCTTGGGGCTCCATACAGCGGCAAGCCAGAGGAAGCATTTCAAACCTCTTCCCCCAATGAGGCCTTACCACCGTAGCCAGGTTGAGGACAGGCGGAGGGGCAGGGGTTCCCGTAGACCCTCAGGGCATCAGCCTAGCGGCCAAGGGGTCTCACACCAGCCGGCTACCCAGAAGAAAACCCTTTTGATGGCCGGCGTGAGAGCGTCATAGTAAATGCCGAGGATCCAGAGACTCCCGTGTTCCTAAACAGGCTGGGCCGCTGCATGCCTCAGTGGCGCAGGATTACAAAAGACCGTTGGGTTCTCAGAACGATTCAGGAGGGCTATTCCCTCCAATTTTCTTTGTTACCCCCGGGGGCCCCCCTACGCTGTGTGGTTCCCTGCGGGATCAGGCCCACCAGCAACTACTATGGGAGGAGGTGCAAACCCTCCAGAAAGGGGCGGTGGAAGAGGTACCGCGGAGTTGCAGGGGCAAGGGATTTTACTCCCGTTACTTCCTTATTCCCAAGGCGAAAGGGGGTCTGCGGCCCATTTTAGATTTGAGGCGCCTCAACTGGTTCCTTCGAAAGATTCGGTTCAGGATGGTATCCCTAGCCTCGATTGTTCCGTCTCTGGATCCGGGCGATTGGTACACCGCCCTCGATTTGCACGATGCGTACTTCCACATTGCAATCAGCCCCCACCACAGGAGATTTTTGCGCTTCATCATTGACCGGACACACCTGCAGTTCGCAGTGCTCCCCTTTGGCCTTTCTGCTGCTCCGCGGATGTTCACGAAATGCCTGGCGGTAGTGGCGGCGTACCTCAGGAAGAAGGGGGTCACCCTCTTCCCGTATTTGGACGATTGGCTGGTCGTGGGCAAGTCGTATCAGGAGGTGCTATCTCATCTGAGGTTGACGCAGTCCGTGTTCGACAGTTTGGGGCTGCTCGTAAACGCTCAGAAATCAGTGCTTGTCCCCACACGGCGCATAGAATTCATAGGGGTGGTCCTCGACTCGACGTCGGCGAGGGCGAGCCTTCCTACCACCCGCTTCCAAACCATCAGGCAAGCGGTGGACTCGGTAACAAAATTTCCCCTTGTGTCGGCGCGGGAATGCCTTCACCTCCTGGACCTCATGGCGGCGTGTACTGCAGTGGTTCCCCTCGCCCGCCTATGGATGCGACCGCTTCAACTGTGGTTGGCAGGGGTGTTCCGCCCAATGAGGGACAGTTTGGACACTATGGTCACCGTGCCTGCGCGGGTGCTGCAGACCCTTCGTTGGTGGTGCTGCGAGACCAACCTGTGCGCAGGGATTCCGTTCCGGTGTCCTCAGCCGTCGCGTCACCTGATGACAGGTGCCTCAAATATAGGCTGGGGGGCGCATCTGGGTGGCCTCAAGACTCAGGGCCGGTGGCGAGACGCGGACTCCAGACTGCACATCAATGTGAAGGAGCTAAGGGCAGTTCAGCTGGCGTGCGAGGTGTTCCGGGAGCATCTGCAGGGCCGAACGGTGTCGGTGCACACCAACACCACCACCGCAATGTTCTGCGTAAACAAGCAAGGCAACACGCGGTCGCGGGTCCTTTGCCAGGAAGCCATGAGCCTCTGGGAGTTCTGCATTCGCCACAGGATTCGTCCGGTGGCATCATACATACCGGGCCTTCGGAACTCCCTGGCGGACGAGCTCAGCCGAAGGTTTATGACCCACGAGTGGTCTCTTCACTCAGAAGTGGCGGAGTCGCTCTTCCAGAGGTGGGGTTATCCCCGTCTGGACCTGTTCGCCTCCGAACTCAACACGAAATGTCAGGAATTCTGCTCCTTTCGGGGGCGCAGTCCTGGCTTGAGGGCGGATGCCTTCGAAATCCACTGGGGGGGGGGGGCTATTGTACGCTTTCCCTCCAACGTCACTAGTCCCCAGGGTGTTGTGGAAGATCAAGGAAGAGAAGGCGAGGGTCATTCTGGTCGCCCCTGCGTGGCCAAGACAACCTTGGTTTTCGACTCTATTGCGGTGGTCCAGGTGCAGCCCGATTCTGTTGCCTCTCAAGCCAGACCTACTGACCCAGAACGGCGGTCAACTCCTCCACCCCAACTTGGAGGCCTTGCACCTCCACACGTGGTACCTTCTTGGCTAACGGACAGCGAACAGCTGTGCTCCTCCCCGGTGAGGGTAGTTTTGTGTGGCAGCAGGAAACCCTCCACAAGAACTGCATATGTAGCTAAGTGGAGCAGATTCGCATGGTGGGCTGGGGTCAACGGGGAGGACCCAGCGTCAGTCCCCATCCACCGCATACTGGACTATTTGTGGCACCTAAAATCCAGCGGGCTGGCATTGTCATCTCTGAAGGTCCACTTAGCGGCAGTCACGGCTTTCCGTGACAATTCCGAACATAGATCGTTTTTTACTGACCCAATGGTGAAAAGATTCCTGACAGGCCTCTCAAAACTGTACCCGGCAGCGAAACCGCCAGCGATACAGTGGGACTTGAATGTGGTCCTGTCACGGCTCACCAGGCCACCCTTCGAGCCTCTGGCAATGTGCTCGCTGCCACACCTGTCATGGAAGGTTGCGTTCCTGGTGGCGATCACGTCAGCCAGGAGGGTGTCGGAGCTGCGCGCCTTGGTGGCAGACCCTCCTTACACTCTGTTCTTCAAGGACAAGGTACAGTTGCACCCGCACCCATCTTTCAGGCCCAAGGTAGTGTCACACTTCCATATGAACCAGGACATTTGCCTGCCTGTCTTCTGTCCAAAACCCCACGCGTCGGAGGAGGAGAGATGCCTCCGTTCCCTGGATGTGCACAGGGCGCTGGCTTTTTATAGAGAGAGAACGAAGCCATTTCACAAGACCCCCCAGCTTTCTGTGGCAGTGGCGAACTACAAAAAAAGCCAGCCGGTGTCTACGCAGAGGATCGCTTCCTGGATTAAGGCTTGTATTAAGGAGTGCTACAAGCTGGGAGGTAGACACCTGCCAAGAGCGACAGCCCATTCAACAAGGGCCCAAGCGGCTTCAGCAGCATTCCTAGCGGGAGTCCCGATCATAGACATATGCAAAGTGGCGACGTGGTCCTCCCCGCATACCTTCGCGCAGCATTATGCCATTACCCAGCAGGCGCAGCAGGACGTGGCAGTGGGAAGGGCGGTGCTGCAAGCTGTCCATCTGTGATGTCTCCCACCTCCAAGGTAAGGCTAGGTACTCACCTACAATGGAATGGACAGGAGCAGCACTCGAAGAAGAAGAAGAAGAAGAAGAAGAGGTTACTTACCGGTAACCGGTGTTCTTCGAGAGGTGTGCTCCTGGCCATTCCAATCCCTCCCACCTCCCCTCAGACAGTGGGGTAGAAGGAACTGAGGAGGGGAGGGGTCGGCTGGTGACTACATAGGGAGCGGCGACGGCGCCACTCCAGGGAGCGCTACAGCCGACCCTACGGGTACTCTAGGGGAAAAAGTTTCCGGCGTGCCGTGCACGGGGCGTGCAGACACCTACAATGGAATGGCCAGGAGCACACCTCTCAAAGAACACCGGTTACCGGTAAGTAACCTCTTCTTTTAGAATTAAAGAATATGCCAGGGATTTCTAACCCTTATGCCTTTGTTCTTCCCATGGCCAAGGTGAGGGCTTTTATTAAGCCTGTTCTCCAGGAATTTGAGTATTTCTTTCATATGCTGCACACAACTTTCTGGTAATAACAGTTGCTATATGAGGAGTTGATTGAGAGAATGTTTCATTTAGTCATATTATGTATGTATGTATTATTAATTAATTGTTATGCTAAAATATAAGAGTGGACAATCCTCTCAGTCAGTTCCTAATGACATCATAGAAAGATGGGCAGCTTTGGAAGACAGGCAAAGACATCTGCCTCCTTGGCTTTGCATATACCAAATTAGAAGGCCATCCTGTTGAGATATGATTACGCTGTTTGGGAAAATTCATTCCTTTAGAGGCATTGGGAAAAGCGTAGGGAGCACAAGAAATCTTGTGGTTAAGGTACCAGACCTTGTCTAAACTAGGGAAATACGCACTTTTGTAACTGTACCAGTGTGGTTATATCAGTGCAAAATTCTTAATATATAGTGCTGTGCTAGTGCAGCTTAAGGGTTTCATGCAATTTATCCCAGCAATTTAATAAATTGCACTAATGAAAAATCCACCTCATTCTGTTTGAGTGCATTGACACTTAGTTTGTATCAGTGTAGTTTCACCAGTGTAAAAACCTAGCATAGGCAGGGCTTAAGTCTGTTTCTAAAGGCCTAGGATCTTTTCCTATCACTTCTACAGACTTTCTGTGTGATTTCTAAGCAAGTCTGTTACAGCTGCATTTTCAGAGGTAGTGAGTACCTGAAGTTTCTAATGACTTCAGCTTCTCAGGACCTCTTAAAATCAAGACTCTAATGTCCTGCTTTCATTTACTGGCCTGTTAAATGAAGGTGAGAAAGTGATCACGGTTATGAAGTAGAAATAAATGATTGTAAAGTGGGTTGATAAAGCAGGTAGAAGGCATAGAATAGTGGTTCCCAACCAGTATGCTGGGGCACACCCAAAGTGTGCCGTGGGCATGCCTGAGAGCTAGAGTTAAAGTTCCCTCACTCCTCAGCCCAGCCACCTGGGCTGTGCAGGGCTGGGAAGAGGCAGGGGTTAAAGTAAGGGGGAAGGCACAGGAACACAGTTCTGGACCCCCTATTTTAGGCAGATAGTATTCTAGCCCCCTAAAAATAGAGGAAGGCACTGGAATGGGGAGTTCCAGGGGTCCCCCTAAAAATAGCAGGAGCAGCCCAAACGCACTATTCAGATGGCTCCACCTTAAGCCCACCCTGCAGGAGGCTGGGAGCGTGTGAATCTCCACCTGCTGGCGGAGCAGCTTGTGTCAGCCAGCCTGCAAACAGCCCAGGTAAGGGCCTGGGGGGGGGGCACTACTGGGGGTTGTGTGGGGCAGGTGTGGGTGTGTGTATTTCCAAAGGGATAGCCATGTTAGTCTAGTCCAGTGCAAAAAAAAAAAAAAAAAAAAAGTTGTGTAGCACTTTGACTAACACATTTATTTTTTGGATGAGCTTTCGTGGGAGAAAATCCCACTTCATCAGAGGTGGGTGGGAGTGGATGTGTAGCAGAGGGTGTGTGGCTGGGATTGTGGGGTGGCTGGTTGATTGGGTGTGTGTGTAACTAGGGGGGGAATGGCTGTGTGCGGGAGGGGTGTAGCTAGAGGTTGGAGGGTCCATCACAGGCAGAAAGGGGCTGAGGGAGGGGAGGATGGGACCCACTGGGGCGGGAGGGAGCAGCAGTGGGATGAGGATTTGCCCTGGGTGGCAGAGAGCCAGTGTAGAAAAGGGGCAAGTGAGTGCTGTAACATGCTCCCATGCCCTGCGTCCAACTCCCCAGGTTCTTCCCATACCACCCCACAAAGCCACTCTTGTTCTCCCTTCCTCTCTCCTGTCTTGCCGCCCTTGTCCTCTTTGCCATCCCTGCCCTACTCTGCTCCCCACACTCACTCCTGCCACTGCACACAACTCCTGACTTCCCCTGTTTTGCTACCCCTGCTCTGCTACCACTACTACCCTACATAGCAGCATTTCCAAAACACTGTGCCACAGTTCATGAATATTCATAAGTATTTTAAGTTAATTTGAATATTTGTTTTTTAATGGTGGTGTGCCTCAAAAAATTTGAAGGTCTGAAGGTGTGCCACAGCAGAGAAAAGGTTGGGAACCACTGGCATAGAAACATAAGCTAGCATTATACAGCACTCTGAGACCTAACACCTGTCCTATTTTTAACTTTTTCCTTAGTCAGGTGTTGGAAATTTTTCAATCATTTTACTTTCTGTAGTGGCCTCCTTACAGAGATCATGCTCTATGTGCATCCTTGGTATAAAGCTACTTCTATTTTACTATCTAAACCACTGTAGATGTGGTTTAAAATGTCTACAACCACAGGAGAAATGCCAATGTATACAGGATTTAATACTTTTCCCAGATAGCTGGGTTCCTGATTTCAATGAACAGTATTTTAAGATGGATTGTCTCAGAGGATGCAACAGACTTACTGTCCTCTGGTTTTAAGTGTGAGGTTTCAGGAGGGTATTCTTCAGTAATGGCTTTCTGATTTTTAATTCACTCTGTGTTTCGTCTGGTAGAAGCTTCAATCTATTGACTTGCAGGGCATGCTGAAGGCTTCTCTCTTAAGATAAGATTTTGGTGAGGAAGCAGTGCAATAAGGAATCCCCCCCCCACTAGTGTTTGGTGTGTTGATTTCTGATTGGCTGTTTGTTTTCTGGCATTTGAGGGCTGCTGGGTCCCCCACCACACACACACTTATATTTTTAAACTTATGTCAAAGGCCAAAGGAGCCCAGGATAGGCATGCTTAACTTTCTTGTTGTAAATACGAAAATAAACAAGTTGTGATGGTTGTTGTGGACATATTTGTCCTACAGAAAGTGTAATTGATGACTAGAGGGAAAGTTAAAGTAGTTGTTTGTACTGTAAATGCATTTCTATATTTTCTAATAATTGAGATATTTCTGAAATAATAACCCTAACTTTGAATGTCCTGCCTTGCAGTCATTTGATTTTTAAAATTACAATGATCTACTAAAGATTTTTTTCATTTATAGGATAAGTACAAATTTATAGCTTTAATTGCAGTCTAATGAAGTGTTTTGCCTGGAAGTATATATTGCTTTACTGACACATGCACGTGCGTGCATGTGTTTGCTTCTTAGAGTTTAAGCATCTTTAAGGATTTATGAAAAATGTATTTGCCACTTTTTTCCTTTTGTGATTCATGCAATAATATATAGTTCCTATACAGCCTTTGGTGATCTGGAAGTGTTTTTACATGGTCTTGGTCTAGAACACATAGCAGAGTTACTAAAGGTAAGCTTGCTGTGGTGAAATTATGTATTTGTAAAATATTTTATAAATTATTAAATGCACTTCATACTACTATGACCTTTAGATTTCTCAGTGTAAGATTGTATACTTTTGTGAAGTCATATTCTAATGCAGTTGTGAAGTGTAAATTGCACTTGAAATGCTACATGTAAAATTTGTCTGTCAGAGTTTGACCAGAGGGACCATTGCTGCATGTGGTCTGTCCTCCAATATATCACAGACCACCAACCCCACCTAGTACTCACACATTAAAAACAACTAAAATTAGTCGAAAGCTTTACAGCCTACAGTAGGCTAGATGATTGTTCCCAACCTTTTTTAAGTTAAAGCTCCGCTAGCTAATACTTGGTAAAACAGGTGTCTGCCCAGCCTTGAACACATAATAATTAATCATAACACTAGATTGCATGATAATAATACATTTCTCTTTCCCAGGTAAGAAGTTAACCCTATTCTTGTGCAGCCACCAGAACCATAATGCTCTGTTTGAGCACCTGGGGTGCGTTCTGTTCGGAATGTGTCCTTTGCAATTAGTGGCACTTGGGGCTGGTGCTGTAAAACATGCCTTGCAAAGCGCGATTTGCCCCACCATAGTTATGGCTCTGGTGGCCACCACCGCATGCCCTTCATGGCCCCCTTCTTTCCATCCCTTATGGATTGAGGATAATAGAAGCAGTTCTAGTTTGTTGGCCAGGGCAGCTCCTGGACCTCATTGGTGTGGGGCTGCTCCTGTCTGGTCAGTGCAGAGCTGAGGGCAGCTGCTTCTCTGCTTAGCTGGAGTGGAGTTTGGGGCTGCTGCTGTGCTCTAACGAGCACAGAGCTTGGAATGGTGCGGGTTGTGCCTGTCTGGCCAGGAGGGTCCTACTCTTCCACTCCAGCCAGTACAGAGCTCAGGGCAAAATAACCTCAATATTGCTGAAGCTTTATGAACCTGTGTAATCTCCCACCTTGCAGCTTGGGAACTGACTAGACTAGATTGTTGCATGCCACAGGCAGAAACTGGGAGGGACTGAGGTACACTACTGCCAGAGTACCCGATAGTGACAGAAAACTGACTGAGAAATACGCAGGTACTCATGGCAATTGGCCAGCACCACATACTGCAGAGGAAGGTTAAAAAAAACCTGCAAAATCACAGCCCGTCTGGTGTGGGGGAAGTTTCTTCCCAACCCCACATGTGGCAGTCAGTTGGATCCTAGGCATGTGAGTAAGAACCAGCCAGCCAAGAGTCAGAGAAACTCCTTAGTGCCACCTTAGAGCTATGACCCTCCCAGTCCAATGTCCCATCTGCAGCTGTGGCCTCCCTGGTGGTTTAGAGGAGGAAGATTATATACCCGTGTTTGCATACTCTGTCTATTGGGGGAGACATAGGGCATATCTTCCCAACACTTGCTGGTGACTGGCTGAAACGAGGAAGCATGAATTTGAGGAATAAAACATAAACCAAAATTAAGCTGTGCCCCCATACATCACAAGCAACCTCATCATATAATCTCTTCTAATTGTCCAGTTTGCACTTAAATCTAATTAAATTGTTTGCTTGCAACTGCTCTCACTGGGAGGCTGAACCCCTCTGATGGTTAGAAACCTTTCTAATGCCTAACCAGAATTTGTTCATGACCAATTTACACCCATTTGTTCTTCTTCCAACTGTCCTTTAGTTTATACAGCTCTTCATTCACCCTATTGTTTACCCAAATGTGATTATAGAGAGCATCCATAACCCTGTTCAGCCTTCCTTTGGGAGGCTAAACAAGCTAAAAGCCCAATCCCTGGTTATGACACACAGCAACACCTTTTCCAGATCATTCAAACACTTGGCCTTCAGGAAATACTTAGGCAGATCCCTCTCCACAGCTCCCCACCCTCCACAGGAACAGCTGCAGGAAAGCACACCTGGGTGGGGGAGGGCCTCTTGGCCCCATTGATGAATGAGAACAGAAGGTATGGGGGGAGGCCTCTGTGGTTCCATTGGCCAGTCAGAGTGCTAAGGGTGGGTGGCGGTTGTTTCTCTGATTATTACAGTAGGGTTTTCACAGACTAGAGATGAAAAACTTCGTAGGAATTTGAGGCTAAATTATGTGCATTAGCTGTTGTGTATTGTGAATGCTTTAGATAAGCTTTACAATGAGGCTTTGGTAATTGATCTGTACAGCTACATATACCTTTTTTCCTTCAGTCTTTATTCTGAAGTTCCGTATTTGCTAAGTGAAAACTTCTGTTTCATACAGGAAAGAGATATAGCTTTAAGGCAGCTTTTGACCGTGAGAAAAGATGACTTCACGCAGGTCAGTTTATTTTTTTAGATCTCTCTTTATTTTATATTTACTTCTTTACAATTCATTTTGTTTGTATATCGTTATGCAGATTTTTAGGTAGGAAAAATAGAAGGCTCAGTAATTCTCAGAAATTTTGAATTCTTATTTACTTTCAAGATCTTGTTATTTGAATGTGGACTTCTCTTGTATGGTATTCAGTCTTTGAGGTGGGCCTAATTACCAGTCAAATCCTAGAGTTTGAAGCAAGTCAAATGTAGTTATTGAGCCTTTACCATTGTTTCATTTTAGGTTACATTTTATTAATTAGAGCAGCCATATAAGGATTTAAAGTTTATCTAAGTAGTTAAATATTTTATTGATTATTCCTTTGATTTTTTGGCTAGCCAAAAGTCAGTGCTGTTTTTCCATGGTAGAAGTAAAGTGCATGTACGGTGCTAATACCTTATTTTTTAAGCCAACTATATTAATATACAAGATTATTAGTCTCTATGAAGTGTGGTTGTTAACTGGGGTCTGTGTCAGAGTCTAGGTTTTTCTTCCACCTGTGCACTATCGCAAGGATAAAGATGGTGTAGGCCAGGGGTTGGCAACCCCAGGCATAGGGGCCAAGCCTAAGTGGCAAGTGGCACTGTAGTAACCCTTGGGGAGGAAGGGGTTAACACTCTGGTCAGTGAGTCCCAGGACAGCCAATAGGAATGAAGCACAGGTTTTTGAATTGTAACAGCAGCCTAGCCTGGGCCTGTTTGGATGCAGCAGAGCTCCTGGCAGGATCAGGAGGAGGCCAGAGGGGCCTGAGGAAGAATCCAGCAACATCCTTACCAGAGATAAGTTAAGTTTGGTACTGACCGGGCGTGAGTAGAACAGGGAATGTTTATTTAGATGCGGTCAGGGTAATTTCTTTGTTTTTGGCTTGTTTTTTGGATTTCTCTGGGCTGAGCACATGTAACCCCCCCCCACTACCCTGTAACTACCTAAGTTACTTCCCAGAGAAGCAACTCTCTGTGTTTATTATCTGTTCTTTTTGATTAAAGAGTTTACCTTTTAAGCAAGTTCTGGTTCTGTGTCCTGAAAGGCAAGAGGTTTGTGTGCCCGTGCCTTAGACTGCACAGGCAGCTACTAGAGGGAACCCTGTTCCAGTTCCAGCTCATATTGCAGCTGGAGTTCAGTCACTTTCCTGAGAGAGGAATAAAGAGGATTGCAAGTACCTCCCAGGGAGGAATTGTCAAGGCTTTTTCCCCACTCTGGCACTCTGAGTGCAGAAGGTGGGGGCCTGCAACAAGCCAGAAAAGCCACTGGCCTTAAAGCCTGCTCTTAAAAGTCTCCAAGGCCTCCAATTCCTGGCCTTGGAGTGGTATCGCTGCCACCACCCAAATGCAAAAAAAAACCTCTTATAAGACCCAGGAAGGCGCACTTGGGAATTCCTCCCTGTGAGGTACTTGCAATCCTCTGTATTCCTCTCTCAGGAAAGTGACTGGA
>ML682013.1:16915656-16967252 GCA_007922195.1 Podocnemis expansa
TCAGGACACAGAACCAGAACTTGCTTAAAAGGTAAACTCTTTAATCAAAAAGAACAGATAATAAACACAGAGAGTTGCTTCTCTGGGAAGTAACTTAGGTAGTTACAGGGTAGTGGGGGGGGGGTTACATGTGCTCAGCCCAGAGAAATCCAAAAAACAAGCCAAAAACAAAGAAATTACCCTGACCGCGTCTAAATAAACATTCCCTGTTCTACTCACGCCTGGTCAGTACCAAACTTAACTTATCTCTGGTAAGGATGTTGCTGGATTCTTCCTCAGGCCCCTCTGGCCTCTGCCTGATCCTGCCAGGAGCTCTGCTGCATCCAAACAGGCCCAGGCTAGGCTGCTGTTACAATTCAAAAACCTGTGCTTCATTCCTATTGGCTGTCCTGGGACTCACTGACCAGAGTGTTAACCCCTTCCTCCCCAAGGGTTACTACAGGCACCATTCAGACTCCCCTGCTGGCTCCGCTCCACCTGGTGCTGTGCAGCTGGGTGCCAAGAGCTGTGTGCCACGGCAGTGCTTCCGCAGTGGCCTTGCTTCCCTGCTGGGGCCAAGAGGGACAAAGAAGCCATGGCGTGCTGCTCTCCTGGCCCCTGCTGAGCCTGCTGCTGCTGGGTTGGACTGGTGGGGAGTGGCGTGAGGTGGCCCGTCTGCTTCCCACTCCAACCCTGGAGCTGGAAGCCACCCTCCAGCGGGGTCAAGAGCCATTCCCGGCTGGGACGCTGAGGCCACCTGCTGGGGAGTGGTGGGGCTGGAGCCAGCCATGGCCCCGAACCAGAGGCCTGGCCTCGCCCCTGGCACCAGCTGAGGGTGTGGTGGGCAGGGCTGGCACGGGAGCCAGCAAAAGTTGCCAACCCCTGGGGTAGGCCAAATTGTGCCCTTGGTTATTTTCGTGGGATCTTGCTGTCTTCAGTGGGGGCACAAGAAGTCTATCTTAAAATCCCATTATAAAAATGGGGAAACTAAGGTTTTGAAAATGAGTGACTTGTCTGATGTCAGAGTCTGTGGAGCAGTCAGGACTGTAACCAAGGTCTCCTGACTTCTAGAGCTCATTACTTTACTTTTCATTTACAACTGATTGGAGTACTCGGTGTTTACATGGTTGTAGCTTGGCATGGTTACAACATACAGCACAGTGCCAATTTGTAGTTTAGGTCATTCTTCAACCAGGCACTGTTTTACAGTCTACACTGTAAAAGAGAATTGTGTGTATTCAGGCCAGAGAACAGCTATGTAGTAACTAGACCAATATATCTGGTCCCTGTCATTATGGTCCTAGAAGTTTTAGCCATCTTAAATTAATTGATTACACTTTTTGAAATTGGTACTTTAAAGTAGATGTTAATCCAGTTCTTTGCTGGTCCACTGTGGGTATGTATACATTTGAGGCCAGAGAATTATTGCTAGTAGCGTCTGTTGGTCTGCACCTGTGCCCCTGCTCTCCTTGGCCTCTTCAATGAGCAACTCTGCAGTTTTTCTCTCTTCTGTATGGCCTGAATTGGAATCCTCCAGTGTCCAGAACTTGCTTCTCTTCTTCCTGGAAGTAGTTAAGGTTTTACATTATTTTGTTATTGGTATGGTGATAGTTCTAATTAGTTAGCATTAGAATTCCAGTCCCTCAGCACAGGGCATAAATTGTGGCCACCATTTTGGGTTTCAAGAACTGTGTTGTGACCTGGGCCTTCTGGGATAACCTTCTGAATGTGCCAAAATCAGGGCAAGCTGCAAAAACCAGGGTCAAACCCCCAAACCACTGACGGGTGGTACTTAAACCAGTCGGCAAGAAAACATGCTTCTGATTTCCCACTCTGGTCATCACCACACATAAAACGGAAACAGCTCCCTTTATGCACATCAGCTCCTATGGTCCACCCAGCCACTGGGTCTCTTAAAAAAATAGGTTCTCCTGACCCCAAAGGGCCAGCCACATCACCCAGAACAATATAGGCTTGGATCTTACCCAAAATACCACGCTGCCAACCACTCCTTCAGTAACTACAACTAAAGGTTTAATATAAAAAGAAAACACACAAAATACGAGAGATGTTAAAGGGTCAAAGTGAATCACGTACATACAAACGATTGAGTCCATAGAAAGCAAGTCCTTGAAGAATATGCAGTTTGCAGCTTAGTCCAACTCTAGTATATACCCAGCACCTGGGTGGGTCTCAGTCCTTTGTTCAGTTCCAGAAGAGGGTTTTGATTGCAGGTTGCAGATTGAAGACAAAATGGAGATGGGGCCACAGCCTTTTATCACCTTAGGCCTCCTCATGCTCTGAATTCTAGTCAAATCAAAATGGAGTTGTCACCTGGTCAGTCTGGATGACTGGCTGAATAGGTTTCTTTCTAGGCCCACTGCAGCTGGGAGTCCCCTTAATCAATGGGCCATTAGAATGACAATAGTTTTGCAAACACCCAGTCTGAGATTGCTTGGAGTAAATAACTTAAAGTACAAATAAAAACAAATAGACTTCTAGTTTCTAAAACAGGCATGATACCTACATATAAACCATATAATCACTGTTAGCAGATTACAGCCTTTCTATTGATACAAAAAAATGGGATGTCACATATGAATTATTACAAATATGAAATATTAATATGAAAAATAGTCATAACCAATCCCCTAGACCCAGACAGCGTGACGTGTTACCGTCATTCTTTTTTTTTTTTTTTTTTTTGGTCAGAGAGAGTTACCAGCACTGCCCATGCTGCTGTAGCAATGTGTATATTTCATCTTAGTCGGTATCTACCACTTCTTCCCCGGATGAATATGACAGGCATGAGAGCTTAGACTTCAGAAACACCTTATGGATCAGACAGCAAGATTCAGTCAGACCCAGACCTATACGTTGGCTAGAGTCATTCAGGCGCATACACCTTATTTCGTATTTATTTACCCTTATTTCCTCTTTCTCCATCCTGGAGGCAGAGGAAAGGAAGTGAGGCAGAGGGAACGACCTTTTGCTGGGCTTCCTCATGAGAATAAAGGGGCAATCGTATAAATGCAAAAGCAAATCTCCTCCCAGACTTCCCTAACCTTATCCAAATTGAGTGAGTATTCATACCCAGGCCATAAGGAGTTAGGTTCTCCTGAGCCACGAAGGTACATGGTACAGACTCCTTTACCATCAGCCTCTGTATTGACACTGGCTATGGTGCCATCTAAAACAAAGCATGGAGATCTGAAAGATCGGGGAACTGCTGGTACCATCAACTGTTGTGATGTCACTGCCATTATCATCACAGTCTTTTAAGGAACCATCATTTATACCTACTCTGGTGGTAAAAAGTTACAAATTGTAATCTCTGAACATACTGAGATCTTTGTCCTCACAAGCCCACAACCTGCCTTATCAGCATAGGTCATCACCAGGGAGATCCAAATTTCCACAGACATTTGCAACTCTAAAAAAAAGCCTACCCCCATCATATCCACTAGCTCCAGTGTCCTCTTGATGCTTACTTTGCCAGTGAAGCCAGTGTGACTGTTCTTGGTATGCCCAAGACTGAGCGTCACCTTGTTACCCTCCTGTCTCCAGGAAGAGGAAGGATTGCTTGTGTTTAACTGGGTGACAGCTCCCTGACATCACCAGTCTATTAGCTACCCACAAATCTTCTCTTAGCTCTCAACAATATGTGTACTTCAGTCTCTAAGTTCCTTTGAAACATTCCTCTGTGTCATTTAGCCCCTTATCTGCTTCCCACTTAAAGAATTGCCAGGTTAGGTTTGCCTAGAAAAATAGCATGGGTGCTTCTTGTGTGATTCAATTCAGGATTTATAGTGGAAACAGTCATAAGCTTATCAGTGACTAAGAGATAAATACCAAAGGGGTAGCCATGTTAGTCTAGTTGAGCAAAACAAGCAAGGAGTCCTGTGGCACTTAAAGACTAATTTATTTGTTGCATAAGCTTTCATGGGAGAAAATCTCATTTTGTCAGATGCTTTGAATATAGGGGAACGTAAGAGATAAATAGGGATAGTGGAAAAGGAAAGGTTACATATAAAACAAAATATGTAACACAATTCTTGGAAACTGAACTTTAATTTTTATGGGCTGACTGTGTGCCTAAAGAAGTTTCTTCTTCAAGTCATTGGAGTCATTGCTCACATCCATTCCCCATTAGGTGTGCACTTTCCTCCATGCACAGTCACTGCTCCCTGGAAAACTTTTTTGCTCTTAGCATATCCTGTAGAGTTGGTCTCAATGGCTCCTGGAATCCAGCATGCATGCTGCCGTGTATGAGGCGCTGCTTGCCTTACGTCCTTTCGGTTCCTTGTTTCTGTCCATGATGGTTTTCTGGAATAATCTCATTTGCTTCATTGCAAGTTCCTTTCTTGAACTGTTCTTGTTGTATAGAAATTTCCAGGGAGGATAGTCATGTTAGTCTGTGTACAGGAAAAACAATGAAAGTCCTGTGACACATGACTAGACTAACATATCTTGAAGCATAAGCTTCCATGGGCTCCATCTTTGGAGCCCATGAAAGCTTATACCCAAAAAAATCTGTTAGTCTGTAAGGTGGCTCAGGACTCTTGTTGTTCTTGATGAGTTATTGTGTTTTAGATCAGAGTAGTTACTTAGTTTGGTAAGATTAGTTGTTAAAGACTTTAGTCCAGAAAGGGGCTCATTCCTCTGAGGCTATGCCTCAGTCTCTGGGCTTCAAATCCTGCACTGCATGTGGGAAGGCCTTCCCACAGAGCAACCCCCATAACAAGTGCCTTAAGCGCCTCTGGGAAGTTAATAGCTCAGATAAGTGCTGGATTTTTAAGTCTTTTAAGTTGAGGACTTGAAAAGGTAAGTGTTATCCCCTGAAGGCGTTACTGATGGAAGTGGCACTAAGACTGGCATTGGATATGGCACAATCCATGTCAAGACTGAGTTCATCAATGCAGAGTGCCCAGTCAGCAACACTTCCACATTGGCACTGAACTCCAACTGCAGTGTCAGACCAATTGAGGTTGTTCCCAGTACTACCAAAGAAGGTGGCACCAAGTGAAGCCCTGGAGCAGGATGCATCAGAGACTGGACCTTCAGCATCATCTCCATGGAATCCATCCCCAACGCTGAACAGAGTCCATGCAGCAGTGTTCTGATGCTGAAGTCATTTGAGGTGTCAAGAGCCATGTTGTCATTGTCTACACTTACACCTGCCCATCCAGACGGCACTAGATGGCCACTGATGAGAAACAAGCCTGCAGTGGGCTCTCCAGCATGGTACTTGCACCAACCCCAGGCTCTCCACCCAGCCAGCTCCAGCACCAGCACTGATCTGCTTTGCCAGACATGACTTGCCACCCCCGGTACTGGGTGTGGTCCAACATGGACCGCGCTCTTCATCCTTGTTGTCAGTCAGTGTACCTGTCTGGTGATGGCACCAGTCTTCCTCCACAGCACCAGTGAGTTCACCCACAAGAAACAAGCAGTGCAGAACATAGTCACAGAAAAAGGAGCTCCTGAGGAGCACATGGCGCCAAAAGTCCTCAATGCCAAGAGGACAATCAAGTTTCTTGTCAGACCAGTTGCCAACATCATGGCGTCACAGAAACTCTCCAGAACTGAAGAAATGGTGTACTTCAGAGACCTTGGTGCCATACTGAGAAAGATGCCAAGCCTTCACTCTCCAGTTGCTCCAGTAGTGTGTTGGAGGAGCCCCAAAGGAAGGACCTCAGCAGGCCGAGGCACAGGGAGTCTAAGTCTGATCCCAAAGTGCCTATGATCCAGCCACCAGCGAGTCACTGGGCCCCTTGGGCTTTCCCTGCAGGAATAGGGGCACTCTCCCTCAGGTAATCAGGGGATGCAGTTGGCATTGGTGGCCGCAACAATCCAACAGCTCTTGGGGTCTGAGGAGGACTAAAACCCAGGAGATGGCCCTTCTGGGCCCATGCTCGTCATCCTCCCCAAAGAGGCTGTAGCCCAAGGTATCTCATACCCATTGGAGGAATTAAAAGTCTGTCAGGACTTGTTAAAGAGAATGGTCTCCAATCTCAGCTTAGAGGCTGAGAAACTGAAAAAAACCTCAGACTCCCTCTTCAATGTGTTGGCAGCAGCAGCCTGAGCAAGGGCGGTTCTCCCGGTGTACAAAACATCATGCAGTGACAATGGCAAACTCCTTCCTCTGTGCCCCCATCTCAAAGGGGAGCAGAGGAGAAATATTATGTGCCTGCTAAGGGGGTTGAATATTTGTATACCCACCCTCTTTGGGCATCTGGGTTGTGGATGCAGTCAACGAAAAAGAGAGACAGCCAACCCGCCTTCACCTCAAAAAAATAAAGATGCCAAGATGGTTGAACTTTTTGTCAGGAAAGTTTCTTCGACTACCACCATGCAGTTTAAAATTGGAAACCAGTGGGCCTTCATGGGGGGAGATAATTTTAATCTCTGGAGCTCCCTGAAACATTTCAGTGAGTCAGTCTTACAGGAACATGTACTGGACTTTGGCTTGCTGGAGGAAGGCACTACAGTTGCCAGGACAGCTTCACAGGCCTCTTGGGGTGCTGCAGACTCAGTGGGTAGGGTCATTGCCTTTGCCATCCCAATGAGAAAGGCCTTCTGGTTACCTGCTTCAGGGCTGGTGGAGCAGGTCCGGCAGTCGATTCAGAACCTCCCATTTGATGGATTGGCCTTATTCTCCAGTCAAATAGATGCAAAACTGCATGGCCTCAAAAATTCAAGAGCAACGCTCTGCTGTCTGAGCTTCTCCATGCCACAGTCATCCAGACATCAGTTCCATCAACAAGCTCCAAGAAGCAGCAGGGTTACTAAACCCAGAGCAGAGATCCTATAGGGCAAGAGACAGGGACAGAGTTAGAGACCCTAGGAGAATGCATATCCCAAGTCCATGCCAGGCCTGTAGCAAGAGTCAAGCTGCTGTTCTAATAACCAGAGGCAGCAATTTCAATGGTGTGTCCAAGGACAGAGTTCCAGCCTAACCACAGGATCTTCCTGCCCCTTTCCTAATCGCTTAACAAAGTTGCTTTCCAAACAGTCTAGGATCACATCTGATCAATGAATCTTGGCTGTAATTTTGTCTTGTTATGCCCTCTGGTTTATTTGTCAGCCACCCACCTCCCACCCTCTTTGTCTTTATGGACCCATTTCACAACCAGCTCTTGGAGCAGGAAGTGAAGTCACTGTTGAAATCGGGAGTAGTGGAAAAGGTGCCAAGAGACAAGGAACAGAACGTTTTTTTTCTATTCCAGTGGTGAACTACTGAGGCTGTCTGGTTCCCAGAGGCCAAGTTGCATGTCTATTCCCCCCCCCCCATACCTTGCTCCCCACCTTGTGCAGTCCTTCCCTGTACAGGGCCAGGAAGGGTCCCAGCAGAAAATACCTGAGGTTCCTGGTAGGTGGTGTCCACTGCCAGTTTATAATCCTAGCATTTGATTTCTCCCTAGTCCCATGAGTTTTTAAAAAATGTATGGCAGTCATAACGGCTTATCTGAGATGCAGTGGGTCATCATGTTCCCCTACTTAGATGATTGGCTCATCCGGGGCAGGTCTAGGGAGCAGGTGCAGAGAAGCATCCAGCTCACGTGCTGGCTCGGCTCATTGATAAATAGAAAAGTCCAATCTGATAGTGGTTCATTTATTGGAGTGGTCCTGGACTTGTCCTGAGGCCATGCATTTCTCCCAATGGCCTGCTTCAAGGTAATGTCAGATATCATTGCCAATCTGCAGCAGTGCCCCACCATGATAGCCAGGCAGTGCTTACAGCTGTTGGGCTACATGGCAGTTTCCACCAATGGTGGTAAGACTTGCCCACCTCTACAAACCTGGCTGGCTTCAGTATACCACCCTCAAAGACATTCATTAGAGAGTGTGGTAACAGTTCCCTTGAGGATCCTGACTCTTAAAGTGGTGGGAAAGATCACAATCTGTCCTGAAATGAGTCCCTTTTGAGGAGCTAACTTCTTTAATTACCCTAGTATTGGATGCCTCTGGCCTGGGCTGGGGGGCGCACCTCCGTGCCAATTTGGACACTCATGGGAGATAGACCAGAGAGGAAAAGAGACTTCCTTATCAGTGTGAAAGAACTGAGGCCATACACCTTGCCTGCAAGATCTTTCTCCATCTATTAGAGGGCAAAGTGGTACAGGTAAGGACAGACAACATAGCAGCCGTGTGCTGTATCGACCCTTGGGAAAGCTTGCTCCTTAGCCTTCTGTGCGGAAACCATTCACCTCTGGGAACTTGAGGTGAGGCACAGTTTTCACATAGTAGTTTCTCACTTAACTGAAGTGAGGCACAGCAAGGCAGAGCACCTCAGCAGTCAGCGCTTTCCGTGACACTACTGATCCCTGCACCTGGATATGACTCATTTAATTTTTCACAGTTGGGGTCATCCCCATGTGGACTTCTTTGCAGACTGGTAGAACCTGTAATGTCCGCTCTGCTGCTCTCTCTGGGGTCTCGGGAGGGGTTCCCTATTGGACGCTTACCTGTTGAATTAGTTGGGACCTCTCATGTATGGTTTTCCACCATTGTCCCTTAAACACTCTTCAAAATCAAAAGGGACAAGGCAGACATCACCTTGATCCCCAGTGTGGCCACGCAAGCGCTGGTACAGTTTGCGATACAAACTTTTGGTGGCCTCACCATGAGAATTGCTAAGACAACAGGATCTCCTGCCCCAGCTGGCTGCTACATCTGAACCTGGACCACCTGCACCTAATGGCTTGGAGGCTGCATGGCTGACCATAGAGGAGAGAGCTTGCTCGTCACTGGTCCAACATGTTCAGCTGGAGAGGAGAAAACCTTCCACAAAGGTCAAGTATCAGGCTAAGTGGAAGCATTTTACTGTCTGGACACAGGTCCAAGTTACTGCTCTGGGATCCTCTCCCATACACGCAATCCTGGAGTACCTGATATGCATCAAGATATAGTGTCTAACCCTAGCTTCCCTAAAGATCTATCTTGTGGGTCATTTCGGCCTTCCATCAGTCCATGGGTGGGTTGTCTGTTTTTTCACACCCAGTGGCCTCCAGGTTCCTGAAGGGGGTAGGTGGGGTCTACCCACAGGTTCATAATCCAGTGCTCAGTGGGACCTTAACCTAGTCCTCACTAAACTGACTGATCTGCCATTTGAACCTCTGGCTGCACACCAATTACTGATCCTGGCTTGTAAGGTGTCCTTTCTGGTGGCTATTACCTGGGCAAGGAGGGTTTCTGAAATTAGGATGTTGGCATCAGAGCCCCCCCTCCTGCCCCATACAGTCTTCTCTAAGGGCAAGGTGCAGTTGAGGTTGTGTCCAGCCTCCCTCACTAAGGTTGTGTCTCCATTCCATTATAATCAAGACATCTTTCTCCATGTTGCTTTTCCAAAACCCCATGTGCCGGTGGAGGAACAGAAATGTCACATGCTGGTTATCAGATGAGCCTTGGCCTTCTACGCCAAATTCACCTGGCTGTTCCAGAGATTAACCCCACTCTTCATGGCCATCGTGGACCAGATGAAGGGCCTAATGGTATCATCCCAGCAGATATCATTGTGGATCACCACCTGCATCAAAACCTGCTATCAGCAAGCCAAGGTGCCTCTGCATAGATCAGTGACAGTGTATTGGACCAGAGCCCAAGCTTCATTTGTGGCATTTTTCACGCAGGTGCCAGGCCAGGAGATCCACAGAGCTGCCAGCTGGTCGTCTGTCCAAACCTTCATGTCCCATTATGGTATCATACATCAGGTGAGGGACAATGCAGCCTTTAGGAGGGCAGCGCTGCAGACAGCTTGATCTTGACTCCACCCACTTTTCAAGGTAAGGCTTGTGAAACACCTAATTGGGAATGGATATGAGGAATAACTTGAAGAAGAGCAGTTACCTACCAGTAGCTATGGTTCTTTGAGATGTATTCCTCATAGCCATTTGACACCCACCCTTTGTCCCCCCTTTCAGAGTTTGCAGAAAGAAAGGACTTGAGGGGACACAGGGCTGGAGATGCATCATATTGCAGCATGCACATAGGACTCCAGGGGGTGCTGAGACCAACCCTGCAAGATACGCTAAGGTCAAAAATATTTTCTGGTGACCAAGCACAGAGGCACATGCACAGCTAAATGGGAATGGATATGAGCAATACATCCCGAAGAATCACATTTATTGGTAAGTAACCACTCTGTCTCACCCAAATTGTCTTTTGTAACATTTCAATTGAGCTTGAGTGAAAGTAAACATGCTATCCTTTTAGTTCCTCAGGTGCAGGATAAAGAGGTGTCTCCTTGAATTCTGCTTATGCCACAAAGTTCACTATCTATCCTCAGAAACAATAAATACCCCTTACTTGTTTGCTGCTGCAGTGGCTGTTGACTTAACATGTAAGTGAGGCTTCCTCTGCATTCACTTACTGTGCTTAATTTGCATTTGACAGAGATGCACATCCTATCTCTTGTTTGAAAAAAATCTTTTTGTCTCTGTGGTTGACAACAGATTTAAAAGCATATTTTCTGTACATATGCACAATGTATCATCCAAACATATATCAGATAGTGATTGAGGATCACAACATAAGCTTTTATTAGAGACTACACATAGCTTCATTTATGGATAGATACCATGAAAACTATGCTGAATGTAGTGAGTTTGTCAGGTTGTTAAGGGTTGCAGTTACGTAACAGTTGAATCCTCTGTCAGTTCGTATTGAGGGTTTCTTAGTATCACAGCCAGATCCTACATTCTCATCTTCAGGAAAGTCAGATGTACCAGTGGAACAGTTTCCTCCCCATCCAGGCAATTTTAATACAGATTGTGGAAGTAAGAAATTCCTGGAACCAGCCTGTGCCAGACAGACAGGAACCTCTGTTAATATTAATTAATTATATTGTATTATATTAACTATTTAATTTAATTTAAATATATTGATAGATTAATTTAAAACTATGATCTTAAAGTCTATAGAGTTTTCAGAGCAAGACTGGCATCTCTGCTAGGGCTATTCACAATAATAATGTAGCCAGAGAAGCAGATGGTCTGTGCTGCCCCTCGTGCATTTAAAAACAGTTGTGTTGATCTAGGTTGAATAAACTAGCTGTAAACCTGTAGTCTGTCAGTGCTGTTTCTCATTATTAGGGTGACTGTCTCTAAAGTGAAAAGCAAAGATCTAAGATGTACTTTTGGGAACAAGATCCAGTAGTAATTGCAAAGTCCATCAGCTTTTTTGTTGTGTTGAAGAAGATGATTAGACTTTGTCCAACAACAGATCTTTAACATTGGACTTTACAACATCTTTAGTGCAAAAGGAGTTCATTTAGGATTGATTGCTTTGTTGATACGATTGTGTTCCTAGAAATGTGTGGAAAAAATTGTCTGGTAAATTCTGTATCTCTTTGAAAGCCCAAAATGAGAATTATACTGCAGTAACTTAGAAAACATTTCTCTAATATTCAATTTATAGTGTCTCACAAATTGATTGTTATTACTAGTTGTATATAGATACTTTATGCCATTTGGAATTTCTTATAAAATTCTTTATCTTTGAATATATGGAAAATAATGACTTTAGGTCAGGCATTGACCACTTGGAAATTCCAAATGTTCAATATGTGGCTTATAAAGGAACAGTAGACACTTACAGATTTGGAAAGCAAACAAGGAGTTTGGCAGCACTTTTAAAGACTAATGCATTTATTTATCACGTGAGTGTTTGTGAGAGAGAATCTCACTTCTTCCAGGAGGGAAGAAGGGGCCGGATCTGGCTCTCTACTGCCTGTGGGCAGCAGCTGGGGCCGGGGCCAGGGCCGGATCCGGCTCTCCGCTGCCTGCCAGCAGTGGCTAGGGTCAGATCAAGCCCTGGATTGGGGGAGGGCATGTTTTGGGTTGCTTGCTCCGGGCACCAAAATATCTTGGCTAGGTCAGTAGTCGCATTATTAGACCTTTTTAGGAACACTGAGGTTCTACAGAAAATGGTGCTGATGATTCATTAGTTGGCATTCTTGTTGAATTTAATGCTGAACCAATATAATAATGTTTCGGAGGTACCTCAGATGACAACTAAAACAAAGGCCCTTGTTGTTTGTGATTATTGAAAATCCTTTGGCAGTTGTTACAAATATCCCATTTGGGTATGTGCCAATCTGAGAGAATTTCATTCTGCCTACCTGTGTTTCCTGTGGAGTTTCAGTGAGGCATTCTTCACTTCCAGCTTAATTATATTGCGGTGCTATGTACTGTTAAACAGTTGCCATATTTCACCTTCAAAAATACCCTAAATACCCTTTTATTGGGGGTAATATTTTTAAGTTTTAAAGTGTTTGAGTCCTTCCATGATGAAAGGTTCTATGGGGCTGTATGTATAAATAATTTTATTAGGCGTGCTTCCAAGTTTTAAAAAAACTAGCCTTTTCCCTGTTTTAATTCTACTGTGTGTTGTACACCATTCATTATATGTTGTGTGTTTAAAATAACTTTTAAATTTAGATTGGGATTACAAATACCAGAGACCAACAGAAAATCCTAGATGCTGTTAAAGAGCTACAAGTGGAAGAAATAAAATTTGAAGAGTTGCCTGAAGTGATGAATTTAGAATTCAGGTAAAATGTCATCTTTCAGTTACATAAATATATTTGAGAGTATGATTCTAATATACCATGAAATAATTACATCTTTGTGATCAACAGTGATACAAAGTTCATATATATCTGTTACTTGAGGGCATAAAAGAAACAAGGAGTCCTGTGGCACTTATTCTTTAAAGGACTTCTTGCTGCTTTTGCTGAACTAACATGGCTGCCCCTTTGGAAATTGAGGGATTAAGTGTCTGTCACTTCCTGTGACAATGTTGCCGTCACTTTGAATGAATGAATGGGATGCTCATTTATCTGGATGTAGGATTTTTGTTCTCTCTCTCCTTTCTCTTTGTGCTCAGGCAGGCTTTCCTAGTTGCTCTCCTGCTTCAGTGGAAACTTTAAGATGTCATTTTTTTTCCCAGCTTCAGTGATCTTGAGAATAAAATGGAGTGCAGAGAAACAAACTAACTATCAGTGGTTGAATAAATTTTTTTCTCTGTTCCATTTTATTCTTTTGTATATATTTTTCTTCTATATTTATCTAATCTATACCTATGTGTGGGTAGAGCCAAGAATAACCCTACTATAATACTGTTATCCTCTATTTCACCTCTCAGCTATGATCAGTAGAGCTTATTGGGTCGTCCTCCCACCTCAGCCTTGTTCAAAGCTGTTGAAGCCAGGAGGAGAGCTTGAACAGAATAAATACAATGGCTCCCAAATGGCCCCACCAGAAGTCAAGAACACTAGCACTTCTGATCCCTCAGGAGTCAAGACCATCACAAAAACAATAGGTGTAATTTCAATGGCTCTCGGGGGGGGAAGTGGTCTGCATAGTTCCCTACCTGAGTAACAGTGTGATCTGGGAATGAAGCTATCCTACAGAGTCTCTGGGAGACAAAGACTGACAAAATTCTGTGCCGTTGGCTAGTGTCAAATCAGTAAAGTTGCTCTCTGATTATCTCTCAGATTCAGTTCAGAGTGGTAACAAAACAAGATAGAGAACAAGTCATTTTTTAACCCTGAGAGAGCCTTCAGGATGGAGGCAAGCTGGGTTGTAAATCTATCGTACACTCATCTCCAAAGGACAATATTTTTCCCTGTGAACCCCACTGTTGCTCATTAACAGTTCATTAATGTGCTTTGATCTAGTCCTCTTTGAAACAGGACATCAAAGTGCATTCTTCTCATCAGATGCAAAACTGAATTACAACAGCCTTCTCAGCTAAATGTAGAGCCCTCAGGCCACCATCAAATCTGGTCAGAGAGAGTCATCAGTGAAGAGTGACATTGTCTGTCTTTTGGTCACAGCTACATTTGGGATCTTCTTGTTGGCTCCGGACAGGAAGGTTGGCTGTGCATTGACCCTGGTCAATACAAGCCAGTTCAAAGAGGCCTGTGAGCAGAGTGTCAAATCAAAACTAATTACTCACATGGTCAGGTCATTTATAAATGACTGGTGTCTGATGTCAGCTGCAAATCATTCTTCATGCAGTATTGACATCACAGAGAAGTTGAGCAGAGATAATGTCTAAATAGCCATGTCTTTGGAAGTTTCTCCTCGTTGACCACTTGTGTGAAGAACCAGATCAGTCTCAGGTGAAAACAAGATGAAAAGTGGTTCAAGATTTCTGGTGATATGTTGTCATAGCGAGCAGCTGTGCAACCCCTAATATCACTCAGAATTTTGTCTGAGTTGGTGGCTGTGAACAGCTTTGTATTGCCAACTGGTGTCACTCCGATGGAACTTCTGCTATTCGTCATGGACTTCTCTAACATGCTTTTTTTCTGGAACCTTTAACGTTCAGCAGATGTCTGGCAGCTTGGTTTGGCATGACAGGTGAGTGGCTTAAGAGTGGTGGTTATTAACCATGCTGAGACAAAGAATCAAATCACAGGATTTCCGGTTTGAGCAAGACATCTAGATTATGGGTCATCAGTTTCCGTCATAAAATTGTAGGACTGGAAGAGACCTTCAGAGGTCATCTTGTCCAATCCGCTGCCCTTATGGCAACACCAAGTACTATCTTTACCATCATGCCTCTTTAGAAGCATCCAGTGACTCAGTTATATGGTCAGCAATATCTTGCTCATCAGAGGATTCATGACGACTGAGCAGTTTCGCACATTCATCATCAAGGTGCAGTGTATAGACTGGATGGCAGCTGCTCAGTGTGGATGCACAGGCAATTTGAAAATGGCTCTGCAGAATTGATTTGAAAGGTTCATTGACCTGGTGGAAACATGAAGGTTTGGAGACTTTTTTTTTTTTCCTAGTGTATCTGAATGTAGTGTGTTCTCGTCCCCACATCCTGTGTACCTCATTCTTATCTGGGAAGTGGATGATCCAGTCAGAAGTCCTTTCTAAGGTTGAACTTCACTCACTTGCCAGCTGATGTTCCTGCTGCAATTCCACCTTCCAATACTGCAGCCATCAGGGTAGTCCTGTTAATGCGCACTCAACATTGAGGGACTCTTTGCTGGCAAATGTAGGATTATCAGTGACCAATGCACATTAACGAACTGTTAATGTGTGTCAGCATGGATCACACAGACAGTCCTTATATGTTTGTACTGAATGTCACAGAAGACTGACTCTTCTTCAGTGAGACAAGCTTTTGAGCTTGTGCAGAAGAAGAAGAGCTCAAAAGCTTGTATCTCTTATCAACTGACATTGGTTCAATAAAAATTATTACTGACCCACTATGTCATTCTAATACCATGGAATCAACTTGGCTACAATAATTCTGCATGACAGGATTCTGCAAATTTAATTTTAAGTTTCATAGATTTAAGAGAAAAAGGTCCAATTCATGCTGCTTGCATTTTATTCTAAAAGTAAATAGTTCTGCCAAAGAGAGACTGATTTTTTTAAAACACATTTATTTTTGCAGATAGTTCCTAAAATATAAATTATGAAGAAATGAGTGGAAAATAAATAGTTCACTGGCTATCTAGAAAAGGAGTCTAAAATATAGATAACTTCTTATTCCCCATTACAGCTTTTTAATTAAAGAACATGCTAAATGTGTGAAATGTACAAAATGTATGTTTAGATCAACTACTGTGCTCATAAATCTTACTGTAGCTTTTGTTTTCTTGAGTTATAAGAAATAATAAAGTTTAATGTAGTTTCCCATGTGCTCATGAATTTTAAAAAAAAAAAAAAGCACTAATTCAGAAGCATGCAAAATATGACAAAAATCCATTATTAGGTGTGTTGTGCTTTTTAAATAAAAAAGGTTAGAAATTTATTCCAGGAATCTGACCTTGTGATCAAATCACGGGCTATGTTTATATGCTCTTATATAAAGATTTTTCTTCCCATTTGTTCAAAGTCATTCTAAAAGAAAGAATATTAGTCATTAAGTCATAGAAAAACTAACATAGTAAAAATGTTGAACTGATTGATTATAAACTCTCACAGGGTCTCTTGCACTGTTTAGCAACTCATGTTCTAACCTTTTTCTTTTGCATGCTAAAGAAATATGATACTTTTATTTTCTTGACAATCTGAACTCTTTTTGGAGGTGCAAGGGAAAGTTAGCGCAACAGCCGTCTCTGTAGGCAGAGTGAGTTAATCAAAATGTTAAGGGATTTCCTATTAGATGATAAAATTGACTCTATCATTCTCAGTATTCAATTTATTTTTAGCAGGTACAATAATGGTAAGTCTTTTTTATTTGGTTTTATGCATCTGGCATATTTTGTTTCAGGCATTATGGAAAAAGATTCTTGGGAAAATAACAAAAATAATTAGTATTCATGATGGCAAAGCACTAAGAAATATCATTTGATTTCAGCCAGTTACAAAGTTTATTTTCTGGATGGAAACAAGTCTCTACAATAGATGTATTTGACCAAGTGCTCAGCATGCATATGAAATTTTAGTCCAAGTCTTTTAAACCAAAATAAATGCTTGCTTAAAATAAAGTGGTTGTCCATAAAAAGCTGCTGCAGAAGGATTAAAAGTCATAGCAATGTACTAAATAAAATCAATAGGGTTGTTTTTGTCCCCTGGCCATCCTTCTTTATCAAAACAAAATTCTTATCTTTTAAAATATATTAATAAATATATTCACATGAATTAATTATGAATTATTATAAATTAATAAACTAAGCTCCAACTTCCTAAATTGAGCATCTCAGAAGTCTTAAGACAATACACAATATTGTATGCCATGACCACATTCTGATAAGTAGAAGGAACTTAATACAGTAGTGTGCCCATTGTCAAATGAATTAGTATAGAAGAATTAATTCTATGAAATACCAGGTAAGTAACCGAATACAAACACACTGTATATTTAATAGTAAAAAAATATAATGTTCAAAATGAACAAGACTTTGCAAGTAGTGAGAGTTCAGTTAAATTTCTACATTTTCACTGGATATTGGGACACACATGTGTGACTTGAACCAGTACAGCGTTTCAGTATTTTTCTCTCACAAGAGTTTTTTGTATGTGGCTTTCATGTTATCTTATTTGATGGTGAAAGGTATCAGTGTTACACTGTGCCTTGACTTAGGACTCGCTTCAGCAACCCATGCGGTAGGAGGACGGGTACAGGTCAATAATTGGGTATTGAAAATATGAGTACAGTAAGGGTTCAAATACCATGCAACATCATTTTTAGCCTTTAACATCTAAACCAACACAGAAACTGTTACTTATACTGTCTTAGATGGTGTTGATGTGGCATGGAAAGCACACACCCCTGACTCACTATACGGTTATTTTAAAGTAGCACTTCTTATAGAGGATACTTATGCACCAACCTTGGATTTTAATATACTTTTAGCAATCTAGTTAAGAAAGAGATGACCTGAAGCCCTTTTGCAATTTCTTGTCCTTTCACTAACAGAAGTGGTCCTGGAATATGCCTTTTATATTGTTTTGCCTCTTTATATAATTTGTTAGGCTAATAGATCTTTTAGAAAAAAAAAAAGTTTCGTACAAATTGTGAGATGATCCTTTGATAGAGAAATGTCAGCATATATCTCCGTATTTGACCTCTGTGGCATTCATGCCAAAAGGCAAAAGTGAGCAGAGGTCTTCCCTCTGGAGGCTGACTTGGAGTCTCGGGGTTGGGTGATTATGGATCATTCTTTAGAGGTAATGATGCACATCAGAGACTCCTTGGTTTGTTGTAGGCTGCAAGCGAGATGAAGACATGAGATACAGTTAAGTAATGTGGGTTCTAAGGAAAAAATGATCTGAGCATTCAGATTGGTGCTCTTGGAGGCCTTAATGCAGCCATCCTTCAGTGACATCTCATTTGTATTTGTACAATAAGAAAAAATTTTCTTCAGATTGTAGAGTCTCAGATCTTCTCCAAGGTTACTTAGAAAAATCCAGTACAGGAAGGATTTCCAGAACTAGAGCAACACTGTTGGATACTCCTCCATACTCTACATTTCAGGTTGGAGACATCACTTTATTCTGTTCAGTTCCTAAGCTCTGATTAGAATCCCCATGTTCCATATGCAAATCAGAGTTCAACTTCTTCACATCATCTTTGGACATACATATTATATGTAGAGCTCTATCGGAAGTTAATTATGCACTTATAAACATAGTAGTTGATTGATTAATAAAATTGTGTATCTAATTACTTTATTTTGTTTTTATAGTGGTGATGAGTTCCTCACTTTTCTTCTGAAACTGAAGAGACAGTGTGGTCACCTTACAGCTGCAGTACAAAATATAGTTAGCCAGTTACCCACAAACCCTCACAAGGTATTTAACAAAGGAAAATGAAGATGGAAAAAGTGGATGTGGGATGGGGGAGTAGTGTTAGTTTAGCTACTAATAAATAAGAAACTGAATAGTAATACAACTTTCTGCGACAGCACAGTTTATGTAAACTATATAGCATTCTTTCCAGTAGTACCTTGAAATACCGCTCTAGTTTGCATTTAAAAGAAATTTAATTTTAATTTACATTTAAAAGAAATTCAGTCAGTCCTTCTTGCACTGATGGAGCTCAACTTGTATTAATGGAAAAGTTCCAGACAAGGCAAGTAAAGGCAGAAACATAACAGTATGGACCAGGCCACAAGCCATATCACTGATAATATGATGAGGGTATGTTTAAAAAAAATGCTGTTCTTGTTATAAGTGTATTACAACAGTATTCAAAATTTAAAAATATATATATATATATATTTTGTAAGGTTAGATGATCATCTGTTTTTCTTGCTTTATTTACACTGTTAAAGAAGCATAGAGATATTTACTACTTGCTTGAGTAGTCTGATTATCTTGAGCTTGCATATATTTTCAGGATATTTAGGGGATCAGGGAATAATGTCTATCAGTTGATGTATGTGCAGTGGTTACTATGCCTCAGTGGATGACAGCCAGGGGCATCACTGGCTCCAAAAAACTCTCGGGGGCTGGGCCCAGCTCTGCCAGCCCTGCCCTTGGGCCCAATCCAGCCTGGTTTCCCTAGTGTGGTCGGGGCTTCTGTCTCCATGGCAGCCCGTCTCTGGACAGAGTTGGGTCTGGAACTTGGGGCAGTGGGACTGCGGGCTCATGCTCCCTGTGCCCAGCACCAGCAATGCCCATGGTGACCTCTAAGAATACCAAGACAGACTGCTGAAAAATAAGACTCACTCCAAGCTAGTGCTTATTCTGTCAGATTATACCAAACCAGTACAAATGTAGCCTTCTGTCTTACCACATGAATTAACAAGTAGTCCAAAATGCAGTCGGTGTAGGTATTCCAGTCCTTGGCTTGCCACCCAAAACTGGATTTTATGATGAGTGATTATTTAGAATCAATATAAGGTCTAGTCCCAAGAGATCAGCCACTTAGCTGGGTCAGTGTGTAACTTGGATCTTACCCAATAATCATGTTGATGCCAGTCATTTAGTAACTAAAATGCAAAGGTTTAATAATAAAATGCAAGCAGGGAATTAATAATGGTTAATAGATAATCACAAATAATTGCAAAGCACTTATATTTGTAGCAGTGATGGAACAAATTGCTGGTTTGTAAAGTCTCATAGAAAGATAGACTCTGTGGTCAGAAGGGCCCAGTATGATCATCGTGCCTGACCTGCACAGTGCAGGCCTCAAAACCTCTCACTCACTCCAGCAATAAGCTTCTATCCTATGACATAAATATGTCCTCAACTCATGATTTAAGGACTTTAAGATGCAGAGAATTCACCAGCAGGTGAGCCAAACCCCTCTCTGTAACTTCCAAACAATCAGCTACATATTTCCATAGTTCAGAATGCTCCTTTTAGTTCTAAACCCAAAGTCCAGCGAATCAGAGCAGGAAAGAGACAAAATGGAAACATGTCAGGGGTCAGCGAGAGAGCTTTTCCCACTAACGTAGCTTATGTTGTTTGTGGAGGTGATTTAAATTTTTTTTCATGCTGATTAGAGACTTCTCTCCTGTTGCCACAGTTTCACCATTTAATACACTACGGCAGCACAGTTGTGTTAGTGCAGCTCTGCTGCTGCAATGCTGGCCCCATAGATGTCCTGAGACATCCACAGAGATGAGGTGGATGGGATGAGTTTCATCTGTGGGCCATTGTTAGGCTGAGGTGTCCTTAATGGGCCATTAACACCCAGCTGTCTGGCCTTAATATAAATTCTGTCTGACAGGTGTTACTCAGAAATACAACACGTGTGCAGCATACGGCTACACAGACAGTATTTCTGATTTCAGATACAAAGATGATATAGACATATAAACAGGATATTCATACTTAGCAAATCATAACTTGTCCTTTGATACCTTACAAGGCATACTTTGTACAAGATTTGTTACAAGTGTGTAACAGTGGTATTATCAATAATATAAATGGTCATATACAATCATATAGCATCACAGCAGTAAGATGGCATTTTGAATAACTGGTGTGGTCTATCTAACTGTGTAAGTTGATCTATATACTGTGTCAGTCCCAGTTTTTCATACTGTACATAGTATAAACATTATACAGAAATTGTTTTAACAGAATCATATAAAATGGTTTGTTTTAATGCAGTTATATAAAGATCTGAAGATTTTTCCAGATTTCAGATATAACTTGTGTAACTTCTAACAGATAGTACTGGAGTGGGGTCCACCCCAGAGCTTCACTAAAGTTTGTGAGGACTTGGTTTGCAGTGCCGAAGATTTCAGTGAAGAAGTTAGCAAATTAAAGGACCTCATGCAAAAGGTGGGTGTGTGTCTTAATATGCTAAAGAAAATGCCATAGGCAGATCTTTTAAGTGATTTCTGTACATACTGCCCCATCAGCTAAGCGATAACCCATTGAATTGCTACAGAGATGATCTTTAAAACTGTAATTTGAACACCTGCATCCGAGGAAAACATTGTAAGAGATGAGGCAGTTTGGAGGTAAGGGGAGCTGTTGTTTTACAGTCCACAGCAGAAAATCATCATACAATTTAGGGGGGGAAAAAAATGTTGACAGGCTTTGTGGGAAGCTGTGGCTCACCCTTTGTCCTGAACAGCAGAAACGAGTGAAACTTTAGAGAGAGGAAAGAATACTAAAAATGGGGGAATATCCTTAGGCTCCTTAAGAACTCCTGCAGTATAAACACAATTCTGTGAACACCTAATTAAGGTATTGTATGGAAATACTGACTCATGAGGAAGTTGTTAGAGTTTTGTGATGGAATAGGAGGCAACCTAGATATGTCCCTGGAAGTGACATGAAAAAAGGGTGGGAGCGGTCAAGGCCAGATGTTAGCACTAGATCACTCATTCTCAAACCAACATAATGACATGCTCTTGTCAGACAAGGTCAATATAAGTAATAGTCTAGTAAAAGGAATGAGTGTTGAGATTCAGTAAATGGAGCAGCAGTGTCAGAAAGGAATCTGTTGTTGAATGAAGTCATGTGGAAGTCAGGCCATGAATGTAATACCCTTAATGCCGTCTCTTGTTTTTAGGTCAATTTAAATGAATGTTGACTTAAAAAAAAACCCTAGAAACAAATATATGACTGGAGGTTTGTGGATGCCACAAAGTACTGTTTGGCAATTGCATGTGTATCTTTGTGTATGTAGTAATTCATTTCAGGTGCAAATATGTGACTGCACACCCAAGTGGCCAGTTATAGTTGAAATGTGTGCATTTCAATAAAAAATACATGGTAGCAAGTCTTAAGAGCCCAGATCAGCCAACTTGGGCAGCAGGGCTATAAAATTGAAATTGATGCCCAGGCTCTCAGACACTGAACAGCTACAACGCAATTTTATAGTCCTGCAGCCTGATACCCACAAATCCAAGTCATCTGATCGAGACCAGCCATAGCCATGCTGTGAGTCTTTTATCACAGTGTATCACATACCTTGTAGGGTAAATTGAACTTGCAAGTGAAAAATGGAACTGCAAATACATCAAGCCCAGATATTCTTGTGCTAGAATCTTTGGCCGTGTTTTTAAAACATTTGGCCCTTTTGATACAACATTTAATCTGATCAGTTAATATCACTCTGAATAACATGTTAAGTTTTTTAGCATTTAAACATATTTTTGTGCTTTGCATTTTCATTAACAGTTGAGGAATTGGCATAGAGAGCTCTAATGAAATAACATTTAGCCCTCATCTGCATTAGGAAGTTTTGTTGATAGTAGTGTTGTTTTTTTTAGTGATAAGAAAGTACTATCATTACAACATTCACGCCTATCCTCACAGCACTCATTTTCTCACAAAAGCACATCCACATTTGGCGCTGTAGTACTGAGAGACCAATGCATCTTGGGCAGTTAGCTGCTGAGTTACACAGTGGGATTTTACCACTGGGAATTCAAAGTTGTGTGAGAGAAGCATGGAGTAGTATGGGAGCTGGCTTAATATTCCATGGTGTATTACGTTTCCATGCCACATGCATTATGTTGCTGGCAGCAACTAATGCCATTTTTCAATGGCTCCCGGCTGTTTACTACACACCTACCATCTCTTTCTGAAAAGATGGATCCTGCACTACTCTCCAGTTGCTTTTAACACTGAACACGTTGCAGCTGATCACACACAATCATGAGCGTTGAATCAGAACAAGAATCTGAGGATCCTGACCTGCTGAGCGACGTGGAAACAAATGGCACTACATTACTGGTGTCGTTCACGAAGCATCCGCACATGGTGAGCTGCCGCTTCTGGGCTCATGAGGCAAGCACCGAGTGGTGGATTGCATCATTATGCATGTCTGGGATGATGAGCAGTGGCTATAAAACTTTCTGAATTCACAAAGCCACCTTCATGGAACTCTTTGTGGAGCTGGCCCCTACCCTGCAGTGAAGGGACACCCGAATCGGAGTGATTCTCTTGGTGGAAAAGAATATGGCAGTCTCTGTGTAGAAGCTGGCGACTCCAGGCTGCTACTGGTCAGTCACTAACCAGTATGGAGTTGGAAAGTTCACCACTGGAGTGGTGTTATTACAAGGATGAAAAAACATTAGTCACATTTTTTTGAGAAGGACTGTGACTCTGAGCAGTGTGTGTGAAATAGGAGATGGAGTCACAGCAATGGGATTCCCTAACTGTAGCAGAGCAATAGATGGCGCACACATACCAGTTTTAGCACCAGATGGAGTACATCAATAGGAAGATGTACTTCCCTGGTACTCCAGATGTTTGTGGATCACTGTGAGCGTTTCACTGACATCAATACATATTGTTCAGAAAAGGTGTGTGATGCTTGCCCCTTCAGAAACACTGGCCTGGAAGATACAAGCAGTCTTTTTTTTTTTCTAGACAAAATGTTTCCAGTCAGTGATGTTGAGATGCCCATAGATATCCTGGGGGACTCCAGCCTACCTATTAATGCCATGGCTCATGAAGCTTTACACAGACAGCCTGAACAGCAGTAAGGAGTACTTCAGTAGTAGGTTGAGCAGGTGCCCAATAACTGTTGAATGTGCTTTTGACAGGTTAAAGGTGTGCTGGAAATGTGTTTATGGCAGACTGGACTAAAATGAGGACAGTATTTCTGTGGTTATAGCTGCATGCTGTGTGTGCTGTAACTTATGTGAAGCTGAGGGTGAAAAGTTTGCCTTTGGGTGAACCACAGAGGTGATCACTTTGCAGCTGAATATGAGCAGCCAGATGCCAGGGGTATGAGAGGGACATAAGAGGGGCCATACATGTGAGGGAAGGATTGGGGGCCCATTTTGGCAATGAGAACCTATCGGGTGTTTTTTGAAACTGCGCCGTGACATTGACAACTATACATTTCTACATGTGTGTTGGGGATAGGCACACATACCCTGTTCAGCCAATTAAATAAAGAATGCTCTTTGTTTTGAGAGTTTACTTTTATTATTAAACATAAAACAGCACACAACACAAATAAATTGTAGAAAGGAGAAAGCTGGCACTGCTCCCCAGTACTATGACAGCTGCGTGTGAATCCAGCTGCTGTTCTCACTGTTCTCTTAGTTGTCTGAAGGGGTGGAATTGAAGGAGTTAGCAAGACTGTCTGACATGGGTTGGAATATATAGAAGAGTTGGCTGAGTAAAGGGAAAGAAGTCCTGTTGCAGCTGAAGTGGGGGTCCAAACTTGCATGAACTGCATGCAGTGACTTATCTTTAGAAGTGCTGTCTGCTCCTCAGGGAAGTAGCTAGACTGGGGGGGTTTTTTGGGCCAGGGCCTGAGTCTCCAGGATGGGCTTGGCCACAGGCTCCTCCTACTCATGTGACTGGAAGCTGTCTGATGATGCTCCAGTCGCTAGGTAGCAGGTGGAGCCAGAGCTTAGGTAGCATGGCTTCTGCTGGCACTCCAGTGTTGTCAGGTGGAACAGGAGGGAGGGGGAGAGGCAGCGAGAGCCCAACCCCTGCACCATGGCCACAGCATCTGCTTCGGGGCTGGGGCTGGGAGACAGTGTGGATGAGAGCAGCCCACACCTGCCTGTCTGCCCACAGTACCATAACCACGGCTGGAGGCTGCAGTGGTTGGGGCTGCTGGCCAAGTAGATGGGCCCCAGTCCACCCGTAACTATGCCCATGCTGCTCCTCCATGATCTTGATCATGTGCTCATGCCCAGCTAAAATTCTGTCCTGTTTATCCTTCTGTTCCTGCTTGTCCATTTTCTGAGATCCTGACATTGATTGTCTCCATGCTAGTTTCTCTCTTTTCGATGTCCCACAGGATAGGACGTGTTCCTGAACATCCCCTTATCTGGGGTTGCTTCCTTATCTGTTGTAGGTAGCCCACTGGTGTGGGGGCTTTGACTGTGGAGGTCACGTGTGTAAGAATAAAGAACAAAACCATTAACGTGAGTGCCATAACACTGCACATGAATTATTGTGAAACACTTTTCAGTCTCACTGTCCCCCTGCACAGAACAGAGTTTCTTGATCAGATTGAAGATGGTGAGTTCTGTGAAAGGAAGCAAGGCTATACACATAGGTCTAAGTTCTGGCTCATTTTCCACATGCCATAGAAGCAAATATCTTGCTTCTTAGAGTCAGCAAAGATTCATCTCATCCACGCATGAAGGTCCCTATGCTGCATAGCTGTGTGCTGCTTTGGTCCCTGTTCAAGTGATTGCCAGTTGATTTGGGAAAGTGACCTACGATGGGAGTAGAAATACAGCTGTTCTGTCCGTGAATATGAAGCAGCAAATCAGGGAGCACCTTCAAGAAAATTTCCTGGAGGTCACACCTGCAAAATCTCAGCATGCATTAATGTGCTTCTAAGCCATACTGCCTGGATGGTCAAGGGAATGGAAAGGCACATGCAAACACAGCTGCTTCTGTGCATTTCTATACGGATAAGTACATATGTTTTAGCCAAGCTAAGGACCCCCATCCTGCCAGTACACAAGCAGCATCAACTTTCAAACATTTACCAGAGCTCCCCTTTCCTGTATCCTTAGTGCCTGAGCTGACTGTGTAGCCTCTGGGGTCAAGAACAGTTCCTGTCTCTCAACCTCAGCAACTGAACCATTCCTCTGGCTCTCTTGTTCTCCAGCTTCACTTCATCAATGACTTCTTCGTCCGAGTTCAGTCCACTATCTGGTGCCCCAAGGGCTGGAGAAGTGTCTGTGGGTGTCTTGGGAGTGGATGTGGGGTCACCGCTGAGGATAGTTTCCAACTCTTTGTAGAAGCAGCAGCTCATTGGCTGTGCACCAGAGTGACATTTTGTCTCCCTGGTCTTGTAGAAGCTCTCGCGCAGCTCCTTGATCTTTATTTGGCACTGCAGTTAGTGAATCCTGCTTATAGCCCGTCAGCATGGCTTGAGAAATCTAGCTGTAGGTACCTGAGTTCCTTCAGTTGAATGAAGCAGAGACTGCATGGCAGACTGTTCCCAAATGCTAATCAAGTCCAGAAACTCCAGTGTGCTCCAAGAAGGAGAGCATTTGTTGTGTGCACCTGATGTGGTCAGGTGGGAAGATTCGTAGGTTTTTAAGGTCAGAAGGAACCAATATGATCATCTAGTCTGACCTGCACAATGCAGGCCGCAGAACCTCCTGCCCACTCCTGGTATAGGAACTAAACCTATGTTTGAATCATTGGAGTCCTCAAATCGTGCTTTAAAGAATTCAGAGTATAAACCACAAGGATGCAACTCATGCCCCATGCTACAGGAGGGGGCGAAAAACCTCCAGGTCAACTTCCAATCTGCCTTGGGTTAAATCCCGTCCTGGCCCTAGATACAGTAATCCTGCTAATCCCTGAGCATGTGGGCAAGACTCGCTAGCTAGAAACCCAAAAAAGAATTCTTTGCACGAACTCAGAACTCACCCTTTCTAACATCCCATCACAGGCTATTTGTATATTTACCACTAGTACTCAAAGGTCTGTTAATAGCCAGATTACGCTATCACGTCATACCATTCCATCCACAAATGTATCCAGCTCAGTTTTGAAGCCAGCCAGGTGTTTAGTCCCCACTGCTCCCCTCAGAAGGCTATTTCAGAACTTCACTCCTCTGTTGGTTAGAAAATGTATGTCTAATTTCAAGTCTAAACTTCCTGATGGAAAGTTATGTCCATTTGTTCCAGTGTCCACATTGGTGCTGAACTTAAATAATTCTTCTCTCTCATTGGTGTTTTATCCCACTGATGAATCTGTAGAGCGCTGTTATTTCCCATCTCAGTATTCTTTTGGTTAGGCTAAACAAGCCAAGCTCTTTGAGTCTTCTCTCATAAGGCAGGTTTGAGATGAGATACAAGTTCTCCACACTGGCCGAGCAGGAAGTGGAATAAAAATTTCAAATTTACGGTGACTGCAGAGGGGATGGGGTGGCTGAAGGCAGAGCAGCGGAGTGCAAACAGGTGTCCAGAGTGGCCAGGATTGACACTGTGGGACATTTGCGGAGGCCATTTCCTCAACAAAAACATACAGCAGCGTGTGTTAATGCTTTGTCACTAAAAGTTTGTCTAAACAAGCCCAGTGCCTCCATTTTGTTGACCAAAGGGTCATTGCTAATATACACTTCGAACTGTTTTTTCTGACTTTTATCGACAATTCTCTAGTGTAAACCAGGCTTTAGTGTGAAAAGCAGTTCTTTCTAAAACACTGAAGTTAAGATTTGGTTTTTAAATCTAGGGCAAACACAATTTGAACTCTAATACATTTACCAGATTTCATTACATAGTCAGCAACTACAGTGTATAATAACTGTGTGAATGTTTAGAAGTGGCTATTAACCACTTATTAAATATCCTGCGATTAAAACTACCATTGGCTTAAATGGTGCTAAAATTTCAACTTTGTTTAGGAGGATAGAGTAATTATTTGTAGGCTCGACTGTGTAATGTGCATAGCACCCTAAAATCGTAAGATTTTGCCATGATGCTCACAATAGCTGTGCTATTACAGGAAAATGACTGAAAACCTCTTTTTGATTAAATGTATTTTTACAAGTAATGGCTCTTGTGATTAAACAGCAAAAGCACTGATCAAATATTTGACATTGTTAGTGTTTATTGCATAGTGGTTCAAGATGTTTTCTAGCAGTTGTTAGTTTTGAATTGCCTTTAAGGAATTTTGTTTATTTACAAAAAGCCGCTGGTGTTCATGCTTCTACTATTTTAATGTAACTCTCTGTGAAACAGATAAGATAAAGGCCCACTCTTGCTCTCACTGAAATCAGTGCAGGTTTTGCAGTTGACTTAAATGGAAGCAATATCAGGCCCAAACTTTTAATGAGATTAAAATGGCATAAATACCTAAATTTATGTAGTGTCTGAAATGTCTTAATATAGTTTAGACATTCTTGTGCAATAATTTTTTAAATTATATTTTTACATGAACTTTAGCTTCAAAATGGACAGAAGAATGACCCCAGTCGTGTGAAACCCCTGGAAAAAACACCTACCTGGAAAAATAGATTAATAAAAAGGGCAACAGTAACCTTGTTTGGATTTGGATTTCTCTTTCTTATCACTAAATTAACCTTACGGAAAGCCTGATTTTATGCACGCTTCTACAACTATGTTCTCCAACATAATTCTGTTCAATATATAGACCTGCAATTTTGCAGGAAGAAAAGATATTTGATTATTCACATTCCAAGTCTTTGTAACCTCATTTCTGAAGAGTTTACATTTTTGTAATATTAAAAAATAATTTAGAAAGAAGGGTTATATATTCAGTTCAAACAATTGCCTTTTTTTTTAACAAAATGGGTCTGGCTTGTAAGTATAATTCTTTTCAAAGTTTGTTTTCATATTTCATTTTGTAAGAAATAAAACTGCAATTCCTGTTACTTAGTACTTTTTGCTAGTTCTTTGCTTATTTAGTAATGTGTAATATCTTCAGGTCATTTGCCTGCTATACTGTATATTAGTGTATGTATTTGCAACAATAATGAAATTTAATTTTCCCAAATATTTGAGGCAACTTAAATAGACTTCCCCAAAGACATTCTGTGTTTTATAAAGTAATATAGTTCCATGACAAAAAAAAAAAGAATTTCCTGTGGTTATTATTCTTTTAATGTTTACCACTGACCTTGATTATTGTAGGGACTGATTTTGTTGTCCCACCTCAGTAGATGCTTTCATATCCAAGGGTACAAAACACTAGATATCTATGTGTTTACCATGGGAATGGCCCACTTTAGTCTTAGTAGAACTTCTTGTAGTTCAGTATTCTAAAGGTTGTGTAGGTCATAAGCACACAAAATCGAGACAGCTGGTACCAGATCAAGCTACACTGTTTACTCAGATCAAAACCATGCTGTCTAGAACTGTGTAATTTAAATATGGAAGGTGATTACAGTGTTCCAACACAGCTCTCCAGATTTACTATATGTAAGGATTTTTTTTTCCCTTTCAACTGTGCTATTCAAGCCAGAACACAAACTGACCCCCTTTCCCCCAGTAGATGCATTAACACTAGCATAGTCAACAATACTTGTTAACAAGAGATACAGATGGACTGGTGTTCAAAAGGATTTAAGTGCTGGGGCGTTATAAGTTTGCTGCATGTTTCTACATGCCATAGCCCTTCAGTGTAGCAGCTCTGTTATGTATGTGTTAGAGAGCTGCTTTGTGTAATATCTTCTTCCAAGACACATTTTTGTGTTGCCAATCATTGTCTCTACCTGTACTTCATGGTGGTAACTAAAACATTTATTTCCTTGTAAGTGGTTGGTGTGATGAGTATTAACTTACACAGTGAATTCTTGTAGTAATTATTTCCTGTGTCTCCTTAAGTGGCCTCCATTAAGTAGCCCACAATGGCCACTGTGATTTCTCAGCTCACTGTTATGAGATCTGCTGCCCTGTAGCAAGATACACAGGTATGTGTTCCTCCCCTTTTAAAGCCCCAGGAAGTTTTGAAATTGCTGCTCTTCAAATAATGTCCCCGAGTGCACCACTGTAGGTATGTCTGCATCCCTGTGCTGCCATTTGACGAACTTTGGTAGCAGTCCATCAGTGCTGGAACTAGATGTTTTGGTGCCCGAGGCAGGCAGCCTGAAACATGCCCGACCTACAGCCCAATCTGGCCCCAGCCACCACCGGAGCCAGATCTGACCTCAGCTGCCTCCTGGTGGTGGCTGGGGCTTGGGCCTTCTGCGCCATCCCCACAACCAGCCCACCAGGTGCCATTTCCTCCAGCCACTGAACTGACTCGCTGGCTCCCTGATACCCTGCTGGGCCCTGGGCCTTCCCCTCTGACCCTCGCTCCTGTGCCCTTTCCCCACTGGCTCCCCATCCCTGATGCCCCCCAGGGGTCTCTTCCCCCCCCTTCCATTGCTGCTAGTCCCTAGAGCTTCTGCATGTGGCCATGGGCTGCTCCCACCCTTAGCATGCTCAGGGCAGAAGATTTAAAAACTCCCAGCCTGGCTCAGCTCCTTGCGGGCTGGAAGAATGTGTCTTGTGAGCTGGGTAGGGGCTGCGGCTGCCGGCTATGCACATTGGTGCCTTCTGAAATATGATGATTGGGCCCTGCCCTAGTTATAGCCCTGCAGTCCATCCTGCTCGTGCTTGTTCATGTATGCACAGGTAGTCCCTGCTCAGTTCCTTTTCAACCACCCTTGGCTAGAGAGAGAACTAGACCTGTCTGTTAGTGGATTAACTCTTAGAATTGTGAATTTTAACTTCTTTTGAAGCCCCCTTTTTTTGTTTTGTATCCTTGCTTCATTTTGTTATGGCTGCCTGCTAAGAAGGAGGGGAGAAAAAAGGACTTTGTCTTCATCAATGCAGTGGGAAGGGATCCTTCTAGACAAGTGTATTCTCAGCTTCCTAGGCTTCCGAAGTGTCTCAGTGCAAGGAATCTACTCTGGTGACTACTGGATGCTCACAGAGCATACGCTGCCTGCATATTCCACAGAAGTGTGACTTGCGTAAGCATTTCAAGCACTGATCCAGGAAGGACAGAGAACTGAGGCTCAAGCTGCTACACATGGACTCAGACCTCCAGTCTCCAGAATCTTGGCTGAAGCCTTCATTGCAACCCTCCATTTCAATGGGAGGTGAGATCAGAGACACACCTGCAAGCTGCCCACATAAGGCCTCTAAAAAAAAAAGGGCAGCGAGTCACCATAGTGAGCCCTGACAGATCCAAAAAATCCAACTGTGAATACTATTGGTACTGACAGCTCTGATGCCACGTAAATGATACCCAGCATGCACACCATACTGAACCAACAAGGCAAGTCAGAATGTCTAAAGACCTAACGGGTGCAGACTAAGAAGCATCAGTACTCTGTGACCCTTCTGTACCTAGGGAATACATCTGAAAATGCAAATATCAGGGCAGACTGCAAAGGAAGAGAAGATTCTCTTGGCACTGGTGACACTGAAGTCAGATTTTCCAGCTGGCCACAAACAGTGGTTCTTATTCCCCACACTGGCTATCAAGAAGCTAAATCAAAATATATAGAGCTCCCTTTTTAATACATTTCAGTCACTGCCTCCCAATCAGCCACTAGATCCAGTAAAGAGATGTTATTTAAAACTATGCTCATTACCGAAAAGCTTCTAACCCCAAAGAGTCAGCAACATTACCAAATCAATATGTTTGGATCTTCTCTGATGCCATGTTGCCAACCCTTTAGTAACTAAAACTAAAGGCTTCTCATAAACAGAAGGAAAGAAAAGTTAAATGATCAAATATACCATCATGTGGTGGCAATGTGCTCCTCCCCTCCCCCGCTTTATAGAACAGACAGGATAGTCTTTGTGCAAAAGAATAAGGCACAAATCTGGCATCAGAAATAATATTCAAAAACTAGTAGGGGAACACTTCAATCTCCCTACTCTGTTGATGATTTGATAATAGAAGTGCTCAGACAAATGGATAACATCAAAATTTTAAGTGGAACTGCAGAATTGGAATTCATCTGCAAGTTTGACACCATTGCCTTAGGGTTAAATAGGACCTATGGGTTTTCTCTTACGCAACTGGTGATTTGACCTCACCTTCCTCTGTGTGCTGTTCCCCAGTGTTTGAATCAAAACAACTGCTTTGATTTGCTGTTGCTCTGTTCTGATCCCATGATGTACACTTCCCTGCATTCATTTTCCTCCCATTTGGTAAGTTCCCCCATCTTCAACTGTTCAACCAAGTGAGATCTTCTCCCGTGAAAGCTCATGCAATAAATAAATTTGTCAGTCTTTGTAAGTGCCACAGGACTCCTTGATATTTTGCTGAACTAGACTAATACAGCTACCCCTTTTGGAACAGTTACATACTAATGATTTAAAAGTCCATAGATTCATAGATTTTTTTTCCAGTAAAATTGTGGGGTTTGCAGGTTTATATAGTCCCTTTGATGTACCTCCAGTTATCTGCATGGGTTTCAGTCCATTGATTTACAGCTTCAGTTACAGGTGAAGCAGGTGAAGGCTGAAGACTAAAGACTTACAAGGTAAAATGGGTGTGGTGCAGTGGCCTTGTATGTTCCTTGCCCTTTTCTGTGCTGCTTGTGAAAATGTATAGAACTGAGAGTCCAGGGTTACCTCAGTAAGTGCTGGTGGCTCATCAGGTGTAGCCCCAGCTTCTCTCCCTGGGTCCTTTGTACCTGTAAGTTTCTTTATATGGCCATTAAGCAGTTTATTGTTGCTGTGACCCTGTGTGGGGTGTTGTGCAGAAACACATTAGAAGTTGAAATACAGATCCACAAACATATCCATAACTTCTACTATAAATATGACATTATAAACTTTTTCATGGTACCCGACATGGCTTATCTCATGAATCAGGGGTTTCACCATGCTGGGGCCAGCAGGGCATGGGCCTTGGATCTTTGGCTGGCAGTGCAGTGAGAAGGGGCCAATCTGGCTCCTGGCCACTTCCAGCAAAAAGTGAAGGCTTGGAGGTGGCTGCTGGTGCTTGTGAGAAGCCGCAGGAACTGTCTCCCTCTTGAAGCCGCCTGCAAGAGGTATGAAGCCTGGGATGGTCCGTGTGACTTTTCACAAGCAGCTGGAGCAGTCTGAGTAGCAGCCCCTTGGAGCCAGCTCCTGCCGCTTGCAGGCAGCAGCAGTGGTGTGATCTGGCCTTGAGCTTCCGGCAAGAGGCTTGAAGCCAGATCAGGATCAGGGCTGCGTGGGGGTGGGCTCTGGGTCCCAACCTCCTTCCAGTAATGCCCCTGTTGTGAATTATTGTAATTTTGAAATATTTATGTGAGGTCATATTACAAATGGTCCTCCTGATCCAGCTAGCATCACAGTCATCAATATCAGTATTTCCAGTGATATGCCAGGCACTAGCATACCCTACTATCAGATCCACATCTCTGATGCTGTCAGTACAAGCCTTTCAGCACCAACAGCTTCACTAGGAGGGCCAGATTAAGGCAGGAGCTTTATGGTCTGCAGTCCTCAGCCCTGGCCTAAAGGGGGGACCCTATGGCCCTCCCAAAAATCCAGCTTCAGTGGTGGACTGTTGCTGCTCACCTTCAAGCCTGTCTGTCCAGCCCCCAAGCTGGCTGGCTGCTTCAGATCACCCACCTGGGGATGTGGCAGGAGTACAGCAGACTGTGGCCTCTGGCCTGCCCAGACCCCTGTAACAGCACCAACCTGTGGGGCCCCCTGCAGCTGAGCAGCACCAACATTTGCCTAGCCCCCACAGTAGTGCCAGCATGCTGTCTCCATAGCCCCCACAGCAGCGTGGACCCACAGCCCCTCTGCACCAGCACCAGCTGTTGCCCCTGCCAACTCACCCATGCAGCAGCACTGGCCACAGTCTCCCTGAACCACCTCTGCAGCACAAGCTGGAGTCCCAGCACAGTGGGGTAGGTTCCATTCCTGGGCAGGGCACCACCACAGTGGGGGTGGACCCACAAGTGTGGGCAGTGCTGAGTCTTGATCTGGCCCTATTCTCCAGCAGGGTCAGATCAAGGCTTGGGGGGGCCCTAGAGTGTCCACCTTTGCACCCTCTCATTGTGGTGGCCTTGTCTGGGGGCAGAGTGTCTCGTCCCACTGGTGTGGGGGAAGGATCAGGGGCTCCAGCCAGCACTGCTGCAAGGAGGGGGGGGGTGGTGCTGCTGCAGGGGACTAGAAGGGGCTTACATGCCAGCTCTGCTAGAAGTAGCTCTGGAGGGGCTGCAGTCTACAGCAGGGGCCTCAAAATTAAATAGCCATGAGAGCCCCATGAGGACTGCACGTTAGCCCGAGGGCTGCACCCCTGAAACCTTTTTATACAACAATATTGGAAATATCGTTAACAATAGCGTTGCTGCTAGTCAAAGGAAATAGCTTTAGGGGCTGCATGCAACCCATGGGCTGTGTGTTTGAGATCCCTGGTCTAGAGGTTGCGGTCCATGGCACTCCTGCCTGACCCCCAGGTTGGCTGGTATGGAGCAGACCACCCACCCAGCCTGGGAGTGGGCAGGCAGGTGCTAGGTGGACTGGGTTGCCCACAAAATGGGCAGGCCAACCAGCCATTGGCCAGCCTGAGGTGAGCTGCTGGTGCTGCATACTCCGACTGGCTGAGGTAGGAGGGGGTGACCACCATGTGCCTGCCCGGGGGGGGGGCTGGAGCTGGATGCAAGATGGACACCATAGCCCCTGTGATGCTGTGCAAATTTAAGGGACCATTTATTATACTATTTCATATTAATATTTAATAATTGAATCAATTCATATGAGATGTGCCATTTTTATATCAATAAAAAGGTTCTAATTGGCTAGGAGTAATAATGTGGCTTATGCATTGATATATTTGTTGTAGAAGTTAGGAATGTGTTTCTTATATCTGCATTTCAACTTATAGGATTCTGGGGAACTCCCCAGACTGGCTGTCTACACTCAGTATCTCCTTAATGGCCCGTTAAGGGACGCACAGTGACAATGGGCCTAGGAAGAAGCCTGCTCAGTGAGTCACCTCGACTGACCATGTAACTCAACTCCAGGTTGATTTGCAAAAACTCCACACAGCACTGGGAAGACCAGAGGTGATAAAAAGCAGCTGTACCCAGCCCCCCTTTGTCTTCAGTCTCCAGTCTTCAGCTAACACCCATCTCTGGATATGTTCATCAGTGACCGGACGAAAGGACTGAGCCCCCCACCCCCAGGTGCTGGGTGTTTACCAGAGGGACTGAACAAGTCTGCAAACTTCAGACTCTTCCAAGGACTTGCTTTAGATGAACTCTTAATTATTTGTATGTATGTGATTCAATTTGACCCTTTATCCTTTCTCATCATTTGTTTCTTTTATGTTAAGCCTTTAGTTTTAGTTACTAAAGGATTGGCTGGCAGCATGGTATTTTGGATAATATCCAAACCTATATTTTTCTGTGTAATGCAGCTGGCCCTTTGGAGTCAGGAGAACCTATCTGTTTAAGTGATCTAGTGGCTAGTTGGGAACCAGAAGCTTATGCGCAATAAAGGGGGCTGGTTATGCTTTGTTATGCTACATGATGAGTGGTGTGAGGAATTAGAAGCATGGCGTGTTGCTGATCAGGAGTCAGACCTAAGTGCCACCCAACAGGGTTTGGAGACTTTGGCTGTCATTTTTGCAGCTTGCCCTGATTTCTGCATGTTCGGCCTGGGTCACCCCACTTTCCCACATACATAAATGCTGTAGGACCCAATCTGTTGCCATGCTGCCTCCTGCATGGCACCACTGCCCTGCCCCACCCTTGCTGCCAGGTCTGCCCCTCTTAGCATGCAGGTCCATGATCCCAGGCCAGACGCCACCTGCTGCTGCCTGTAATGCCAGGGGGTCAGACCAACCAACCCAGGCCAAACTGCTGTGCCTGTGCCCCCAGCTTGGACGGGGGCCCCACCCAGCCAGCAACATGCTATGAGCCGCTGTGGCAGCAGGGACTCCTTCTCCATCCCCCAGCAAGGAGCACTCAGTGCGCTCTGTCAGAAGTGGCGTGGGGGTATGACCAGGGCAGAGCAAAAGAGAGAGGCCAGGGATGGAGGGGGGGAAGTGTGAAGACTGCTGCTATGCACACAGTGCTTGTAGGTTGGCCACAGCACAGCATTCTAGGAGCAGGGACTCCCCCACTTTTCCTGGGAGCTCTGCAGGCCCACTGCTAGGGCCCAAATCATGATGGAGGCAGGGCTGGTGAGCTTGCCACAAGGGCAGGCCATTTGGTGTGGAGCAGCCTGGCAGTCAGGACGTTCTGCAGAGTGGTCCAGGGTTGGATTATTGCAAGGGCCCCTGTTTAGCCCAGGGCTTAAGCCCCAAAAGTCCCTGCAGTAATCCAGGCCTGCTGTCTGGTACAGGCATTCCTCAGCAAAAACAGATTTCCCCAGTGCATAATGGCCTTTTTGGTGTCTAACACAGCATACTCATCTCTGCTCAGTCCCGGGACCTGGTACCGACTCATCTCTGCTCAGTACTGGGACCTGGTATTGAACTCATCCAGAAACCTTGGTTCACTAGTGATGTCGTGCCACATCCCACCTTTGCTATCGTCAGAATCAGAAAGTGAGCAAAAGAACCTAACTTCCTATTGTTCTCATGTGCCCCACAGAACTCAGCTTCAGAATGGACACTGGGCATACCAACCATCTGGCCCACAGCCTTTCTGTATGAGCAACTGTGGTACCAGTCAACATGCTCTTTACCATCAAAACTGTCCCTACTGGATCCCAACAGGCCTCTGTCATTTCTAGTGTGGCCTATTGACAGATGAGGAAGTACGCACCTTCAGCTGCTGCCTTGAGGACTTCTGAACTCACCAAGCAAGCAAAGGAGGAAGTGGAGGTCAATATTGAGGAGGCAGTCCTCTGCCATCTTTGGTGGTTGACTTTAAACTGTTCTGGAATTTGGCACAGAGGGTGCTAGAGACAGTTCTAATGTCTTTACAAGAGGTGTCTGAGTTACACCTCATGTGGGTGAATGTTTTACATTCCTCCTCCAGAGTGGCCCTCTCTATTAATGGGGTTCTGCTGGACCCTACCAGAGTGATACAGCAGATGCATGTCCATCCCATGAATTTGTAAGAGTAGATGAGAAATATGTTCCAGAGAGGGACATAGAAGTCTGGTTCTCACAGCCGCCTCCCAGTTCAATCATTGAGGATGAAGTTAACACTGAACACAGTTAACACTAAGTGCTGCCAATATAGTCTTCAGTCCACTGCTTATGACCGGGTTTGGAAGTGCCTGAAGCTATCTGCCAGGAGAGTCTACTACTCAGCCCCTCCCACACAGAGTGGTGAACTGTCAATCCTTGTAGGCTGAGTGTGACTATCAGAACTATGCAATGCTTAGTTTTTCTACTGAACTGCCACTTGGTTGTCACAAGGGCCAACTTTAAAGTTGAAAAGCCAGCTGGTGGCAAGCAAGCAAATCTGCATTTTCCACTTAATGCAGCTGACATAACAGCACATTCTATTTCAACTCCTGTTGTGATGAGCTGGGCCTTGTGGCTTTATCTCTCCAGCTTCCCCAAGAAAGTCCAAATGCAGGTGGAGGAAACAGAGTGAATTGCTGAAAAGTCTGATGCCTCCCTCCACATGTTAAAAGATTCAAGGACTACTCTTCAATCCCTCAGAGTCTATCCACTTATGTATAAAAGGAGGCACCGCCCACAACTATCATTTAGGCCTTGCTCATAATATCCTTCCCAGTACTCCTTCTGGTATCCATTCCATATGCACAGAGATCATATGAACCCTAGAGAAAGAAACCCAGATTTCCCACATGGAAGACACTGGGATCTCAGCAAATTTCATCTTAGCCCTCCTTTTCAAAGAGGCAGTTTTATTGGGTTGGTTGAGGTTCCTGTGAAACACTCTTCTCGCTTAAAGTCAGACTGTTTCACCCTGCTCTGTAGCCTCTGGGAAAAGATGACCTCTGAAAGGGTGCTGAATGTCATCCAAGATGGATATGGCATCCGTTTTTCTCCTCCCGTCTCTCCACCAAACGCCCTTCCCTGTCCTCTTAAGAGATCCTTCTCAAAGAGCCTGCTATGTTATAAGGTAAAACCTCTCCTCTGCAGAGAAGCCATATAGCTGGTGTTCACTCATCTAAGAAGCAGAAGTTTTTACTCTCATTACTTCCTGAAACCAAATAAAAAGGGGATTGGAGACCCATACTATGCTTCAGAGTACTCAACAAGTTATTAGCAGTCATTCCAGCATTAGAAAAAGAAGAGTCGTTCTTAGCCCTTGACCTTCAAGTTGCATATTTTCACATCTCAGTCATACCAAGCCATGTATGTTACCTCAGGCTCATGCTGGGCCAAGACCACTACCAATTCACAATAGTCACTTTTGGCTTCTCACTGACTCCCTGAGTATTCTCCAAGGTCCTCTTGATAGTGGTGGGCCACTTGCACACTCAAGGCATCATTATTTATTCTTAAATGGATTACTGCCTTCTCAGGGCATAGTCCTTCACAGAGGCCCAGCAAGTCACTCAGATCACACTGATCTGTTTTAGGATCTAAGCCTACACATCAACAAAAAGTTTACTTGACTACCAGTACAGGGGCTAGAATTCATAGGAGTCAACTTTTCAGCTGAAGGCATTCTTCTCACATCACAGATTTCTTAGACATTTCCTTGACAGAGTAAAATCTAGCCCCCAAATTTCAACCAGACAGTTCCTGGGGCATATTGGTTATGCTTATGCCAGACTATAGAATTATAGATGCTGGAAAAAACCATAAGAGGTCATTGAGTTCATTCCCCCTGTGCTCATGGCAGGGTGAAGTACCATCTTAAGCCATCCCTAACAGGTGTTTGTGTAACCTGCTTTTAAATACTTCCAATGATGGAGATTCCAAAATTTGCTTAGGAACTTATTCCAGTGGTTAATCACCCTGGCAGTTAGGAGTTTTTTCCTAATGTCCAACCTAAACCTCGCTTGATGTGAGAGACTTGGCCTTCTATTTGAACAGGATGTGAGCCTTCAGAAAATCTCTGAGACTGTCTCCACTGACAAAATTCATTCAAAATAGTTATTTTAAAATAACTGTTCTGATTTTAATGTGAAATAACTATTTTGAATTAGCACTATTTCAAATTTATTATTTCAAATTAGGAGACCAGTGAAGACTCTCTAATTTGAAATAAGGTAGCAGTTATTTCAAAATAATCTTCACTAGACTTTCTATTTTGAAATAGGTGTGTTGGTTCCTTGAGTTTGAATCCTTACAGATGCTCTGATTTGCTGTTACAGTATGACCTGATCCCATGTCTTACACTCCACTGCATTTATTTTCATCCCATTATGTAAGTTCCCCCTCTTCAAAGCATCTGACAAAGTGGGATTTTCTCCCACGAAGGCTCAAGCAGTAAATAGATCTGTTTAGTCTTTAAGTGCCGCAAGACTCCTTGCTTTTTTTTTTTTTTTGTTACCAATTGAGTAACACAACACCACTGTCTTCACTATGCACACATTCTACAAAGTCAGTTTCTTCATCCATCTCCTTCTGCAAGGGCATCCCCATATCATAAATCTGCAGAGCATTTGCCTGAGCATCTACACGCACCTTTCTTAGGACACAATGCCTCTTGAAGGACTCAGCTGAAAACTAATTTAGTGCCATTCATATCAGACTCCACTCTGGAGTCCCAGCCTCCAGTGATGGGCACTGCTTTGGCATCACCTACAGTGGAGCAGCCACAGGCCACTAGTCAAAAAAGTTACTCACCTAGTGCAGCATCGATGGTTCTTTGATATGTCTCCCTGTGGGTGCTCTATGACCCACCCTCTTTGTTCTGGTAGTTGACCTTGTGGTAGGAAAGGAACTGAGGAGGAACTGCCCACACACACCGGCTTTCCTGGTAGCAGGCAGGGAGCAGCAGCACAGCCGCAGTCAGGATAGACTGCTACCACAGTACTCTGATCAGCAGCACAGGGACAAAGACACACCTCCCATGGAGCACCCATGGGGGACATGTCTTGAAGAACCATTGTTACTGTACAAGGTGTGTAGGGCAATAGGTGTGGGAGGAGAAATTAAGAGGCAGGGAGAGGAAATCAGAAGGACCTCTTCACACTCCTTCTCCTCTCCCCTTGCATGCATCTTCCAGGGCTGTAGTAGTACCCAAGACACTCCACCCTACAGGAGAGTACTTGCAAAGACAGAGTCCTGTGCCACCTTGAAGATAAAGAAATTTATGTGGGCATAAGCTCTCATGGATTTGAACCCACATCTGAGGAAATGGGGTTCTAACCCATGCAAGTTTATGCCCACATAAATTTGTTAGTCTTTAAGGAGCCTCAGGATGCCTTTTTTGTTTTGCTGATGAAACAACACAGCGAACCTCTGGAACTGCACAAACTCACAGGCATGCACAAACTCAGCTGTGAGAGCCTGTTTCGGTGTATGTGCTTGTGGATTCCCTGTTCCATCCCCTTTAAAAAATACTTTGACCTGCATGTGTGAAGTTTACCTTAGCACTATGTAAGTGTGTTTGCATGGGTGAGGAATAAAAATCTTCTTGCATAAAGAGAATTTCTTTATTAATCTCCATTATATGGTGACAGCTGCTGCTAAAACATTCAAGAGAATAGGAATAGGTGAATGTGCATTGTTATAGTTAAGCATGCAGCAATCAACGTAAAGTTCATGCGTGGCACAGTTCCTTAGAATGTCAGAATACTTTCTGAACAGGAATTGCATTATTTTACTTTACGTAAGGACGACTGAAGCACAGAAGAATGATACAATGCAAGCTAACAATGGTAGAGCTAGGTACAAAGTTCAGAACTCCTTACCACTTACACCATTTCCATTTTTTTATAATTCATTGATTGCCTCTGAGGAAGTAACTAAAAGAATATCCCCTCCCCCAATTTTGTGGAAGAAAATTCTATTCTCAGTCAAGACTGATGGTATGCTAGAATTGAGGGCAAGATTTTAAAAAGAAAGGTGTGAAAATAATTGTCAGTATTTTTGTTATAACCTGTTAAGTATAGCAATGTGAATGATGTAAAATACGGATGAAGAGAAGCAATATTTAGTTAACACAAAAATAATGAGGGTTTTGTAATTAAAAGTTACCATAAAATTCTTTTCAGAAACCAGTTATAGGTTATAAGTGCTATATTAAACTAATATTATATAGATGAAGTCAACAGAAAGGTAATTCTTTAAATAAATTCCAGATGTCTTCGTTTAACTACTCCACTTTCATGCAAATTAGAAAACATAATAGTGCCCTGGTACCTGATATAGATACATCTTAGAAAATTGGGTTGACAACCATAAAGACTGAATCTGTACTGGTTGAAACTTTAGGGGCATTTTAATCTATTGCAGACTTTACAGATAAATAAGCAGATACAAGATAAATACTTGTTCTCTCCACAAGCTGCCTCTTCTTTTCCTCTGTAAAAATTAGCTTTGATGAGAGTGCAGTTATTTAAGTTAGGCTGAGTTTTATCTTCATGAATTAACAGGAGACTGACTCTTATTACTAGCTTACATGTTGCTAATTTGTTTTCAATTTCTGACTAATACCTGATCTTGCCTCGGTAAACAACCCAAAAAAAGGGGGGGGGGTTACGGGTGACTTTCAGCTTCCCCAAAATAACCACCATCCTCCATATAAAACATCTATTTCTTATCCAATTCATATGAAATATTAATTACATTTATTTTCTGATTGTTGTGCAATTCCTCAAATTACATCTGTGAGCAGTTACTCCCTGTGAAATCATCAGGTGGGGTTTCCATTTGGTTTTCAAATTATTTCATAATGGAAATGTTGATAATTTTAATAGAAACAGCACTTAGGTAAAAGTATGAACATTTGTTTTCCTCCCATACCCCTTCCACTCCATCCAGCTGCCTGTACTACTCAAGATTTAGTGTGCAGAGCAACATATACTAGTTAAGGGAAACAGGAATCCTGGGACAACCATCCCGAATTGTCTGAAGCTTCAGTTATCAGGGTCACAAGGACTGTAATGTGGGGGAGGAGAATGTGCTTAATTTTGAGGGCAAGGCTAGAACTGATCTTTAGTTATTATCTTCCACCATATAAAGTTGCGTTTAATTTCCTCCTCTCGAATTCCTGTTTCTTAAACTGCAGATCAGACCCTTTATTCTCTCTTCTCAGGCAGGGTTTTGCTAAGTTTTCTTTATGTCTGCTTAAATAATTGTTGTCTCTAAATCATCTGGTATAAGGGAGGAAAGGGGCAAAAAACTGTGAGTGAACAGACCATTTGGAATTTAGCCCCCCAAGTCATACTGTCTTTAAATTCAAAGCCATTTAGTTTCACTGTGGGTGATTTTTAGATAGAAGCAATCCTGCTGAGAGATCTTATTCTTTACAGTATGGAACTTAAGTTGCTATCTTGCAGCAGACAGTAGTAACAATAACTCATTGCTTTGCACTTCTGAGAGGTTACTGGAGATAAGGTGCTAATAAGCTTTCCATACATTAATTAATTAAGCCACACAATAGCCCTCTAAAGTAAAATGGAAACAGTACAGAAATGTAAATTGAGGCTTAGGGAGGCTGAGTGAATTGACCATGGTCAAGTGAGCCAAGATTTTAAAAGTTCCAAAGGGGCAGCCAGGTTAGTCTAGTTCAGTGAAATAAACAAGGAGTCCTGCCGCACTTAGAGACTAACAAATTTATTTGTTGCATGAGCTTTTGTGGTAGAAAATGACAAAGTGGGATTTTCTCCCATGAAAGCTCATACAACACATTTTTTAAGATGTTTAAGTGCCTAGTGTGATTTTTCAGTAGCACTTAGGCACCTAATTCCTTTTGATTTATGCACATAAGTGTTTTGGGAAATCCTCTTAAATTCCTCTTGGCATTTTTAAGGCATCTTAAATACCTATAAAAATCTAGTTACTGGTGACTGTGTGGAACCAGGATCCTAGCATCCAGTTCTGTCATAACCCAGAGGGCACTGCCTTTTTAAAGCTGCTTTCTTTATTTTGTTCAATGTCTATGTGAAGAAAAGGAAACAAAGCTGTATTTCCACATAAGGATCATTAAGTAGTGCTCTTCCTGACACCTTTGTCTCAGGAGTACTTTACTGTTCAACGGTGGATAAAAATGTTAATATTTAGAAAATCAAACTTGTTTTATGGTATGTTGAGAGTCTGCCTCCAACCTACAGAAAAATTCTTTGTCCTGACTTATGGTTCAGCCTACTAGGAAGGGGGAAGGGAAAGGCACTCTCTGTAACCAAGGTTGCATAAAGAAGCACCCCACTTTTAGCTGAAAGGTGACAAATTGAATTTATATAAGTTTCAGTTTTTCCCATTTCTGCCACAAGTTTCCAACAATTTAGCATAAGAATAAGAGGAAAAAACAAGTATGGATCATCGTGCTCTTGTAATTGATTGCTCTGTCTTGATCAGATACAAGATGTAGCCTGTTCTGCCTTCCTTTTCCTCCTGCCCTTATAGCTGTCAAACTCCACCAACTTGCTTTTTTGCTGATAACTACTTTTAGAGAGCATATATCTTCTTGTACCTCCCTGTGTCTCATCTGTGAAGAGGTACTGCAAAACTGAGAGGTTTTTTCCCCCCCTTCCACACAGAGGTTCTTCTCCTCCTGTGTCACTGATAAAATGTTCCAGACATCGCCTCGGGCATTATTGGCATTGCTGTTTCCAGCAAGTGGGAAGCTGTGAAGAGAAGGCCTTAGATCTCCAGCCTCAGGGTTCCATCATTATTTTGCAAAAGTCAATTTGGATTAAAGCCATCTCATGGCCCTGTATGTATTGAATGGGGAACAGTAATGATTCTTCCCATCTCTGGCCTCCTGCCCTGCCCGTGCATGCTTTGACATTTAGCAGCAGAAAAGAATCTTCTGTGTTCAAAACCAAGTGGCCCCACCAGTCCTGTGAAGGAATATGTGCTTCAGATTCTTTCTTTGTCTCTCCTCCTGTCTCTTTTGATGTACTTTTGCTAGAGCATGAGGAAGGTTATCTTTTGAGTTCATGAATTCCCCCTGGTGCTAGATATCTTCCCCTCCCTTACTAGAGAGGGTGCTTTTTTTTTTTTTTCTTTTAAACATTTTTAACCACTGCTTTGTCTGATGGTACATCCAGAAACTGCTAATCTTATTATCACAAACTTTTTAAGATGAAGTTTGTCTTTTCCTGCTCAGAGAAAGATACAGGGGTCATTGACCTTCTTGGGTAGTTTGAAATGAGATCAGGGTGGGCAGGAGGAGGTATCTAATAAGTGAGTATTTGGATCAAGGCAGCAATTTTTTAAAAGTAACATCAAGTATAGGATATTTCAGTTGCTGGGAGAAAGTAACCTTGAATTGTTCTACCGAACGGAGGATGTGTTTTTAACTTATTTAAGCTAAGCATGCAGCTAGGCGCCCTTTTTAGCAATTCTGTACATCTAAATAGAAAGAATTATATGTTCAGCATCTTTCCCTTGTTATCCCTTCTCATAAATGCTTGACTGGGCACTATGCATTGCAAAGACAATAAGATGCTTTGTATAGTTCTGTGACACTCAGCATTAATGAAGACCAGGCAACATTTATTTGAGGGTTCAGATATAGAGTTAGGTGTTTGACTCTGGTGCTTGTAGTTCAAAACCTGCTCCTAATGCTATATAGAGCATTACAGCAAAGACAAATGATTTGTCTCAGTATCCCATCCTATAACTTCATAGCGCACATGAGCAAACTAAACCCTTTCAACTGATGTGAATTTGTTGTGTGCACACCAGTGAATGAATTACAGTATAAATCCAATATGGCCAAAAAAAAGCCCAAGGTTTGTAATGCAGAAGTAAATAATCACAGTGGTATTGTCAATCAAATACTAGTTATATTTGACCGTGCAGAAGAAATATTGCTAAGAGGAATCCTTGTGCCAGAGTTAAGCACAAAATAGGAATCCAAGATCCTAGACCTAAAATGTTTAAATTTTCACAAGAGTCTACTTACTCTAAAAGGCTGAAGATACTTACATAGCTAGCTTTAACAGTTTTCAGAAGTAGTTTTTGATCCCTCTATCCTCCATTTCATTTGACGACAGTGGCTTCAGCGATTCTGTTCCTAGCTGTTTGTTTTTGTGTTAGATTGACCAACTCATGTAGAATGTCAAAACACTTACACAGCATCTTTAAACTAGGGGTTATTGTTATTGAGAAAGTTCTAGGTTCCACAGAGAAAAGAAAAGATGTGACCCCTCCACAATCTTCCCTAGCCGTTCAGCTGGGATTCAGCATAGGCCTTCTGGGTAGGATAGATTTGAAAGAGAGGAATGTCCTACCAGCCGCGTGATTTTCTCCTGTAATGGTTACATTTACCAGCTCATCTCTGACTTGATTAACATTGCTTCCCTCCAGATAAAATACTGCTGATATTTTTTCTTCTTGCTCATTAGATCTGACCATGTCACTACAGTCTTCAAATCCCTAAACAGCCTCTGCTTTGCCCATCACTGATCAGGCTGCTCATCTTCACATGAAGCTCTTGCCCAGCTTTGCCTTCTCTACATTCTGGATGTTCTTCCTTAGTGCCTCCTTATCCCTTCATGATCAGGGGTTACCTCATTGCCCTCCTTTTCTCCTTCCCATTGTTCCATCTTTACATCACCCTTCATGCTATCTCTGCGCCTGAAATAACCTCCCAGCCTTAGCAAGCCAGCTTTCTTGTCTGCAGCACTGAAATCTTAACAATCTGAAAGTAAAACAGTGCTTGTGCATGTAGTTCCTTGGAGGATCAACATCTTTTTGTAAACAGAAATGTTTGAATTGCCTTAAAATTATTTGCGTAACACCATCTGCCACAGAGTTCTTGGTAATACTGTTGTTGAACTAGCATCAAGATATGTCTGCCTACAAATAAGTAATTATCTGAAGCATGTTTTATGTGTCTGGAAATGCAGAGGCTTCCTATTGGTGGAACCAATAGTGTGTTATTCACAACTTCTCAATGTAGATAAGTGCGCTCGAAAAGCTCTCTCTAATGTTATTTGGTGTCAGTAATTTTAAAATCCAAGATGTACTATATCAGGTTTCTGGATGTTCCTTTAAGTTGGAAGGAAATTAGATGCAAAATAAACAATTCCTTCTGAAATGTTAAATCTGATACCTGACCCAATAATTTGTTGGTGATTTGAAGAATTCAGATTGCTGAGTAAGATAATACTTGTTTGTTAATTTGAGATGGGTGGGCTTTTTCATAAACCATATTACAGTGGTAGAGCTCTTAACTGGCCATGCACATTTTTAAAGATGCATGCATAACTCCTAAATAATCAAAAGTATTCATAGAATATTAGCATTGGAAGGGACCTAATGAGGTCACCTAGTTCAGCCCCCTAATCCAAGCAGAACAAACCCCAAATAAATCATTCTAGCTAGGGCTTTGTCAAGCCGTGCCTTATGCATAGTGGTAAATTCATCATCCCCCTATATTCAGTGTTCCAAAGCACTAGGTTTGCTGAGTTTAAATTATATTGTGCATTAGAGGTCTGAAGCCTTGCTGATTAGATTTTGGAAAGTGTTGCTCAAAAGCCTTGAAAATTGAAGCCATTTACCCAAAGAGCTATCACAATTGGTTCCTTTCCTTCCATGAATGTTCCTTAACCCTGGAGCAGGGTGATCAGGTGTACAGCACAGGGCTAGTTCATTTTCCAGGACTCTCCAAGAGGTTTGAAATCAGTAAATTGTTAAAATGTTTGTGACACAGACACTTGCCTTTCAGGAACTAGACTCATACTGATGGGGCCAAAGATTTTCAGAGTGGGCTGAATTTGAACCAGTTATCTGGATGAGAAAGACTCCATCTCCAATCCATGACAAATACCTTTAATCTGTCAGTCCTTCATAACAGATTTCCTTTAAAATTGCTGTTTATCTTAAATACATGTCCGTTTTGCGGATAATTGTTTGAAGCAATCTTTCTATATCCAAAAGTGTAGGTTATCTCTCTCTGAGTATGCTAATGCTAGAACCTGATCAGACATCAAAATAAAGGAACTGAGGTGTGCAAAAGGAAGCCAAGGTGAGCATGGTGTTTAATGCTCCCACTGCCTTTGAAGGTTAGAGAAATCTGTTCCTATACAGTATTGAGTCAAAGATACAAAAGATGGCTGCCTGCATTCAGTAAAATGATATTCCTAGCACTGAAATGTTAATACAAGTATGAAAAGACAAGATAGTTTATCACACCCATAGGATCCTGCAGTAGCAAAAGGGGCAGCTCCTGGCCTATTTGTCGCTCCATTGTACTATACTTAATTGAGACATGACTGTCGTTTATAAAGGTAGGGACTCACATTTTCTTCCATTATTACGCCAGTGCAAAGCAAGCACAACTCAACAGAAGTTAGTCAGAACTTATCCTGAAGTACCTGAGTTTAGGATCTGCTTCTGGAGTAGTGATGAGTGGTGCATTATGGAAATATGGTCCCATTTCAATTCCAAGATAGTCCTGAGAGAGGGAAAGTCAGCTCTGCCACTAAATGGTGCCTTCACAGACTTGGAAAGCCCTAGTGTACCAGACTGGATTGTTTCCGTCAGCTCAATGTTACTTACGAACCAGTCCAGTCTGCATATGAGGAAACTAATTTAAGGATTTAAGCAAGCCCCTCTAACCATATTAAAATGCAATGGAGTGTGGGTGCTTAATCTCAAATCCTAGGCTAAAAAGATTGTCCTCTTTTTTTAAAAAAAAAACAAAACCAGAGGGTCTCGGGGAAAGAATGGGGAGGTAAGAAATAGATGAACAATAGTCAGACTGTGACACCTGCACAAGTAACACACTATCTTGTCTTCACTGGGGTTTTACTGTATACACCACAGACTAAGAAAATATCTGTTTTCCTAAAACCCACTCTAGGCTACTGGGAGTGCAAGCAGATGGGGATCCCCTGAAACAATTATGGGAGCAGAGTCGTGCAGGGTGGATGGGGTGATTGGTGGGTGACTGGAAAGAAGGACTGGTAGCAGGAAGTGAGGAACCAGACTTGGGGAAGTAATCTGACTCCTGCCCAGTGGTGTCACTCCCGCTGTGTCCAGTGTGTTCAGCCTCCTACCTTTCTCCACTAAGGCTTTATAGTCGCACATTTAAAATATCGCCACGATCTCTCCTGAATGGGGTTTATCATCCAGAGATGTCACATCTGTGTGTTTCAGATGAGGTCATGTCTCCTGTCTCATCATGATGTGAGGGGCCTCTCCCTTGGGCATTCTGCAGTGGCAGAGAAGTGGGTCTGGATTCATTCAGTCTGCACCAGGCTTGGCTGCTCTAAACTGGGTTGGTAGCTGGACCTTTCCTCTCTGTACTCAATGAAAATGGAAAGCAGGGGTTTCGTGGCTTAACTGCCACTTGGAAGCCTTAAGACCCTGCAAAGTGCCTCGAAGATAACGGGGAAGCACGTCCATTTCCGTGTCTGTGTAAATCTGCAGATTTCTGCAGGCTCCCATCTCTTGTGCCTTGGTTGATCTGTAGCACTGCGCCTCTCCAGCTCCCTGGAGACACAGACGTGGTGGCTAGCTACCATTGATCGCTCCCGGCCCCTTTGTCTGAGCCATATTATAAAACCCCACTAGCAGCAAGGCCAGGGGGCAGGTGCCCTGCCCTAGATCAGTGGTCCTAAACCTTTTGCAGGTTTGGACACACTTGGTGGTGCATCGCAACCCTACAGCAGTGGTTCCCGATCTAGTCTCTTCTGTGGCACACCTTAATAACTCTGATTATTTTGAGGCACACTACCATATAGTCTCTGAACAGACTCATGCATATTCATGAGCTGATCCAGAATTCTTTAAGTAGTTGTTCAGAAAATTATCTCAGGCCTGAGGGCACACCCGTGTGCCATGGCACACTGGTTGGGGGAAACTGCTCTACAGGAGACATCAGGCCAAATCCATCCATCTCTGTGACACCCTGCTGAGTAGTGACACAGTCATGTGTCTGGACACAATGGTTGGGAAGCTCTGCCCTAGATCACTGAAAGCAGATGCTGACTCTTGGGAGGGCCATAAGTCTTTCTTGGGATATCAGTGATGAGCGACCCACCCTTATTTCAGATCAGCAGCACCTAAACCAGTGCAGCATATTTTCACCTGGAATGACGCTTAGCAAAGGAAGGCTCTGGCCTGGATGAGATGCTGTAGCAGCCCCTTCAGACCTGGAGAGGTGTGGATTTTTGACTGCTTTGCCATCTTCTAACAGCCTTCTCCAAGCCTGCTGCCTAAGGACCTGGTGCAGCTGCCACTGAAAGCAGTGGAAAAAATAATCCCATTGACTCCAGGGGCAGTTGGATGTGGCCCTAATTGGCAAGCCAGCCACCTTTCAGTCAGAGCATGTATTGCCTCTCCTTCCCTCCCCCCCCACCAGCTTTAATTTAATCATCAGTAGATGGTATCTCAACACCCCAAACTGCTCTAACACAACACCTTAGTGAGAGATGGACAATCTGTTAGTCTGAGCAAAGCTTTATTGGGAATTTGACATAGACCAATTGATGGGGACAGTTCCAGGGGCACTTCAAGGAGTAATCCATGCCCCTTATCCACTACCTGTGAGTTGTCTTCCTGACCAAGGAAGGAGTCCTGTGGCACTTAAAGATTACCAAATTTATTTATTGCATGAGCTTTCCTGGGAGAAAATCCCACTCGGTCAGATGCTTTGAAGAAGGTGACTGGTTTCTGCCTGTGTGTGCAGGGTTTGCTGGCTGAAGAGTGCACTTTGCCATACATTCTTGAAGGGGTAAAATCTGCAGTTGACTGTTTAGGTTAAAAGTCAGGTGAGAAGAGGCAGCTCTCTTGCTTGGAGTCTGGCTGATATTTACATGGATAAAATCTCAGCGTGTTAAATAAAATATTTGGTTTTCACCCTTTGAAAAGTGCTTTTGTGTGTTGTGGTCTTGATTTCACCTGTCCTTCTTCTTTTACAGAATCATCTTGGCCAGTTACAATTTAGATCACCCCTTCCTAATTTTCTTAGGGCTGAAATGAGTCTGATAGACAGAAGCAGGGAAATAGTTTCTCGGTTTCTTGTATCTAATGCTATAGTTTAATTGCAAAGTTCGTGTGATGTGTCTGTATCTGTAACACCGTGCACAGATGGGGGAATCAAAGACTAAAACGTTGTGTATTGATACCAGATATTGAGACGTGCTGAGTCTTTTTCATTGTCTGGAGATTTCACTGCCGCACTCTCAATAGTGATGATCCCAGGCAGTCCTTGGTAACTGTGGTAGGGGGTTTGAACTAACTCTGTTTGGATTTAAGGCTAGTGGAAGGCAACTGGCTCATCGGGATTGCTTCCCTAATGGGAGGTGTTACCTCCTCCTCCTCCTCCAGTGTCTCTTGACATCATTTCATCCATCGGAGTTAAAAAGAGAGAGCGAGAGAAAGGAAGAACCCAGCCCATCTGTGAGCAACCCACAGCAGCCCCTCAGCTTTGCTCTGAGAGCTGCACCGGGGCAGAAAAGCTGAGGGGTGAATTGATCTTCTCGCCCTCCCTGGGGATGTGATTCCGGCCAGATTAAGCAGACTCCGAAGTTGTGCCCAGATACATTATTGCTCTTAATCTGAGAGTGCATCAGTCGGTCTGATCACTGGGCTGCTGAGACGCCTGATCCGGTGAAGAGAGAAGCTCTCGAGGTGCCTTGGGCTCTGTGTCGGTGGGTTTGGCCCATGGGATTTCTTCCGCCCTTCGCATCAGGACTGATGTGGAGTGAAGTGTTTCTAATATGAACTGGCGCCTTGGCATCTGCTTTTCGCTTCCACTGATCTTGTTGTGGGTGACCCCAGAAGTCGCTTCCTCGTGGTGGTAAGTTGTGCAATTAGGAGGCTTTCATTTGCTCTTCACGAAGGTGGGATAAAATCATTGGGGAATTAGAAGACGGCTGTTCAGATGCAAAAACTCCCATTCTAAATCAATCCGAATTATGCTGTCTTCTCTCAGCTTCTCCTTCCCTCCCGGCTCCCACTCCTCTTCCCCAGCCTTAACGAGGAAACGTCTGTTTTACTCCATGTCTGAAGAGGACTCTTTGATCTGAGAGCAGGTCAAAGCTTTTGATCTGCAAACAGGGCAAAGCAGCTCTACTGCCTGGACGGTAACAGTGCCGGCAGAGGCAGTTGGAGGCTGATTAAAACACACCCTCCTGTCCCCAACTTTGCGTACACTTCAGGGATTAATTCTCCTTGCTTGAATATCCTTGCTCCTTTATTTATTTGGCATGTCCCAGGGCAGCTGCAAAATGAACTTGCCAGACAGTGTCTCAGGTAAGAGGTGGCCAGGTGCCGGGGGGATCACTGAGGTCTGCTGCCTTCCCTGGCTCAGAGTCGGATTCAAGAGCAGACCTGCTCAGCCCCTTGCTCCCCTCCAGCCTCTTGCCCAGGGGGAGAAAATATTTCTAGCTGACTTTAAGCTCCAAATGAATGGGGGAGCCTGGCCAGACCACAGCCCTGGTCCAAAAAAAGACTGAGGCCGGTTCTGACACTTCTCAGCCAGCTGCAAAACAGGGCTAAGGAAGGGGGGAGCCTGCAGAAAATGGGGACTTAAACCAAACCAGAGGAGTCGCAAGGTCCCTTTGTAAAGAGACACACCAGGGAGTGCCTTGGGCTTGGCAAGGCTTGACACCGGCTCTGATTTATCAGGGGGACCAGCTTTCAATTAAATCGCTACTTTCCCAGTTACTTTTTGTACTGCGAATATCTTTAACGATTTGCTGATCACATACAATAAGGAAAATCCGAGCCTGTTTGATCGCTTCAAAAGACACCTAGGGCAGTTTGGGTTTTATCACAGATACCTCTCTAAACATTTCAGGGCTAATAGGGAACATCTGGCCACAGCTGGTGATGTAATTTTAAAAATAACTGACAAACATCGGACTACTTTAGGGAGACTTGGGGCTTCAACCAGCGCGCTAGTAGCGCAGCCGGCAAAGGGGTGTTTCAAGGGTCTCCGTCCAAAAAAGCCAGCGGGGTTTAAATGAGACTCCAGATTAAAGGGACCCTGGCAGGGGGCCGGGCGGCCCGTGTGGACGGGGCCGGGGCCAGGCGCTCCGGCCTCGGCTCTCGGGGGGGATCAGGGGCCGCCTGGCAGAGCAGGCGCAGGGGCCTTGGGGGCCCGGACTGTGATCGGAAATAAAGGGGCCAGCTCCGGCCACACCGCCCGTGTCCGCCTCCCCGCGTCTGCCCCGGCAGCTGAGCCCAGTGCCCGCAACTGCCCATCCCCGCCCGGGCCCAGCCAGCGTCCTTCCCGACAGCCCCCTGCCCCCCAGTGCCCCCCAATAACCCCCATCCCCACCCAGTGCCCCCCAATAGCCCCCATCCCCA
>ML682013.1:16967652-17073149 GCA_007922195.1 Podocnemis expansa
TTCCCAACAGCCTCCCATCCCCATCCACTGCCCCCCAAGAACCCCATCTCCACCCAACACCCTTCCCAACAGGCCCCATGACCCCCAGTGCCTCCCAACAGCCTCCCATTCCCCACCCAGTGCCCTTCCCAACAGCCCCCATCCCCAGCTGCTGCCCCCCCAATAACCCCCCCATCCTCATCCAGCACCCTTTCCAACTGCCCACCACCCCCACCTAGCCCCCTTCCCAACAGCCCCCATCCCCAGCCACTGCCCCCCCAATAAACTCCCATCCCCACCCAGTGCCCTCCCAATAGCTCCCATCTCCAGCCAGCACCCATCCCACTGAGCTGTTGCTCCCCACAGGTACATGGGGGCTCTGGGCTCCTCGCGGGTGATGTGTGACAACGTGCCGGGGCTGGTGAGCCGCCAGCGGCAGCTGTGCCGGCGGCACCCGGAGGCGATGCGCTCCATCGGCCTGGGCGTGGCGGAGTGGACGGCGGAGTGTCAGCACCAGTTCCGCCAGCACCGCTGGAACTGCAATGCCCTACACCGGGACCGGGGCCTCTTCGGCAGGGTCCTGCTGCGCAGTAAGTACCTGGCCACCTGTGAACCAGACTCCCCCTCCCCAGCACCCTGCGCCGGGGCCTGCCTGGTCACCCAATTGGCTTCAAGTGGGAGATGCTGCACCTGCGGCACAACTGGCAGCAGGTGGGGCCCCAGCTGACACCTGCAGCACCCCGCACAGGCCCAACCCCAGGCTCCCGCACTCTGTACTGTATGCCTGGCACATGCCCAGCCTCTGTCGGTGCTAGGCGGATCCACCTAGTGCACATTGCACAGGCTGGGCCAGCGTAGGAAGGCTACACGCCAGGGGGCTGCTGTCACCAGAGCAGAGACTTGACTCAGCACCAGACACATGCCTATGGGGGAGTTGGGGCTAGGGAAATCCCTGCAGGGATACTGGCTGTCCCTGCACTTCAAGTGGGGACTTTACATCCCCATTAGCCCTTAATGATGGGCTGTGCCCCACTGGCAGGGGCAGCAACCCCTGTTGCTTTGCTCTCCTGTCACCCGGCCCCTGGGAGTGCTTTCATGAATTTGCGTGTCATCCTTGCACAGGGCCATGCTAATCCTCTCTGCATCCGTCAAAAGCTTCCTGCCGGGCACATCTCCCTGTGCCTCTCCTTGGGAGTTACTTTATGGCAATTGTAACTGAGGCTGTGTCCTGCTGGGAGGCGCTGAACACTCCTTGGCCCCACCCAGGACCTAGCTGGCCTTTGCAAAAGGGGTGTTGTCACCAGCAACTCAGCCTCATGAGCTTTGCCTCTTTGCAAAAGCTTTACCAGTAAACGTGGAGACGCCGGGGCTTGCAGTTCTTGGCTCCATTTCCAGCCTACAAAGCATTAAGGAGGTTACAGAATGTTACTAAAACTGACAGTATTTGAAACATGAGAATAGCCCCTGTGAAATATTTCTAGGTTTATTTCTTGAAAACCCTCTTTCTTGAAACTTTAGTGTCAGAAATGGGGGTGGCAGGGTGATCAGGTCAATTTACAGGTAGTCCACAATTATGAACTTGACATGGGGATTCATTTACTGCTTTGGCACCCTACCCATTTGGTACATATTGTCACACAACTGGATTGACTTTAATGCAGCTGGGACCACGTACATCAGCTGGATATCTACCCCTTTGAAACAACCAAGGAGTCCTGTGGCACTTAAAGCCTAACAAATTTATTCATTGCTTGAGCTTTCAGTGGGAAAATATCCCCCTTCATCAGATGCTTTTAAATTCATTCGTACCACTATCATAAGCTTTGTCAGCGTCACATAATTTCAGGAGGAAAATTACTGCGTTGTTCTGTGTCCAGGGCCAGCTCTACCCATACACCAATGAAGCCCTGGCTCAGGGCACCACGGAGCCACACCGGGGTTGGGGCGGGCCAGCCCAGGAGCCAAACCCTGTGCTCCCGCCCCTCACCGAGCCAGCCACTCTGCCCCCGAAGCAGCGCAGGCCAGCCTAAGGGACAGACTCCACTCACTCACCCTGCCCCTGGGGCAGAACAACCAGCCCAGGGAAGGGGAAGAGAGCAAAGTCCACCCCATGGACTGGCCCACTCTGCCTCTGGGCTGGCTGTTCCCTACCCTGTGGGTGGGGCATGCTGGCTCAGAGTGGGGGGGAGCCATAAAAGCGAAAGCCAGTTTGGGGCACCACAGCCTCTTGAGCCAGCCCTGTCTGAATCAGGTAAGGAACCCAAAATATCTACTATCAGGGGTAGGCAACCCCCAGCACTCATGCTGATGGGCAGGGCCATCCCTGGGGGGGGTGCGGGGCCCTGGGCAAATGGGACCTCCATGGGGCCCCCCCCATCCTCCCAACCCCCCCCCAAATTGAGGGCAGGGCTGGATGGCACAGGGGAGGGGCAGACCTCTGCGCTGCCCCCCCCACCAGGGACCAGGTGAGCGGTTAAAAGGGCGGCCCAGTGCAGTGCTGCCAGTCCCCCACTACGTGCGCTGCTCTGGGCTCTGGGCTGGTGCAGCGGGGAGGGGGCAGGAGGCAGCGCGGCCGGGGGGGGGGGGGACCACAAATGCCCCCCCCCCCCCCCCCCCCCCGGGCGCCCAGCCCACCGCGTGGGGCGGGGGGGGGGGGGTGGCCGGACTGGCAGCTCTGCACTGGGCTGCCCTTCTGGCCACTCACCTGGTACCTGGCTTGGGGGCGGCTGGGCAGCAGCGCAGCCACACGGGGCCCCCAAAGCTCAGGGCCCTGGGTGGCTGCCCCAGTCACCCTCACCTAGGGACAGCCCTGCTGACAGTGGCACTTGAGCCCATTCAGAGTGGCACCTGACACCGCAGACTTTGTCACTTCTGCCACCTACAGACACTCTGGATGGCTTCTTTCAGGGACAGCAGCAGTTCCTCTTTGCAGCGTGTCACCACTCTAAGCAGCTTCTTTCCACAGTGTGCCATGTCCTCTGTCCCAGGCGTGCCACTGAGAGAAGCTACTCCAGGCAGATTTCAGTGGCATGCTTGGGAAGCTCAGCCTACCCCCCTTAGCTACGGCTGCTGCCAAAGGTTTAGGCATCCCCCACTTTTTTTTAGTGGAGCTGTGGAGGGAGGGGCAGAGGCACCAGCTGAGGGTGAGGAAGAAGAGGCTGGCACAGGCGTCAGTACAGGTTGCCAACCCCTGCATGCACTAGGTGCCTGTATTTAAGAAACCTTGCCTTGCATGTTCATGCAATCGTTGGTTTACAAGTAAGATTAAATTTATGTAACCCTATTATCATACAATGCAAAACATGCCTGGAATGTACTATATTAAACTTGCATCTTTCCTTTTGTAACTCACATTTAGCTATGACTCTCCTTTGTTAGAAGCTTAACTTCAAAACACGTGTGTGAAAAAGGCTAACTAGGGCTAACTTCTGCTGTTCTACTGACTTTATGGCCAAGATGATTAGGATGCATATGCAGGTGTATATGAAAGTGCTGAATGTCATCAATTGATGGTACATGGGAATAAATGGAAATGAAAGTTAATATATTTTCTAATGAGGAAATATTTTAAATACTTAAATATTTTAAAAATATTTGCTTACTGTCTCATTTGCTTAATAATTCCCTGTGAAGAGAACAAGCACAATCATTTCTTCACAGCATTTAGAGTCTGATCCTCTAGTCTTTGGGCAAAATTCCCATTGATTTCAGAGGTAGTTGTGCTTGAGTAAGAAATTCATACCAGGCTCAATATACTGAGATGAATGGTTTAGTTTGTGCTTACTGCTACAGGCAACCAAAACAAGCCAGTCTGCCTCTGCCACCCTCCTCTGCCAGGAAATTTGCAGAAGGACTGAATACATAGTGTCCCCAATAACTGACACCCCATTATCCTCTACCAGCTCCTTTATGGGTCAGCTTGTTTAGAGGTAACAGACATGGTTGTTCCCCTTCACTGCACAAACCAACCATCATGTATAACGGCCCATCTAGGTGACAAGTGGGGTTTTGTAAACACTTTGTGACACTCACATCTGACGCACTCGTGGCAGACTTTCCAGCTACAATCTTTTTTCATTGTCAAGACATTGTCAACTGAGTTTGTTGTGTCAGTATTTCCCATGTGACTTAAACATGTTTGGATCTGTGTATTCTGGGAAAAGCTAAGCAGACATCCCAAAGTGCCTCAGCAGGAGATAGGATGCAAAGAGTGTCACCAGCACCAAGTAGAGCAAAGCACCCTGGGATTTCTGCTGCCACACAAAGCATTGGAAAGAGGCCTGGTCAAACTAGTGACAGGCGTGGGCAGCATTGAGGTGGCAATGAGTGTTTTCTCTCTCTCTTAGGTGAATGACTGGTTGGTTCACACTCACATACTCTGGGTCTCACTGATCACCATGTATAGGGTCAAGATGGAATTTTTCCTTAGGTTAGATTGGCAGAGACTTTGAGGCAGGTTAGTTTTCCTCTGAACTGTGTGAGTGCAGTTCACTTGCCAAGATTATTTAGGTATAGCTCACTTCATCATTTCCCTACCATTGCAGGGTCCTCAGGCACTGGTGCACCTCAGCTTCTCCTATTTTCTGTCTGTGGCACATAACAAGCTAGTTTGTGTTGTAATATTGATTTAATTTTGGCTATTAAGTTTAGTGTGCAGATGCTGGGTAGTGTTGATGGCTTGTGATATACAGGAAGTCAGTCTAAATGATTTGGGGGTCTCTTCTGGCCTTCAATTCTATGACACACACTACGGCAGGGGGTTCCACCCAAACAGGAAGAAAACCATATGCCAATCCATGTTGCTGGTACTCGAATAAGTGGTTGGCCCTATCGTTGCTAACACACCATTAACTATGTTACTGTGGACACAGGTCATGTGTATGGTTACCACCTGTTTCACCTGTGATCATGCCTTATTTTAGGTATCTGTCTTGGGGAAGCTATGAAGTCTTCTGTCTTGTTAAAAGCGCAGATTTTTATGTTATCATGTCCCTGTAGGCTCTCCATACCCATTGTGGGGGGGAAGCCATGATGGCAGTGCCTGCTCAGAGGGAGGTCTAGCTCCAGGCCACCTCAGATCCATGGGAACAGAGCAGCTTGGGAGCAGTGAGTAAAGTTGGGGGGGGGGGCTTGGGGCTTGTAGTACCCCATCATTGCTGATTAGGTACTGGCTGTAAGGGTCACTGCTGGGCAGGAATGAGATAGATCCGGGCAGCACTCTGTCCTGTCTGGTAAAGTTGGTGCCTGGGGCAGCCCTTCAAGCAGAAGCTCATAGGGGCACATGCCCTCTTCATGCATAGGGTAGCCAACCTGGAAATGCCAAAGTCAGGTGGGCTGCAAAGAAGAGAGAGGACTCTGCCAATCAAGTGGCTGACACTACAGTTGGATTCCCCAACCATTTACAACCAGCATTAGGCTTATTTAGTCTGCAGAAGAGAAGATTGAGGGGGGATTTGATAGCAACCTTCAACTACTTGAAGGAAGATGGAGCTCGACTGTTCTCGGTAGTAACAGAGGACAGAACGAGGAGCAATGGTCTCAAGTTGTGGTTAGGGAGGTCGAGGCTGGATATTAGAGAAAACTTTTTTACTAGGAGAGTGGTGAAGCATTGGAATGAGCTGCTGAGGGAGGTGGTGAAATCTCCATCTTTGGAGGTGTTTAAGGCCCGGCTGGATAAAACCCTGACTGGGATGGTTTAGTGGGAGTGGTCCTGCCTCTGGCAGGGGGTTGGATTAGATGACCTATGAGGTCCCTTCCAACCCTATGATTCTATGATTCTTCACACTGGTTATCAAGAAATACCCTGCCCCTTTTATTGCATTTAAATCTCTGGCCCCCAATTAGCTACTAGGTCCAGTAAATAGATGTTATTAAAACTCTATTCCCTTTACCAAAGGTGTTCTTCTGCTCCCCAAAGGGTGATCCGCATAAGTTTGTATCTTACCCAAAACACCATGCTGCCAGCCAATCCTTTCATAACTAAAATTAAAGGTTTATTATAAAAGGAAAAAAGCAAATAAGGAGAGAGCTATTATATGGTCAATCGCTCAGATATATGCAAATAACCTTAACGTACATATATGTCAGAGTCTTAGCAGAATTGTGGAATTTGCAACCTTGTACAGTTTCTTGGGGGTACATCTACTACCTGGATGGGTCTCAGTACTTTGTTTTGTAGTTTCAGCTGTAGATGACTTGATCCAATGGTAGGAAGCGGGTATGAACACAAGAAGGAAATGTGTTGAAGCTGCATCTGCCTTGTGGCTGGTTTCAAACACAAACAGGGTTGGGTTAAGGGGCCCCAGGACCCTACAATACCCACCACTGTAGGGCCTCCTTGGTTTGGGGCTAGATCCCTACCACCATGGGTCACCCCATCTAGGGGTCCAGCCTGCCCACCATGGCACTCCATGGGTGGGCTGGCACTTGGGGCCTGAGGCCACTTTCTGCTGCACTCCCACCCCAACCCTGGTCCGACTAGTCTGCCCCCATGAGCGGGGCCAGCTGGTGCACAGAACAGCCTCCAGCGCAGCTCTCCATGACCCTGGAAGGCCATGCTGGAGGCCACACCTCACTCACTCAGTTCTGCCCCTCGAGCACAGCGAACATGCTCCAGCCTGTCCCACCCCTGGAGGCAGACCAGCTGGCCCAGGGGTGGGGTAGAAGCGCTGGGGATCCTGACCTGTGGCCACAGAGCACTGCCCCCAACAGTGCTGACAGACTCCCCCCCCCCCAGTGCCTCCCAGGCCTCACCAGTGCTGTGCTGAACTGGGCAAGGCAGTGGAGGGGCCAGATCAGGGCTTCAGCCCCTATACCCCCTGCTTTGGTCCAGCCCTGCAAGCGAGGTCACAGCAGATGGCTTTTCCATGCCTAAATGTTTCATTTGTATTAAAATTATTGAAAAGAAACATTTCAACAGTTCCAAATAATTTTTTTTTCCAGAAATGGTATTGTGTTAGAACATGAGTGTGAGGAGCCAAGTTAACAAACATGCTCTTATCATTACGTTGTAGTCGCAATAGAAAAGACCAAGTCTTGTTCAGCCCTGTGAGGCAGTGCAGCCCACATCTGGGTGAGGCCTCCAAATGCTCTGGCATATAAATGTTAAGCACTAATAAGTCAAGTCAGTGACTATTGGCTGAACCTTGTTCCCAGTGACTAGAGCTTATTCATGAGGAGATGTTACAGTGCAGAATTTTTCTTATGTACACCGATTACAAAGTCATGGTCAGTATTGTAATGGCAACTAATTTGACTCTTTGAAGTCAAAATTTACATGTTTTAACAGAATAAAAGTTTGTAGTGAAGATAAGCCCTTTATTCTTAGTGGGCTTAGCCTGCTGAAGGCAAACCTCTCCTGCCCTTTCTAGCTTTAAAGACCACTTCTCAGCACAAACTTGCTTTTCTGACTGTTGTCTTTTGCAAAAGGTCTCACTTGTGCAACTTAAATCCTTTGGTGTCCATTAGCTGTTTGAATTACTTTTCAAAACAGATATTTGGTATTTGTGTTTTTCTCCAAAGAACAGAGATTACTACTTAATGCAAATAGTTATATAGTTTATTTCAGGTACACTGAATGGTGCTTTTTTAAATAGCTGAGGTAAATAATTTAATGTGCTTTAAAAACGGTTTCCTGATTTTTAATAATGAGACTGGTGGAAGAAATGAACTGTAGTCCTTTTCTGCCCACAGTTATAAAATTATAACTGAAATGAGCAAACTTTAATTCTGAAATGTGCAAGAGCTGCAATACTGTGCAGTATTTTAGTGTTACTGTTATTAGTGACATGCAGTATACTTTTAAAGCCTCATGTTTCTTGATATCATCATTTTTTCTTTTCCAAACTGCAGAGAGCACTTTTTCTTCAAGTTGTTAATACGCCTATTGGGGCAACCATTAATAAGTACACATACTCGTGATGAAATACAGCACTGTTTGAAAGCAAGAGAGTATTAAGACCCCTAAAAAATTAGATAAGTCAATACAGCACAGCTGTGTATTATCCATTAGTACTTATTATTAAAAGAATTTCAAATAGCCAGTGCACAGAAATATGTACCTTTCACCTTATAAGAGGGCATAGTCCGTAGTGTCATAAAGTATTTTATCAGAAGATAGAACTGCACGAGCACATGACAGGTGGAGGTGCAATTGTAGAGCCAAACAGTCCTCCTTATCATGCAACTAGTCCTATTGATTTCAGTGGTTCTAATTTGCACGTATAAGGTGAAAATGGCATCTAGGTGCAAACTTGTTTTCTTGTAGCACAGCCAAAGATTTTCAAATCCAGTAAAACCAGCTGTCCTAATAATGTACATGTACAACACAATTGATCTATGAAAGTATATTAATAAATACTAGTTACAAAGTTGTAATGCACCTGTGACCCAGGTCTCCAGGGATAATTACCTGAGGGAAAAAAAAGCAAAGATCAGGGCAGGGAGCAAATTCTCTCAGTACTGATGGGTGACACAAAGTCAGGCTTCCCAATCAGTCACAAATGATGCTTCTGACTCTTCTTCACACTGGCTATCAAGAAGCCACAATAAAATACAAACAGCCCCCTTTACTGCATTTCAGCAGTTGGCTCCCAAGTGGCCACCGGGTCTAGAAAGAGATAAGTTACTTAAAACTCCAATCTCTTTACACAAAAAAGTTCTTCTGACCCCAAAGGGCCAGTCACATTGCCAGAACAATATAAGTTTGGATCTAACCCAAAATACCACACTGCCAGTAAATCCTTTAGTAACTAAAACTAAAGATTTACTATATGAGGTAAGAAACAAACCATGAGAAATGTTAAAGGATCAGAGCAAATCACATACATACAATGATTAAAAGTACATGTAAGTCCATGGTAGATGAGTCTGCAGCCTTGTGTAGTACCTCTGGTATACATCCAGTACCTGGATGGGTCTCAGACCTTTATTCCACAGCTTCAGTTGCAGATGAATAGATCCAGAGGTAGGTATTGGTTGAAAGTTGAATGGACTGAAGACAAAATGGAGGTATCGCCATGGCTTTTTATCCCCTCTGGCCTTTTCCACGCTGTGTGTGGAATTTTGCAGAAAAAAAAATGTAGACTGCATCTGATAAAGTGGATTGCAGCCCACAAAAGCTTATGCCCAAAGAAATTTGTTAGTCTTTAAGGTGCCACAGGACTCTCGTTGTTTTTGCTATAAACTATACAATAATTCTTAGCAATTTATGACCTTTCTGTCAGTATCCAGCATGGCATATCTCACCTGGATTATTGACATATGGATGCTAAATAATATAATACATGAGCCTATAAATCCAGGCAGTGTCACAGCACCTCAGTCCAATACTTCTGTAAATGAGCTTTTGCTAGAGTGGGGACTGAATTCAAGCCAGATGTAAATCTCTAGTGAAATCACACCATGTCTGAATTTAACCCTTTTGTACACTGTACATTCCAGTGCAAATGGATTTTAACCATTAAAAGCACTTGGAACAGAAGTTCCCAATCAAATTGAATATTTCAATGATTTTAAGGCTAGCCTTCTTGTTTCAGGTAGCCGGGAGTCTGCCTTTGTATATGCCATCTCCTCTGCTGGAGTTGTTTTTGCAATCACAAGGGCATGTAGTCAAGGGGAATTAAAATCATGCTCCTGTGATCCTAAGAAGAAAGGATCTGCCAAGGATAACAAGGGCAACTTTGACTGGGGAGGCTGCAGCGATAATATTGACTATGGTGTCAAATTTGCCAGAGCATTTGTGGATGCCAAAGAGAGGAAGGGAAAAGATGCCAGAGCACTAATGAATCTTCACAATAACAGAGCTGGAAGAAAGGTAGGTGTGACACTTCCTACTTACTGAAACTTCTTCCCTCCTAAATTTCTTGATGTATAAAAAATGGAAATGTATCATTCTGGGGACATTAACCTGTGTGACTCATTAACATATCTCAACAATGCATTTGGGATAAAATTCATTCTAAAGAGGGTCTACAAAACCACTTACATTGCAACGTAAGGCCTCAGTCTTGGAAGGTTTTTTTACACACATACATTTATTTTTTATGAACAGTTTGTAGTTTTCCCATTGAAATCAGGGAAATTACTGTTGTTAGGAAATCAGACAAGATGATCTGATGGTCCCTACAGGCATTAAACACTATGACAGAGAGTCCCACCCAAGCAAGAAGACAACTACTTGAAAATGTGTGTTAAGCACTTGAATAAATCTTTCCAGGCTCAGAGTGTAAGCAAGGGTTTAACTGATGCCTCTATCCAGTGGTCAAAGTATAATTTGGTGGGCCCTGGAACCCTCTTAATTGGTGGGTCCCCTTTCCATATTGTCCGGCCCCCTTCCCGCATGTACGGGCCCCAGCCAAGGAAGGATGAGGGCACAGGATGTAGAGGAATGGCGCAGGGACAGGAGGTGGGTTGTTGAAGGGGTGGGGGGGGCAGGAGCAGCAGATGAGGGAGAGAAGGGGTGGGTGTTAGCAGGAGGTGGAGGGCTGGGGCAGGGGCAGTGGCAGGAGGTGGGGCAGAGAAGGGTTGGAGCAGGGGAGTTGGGGGGCTGAAACTATAGATGAAAGGGACATTGGGCCACTCGCCTGGCCATTGCCTCTCTGTGACTGCAGGGAGCTCAGGGACCCTGATCAAGACCGGCCTGGCAGGAGAGAGTCTGCCCCGCTGCTCCCTGCGCCAACCCCAGCCCCAGCCCACTTTGCCACCCTAGGTCCTGCATCCCGGAGCTGGAGCAGCCTCGGCCCCGCGCTCTCGGCTCCAGCCCCAGCTGCAGCCCCAGCCCACCTTGCCACCCCACGGACTGCAGAGCCGGAGCAGCCTCGGCCCCATGGTCCCGGCTCCCGCTCCTCCTCCAGCCTGGCCTGCCCCTGGGGTCCCATACCTGGCTGCCGGAGTGGGAGCTTCTCCCAGGCTGGGAGCTTTTAACACTTTGTGGGATAGTAAGCCAAAACGCACTGGAACTCAGCGTTTCAGCTGCTCTTTCTATTTTTAGGGGCCCAGGAACACTGGCCTCCTAAAAAATGGTGGGCCCCAGACCTGCATTCCAGCCAGAGCTGTAAGTGGCGTTTTGCCGCTCGGGGCATGTTCCGATCACAACGCGCCCTTTCCCATTAGTGGTGCTCAGACCTGCCACCGCAAAGCCGCCCCTTTAATAGTGCGGCTCTATTGAGCCACTTCGGGCTGCCCAGGGCTGCGCCCCGTTGGCCCCGCCGTAGTTACGGCCCTGATTCCAGCTTACTTTAACCCCTGTCTCTATCTTGCACATTGATGAATTCTCTGCTGGGTGAGTAAAGAAGACAAATCCTTAAATACACTTAGAGAGTGGAGAGCACACCAATGGATTGTCTTAGCTGCCAAAGAGCAAATCCTCTATGCCAACAATAAAATAAAACAGGACAAGGTGAATCCATACAGACACTATAAATACCCACACAAATGAGCAGAGAGAGGAGAAATTTACCTACTTCACTTATCTAAAAATGCAAATATTAAAAAATAAATAGAAACAAATTGCACTTGTTTAGCCCAAAGGCTCTGACTCAACTCTTATCTAAACAGTGTAATAAAATAACATCCTTTGAACTTCAAAAATCATCTTTATTTTTGTTAATGACTGATAATAAAATACTTATATCTTCTGGGCATATTGCCTACTTGTGCAGGGAGATGGAAAATACACATACTTGTTGTTTGCTTTGACATTATGAAGCACTCATAAATAATGAATATGGTCCATGTGACTGGAGTGTACTGCTTAATTATTCAAAGAGTATAGGAAAATCCATGATATACACAGTATGTGAAAAACTGTCTTATAGCTCACTGGAATCTGTGCTTCTTTAGCTAAACAGAATATTTACTTGTTAAAAATGAAAAATCTTGATGACTTACTTGAAGAATCTTTTCACCTGCACATTAAATAGGAACTATATATTTCACATTTTGTGTGATTATTTTAAAATATTTTTTTTAAAAATCCCTTAGAATGGGTATGAAGTCATTTTGTATTAACTAGCTTCCATAAGAAAAATGTGTCCCCTTTTAATTCCTGACGTTGGTTAATTCTGTTGAATGTAGATAGTTTTCTATGTTAGTTTTTTTCTGCTCTAAGAGCCCTTTTCCCCTTAGTTTCAAATGCTTGTACCCAAGACGTTATTTAGCCAGATGAAGCTATCCAATCTTGTGGTCAGTGAAAGAGAACTATATCAGTGTGTTTTATAGTGTAAGGAACTGACTGTAAAGGGTTGTTGTATATAAAACAACACTTGATTTTATATTGGTAACAGCTCTATGGTGGGGCACATCATTTCAGGATCCCTGTAACTTGTAAAAAAAATAAAGAAACATTAACATTGATCTGAAAAGGCACTATCACATCTAGTAAGTGAATAGGTTTGGGACATAAGATCAATGAAGAGACTTCAGCAGATGTTTTACACTTAAACTAGTCAAAAAAAAAAAAAAAGAAGAAGAAGAAGAAAAAAAACTCCACAGAGTTGCAAAGCAGATCCCTTCAAATGTGATTTTTAGAAGGGGGTTCCCATTTTGTTTAGTGGTTTAGGGTTAGAATTTGGCATCCTTGAGATGCCTCATTACCTGAGTGTATCAGCATATCTGTCCGTTACAGGTTTAGATGGTATAAAATTCTGTCCACAATTATTTTTCATCTGTGAAACAGGTAGGCCAGGTAGTGGTCCCTTTCAAAGCTAGACCCTTGCATTTCAGTAAATCAGAACATCCCATACGAATCAAATGAAGGACTATATTGTAAATAATTATCTAATCATCACTTAATAATAAAAAAAAAAACCTTCCTATATCTTAATGGCTGGCTTCTGATGTATGAGGCCTCTGTTCAGCAAGGTACTTAAACATGTGCCTAACTTTTAGCGCCTAGCAGTCTCATTAATTTCTGTTCATATGCTTAAAGGTAGACATGTGCCTAAATTCCTTGCTGAATCATGGCCTTATTTTGTAATGAGTCCATTGGTCAAGGTAGGGCTGTGAGAATGTCAGCGGCTGGTTTGAGGCAGAGTAATCTCATAAATTGTTTAGCAGCCACAGAAGAAAACCAAACGTGTTGGTCTGTTGTTCTGAGTGTGCAACGCCTTTACAAAGCTCTTGGTTGGAAAAAGGCCATTCTACTCTATTCCATCTCCATTGCCCTGGCTTCCTCCACCAACAAAGCCTAAAGTGCATGTACTTAATGAATCCTAAGAGTAGACCTCCAGCCATTTGTTTGGTAATGTTCATACAAATATGTTAAATGCCTGACACAAAGCTGAGACTACTTCAATGCTATTCAGCCTTTAAATAAAAGGTGAAGATGGCCTCAGGTCAAGGCAATAACTTTCTTATAAACAAACAAACAAGGAATCCTGTGGCACTTAAAGACTAACAAATTTATTTTTGCATGAGCTTTCGTGGGAGAAAGTCCCACTTTGTCAGATGCTTTGAAGATGGGGGAATTTACAGAATGGTAGGAGGAACCTTTCTCAAAATATTTGTAAAAGTAGGTGTTACACAAATATTTTACCTTAAAACAGTGTGTCAGTAAAAATGACTAGCTCACATCTGATGGGTTTGTCTGAAGATATAACACACTTTTAGTTCTCTGTGTAAAATTAAAATTATTAGGAAATAAGGTTAATTTCTAAACTACATTTCAGAAACTCTCTGTAGCTCTGGATAGGCACTCAGATACCATGTCAGATACCAGGATTAGATCTGGATGAGAAACAGGGCAAAATAACTATAAACATGTTTATATTGGATTTTGACCTTGTTTTTTCATTGAAATTTTGATGAAAAGATTAGTTGAAATTGTGAATTTCCTAATGTTTTAACCGATTTTAATTGAAGCAAAGGAGTTTTACAAAGTGGGTGACCTTATAAAAGTGAGATAGACAGGGCTGGTATGGTGTTACCGCAAGCCAAATAACAAAGCAGTAGAACCTATCGCATTTCCCCGGGGCTGGATTGTGTCTTTAGTTATGCATTCTATTTGACTTCAAGATGTTTGTGTTCTGTCACCACCGCTTAATGTCTATCCCAGAGCTGGTAAGGAAGGAAATGATTCCTCAGTAGTGTTGCCTGGATTTCAGGAAGACTGAAGATTGTTGATATAGTGAGTAAACTAAGCAGTAACTAAGCAGACCAGCCTAACCTTGTCAGGGTGACTCACTGCTGCCAGTGGGTGTCACTACAGACCGTGATTACGGGAGCCATTACAAAGCTGAGGCTGCAGGATCAATGGAAGGAGAGTAAAAAACCCATAAATTAAAATGTAGTCATGTTTATATTTCACTGGCTTTTTTGGCAGGCTGTGAAGCGGTTTTTGAAACAGGAATGCAAATGCCATGGAGTGAGTGGATCATGTACTCTGAGAACCTGCTGGCTGGCCATGGCAGACTTTAGGAAAACAGGAGATTATCTGTGGAGGAAGTACAATGGTGCAATTCAGGTGGTCATGAATCAAGATGGCACTGGTTTCACTGTGGCTAACAAGAGATTTAAGAAGCCCACCAAGAATGACCTGGTATACTTTGAGAGCTCTCCAGACTACTGTATAAGAGACAGGGATGTAGGTAAGCTTGACTCGCCACACATACATGGCTTGATTTCTGACATTTACTCTTGGAAAATAAAATATTGCCATCATTATTAGACTCACATATATTTCCCCCACTTTTTCCATCACTCGTTATTATGTAAAGTCAGAAGGACAGCTCAGTACAAGAGTGAGAGATAATATAGCTTCTCCACTAGCAAAATCCTGGCCTTCATTAGATTTAAAGGAACCAGTTGTACCAATATTGTGCATATTTTACTGGGTTTGTGGCAATGGGAACAGTAGTTTCCAACTAGGCTTTCAATGAGACAATCAAATCATTCCCCAAATGGACCCTGAACTAGAAATCAATCAATAAGATGACACAACATGACTCAGTAATATTATTTTCTCAAGAAAGGAGCTGGGTCTATGGTTGTATGTATTACCCTTTCCCTCTGAAGCACACTCTGTATTAGTGGTTCCTAGCCATTTTGGGTAACTGTGCTGTCTCAGTGTACTACACATCTTCTCCTATTCAACAGTGCACTCTAATCTGCAACAGGGCTTGTGTTACCAAATCCACTGTGACAATCACTAAGCTGTGGGGGACCTGGAGAAGTCCCAGTTCCACTTGTTAGAGGTTGCACAATTGAGCAAGAGACAGACATTGAGTGTTGTGATGTTTTCTTCCCAGGATCTGGTCTGGTATGCTGCTCTGCCTCCCTTATTGCCCTCTTCTAGACCCTGACTTATCCCACTTTGCTAGGTGGACTGCCACTCCAAGGCAAGTCCACGCCAGCCACTTGCATGTAATTGACTCCAGGCAGTGGATGGGCTCTCTACAGCCACTCAGGATGATCCCCCAGTGTGCACCCACAGCACCCAGATAACCACACCAGGAACTTCTGCCCTACAGGGATGTGGACCCTTCCCCAATTACTTTAGACTCATAGGCTATGTTCACACACAGGGGGTTATTTCAATACAAGTTGTTTCGATACAAGTTGTATCGAAATAATGCCTTATTTCGAAATAAGTTAATTCGAATTAACAGTTTGTTAATTCGAATTAAGGAAAAAAGCTCAAAGCAAAATAGCAAGTTCAGACAACAGTTATTTCAAAACAAGTCGTCGTTGTTTCGAAACATGTTCTGATGGGATTGTTTCGAAACAATCATTTCAAAACAACGTTGTTTCATCCCCACATGGGGTTTAAGTTGTTTTGAAACAACCTGTGTTGTTTCGAAATAAGACTGCCATGTGAACACAACCATAGACTTTAGTTCATGCATTTACCAAGAAATGGGAATACGGTAGTCTGCTAATTCACCCTCCCTAAAGTCACACAGTTTTAGATTAAACAAACACTAGCTTATTGATTAGAACATGATTTTAAGTGGGCATATAGCAAATCAGTGCATAATCATTTAATAAATCAATCAAGGATAATCACTATCAAATAAAAATGCAAAACACATTTTAAACCTGCATCAATGTACAACCAAATGTCATCATCCAAGATTACTCTCAAGTTGTTCATCTGAAAGATGGTTTTACATCCAGTCTCTGCCTGTCCATAGGCAGGGCCCAGTCCTTTTTGTAGATGTCTTCAAGATGGTGTCTCTCTGGCCAAAGAACCCCTCACAGTTCCAAGTGTCTCTGTTTGTTTAGAAAAGGCAGAAGACCTCCCTCTTTCATTTGCTGCTGTGTGGTTCTCCTTTTTCCACCTGAGTCAGGGAGCTCAATTTCCATTGCCTTTGTCATGTAGCTCTCCAGCTCCATGCTGAGAGACAGCCCTGATGGTCTGAGCCATGTAGAATTCCTGGGAACATGCTTCACATCTGTACACATACATGATGCTGCAGGAAACATGACACCACAGTCATGATGCAGAGTATGTTACGTACATTCATAAATGAATCCCTTGCATGGTATAACTGGCATCAAACTACACAATTACATTGAAAGTGAACAGGAAAGTTACACAGATCAGAGCATAGGAGTGCATGCATATCAGCTGGAGCACATCACAGAAGCTCCACGCTGAGGCAGGAAGGAGAAGTGCAGAATATACCAATGCAAGCCTGAAGTGCTGGTGCACCTCACTATTGGTTTCTATATTTCTTTTTAAATGGTTTGGCCCACCATGGAGAGCACAGTAGGAAATCAGACTCTGAAGCAGTATGAAGACCAAACTAGAAGAAAAGACATAAAGAAAAATGAACTTGAAACAATTTATATTATCTTTGTGTGGGTGTTAAAAGCTGAGAGCTTCAGACCTAATAAACACAGCTGTTTCTTCACGGCAAAAATAGTATTTTCCCAAGAAAAATATCTGCTGCATCTTTAACTCTTGTTTGCTTATTTATTTGCTGAGTGCCAGCAGTTTGCACAGTGCTGTATTGAAAACAGAGTTTCTCCTTCGAGTGCTTGCTCATATCAGCTCCAATTAGGTGCACGTGTACATACATGGCTGCTGGAAGTTTTTTCCCTAGCACGCCCCCTCCCTTCCAGGGTCTGCCACAGAGCCCCTTGGAAGCGCACCTCCATATCCCTCCTTATAAGGGCTTGTCGACCCTTCCCTCCTCAGTTCCTTCTTCTCACTGGTGACAGCTAGCTGGAACGTGAGCTTTCTCACTTAGAAATCTTCCCTAGTTCTTTTTGTTATCCCCCTTCCTTAGTAGTCTAGTTAGTTGTAGTTCTCCCTATGCTTATTTTTACTGGGTAAGGTGTTAAACAATTGAGGAAGGAGCAAAAGATCTTCTTTGCCTGGGCTCGGGGCATGCCTCAGTCCCCAGGCTTTAAACCTTGCAGCATTTGCAAGAAACCTGTGCCCAGGAGTGATACCCACCCTTCTTGCCTGAGGTGCCCGGGAGAGGAGCACTTACCTCAGAAGTGCAAGATTTGTAAGTCCTTTCAACCAACGACTGGGAAGGAGAGATTGCAAAAGATCAAGCTGATCCTGATGGAGTCTGCGTTGTGCCCCTCTCCCAGCCACTTGGACCCAGCTTCATCAGCGGTGGTGGCCATCAGTGCCCTGGCACCTAAGGCTGCCTCGAAAAAGATGAGAACTCTTGTCACCGTGGGTCCTTGGTACTAAAGTCTGCACCGAGACGTCATTCGTGTTTGCCAGTGCTGCAAAAGAAGCACCGAGCCGTCAGGGGCGGGTAACCCTCACCTAGATATGGGGAGAAAGGAGCCAGGGATGTGAGACCTAAGCTGGGCCACGGAGCCCACAATGCAAGGTGCTGGGGCTTTTTTGCCTTCAGCACTGGGCATGGCTCACTTGCTGGTTGATTCTCTGTATTAAAGTCTTTAAATCAATTTGAGGACTTTAATAGCTCAGTTATGGGTTTGAGGTTCATTGTAGGAATGGGTGGGTGAGGTTTTGTGGACTGCTGTGTGTGGGAGATCAGACTAGATGATCATATTGGTCCCTTCTGACCTTAGAGTCTATGAGTCTAAAACTGCCCCAGATGCCAGCTCCTGCCCAGGAAGCAGGCTTTTTAAGCATTGACCCAGAGATGGACCATTTGATGGTGGCAGAGGAGGAGATTGAGGTTGCCAGATCTCTGTCCACCCTGGACACACATAAAATGGCAAAAGACCTAATTGAGTCTACGGTGCCACAATGCCCTGAGAGAACCCCCTCAGCACTGTCTTCACTGAGCCACTCTAGGGGTAAACCAACGCCAATGCCTTGCCCCAAACTGGGACATAGAGCCTCGGGATCAAAGTCCTCAGTCCCCCCGTGATCTTCAAGGAGCCCCGCCCCCTCAGAATCAGAAACAGGCACTGTGCTTTGTATAGAAGCCAGACTTACTCAACTTCCTGGCACTGTGACAAAAACATCAACCTTTCCCGGTAACATGGGCATCCCAGTGGCAGAACCCTCCAGGTTGGCTCTTTTAGGCCCTGTGGGCCTTCCAAAAGCCTCAAGGACCCCAACCAGTGTGCTCACTGTTGACTCATCTGACACAGAAACCTGCAAGTGCTACATTAGGACCTGCACCATGTGATGACCCTGAGCTGAGTGAGGTACTGCGCTGCCCTGAGTTTTCAGCCACAGGAAGACTGATGCTGGTGCTGGGGATGACCTGGAGCTGCTGGATCTGTCTGACACAGGGGATCAGGACATTGAGGACATGGGCCGCTTAAAGGAATTATCTTTCTCGCCTTCTAGGGAAGCCGTAGCTGGGACTGCACCAGCCTCCCTCTCTGACGGTAATAAGGCTTATTAGGACTTGCTTAGGAGAGTAGCCCGTAACCTGGGTATCCAGACATCAGAGGTCACTGAGGAATCCTCCGACCCTATGATTGACATATTATCACCTGTGGGCTCTGCTAAGGTGGCTCTACCCCTTATAAAAATTATTGATAAAAACATGAAAGCTGTCTGGCAGGCACCACCATTTGATTCGGTGACACCTAGCAGGGTGGAAGAGAAGTACTTTGTCCCTCCTAAAGGCTATGAATTTCTATATATGCACCCCTCTCCCAGCTCCCTTGTGGTGGCTGCTGCCAATGATAGAGATGCTCAGGCACCAACCCCTAAAGCCAGAGAGACCAAGAGACTTGACTTGTATGGCAAGAAGGTGTATTCCACTGATGGCTTATTGCGTAGGGTGGCTAACCATCAGGCCATCCTTAGCGACTACACCTTCAACATGTGGAATGCCATGCTAAAATTTTTGGACTCCATGGTGCCAGATTCCAAGAAGAAATTCACTGCTTTGCTAGAGGAGGGTAAGGCTGTTGCGAGGGCCTCCCTGCAGGGAGCCCTGGACTCGGTGGATGCAGCCACCTGGTCCATGACCTCAGGGATCTCAGTGAGGTGTAGTGCTTGGCTGCAGGCATCAACCCTTCCCTTTGAAGTACAGCACTCAGTACAGGACCTTCCATTTGAAGGGAAATCCTTATTTTCTGAACAAACTGACTCAAAACTACACATCTAAAGGATTCAAGGACCATCTTGAAGTCTGTTGGTGCACACACATCAGCTACTCAGAGATGACACTTCAAACTACTGCCAGCCTCCCATCGATACCAACATCTGAGACAAGATCTGGGGTGTAGGAGAGCCAGGAGTGGTAACTCTACCACAGGCAGCAGAAAGAGATCGTACCACTCTTCTAATAGAAATGACGGCTCCTCTAAACAGACGCCAGGCACTAAACAAGGCTTTTGAAGATGTGCTCAAGGACACTGTAGATGTCTGCCAAGCACTAACTCCAGTGTTTTTGGACTGCTTATCCCACTTCTACCAGGCATGGTCCCATGTAACATTGGACTCTTGGGTGCTCTGCACAATGGAAAAGGGATATTCTATCCAATTCCTCTCAACCCCCCGATCCCATACTCCCCCTTCCCCATCCCTCTTCAGAGACCCCTCTCACAAGCAAATCCTGATGGCAGAAATTCAAAAGCTCGTAAATTTGGACGAGGTCCCAGCAGACCTGAGGGGGAAGGGGTTTTACTCAAACTACTTCCTCATCCCCAAACTGAAGGGAGATCTCAGTTCTATCCTGGACCTGAGAAACTTAAACAAATTAGAATAGAATCATAGGGATGGAAGGGACCTCATGAGATCATCAAGTCCAACCCCCTGGGGCTTGAACCCAGGATCTTCTGCATATTAAGCAGAGGTGCTAGCTACTACACTATTCATGAAGAGGTTAAAATGCCATTTGGTCTCCATGGCATTGATCATTTTGTCCCTGGATTAGGCAATTGGTACACTGCCCTCGACTTAAGAGTGCATATTTCCACATCTTGATCACACCAAAACACAGAAAATTTCTGAGGTTTGTGGTGGGCAACAACTATTTCCAATCCATGGCCCTCCCCTTTGGCCTGTCAATGGCTCCCAGAGTTTTCACAAAATGTATGGCTTTTCCACAGGAAGCATCAAATTCATGTCTTCTCATATCTGGATGATTGGTCAGTGGAAGGCATCTCCAGGGAGCAGGTGCTGAACCACATAGATATCATAAAGGGAACGTTCAACAAGTTGGGCTGGCTGATAAACAAGGAGAAGTCGATATTAGTGCCTACCCAGATGATAGAGTTCATAGGGGCAGTCCTGGACTTGAATTTGGTGACAGACCTCTCTACTTCTCATTCGATTTTGAAACATTGTGTCCCTAATACAAAACATGTCCAATCACCCTCTGACCACAGTCTGGACCTGTCTGAGCCTGTTGGGACACTTTGCTGCCTGCACACAAGTAGAACAACATGCCAGACTACACATGAGACCCTTACAGCTATGGCTCTCCTTGGTTCACTGTCCATCCAGGGACCCACTAGACTGGCTAGTAAGCATAGCGCCCCCATGTACTGAAGTCCCTGGAATGGTGGATGGACCAGGAAATGATCTATACAAGTGTCCCCTTTTCCAGGTCCTATGCAACAGTCACATTAGTAAAGGACGTTTCAGACCTTGGATGGGGAACCCACCTCTATTCCATAAGGACCCAGAGCTGCTGGAATGTGAAGGACTTGCTAGATCACATCAATGCCAGAGAATTACAAGCAGTGAGGTTAGCCTGCCAAGCCTTCGAACGTCACCTATGAGGCAAGCATGTCTTACTGAAGACGGACAATACAACCAAAATGTACTATGTAAACAGATAGGCGGGGCAGTCATCAGCTCTTTACTGGTAGGCCTTGGATCTATGGAACTTCTGCATCCCCAGGGGTATCTACCTGGAAGCATCGTACTTACCAGGGTCCCAGACCTCCCTTGTGGACTCCTTCAGCAGAGCTATCCACATACATGAATGGTCTCTCCGCCCAGATGTGGCCCTTTCCATCTTCCGCAGGTGGGGAACTCCCCATCTAGACCTGTTTGCAACCAAGGACAACACCGAGTGTGCCAGGTTGTGCTCCTTCCGTGGTCTCAGTGAGGCATCTCTGTCACATGCTTTTCAGATGACCTGGTCGGGAGCGCTGATGTATGCGTTCCCTCCTTTCCCAGTAATACACAAGGTCCTGGACAAGGTAAAGAGAGATGGGTCATCAATCATTCTGGTCACTCCAGACTGGACACGCTAGCATTGGTACCCCATCCTTTTGGATCTCCTGGTAGAGACCCCCCGTATCTTCTCACTTCACTAAGATCTGATCACAGAGAATCAGGGTCGCCTCAGGCACCTAGCCCTACAGTCCCTTCACTTGACTGCATGGAAACTCCATGGTTAAGTCAGGAAGAACTTCAATGTTCTCAATAGGTCAGAGAGATCTTATTAGAGAGCAGGAAGCCTTTGACAAGATCAATCTATCTGGCAAAATGGAAGTGTTTTTACCACTGGTGTAACCAGTTAGTGGTACATCCCAGAAATGCGAATATTCCCACCATTTTAAACGATCTCCTACAGCTTAGCCAGAGAGGCTTGTCTGTGTCCTTTGTTAAGGTTCACCTGGCAGCTATTTCGGCCTTTCACAAACCAGTAGGTGGCCACTCTGTGTTCTCTAACCCAATGGTGAGCTGATTCATAAAAGGGCTGATGAGGACATTTCCCCAGACAATTAAACCTGTTCTCTAATGGGACCTGAACTTAGTTCTATTAGCTTTAACAAAACCCCCTTTTGAGCCATTAGCTACCTGCTCAGAGCTGTATCTCTCATGGAAAGTGGCCTTTTTAGTGGCAATTACCTCTGCTAGAAGGGTGTCGGAGCTTAAGACACCCACGACAGAACTGCCTTACACAGTGTTCTTCAAAGATAAAGTGAGTCTCTGCCCACATCCAGCCTTCTTACTGAAAGTGGTTTCTGCCTTCCACTTGACTACAGACATCTTCTTACCAGTCTTCTACCTGAAGCCCCATTGTTCGGACAGAGAGCAAGCCATGCACTCCCTCGATGTGAGGAGAGCACTTGCTTTCTATATCGAAGGAGCTAGACACTTCAGCAGTTGCTGACCCCTGCTCCACAGCATGACTGAAGCTAAACTGATGAGTTCTGGAAATTGACCCAGTTGTTGGTCTCAGTGGCCAACAGGATGAAAGGTGCCCTGGTTTCATTGCAGACGATTTCTAAATGGGTATCATGTATCAAGACACGTTATAAGCTGGCAAAGACGCCTGCTCCACCAGTCATGGTGCACTTGACGAGGGTGCAGGCAACTTCAACGGCTTTTGCAGCCCAGGTCCCTATTCAAGACATATGCAGGGTTGCAACTTGGTCATCAGTTCATACATTTGCAGTCCACTATGCCATCACCCAGCATGTGAAGGAGGATGCAGCAGTTGGAGTAGCAGTTCTGAAGTCAGTGACATGATGACTCCAACCCTACCTCCAGTAAGTGCTTGCGAATCACCTAACTGGAGTTGATGCAAGCAAGCACTCGAAGGAGAAAGATGGTTGCTAACCTTTTTCCCATAACTGTCCTTCACCAAGATGTGTTGCTCACATCCACTCCAAACCTGCCCATCTACCCTTCTGTCAGTTACTCGAAAAGAAAGAACTGAGGCGGGGAAGGTCAATGAGCCCTTATAAGAAGGGAATGGAGGCACGCCTCCAGAGGGCTCTGTGGCTGATCCTGGCAGGGAGGGGAAGTGCTAGGGAAAAACCTTCCAGCACGTGTGCATGAGTGCGCGTGCACCTAATTGGAGTGGATATGAGCAACACATCTCAGAGAATGACAGTTATGAGAAAAAGGTTAGTAACCCTCTTTCTGCCTCAAGTGCCATGTACATTGAGCCATGCTAGAATCAAATGGTACGTCTACTCCAGAGCCTTAGGTCGACTTAAGGAAGGTTAAGTTAACCTACAGACCTCTGCAGCCACACTGGGCTTTTATTAAGTTGACTTCAGTGCTTCCTTAGGTTGAATTAATAACACTACCTCTTAAGATCAACTTAATGCTTATGTTCAATGCAGACGGTGAAAGCCCTTAAGTCGACCTCATTGGCCTCCAGGGCCCCAAGAAGGGTGCTGTGCTACCCACAATGCACCAGTCCTCCGTCAACCTTGCACGGGCCAGTGTGGACACAGGCAGTTGATAGGAGTTTTCAGTGTGGACTCTCTAAGTCAACTTAACAAGGCTGACTTTAAGTTGACTTAAAGTCAACCTTGTAAAGTCAACTTAACAGAGCCTCCAGTGTAGACATATCCATAGTGTTTTCATCTATTACATGTGCATGTGCTTAGTCAGGCAAAGATGGCAGTGATTTCATTGACTCCTTGAGGTGTTTTGCTGAAAGTGAAGGGCAGCAGCATCAGAGCCAGAATGCATGACTGACGTCTTGTCCCACTGTAACGGGTCTGTTGGGTATTGTAGAGGGTCACTATAGTTAATAATGAGGTTAAGTTTACTGTTTAACAGCCTGTTTTCCTAAGTGCTGTAAAAGCCACATGCTTAGATGGGTTGAGCATCATGGGGATCAAAGAGCAGGGGTAGTGCTCTATATCTCAGACCATCTGAGCAAGGCATTCTTGAAATACAACCTCCACACGTGCTAAAAAACTCAAATGACATCCAAATTTTACAGTTATTGCAAAGCTTGGGCAGCCCAAGGTCTTGAAGGGCTCAGATTCTCCCAAAACAGATATCAAACTCATAGGATTGAGCTAAACTAATGTCTGGCATCCACTGCCTCTTTGCGGATCAACATTTTGAAAGTCAGGCAGGGTAGAAGTTGGCTGTACAGCAGGGGTTGGCAACCTTTTCTAAGGGCCACATTCAAGTTTGCTCCCTGACCCTCTCCTAGTGCCACTGATGAATGGGGGCTGAGTGGTAGGGGAGCTGGGGGAAACAATGGCAGAGAGGGGTGGGGCAGCAGGGCAGCGCTGCCTTGTGGGGGGTCTAGCAGAGTGGGGCAGGGCAGGGCAGGGGTGGCAAGGGAGAATAGAGATGGGGCGGCAAGGAGCAGGGCAGGGTAGGACAGAGGTGACAGAAGAGTGTGGGGAGCAGTGGCGCAGGGACCCTGCTAATTCTCCGTCCCCGCAGCTACCCCTCTGACCCCCCCCTTTCTGAACCACTGGCTTTGCTGGCCACCTGGCTCTGGCTCCGCCATACCTGCCCCCCCAGGCCTCTGTGGACCCCTGCACCATGCTGTCGGCTCCTTGGCACCCATCAGCACCTCAACACACTCACCCCCACTGACCCACAGCTGCCATGCCGGATTGTCATTTTAAATTTCCCATTGAGAGTGGATGCTTTAATAAGGCTCTGCCCAGCCCCAGCTATCAGACATGTGTGTGGTGGAGAAGAGCTGGATGTGGCAGGAGTGGCTGCTGGCAGAGCTTGCCTGGGAAGATTGGCACCATGGGGCTGGGAACCCATGTGCCGCTCAGAACAAGCCTGCATGCAGCCTTTGGCATTTATGCTGGGGGTTGCTGACCCCTGCTCCACAGCATGACTGAAGCTAAACTGAAGAGTCCAGGAAAAAGCATATACACATGTAGCAGGAGTGTGGCTCTATTGCAGGCCAAAGGAGTTGCATCCTGGTGACAGAGTATGTGGTTTCTTTAAAGGTGATATGTAATGGCCAGTAAACCCTGGCAGCCCCAGGTGCTGTGGGTTTGAGTCCTGCCCTTGTCAGCTTTCTCAATTCAGTAATGGTTAGCGTAGACACCACTTCTACCAGTCAATGGTGTGGTATCCTTAGCTCTGTGTTATGCTGTTGTGTTACTGAGCTGACCACAGGGGTTTAGCAGGAAGCTTGTGACTGGTGGGGTTGGTTTGCACCTGCAGTGACCCCATCAATCTCTATGGTTCTATTAGCAAGTATTTCAGTACGTGTCCTGTGCAGTGCTGGATTTCCCATTAGGCACAGTGCCTAGGGCCTATGAAATTTTTAGGGCCTACACAGGAAGGAAAAAATTAAAAAAGCAGCAAAAATGAGGGAAAAAAAGGAAAATCATGTGATTTAGCACTAGAATAGTTTAAAGTGCATCATGTCAATTGATGTAATTCAATTGGTGTTTACCCCTCTTTTAGCACATTTTGGAGTGAAAGTGCTTAGGGCCTATGAACACCAAAATCTGGCCCTGGTCCTGTGTTTGTTAGTTGTGCTCTGCCTGCGGGCTTCTTTTGGAAGTTTTGCGCTAAGTGCAAAGCTTTTGGTTTAAGAGACTGTATTTCAAAGTGCTGTAGGAGATACAAACTGCACACTCGGATTTGATGTTAACAGTATTGTCAAGGAAAATTGCATTAATGTAATGGAGATGGAGGGAAGGTGACAGACTCTTGTAACAGCAGCATAAGGATAATGTAATCACTTGTGCTGCATGGTCCCCACCTATTCCATGAATAGTGGGATGAAGTGTGATCAAAAACAAGTAGCTGTGGCTCACCACAGTCAGCATGTTTAAAGAGGTTCTGCACATCAGGAAATGCATTCATAACAGACAGCCCTGTTCTAAGGACTGGATTGAGATTATTATTGACTAATGCAATGCCAAAGTACTGTCATCAATCAAAATAGTTGCTTACATTTATCATGAAAAATAAACACAGGAAATAAATTTCTACTTCCTATAACGATTTATCCAGTCAACACCAACCAAGAGTTCACACCTGTCTATTTCAACTCTCCAAGTCCTGTAGTTCTTTGGAAAAAGAGGTCCAAAGGAAATGGATGATAGAAAAATTTTAGATTTATACTACACACATAGCAGCCTTCAGATGATAGTTTTCCCACACAAACTGCTGTAGAAAAATCAAGCAGTGCACAAAGTGCAGCAAAGAGTTTAATGGGACGCTCTTATCCAAAAGAAAATGTTCTGTAGACCTTTTCTCCCCCCTGTTAAAATCCAGGTGTAATCTTAACAGTGGTGAAGCAATATGAGGGCCAGGAGCACTGCAAGCTAGAGTGATTCAGTAAAGGGGTTCTTCACACCCAGATGCCCTCTCCTAGACAGAAGCAGATTTTAACAATCAAAGTGCTCTAATATTCACATGCATATGGAAATTGCCTTGAAAACTGGTAGATCAGAAGTGGGGCTGAGGGCATGGAGGATCCAAGAGGTGGGCACAGTTGGTAGCTGAGTGGCAGAGAATAGTTCCGAGAAGCGTCCTGTGTCCCACCCCAGTTGTGTTTTCCTCACTACTACCAAAAACCAAACCAGCCACCACCAAGAGAATTTCACTGCCCAGAAACCTCACTGACACAGTTGGGTTTGACTGGCAGTGCCTGATACTGTTTCAGAATATCATGTACTGTATACAAAAACTTCTTAAAACCAGGGACAAATGTATGCCGCAGCACCACTCTGCAATCTTAATTCTCCCAGCCCTCTTTTGGGCCTCCCTTTCCAGCTGTTGTAGCATTCTGTCTTTCAGGTTAGATTTGGGGCAGGAATATGGCACAGGAAAACAGTAGAAGAACCTGTCAGACCACATCTTCACTGAGGCAAAAGTTTCATTTGGGCCAATGTTAGTAAACAGAATCTGGCCACATCTGGCCCATACTCAAACACACCACATGTGCTACACAAACTCCAGCGTTGCCACATATCACCTCTCCTGGACCTTCAACCTAAGGACTGTCTCTAGAACATCATTGTCCTTACCTTTGTCCTGTAGCATGCTGCTACAGCTCCCCATGTCAAGAATAGACTGTGCACCTCTGCCTGCACAACCCCATAACTCAGCTCAGAAACAATGGATCCCTGCTTCCTTTGGGTACAGATGTTTCTCTCTTCATGTCTCAGGCCCGGTGATCAGTGGCAACCTGCTGCAAGTAGTCATCATGGCAGTCAATAAAGCTGTCCTTGACACAGGGAAGGCCACTTGGGGCAAATGTTTGGTTCCATGGGTCACAAACGCCACCTAAAATGAGACATTTCTCATGTCTGCTTATAATAGTAGTACCCTGGCTGAAGTATACTTACAGTCTCTCCTTGGGGTTTTGCCAACTGTGGGGGCAGAGTTAAGTTTGCATGATGGAGCTGCTGTGTATTTTAATGCTGTATTTCCTGGTTTTCTGAGGTTTCAGTCTGAGCACACTCTCTGTCCTGGAAGGGTGTAAGGCACCCTGAACCAAGTTAACAAGGTTACTAGTTATGCAAGTGGCAATAAAAAGAAGAGAAGTCTGGAAAAGGGAGGTAAGCTGAGTAATGTACCAAATATTTGCCTTATCATGATCCATTCAGTTGAGATAATTAATAGGTTGTTAGAATCAGGTTGCTGTGACCTATCCAGCAGTGACAAGCAACTATTTTATTTAGTACAGGGAAGTGCAAGCCACCTCTTCTGGATACCTCTGTATGTTTACAATCCAAGTTTTACTCCGAATAAACATGCTACAGAACAGCTGCCCATTACACATCATCAATGGAAGTTTTGCTAGTAATTTTAAAGGGGCCAAAATCTCACCTCATATGAGTAAAATATGTAGCCTTTCTGAACAGAGGGCTGGGCTAAGCCTTTCAGATATTACAGAGTGGTCTTTGCAGGTCTCTGCATCTCCAGCATGCTCCGTCATAGTGAGTAATGGCATCAAGTCTTATATCTTTATCTAGATGCACACGTGTTTCAGGCATGTTGTGGCATTGTACAGAGACTGATTTCAGAGCCTAGAGTTACAGATACAACTTCATCTTTGAAGCCTACTTCTTTCACTGTAAATTCTGTGACATGTTTTGCCCTAAAAGAAGAGGCCTCTACCTAAACATTTGTAAGTGAAAATGCTGTTTTACAGTCTCTTGTAGGGAGTGAAATGCAATACGTCAGGCTTGTTATCTCAGAGAACATTGGCCATTTTTCTCCACAGTGTATTATCTTCACTTTGCTGACTCTGTGAGGTCCATTCAGAAGGCATAGAGTTTGATAAAAGCTGTTATTTGTCTCAAGATAACACTTCAAATGAAGAATTTTTTGCTGCTCTGGGCAGTTACTTGTTACACCTAATAGTACATTTTTAATATAATAAGGAAATAGGTATAGTTCATCTCTATGAGATTCTGTCTGCTTAATTCCAGTGATACCAAAAAATCTGATAAACTAAACAAACATGGATCAAACTTTGAAAAAGACGATAGAAGCAGGTGAGCAGAATTTTTTTTCTATGCTTAAATTCAACTCCACCAAATTGTAGCCTCAGCAGGAGCAGCCCTGTGAAATTTTGTACTGGGCGGGATTATAAGAGTTTGAGTTGGGAAACATTTGTTATCTCGCATCTCAGTGTCAATTAAATGTACTGTAATAAAGCTTCATTATGTCCCAGAACATAGCTTGTCTGTCATCCTCCAGGCCAGGAATTCAAACATTTTAGTGCTTGATAGAATACCCCTAAGGGTTGAATCATTTCTCTGTTATCCTTCCTAAAAGGGATACATCTAGAAATTGTAATTGTAATGACATATGATGATTATCTTCTTGATTGACATTGGAATTAAACTTGAAATTTTCAGAGCTAAAACTATGAGATTCTCTAGCTTGATCTCAATAGCCAAGCTCCCCATTTGAGAGCTGTAACAGACCTGCATCTATGGTGGTTGAGCACACAGGGGAGCACATAACACACAATGAGCGGTGAATTACAGATTCTCAATTGCTGTGTTAACTGAACCTAAGGGACCTTCTGCATAAATATACTGGCCGCTTCATGTGTCAGTGCTGGGAAGGCTTTTACCCTCTGAGCTGGCTTTTACCCTAAGTAAACAATCAGTAACTAAAGCATACTATCATGGGAGTTATGGTTGAGCTCACATGAGCAGATTTGACAGTCCACCTCGTGGAAGATGTTAGTGCAAGCATACACTTGACAGTATACTAAACAACACAATTCATAGGTACTGTACCAGCCTTCCTAGAAAGAGCACAGGAGGTGGTGTTTTCCAGAGGTAGTATCACACAAGGAAAGCAATGAACAGCCAAGTGTTTGGTAACAGGAATGCAATGACCTGTTTTCAGCTAACGTTAAAGCTTCATAGTGGACATTTTAAAAAGGATAGAGGGAGGAATTTTTAATAATCCTTGATATTTGTTTAACTCTGCTCTTCTTGAAACCCAGAACTTTTATCCTTGACTTCAGTGGCAGCTGTGTTAAGACGCCAAGTCCTTTTTGAAAATCCCACACTTAACCTCTTACAAATTCTGACTTATTTCACATACCCTTTATTCATCTTATTATAAATTGCCAGCAGTCAGAAGGAGTAAAGATTCAGCAAGAACAGCCTGGACACTATGAGGCCTCAGGTCCCATTTCAATATGTAAAGGGAGGTAGCACTTCATTTACTAACCCTACACATTGCCCCTTCCTGGACATACAGCTTTCCCTCCACAAATACTCAGAAAAGCCACCTCCCTGCACTTCAACTATACTCCATTAGCACCCATTTCATTTTACAAACATACTGTGTTACCATATGTCATGGTGGATGGGAAGCTAGATATGAGTCAGCAGTGTGCTCTTGCTGCCAAAAAGGCCAATGGCATACTGGGCTGCATCAAAAGAAGTATTACCAGCAGATCAAGGGATGTGATCGTTCCCCTCTATTCTGCACTGGTGAGGCCACATCTAGAATACTGTGTTCAGTTTTGGGCTCCCCACTACAAAAAGGACAGGGACATGCTAGAGAGAGTTCAGAGGAGGGCAACCAAAATGATTAAAGGGCTGGAGCACAAGCCCTATGAGGAAAGACTGAAAGCATTAGGCTTATTTAGTCTGCAGAAGAGAAGATTGAGGGGGGATTTGATAGCAACCTTCAACTACTTGAAGGGATGCTCTAAGGAAGATGGAGCTCAATTGTTCTCGGTAGTAACGGAGGACAGAACGAGGAGCAATGGTCTCAAGTTGCGGTTAGGGAGGTCTAGGCTGGATATTAGAAAAAACTTTTTTTTACCAGGAGAGTGGTGAAGTCTTGGAATGAGCTGTCGAGGGAGGTGGTGGAGTCTCCATCTTTGGAGGTGTTTAAGGCCCGGCTGGACAAAACCCTGACTGGGATGGTTTAGTGGGAGTGGTCCTGCCTCTGGCAGGGGGTTGGACTAGATGACCTATGAGGTCCCTTCCAACCCTATGATTCTATGACTCTATGAGCCAGAAGCGGCCCAGTGGTCATGCCATGGCCCCTAGTGCTGGCGGGGAGTTGTAGGTGGCATGTGCTCCCTCCCTCCCTTTCTCCATTGGCGGGGCAGAGCAGGCCACCCCTCCCAAGAGCAGCTGGCACAGAGCTGCGGCTTGCAGCAGCGTGGCCCTTCTGTGGCGTTCAGGCCATTGCGACCCAGCTACCCCAGGCCTAAACAGAGGCTGTCTTGCCCCCAAACCCTTGATTGGGCGTGTTCAGCCCTGGGGTGGCCTGGTTGAAGCGGCCTGACCTCCACAGAAGGGGCTGCTCCAGGGCCCCACCCCTGCAAGCTGCAGCTCTCCCCTGGCTGCTTTTGGGAGGGACAGTGGGCTGGGGGTAGGTGGGGCAGCACTGCTCCAACCCACCAGCGGAGGGAGGGAGGAAGCGAGTACGCGCCACCAACGCACCCCCTGCCAGCGCTAGGGGCTGCGGCGCAGCCACTGAGCTGGTTCCGGCTCCAGCTCATGCAGTTGTGGTGGGGAGGGAGAATGGCTTTTCTCCCCTTTTGGGTTGCTGACCTCTACCCTAGCCTCTCCAGGGTCCAGACTGTGCAGAGATACTGTTTGCTCTTACTAGGTGGTTTTTATTCCCCTCTTCCCTTATGCTCTGAGCTGCAAACTCAGCTGATGGGAGGAATCCACTTCCATGACTCATCTTTGGATGGCAGGGTGGGGGAGGCAAAACAACTGTCTTTTGTCCTCTTTATCATCCTGCAGAGGTCCACCTGGTATCAGTGGACCTTTCTTGTTGGTCAGGATATAATCTTTTGTTGGAACTCAGCACGTCATGCTAATTAATGCCACTCTTCTGTCAGTTGACATACACAGTCACAGAGACTCACAACAAAACTACTCAAATATGACCTTACAATGTGGAATACATAGTTTATAAGTGAGATTATTGCATTCAGCTGCTCACAAGCATTCAATAAACCCTAAACACATTCTTATAGTTTTAATTCCTAGTAAACAGTACTAATACAGAGGTGAGCAGGACTGTATGTATGTGCCCAGCAATGTATGTGTCAGTACTCTGCTGAGGCCAGGGTACCTTGAAATGAGCTGGTACCTGATTGCCCAATCACACATATCTTCTTCTTTGCTCAGCGACACCCTCTTCTGTCAGCATCTTTACACCACAACACTATCCTCCTCCACCCTGAGGCCCCTCCTGTAGCTCTTTTAGGATTGCCTTTGTGCCTCCAGACCAGCTAAAAGCAGTCCTCTCTACCAGTGATCTGGATTCTATCCCCATCCAAAGGAAAGCAACTGACCTATCCTTCTTCAAAGTGTCAGTCACACTTTAGCTTGTTTGACGCACTGGATGTGATTTGGTTATGTTTTCTATAAGAATAGGTTTCACTCATGAACATGGTTTGATTTATTTTGTTATCCTGGAAGGAATTTTTTCAAGGTTTTTCAACTGTTAATTCAAATTAACTTATTTTGAAATAAGGACTTTATTTTGAAATAACTCATTTTGAAATGGGTTATTTCGGAATAATAATGTATGTGTAGACATAGCCTAAGTTTCCTTAGACTCCCCTCATAAATCTTGTGCGCCTGCCCCCAATCGTTTTTGTTGCCCTCCACTGCACTCTGTTCAGTTGGTCTACATCCTTTCCACAGAGGAGAGGCCAAAACTGGCCACAGTACTTCAAGTGGGATCTCACCAGTGCTGAATAGAGGAGATTGCTTTATAAATTTTAAAATACAAATTGTCAACATCATATGTCATAATATACAAAGTAAATATTCTCAAATCAAACTCTAATTAAAGTTCTCAAGCAGCACTTTTCTTACCTTGCCTCACTGTAAGTTTCAGTAATTATCATTGGAAATATTTTTTGTTTTTGTGTGTGTAGTAAAATCAGTATTACTAATTAAAAACCTAACCCCATGAAGTGTACTTACTGTATCCTGTTACAAAGAGGTTTCCTCACTCAGTTCTTAAAATATGTGACAGGTTTTAGGGATTACTAGAGGGATAGACTCTTGTGCAAATGCATGTTGATTGCAAACAAGAGCTGTGTAAGCTTCTTCAACCTCACCACCTTTGTTATTGCATTCCTGTGTCTCCTTAGCACAAACTACATTTTGCAGCCAATTCAGTAGTACTTATGAGTATTAAACGTCTACCACGAACTCTTGATCTACAAGGTAAATGTCTAGATGACAAGATGATGGGAACATAAGAAATACAAATATGTTAACATCAAAGACAGACTCAGAGACTCCTTTCAGTCATATTGTTAAATTTCTTTACTGTAATGTCTTGTCATATGCCATACTGCATATGTAACCTTCAGGTGAGCTAGAATTCATTTGATTGCCCCTCTCCAGAGCCTTACAGAGATAAATTCCAATCCCCTATGGGGAAATCAGCTGAGATCCAGGATCCAGTCTGTAAAGGACTCACAGCAAAGATTGCTCAGCGTCCATCCCACATGAAAATACTACTTAAAATAAACATAACAATGAACTTGATTAACTACTAACTTAATAAATTTTATCCTAAGAAACAAAATTAATTTAAACAAAACAGTCCCCACAGAAACAATGTGGGAAAGAAACCCAAGAGTCCCAAAATTCAAGGAGAGTCCCCATATCTCAGTTTCAGTTTCTGTTCAAGTCCCTGAGTCAGAGCCATAACGTGCTGTTTTGCTGCCCGGCGCATGTTCCAATCAGTACGCGGCTCTTGCCATTAGCGGCACTTGGTGCCAGCACCGTGAAACACGCCTTTTAAATGAGCGGCTCTATTGAGCAGCTCCAGCGCATCTGAGGCAAAGCCCCATTGGTCCCGCCATAGTTACGGCCCTGCCTTGAGTTGCAAGAAACAGCAATCCTCTGCTTCATTTGCAGGAATCTTAAGTAGGAATACATGCAGGCTTTTCTTTCTCTTCTGAAACCAGCACCATCCGGTCAGCTTACTGGTTAACCAGCCATCAGTCTCATATGCATGTACACAAACACTCCTGCAAAAGACACCACAAATGGGAGAAAACATCTTGCTGTTCACTCCTGGCTCAGCTTCTTTCATGAACACTGAGCACTTGGGCTCTTCTCACTGCAGCTCTCTGTGTGGCTGTTGCTCTCAGGCATCTGACCACAGCTGCAATAGTAAAACTTTGTCGAGCCTGCTCAATGCAACCACACACTTAATTTCCAGAATTTTCTGGGTCTGAGAAGCCCAATCTGCCCAGTGACATAACCCAGCCTCAAGAGATCCCTGAAAGAGAACTCTTTTTTAGACATATGGGTTACACATACATGGAAAATGGAATTAAAAAAAAAAATCAGTGCAAACTACTAAAGTCACATCACTGGGGTCAAGCTGTCTAATGAACAGAAGTTGAAAAAAATCTCATACTACAAATGTGTGTGTCTACACCAGGGGCTTAAGTTGACTTAAAGCCCCTTAAGTTGACTTAAGCTGAGCCCTGTCTATATTTAGAAATGTAGTTGCTTAGGTTGACTTAATAACTCCTGCCCTGTAAGTTGACTTAAGCATTTGAGTCTACTTTCCAGGGCAGGGCCTGCTCCCTTCCCCGCCCCAGGGCCATCCTTAGGGTAGGGCAAGAGGGGCAGCTGCCCAGGGCCCTGCGCTTTGGGGGGCACTGTGGGGCCTGCACAGCTGCCCGCCCCATGTCAGGGACCAGACAAGCTGGCCAAAAGTGACAACCTGCCTCAGCACTGCTGATCCGCCCCTCCCCTACTCCCCAGCCACGTGAGCTGCTTTTGGCGCTGCGCCGGAGCAGCAGGGAGGTGGCAGGAGTCAGTGTGGAGCCCGTATCGCTACCCCCCCCCCCAGCCACACTGCCTCCCACCCCCTCCGTGCTGCTCTGGCACAGAGCTGAAAGCAGCGTGTGTGTGTGTGGGGGGGGGGGGCTGGCAGCGCTGAATCGGGTTGCCCCTTTTCTCAGGCTTGTCTGGTCACCAGCAGGGGATGGCTGGAATGGGGGCCTGCACCTCCCCTAGGCTGGCCGGCCTCACCCCCCAGTGCTGGGGGAGTGAGCAGGGGCCCCATAGAGGGCGATTTGCCTGGGGCCCTGCATGCCCCTAGGAACGGCCCTGCACAGGATTCAGCTCCCAGCCCCTCTTCGCTGGTGGTGGGGGCTGGCAGCCAGTTCCTGCCGCCTGTGGACAGGGGTCCCAGTCCTCCTCTGCTTGCAAGCTGTGGGGGCTAGGAGCTGGCTTGGAGTCACAGCCTGTGGCAAGGGACTGGGGGCCAGATCGGGCTCTCAGCCCTTCTCTGCAGGCTGCAGGAACTGGCAGCTGGTTCCCACAGTCTGCAGAGAGGGGGCTCCCAGCCCCTCTCCATGGGCAGCAGAGAGGGGGCTAGGAGCACAGTTGGGCTCCCAGCTCCTTGCCGAGGGTGGCAGAAGCCAGTTTCCAACCCCACTGCCTGCTGCAAGGGGCTGGGACCCAGATCTGACTGTCAGCCACTTGCCTGTGGCCTGGGAATCAGATCGGACTCTGAGAGCCTGATCGGGACTGGGGCAGGGCAGGTTGACTTAACAAGATTGACTGAAATTTGACCTTGTTAAGTTGACTTACCAGCGACTCCCCCCCACTCCCGGTGTAGACATAGCCAATAAGTGTTTAAATTTAGCTCTTTACCACAAGATTGTGGGAATAGGAGAATAAAATCACAGCCCTCTCTGTACATTACTTCCCAGAAATAACCTAGGCAGACAAGGAGAAAGGGGCAGATATATGCACAGTAAAGTTTAAAAACTGTGCATATTTTGAAGATACAGTTGCACGTTATATATAGGCATAAAAGTTGCAAAACTTGAACAGCAAACCAGGAAGTTCTGGAAAAGCTTCTGGCAACTTACCATAAAGACCTGTCTTACTGGAGTTTAGGCATATTTGATCTATATAATGTTTGGAAGAATGCACTCAATATGAAATGTGAAGTAGAAAATGCTCATTCTAGTTTAGTTTAGTCTAGTCTTCATAGGTTCTTATACTGGTCTCATCACAGCACTTTTTGTGCATCTTTCAGTAATGCATTGAGGCAACAAACCTCTGTCATGTATGATTCATTCTCTTTTTCATCCTCTCCTGAGGAAAAGAATCATGTATACACGGTAGTGTTTTGTTTTGGTAGTGTTTGTATTTTTGAAAATGTGCAAACTGTTTTTGTGTTTATGTTAGAGAAGGTGGGTCAAAAAGTGCACCAGGCTCTTAGAGTGGAAGTTAGTGAAATTTCTGGTGGTTCTTAGTGTGTGGAGAAGTTTGTTACACAGACTGGGAAAGGAAGGACTGTGTGTGATGTGGCCCAGTTAACACTGCTGTAAAGTAAGAACTAGAGCTGGCCAAAAAATCCAAATCTTTTCCCATGTTAAATGTAAGGTTTTTGAAAAAAAAAAATTCATCCTGAATTAGGACAACGTGTCAAAATGCCACATTTATTTTTGTGGAAAGGGATTCCAAAGAAATTTCTTTATTGTTCTCTCAAAATGGAATTTTGGCACAATTTCAAAAATTTGGGGGAAAAAATCCATTTTGCGAGAACTATAAAGGAATTTTTTGGCTCACTGACTGCCCTCCCGGAAGCCTCTTATCTATATCTTCTTTCTGGCAAGTAGCAAATGAAATTGCAAGAATCTTCCAGATGGGCTTCTGGAAACTGTGTCCCCCAGCTCTCTACCGCCCCCACCCCAACAACAGCTTCTTGGCTGCTTGTTTTGGAGTTTCTTATCAATTTAAGGCAGCAAATGAAATTGACCAAAGCCTTTCAGGTAACTTAGGAACCTTGTTTAAATTTCCCTGTGTAACCTGCTATTGGGACAGGAACCGTATTATCTTATTATAAGAAAGGATCTATACGCAAACAAGCAGGCAAACACTATGGACGACACCCATGGACAAAATTTATTTTGCAAAAATGGAATTACATCAGAAACTCATTCCACTGGAATTATTCTTGTCCAGTTCTACTAAAAGCCTTAACTTATTTTTTGATAGTTTTAAATGGTTGAAGTTTTGTGAAAAGAGGTTTTTTTGGGGGGTGGGGGTGGGGAGGAGAGTTGTTTCCATCTAATTTCCCTTGTTTTTTTTCTGTCTGTTTGTTTTTCATTTGTTTTGTGTGAGTGTGTGTTTTGGTTTTTAATGAAGAGGCTGGAAGCCACTAGTAATCTGTTTTATGGGATATTTTAAGATGGTATGTGCTCTTAAATCATAAGAAAGCCTTAAAAAATAATGGCCCTAAATCCCTAACCTGTCATGAGCATTTTGGTGACAATGCTTATTGCATAAAGTAGGCACTACATAGAAAGGATGGAGCACACACACTGAAGTTGAAATTCACCCTGTTGTGGAGGGCAAACCAAAAGCAGTCTGTACCATTTAAGTCAAACATTGGTGAACAGCATATAGGAGGGAGGTGAGGCAAAAGGGGAAACAAAATTACATGCTGTAATGAGAAAAAAAAAACTGATCGTGTCTATTTAAACCTAAATTGACTTTGGTGGATCTATATATGAATGCCAATTCTGCCATTTCTCTTTGAAACTTTGATTTGTTATCCATTTGCCTAAGGGCTATTAACAGATGATTGATGGGGTGATCAGGAAGATTGAGGTGTTTGCCTATTGAGTTTTTGAATGTTTTTATTTCTGATGTCAGAGATATGTCTGTTTATTCTTTTGTGGAGACTATCCTGTTTGTCCGATCTAGAAGGTGTGTGGGGGGAGGGGGCGGCATTTTTGGCACATGATGGCATAAATTACGTTGGTGGATGAGCAGGTGAATGATCCCTTGATGGAGCAGCTAGCTTGATTAGGTTCTATGACAGTGTCTTTTGGACAGATGTGTGAGCAAAGCTGGCAATGTGGTTTATTGCAGTGATAAGTGCCTGCTTTAATCTTTCTGTTGTATGGTCTGTAGTCGCTGGTGACCATCTGTTGGGGAGCTGTCTGTAAATGAGGAGAGATCTGCCACCCAAAGCCTTACAAAGTGAGGGATCATCTTACAGGATAGGCTGGAGGTCCTTGATGATATGCTGTAGAGCAGTGGTTCCCAACCTTTTCTCTGCTGTGGCACACCTTGATACCGTCACATTTTTCCAGGCATACCACCATTAAAAAAACCAAACAAACACTCACAAATATGCAAATTAGCCAAATTACTTATGAATATTCATGAACCATGGCACAGTGTTTCAGAAATGCTGCTATCTGGTGTAGTAGGGGTAGCAGAGCAGGGGGTGGCAAAACGGGGGGTCAGGAGTTGTGTGCAGTGGCAGGAGTGAGTGTGGGGAGCACCGCAGGGCAAGGGTGGCAAAAGAGGACAAGGGCAGCCATGTGGGGAACGGCACAAGGGTGCCAAGAGAGGCGAGTGGAAGGGAGAACACGAATGACTTTCTGGGGGGCCAGGGGGAACCTGGGGAGTGGGAAGGTAGGGGAGGGGGGCACAGCGCAACACCCACTTTCCCCTTCTCCACAGTGGCTCTCTGCCACCCAGGGCAAATCCTCGCCCCACTGTTGCTCCCTCCCACCCCAGTGGGTCCAGTCCTCCCCCCCATCCCCCTGCTGCCTGTGATGGGCCTCCCATCACTACAGGGGCCAGAACTAGGCCTCCAGCCCCCAGCTGTGCCCCCTCCCATACACAGCCACCCCACCCTCTGGCTACACACACCCATCAAAACAGTCACCCCACAACCCCAGCTACACACCCGCTGCTGCACAGCCACTCCCCCCCACCTCTGCTACACACACACACCTGCCCCACACAACCCCCAGCAGCCCTCCTCCCCAAAGCCCTTACTTGGGCTGTTTACAGGCTGGCTGACAAGCTGCTCCCCCCTGCAGGGGGAGATTCACACGCTCCCAGCCTTCCCCAGCTCTCTGCTGACTGGGCCTAAGGTGGAGCCAGGTTTAAGATGGAGCTACTGGAACTCTGCATTCGGGCTGCTCCTGATATTTTTAGGGGGACCCCTGGAACTCCCCATTCCTCTATTTTTAGGGGGCCAGAATGCTGCCTGCCTAAAAATAGGGGGCACCGGAACTGTGTTCCTGTGCCTTCCCCCTTACTTTAACCCCTGCCTTTTCCCAGCCCTGCACAGCCTAGGTGGCTGGGCTGAGCAGGGAGGGAACTTTAACTCCAGCTCTCAGGGATGTTCACGGCGCACTTTGGGTGTTCCCGCAGCACACCAGTGTGCCCCGGCACACTGGTTGGGAAGCACTGCTGTAGAGGTTTGACTTGGGGGTTGTAGGTGATGACCAGTGACATTCTGTCTTCTTTCTTGGGATTCTCTTGTAGTAGATGACTTCCGGGTATAGATCTGGCTCTGTCGATCCTTTTCCAGGGTATTGTAGTTTTAAGAAAGCTTGGTAGAGATCCTGAAGATGTCTGTCTCTGCCTGAGGAATCAGAGCAAATGCGGTTGCAGTAGATCTTGGCTGTAGACTATGGATTGTGTGGTGTGTCCTGAATGGAAGATTGAGGGATGTAGGCAAAAAAAGAAGTCTGTAGGTTTTCAGTATAGGATGGTGTTTATGTGTCCATCACTAAATTGTGTGGTAGCATCCAGAAAGTGCATCTCCTGTGTGAAATGTTGCAGGCTAAGTTTGATCATGTAGTGGAAATTGTTGAAATCTCTGTGGAAATCTTCAAGGGCATCCCTTTCATGGGTCTAGATATTGAAACTGTCATTAATGTAGCATAAGTAGAGGAGTGGTACTTAAGGACAAGACTAGAGGAAGCGTTGTTCTAAGCCAGCCAAAAAACTGTTGGCATATTGTGGGGCCATGAAGGTACCCATAGAAGCGCTGCTGACTTGAAGAGATGAATTATCTTCAAATGTGAAAAGGTTGCAGGTGAGCTTCTGCACAAAAAAATAAATGGACACAAATCTGACATCAGAAATCACAGCATTCAAAAGCCAATAGGGGAACACTTCAGTCTTCCTGATCACTCCATCATCATCTGTTAATAACCGTACTTAGGCAAATGGCTAAGAAATCAAAACTTCAAGGAGAAATTTTAGAACTGGAACTCATATGAAGATTTGACACAGTTAAGTTAATTTAGGACAAATAGAGACTGTGGATTTTTTTCCCCATCAGAACAGGTTATTTTGCTTTCCTTTTTCCCCTCACCTCCATCCTGTATGTCATTTTCCACTGTTTGAATCTAAACAACTGCACTGATTTGCTGTAGCAGTCTGACCTGATCCTATGACTTGCACTTCACCGTATTTATTTTGCTCCCATTCATCTGTACTTCTCCATCTTCAAGCACCTGATGAAGTGGGATTTTCTCCCACAAAAACTCATACAATAAATTTGTTATTCTTTAGAAGTGCCACTGGACTCCTTGTTTGTTTTGTACCAGTTAAGCAATGCACAAGGGTTGCAGAAAGGTAACACAATAGAAGAGTAGCTCCACAGGCGTGTCTAAACACCTCTTGTGTGCTTTGGGAGGGGTCTCCACACTGGTTTGTGTTAGGGAAGGGAGAGGAAACGGGATCCTCATTTACACAGATCCGCTGGCCCTAGCATACACACTCAGTGGCTGGTACTCCAGGCCTTGGAAATAAACTGGAATAGTAGTTGTGGATGAGCAGCACAGCAACCCTATTCAGTGACCCTGGATTAGGAAAGTGGGTTTCATCTCTCATTCCCCATTATAAGCCACCTGCATGGATTACTAGGGCTTTGTGTGGGTGGAGTGGTTGTTGCCTTTAGAGAAAGACACATTGCATGTGAATGTTTGGACGCAGTAAAGTTTTTTATTTAGATGCACAACAGTCAGTTACAAAGGCCTATTACTTTATACCTGTCTGATTACGTTTTGTTTTTCAAGGGTGACCTTGACTCTCAGGGAGGGCAATTTATACAGCATGTTTCAAGGGTCAGCAGTTTTTGAGTTACCTACTTTATATATACAAAAGGAGGACGAGGGGGGTTAGAATGTTTGTAGATGAGTCCAGAGTAACCTGGCGCACACTTTGCACTCAGACATGAGTGAAAGGAATCATGCCTATGTTTTTTAATACATTTTTGTCTTTGGTTCAGAATTAAACCAGAAGAATTCCACTGAACCCAGTTTTACTTCAGTCATGTTCTATGACTAATGTGGTCTTCTGAGCAAGCAGCACAGCAAATGACTCTCTTGGGTGTGTGTCATGTAGTGTGTCTTTGTTTTTAGACTACATGTTATGGAGTAAAATCCTGACCCCATTGCAGTCAATGGTAAAACGCTCACTGATTTCAGTGGGATCAGGATTTCATCCCTGATATTCTGTTAGAGCTCCTGTTAGCTGTCTGTATCATGGCTCCATGCATCTGAAAATCAGAGAAAAACTTTTAAGTTGGTAATGAGCATATAGCTAAGCTGAGAAATATTGTTGTCCCCTTCCAAGATAGTGCCTGCATCTGGTCACAACAATTCATAATGAACAGCCCCTGACTTTATGTAACACCTGAGCTGGGTCTTCCTTCCTATCAAGGAAACAACCAACACAACCCCTTTCATCAGTCAAGTTCAAGAGACAACTCAAGACGAATAGTTGCTCTGCTTGTTCGCCTTTGAAAGAATGATACCTGACTGACAGATGCATGACTGTGACCTGGGGCAAGCTATCAAGTGTCTGGCTTGTTTCACACAGATCACGTACTGCAAGCCGAGCACAAAACAACTGGAAACTTTATCCAAATCATAGTTGTTATAGATTAGTATTCCAGACATGCTGCATTTTATGGGCAAAGCTTATCCCTCATCAGCAAGGTAAAACAGTACACAAAGCAAGGAAGAGAACAGATGTGTAGGGAGGGGGGGAGTATGACAGGAAAGAGGTGAAGTATATGTGGGGTGTCAAGAAGGAACTCAAAGCAAATTCTTAATACCAGGCATAATCATGTTAGCCACACGCTTGGCCATACCATTCCTTTGCTTGAGCAGAGACTCAGGACTGACCCTTGTATCAGTGACTTCACATGTGGCTGGATTATGAACTGACATGTTTTCACGTAGGCTGACACATGCCCAAATACTTTACTTTCTGATGCTTCAGTTATGCAAATTGTAAACTGTCTTGCACACAAAACAGTGAAGAGACGGATTGACCAATGGTTAGGGAAGGTGTCTGAGAGGTTGGGTCAGTTCCCTGCTCTGCTATAGTCACCCTGTGTGACCTTGGTCAGGTCACTTGGTCTGTCTAAGCCTTGTCTGCTTGTTTCTAAAATGAGGATAGTAGGATTTTCATCCCTCATAGGGGTGTTGTAAGGATAAATATATTAAAGATTGTAAGGTATTCAGATACTATGTCTGGGTTAGTATCTGTGACAGGCTGCTCCCCAGATCCAGTTCGGTGTGCCACTGTGACAGCCCCCCCCAGCTGCCACTCCTGAAACCGGATTCACCCTGCTTTGCCTGGTGACTACTCACTCCTGAGTCAGTCCACTACAGCCTCTTGCATCCAATCAGTCCCGAGCAGTGGGTGTATGTCAGGGGTGTCAAACTTACAGGCTGTGGGCTGGATCTGGCCTGCCAAGGGCACTGATCCATCCTGCAGAGCTGCTGCCTGGGCTGTGCTTGGGAGCTCTCTGCAGCAGCAGAACAGTAAAGACAAGTTTCTGCCAGCAGAGCAGGGCTGGGCATGCTTCTGACGCACTCACATGATTCCAGTCATAGCTCAGACGAACAAAAGAAGCACTCCAGGCAATCCCTGCTCAGCTCTGCTGTGGTCTGCCAACCAATCACAGTATCAGTCACAGCAAGCTCGTCTAGGCTCCCAGAGAGCCACCTCTCTGCCACTCGCCCCAACTGTTCACTGTCAGTCAGTCAGTCAACACGCTAATCTGATTGACAGCATGTTGCACAAATCACAACTAAGAAAAGGAAAAAGTCGGCGGATCCCATGTGGGAATGAGCCAATCAGAGTCTAGCTGGGACTGAGCCCAACCAAAGGCCAGCATTCTGAATGATCAATAGTGACTGGTGGGCGGATGTACGAGCCCAGCCTGCCTGTGACTGTGACTGAGACTGATTGCCTGCTGCCACATGGTAGGAGAAGTGGAAAGGGAAGGAGGTCCCAGAGGTGATTGCTTTGTCTAGTCTGAGCCAGGGAACTCAATTTGCATATTTTTTGTTACCGCCTCCAGGTACTTGCTTGCTCACAGCTTTGGTTGTTTACATGTTGCTGGAGGAGAGGTCTGTCCATTGCCCACCACCCTGAGCCATGCAAAATATGCTACACATCTGATGCTGCAGGAAGCCATAGAAATCATGTAGACTAGGTTAGGATCATCCCTAAAGAAACCTTGCATGGCATAATTGACAACAAATTGTACACTCACAGAGCACAAATAAACTGAAAATTCATATAAATCATGACCCAGGGGTGCACAGATGTGTATCCTGTGACAGGGACCATATAAGTCTCTTAGAACAAGGAATATTAATGACCATGAACCTTACATTCGTGGCCAGTTATGCAGTGTATCGGCCATTCTATACAATGGAAGTCTGAGTTAACATCAGCATTCCTGTTATTCTTAAGTTTAAGAGGGGAAAACATAGCTTCAGATTTGAAGTGCCACTATCTAAATGAAAAACAGAAACAAAAAATAAGACCCACGATGATGTTAAATCAATTCATTACAAAGCAGGCATGTTTTCAAATGATGCTTCCAATTAGTTTAATCACAACCCATTTAGGGATTCAAAGAATGCACAACCATATTTTTGGCTAAAAATAACAGGAAAATGCCAGCAAAATTAACTCTGTATAATGATTTTGAAGTTGTTTTACCAAAATAAGTTGAATGGGATAAGGAGCAAGTATCCAGGATGCTTGGGCATGCATATCGATCAGTAGTTAGATGCTTTGGTGGTAAGGTCTAGCCTGCATCCTAAGATTAGTTTAGATCACATAGAAAATGCTATGTAGTATTTTTCTTTGTCTGCAGTTTATGTTCATGTCTCTTCAGCAATGAAGTTAGTAAGTTTTCTGAAACTAACCTCTTGCACAGAAAGTGAGCAGAACACTAGAAATCATTAGTCCAAATACTTAGAGGTCCTCAGTTGATATGTTTGTGTCTGTCTCCAGCCCTCCTTCTTCCGTATTTAATGTGGCAACCTATGAAATATTCATGGTGGGGAAGTAGACTAAGATCCTCTCACTTAGGATCAGATGACTTGAATCCCACATAGTCTGTGCAGCTCAGTCTCCCCACCTACCGAATGAGGCTGATATATAGTGGACTGTGTAAAGCACCTTGAATTCTCTGGAGAATAAATTCTCTATAAATACAAATGATCCTTCATACCCCGCCTCACCTTGGGTTAAAATGAACACAAACAGGCTCCAAAGATATTTTACATTTCTATGTAATATCATAATGCTCTTGCATGACCCAAAGACCCGCTGCCATTCTTTTCTGGTGAGAAAGAGCCGGATTTACTCTTCTAGAGTTTTTGAGTTTTCCCACAGTGTACCATGGTGGCCACATTTCAGCAGGATGTTGTAATACCCTCTGTTTTATTTATTTTGCCAGAGTTAACCTGAAAAAAAGAAATAATCTTTTAAACTATATAGAAACATTTAGTTTGGGGTCTCTGACATTAAATTTATGTGATTGAGCTGCCAGCCTGCCTCTATTTTCTCCTAGGGGGCTGGGCTCCTTAGCTGAGCTATATATCCCCTAAAGAATTGCAGTCTTCCCTCTGACCAAGCCTGAGGACCCTTAAGTATTTAAACTAATGATTTCTAGTGTTCTGGTCACTTTCTGTGTGAGAGGTTAGTTTCAGAAAACTTGCTAACTTCATTGCTGAAGAGACATGAACATAACATTTCTTTTCCAGGACTTGAGCATCTTCACTTGTTGTTAACTTCGTGTTAAAATTTTTTTATCCCACGCTCAAACATGGGGCTCTGGCATCCACAGTGCAACAAGCGAACCCAGCTCAAACCGATCATATCCAAGGATTCTTCATGCCATCCCTAGCCTTTTTTCCCTGGCACAGTGAGGGAAGACTTGACTGTCTACCCTCCACTGCACAGAAAATTTGAACAAGCCACCAACACATCCTGCCACTCAGTCATTTTGGGCTGTATGCTCCCAGCTACTGGAGCCGGCCATGTGCAGGAGGCACCTTTTGAAGAACTTTCTTGAGTGCACTTTCACTCTTATGTCAGGAAATGGGCAGAGCTGCCATGCGACACTGGTGAACTTGTCAGTGATGGTTTCTGGCCTACCAAAGGCACTTCAAGGACCAGGAGGAGGAGATCTACATGGCAGACTCAAACTGGTTGGTGCTGCTCTTGACACTTAGAACAGTTGCTGATGTCCCCTGTGTAAACCAGTACTTCTGGAGCAGGGCCACAAACACAGATGAGTGGAATCTTATCATCATGTGAACTTGGGATGACCAGCACTGGGTCCAGAACTCTTGAAAGAAGAAAACTATATGTCTGGAACTTTGCGATTTGCACCCTGGCTGTTCCAGAAGTAGGTTGTTATAATTGTCTGGCAGCTGGTGACCCTAGACTGCCGCAGGTTCATTGCCAACCCCTTTGGTATTGGAAAGTCAGCTGTGGGTAAAGAGGTTGCAGAGATGGTGGCAATCAGGTGTGTGGTTGCCTCATGATGATGCACATAAACTATATTCCTGAAGCAATTGCTAGTTGGGAGAGAATGGCATTTTTAAAGTGCATTGGGGACATCAATGGTTGTGTAGTTTGCCCTCCTCCAGGAGCAAATGAGTACATAAATCACTCCACTGCAGTACAAGCCCCTATGAATCAGAAAGGGTGATGTATAAATGCCAATGTAAGTTGTACTGGGAAAGCTTGTGATGCCAGGTTTTATTGCTGCTTGGGAGCCTACATTTATGGACAAGTAGGGGCAGTGTTCCTGCCAAATGACACTGTCATAAACAGAGTTACTGTCCCCACCATTATTCTGCAGGACCCTGCTTGTACCCTGATTTCAGAGGCTCTGGTAAAAGACAATTTGATTACACTCAGCAGGTGTAGAAGGATTGTTGAATTTTTTTTGGCACCTTGAAAGCCCACTGGAGATGACTACAGACCAGTTTGGATTCCCAAGTCAGCAATGCCGTCCACATTACTGTGGCCTACTGTGTACTTCACAATCTTTGTGAAGCCAGCGGTTGAGTCATTTCCCTCTAAAGGGACCTATGATAGTGAGGAAAGGCTGAATCAGTACACCTAGCCACAAAGTGCTGCTAGCACAGCTGGGGCTGGATGCACCCAGGCATGGGCAATTGGTATTAAAGGCAGGGAAAGACTGTAACTTTCCTGATAGTCTGTGGTGGCCCCACATCTTTTCCTGCCATCCATGCTGGGAAGACAGAAGTTTTTATTCTCCATGCAGGTTCCCTCATCTACCTGGGAACCTACTTACATGAAACATATAAAGCTCAGCATGCCATGCCCCCAGGCAGTATGAGACTGACACCAGCCTTCTGACTTCTCTTCTCTGGTGTCAGGTTCAATTTCATTTCACTCTCTGCTTCTCACTGCCTGGCTGGGCTTGGTCAGTGCTACAGTCTGAATCTGCTCCCAGCCTATCTGCCCCTAATCTGAGTGGACTGCCAGATGGGTTCTTCCTCTCCTCTCTGCCACTGTCATGTACTTCCTTTCACCTTGCCCACTCAGCCTGTTCAGTAATCAATTAAGAGTCACTTCAAATACACTCATTTCTTTTCCAGATAAGGGAAATGGGATGTAAAATGTAAGGGAAGAAGGAGCATGGCTTGATGTTGAAAGCAGAGCAAGGAATGTGAAGATTTGAGCATGCATAATGCCCCCTTGTCACTGACTTGCATTATGACAATGGATAATCAGTCATTTAAGGCTTGATCTCAAGGGGAGTCTTTCTATTAATTTTAAAAGGCAATGGATATAGGGGACTTCATTAGCCTGTGCCTCAATATCTTCATCCAAAAATAGGGATAATGCTAGCCTGTCTCGAAGTGTTATGTAGCTTAAGTCATTGTTTTTGCTTAGGTGCCTTGAGGTCATCAGGTGGAAAGTGCTTCAGAAATGCTGTTTCCACAATTAACCTTTCATTCATATGCATTCCTCCTGGATCAAGGAAGATTGGGATTTTATGGGCCTCCTCCTCCCACTGATGCCGGAGCAAACTGCCAGAACAGGAGTGGGGAGGGGAGAGGGAACACCAGGACCCACTCTCATCATCACTTTTCAGAGTGAGCAGTGAGAGAGCTAGACACAACAAGATGTCACCAGGGCAACTTTGCGCTCTTTGTAGTGGGTGGGCTGTTCCCTTCCCTGTCTTCCAAGCAATTATAGGGCTGGCCTAGAAGTAGGTCACTCAGTGTGTGTCAGGGACTGGCACCACTATGATGTCCAGTCTGCAGGGTCAGCGGCCAGCTATGCAGGGCCAGGAAGCTGAACAATAAATGATTGGGAGGACGGATGGCCCTCTACTTGGCCCAGATCCCTTCAGAACATTCCCATGAAGTACACAGCAGGCTGGCAGCGATTAGGGGCACCTGGAGGCAGCAAATGTTCTCCCCTATTTTTTTTATATGTTTAAGTGGTATGGGGGGGGAGCTCTTAGCTCAGTGGGGGAGAGTGATGGGGCCTTGGAAGATGGGTGTGTGTGGAGAGGATGGCTGCTGAGCAGGGAGGGGACAGTGCACATATGGCAAGGGGGCAGGCATGGGGGAGTGGGAGAAAGGGGAGGTGGTTTTTGAGCCTTCCTGGTGCAACATAGCACTGTCAGCTATTTTTCAGATGAATGTGAGGTTGTGGTTTCTTGGGCAGCACAGCATTTGGGGACACTACACAGCTGGGAGAACTTTGGGTGGCAGGTGTTTTGGGAACCATATGGTGGCTAGATTGTGGGTGAAGGCAGCAGTTTGGGAACATGCTGGAAATGGGCAAGGTGTTTCGGGGTGGGGTAGCAGTACTGGGAGATTGGCTGGGCTCTGCAGGAGGAGCAGTGTGTTTTGGAAGCACTCAGCACTGTGAGGGTGCCTGGGACTTGCCAGTACCAGGGGCAGAAGGAGCATGTGAAATGGTATGGGGAGGGCTCACACAGACCCATGCCCTACTGCACTGGAGAGGCTGCTGCAGCTGCACACAAGCCAGAGCTGCATCACAGCACAAAGACGTGAGAACCTTTGGCATTGGCTCAGGAAGGAGGGAGGCCAGTGAGACCCAGCTACTGAGATATGGAGCCTTCTCCCTTTCGCCACCTCAGTTCTTCTCACATGACTGTCTGCACCCTTCCAGCCTCCTGGCCACCCTTCCTGCATCGCTCTCGAGCTTCCTGTGGTTCATTTAATGCACTCCTGTGCCCTACTACAAATATTTGGGTCTGTTTGGCACCTTCCCACTGCCCTCATCTCAGCCAGGAAGGGAGGACTAGGCTGAGGCATCCTAGAGCAGCCAGCTCCCATCCAGTCACCTACAGACTGGCACATAGCAGGTCCGAGTGGTCTGGAAGGAAGAAAGATGAGCGACTCATTTAGGAAGCCAGAGATTTATGGCACACAGCAGTGTGTGGGTCTGTGGAAGGAGTAGGGGCTGGAGCAGGGGTAGAGTGTGGGGACAGCCTGTGAGTGGGAGGAGAGGGCTGGGAGCTAGCTTTACCTGGGGTAGTTTCACATACAACAAAGGTTAAGGATGCTTTGTGCACCCACATTATGGCCTTGTATGGCTCAGTGGAAGAGGGACATCAGTATCTGTTCACATGTCCTTGTGGGGAATGGGGATCATTGGTTGTGGAGACTTTCAGTGCTTGGTGAGCAGCAGGGGACAGACTGACAAACAATGACATAAACCACTTATTGAATTGGGGTTGGGGTGCCTTTGGTTCACCATGTGGCTTGATGTAAGGAAGTGATTGAAGTAAGAATTGCTGTAGATAACTGTATTGAGGGACACTGGTTGTCCCTGATCAGGTATTTGCCTTCATTATTTTGAATGCACATTGTATGGTGTGATGCAGTGATAGCAATACATTTTCCTGATAAAATTTAAAAAGCCTTTATTTATAAGTCTGCATTAGAAAAGAAGACGTTCACCCATGGCCAGGCAGGCTGGTCATCCTTAACGCACTAAACCACCAGAAACAGAACCTTGCAGAAAAAAATAAACTAAAACAAAGTGCAAGAAGCAGTGCAGACTGTGACATCATGTACAAGACAGAAACCCCTGCCATGAGATGTCTGGTGGACCTCTGCTAGCCTTTCCTTTTTCCCCCCATTTGGCATGCACATGACACATGAGGGAGAGTAGGGGAGGCATCCACAGGAGAGGGGGTTAATGTGGCGGACTACATGGTGCAGAGTTGCCCTGCCTGGCTCTCCTGGGGCCCAGTTGCATGGGCTACTCAACCATGGAGTCTTCCAGGCTGTTTCTGGAAGGCAGCACAGGCTAGCATTCAGGGGACTCAGACCATGATGTAAGCGCAGGAGCTGCTACTCTTGTGATCATTAGCGAGATCAGCCACTCAAACAGATCTTTCTGCTGAGCACCATCCTCCTCCATAAGTTACCATTCCTGTTCCAGGAACCACAGAGCAAGTGGCTGCTCATGCTCTAAAACCCTGTCCTCAAGCTGTGCAACTAGCCAGCGCCTTTCCTCTTGCCTTGCCTTGCCCTTAGCCACGAGTGCCTCTGTCTTTGGTACTGGACCAGGCATTCATCACCGAAATGCCACCTTTTTTTGGAGCAGTCTGTGAAGGTATGTTGGCCCAGGCCTCTGCTGCACTGTGGGTGAGAAACTGCAGAGGCTGAGGGACCTGGGCCAGGACAAGACACAGAGGGTTGTCTAATAACGCACCAGAGGCATGAATCCAAAAATCCTTGTGGATTTCTAAGGATATAAAATGTTACTTTTCCAAACCAAACCTCAGTGTACTCCCAGAGGGATGATGCTTCAAGCCATAGAACCTCCCTGGACACAGCCTGGTTAATCACAGTAAAAAATGCAGAGAAAGCATTAAGTTAAAATTCCAGAGCTGCTTTTTGTTTGCCAAAAACTGCAGAACTCCTTAGGTTTGGGAAGGGGCTGTCAGTACTACAAAATTTTTTCCCGTCATTTCAGGCCTTCCACGTTTTGGAGGGCATAACAGTTTTTGTGGTGCCTGCCTGGCAGAGGGTGAAGTGATTCCTTGCTGCCAGTGGGAAACTTGCAGTGCATGCAGCTGACGTATTCGCTAGGTCATTATGCATCACTGCTGGCTCTCTGCTTAGCATGTGTAAAATGCCTCATAAAATGGGCATGATGCTGGTGAGCTGCCTGAGATGTGGTTCTCGTCCCTGATTTTCTGGGATTCATGCTTGAGCCGCGTAATCCACTCCTTGCAGTGGTTACCAGCAGGGGTTAAAGTAAGGGGGCAATGCCATTCTGGGGCCCCAGCATTCCAGGCCCCCTAAAAATAGGGGAATGCCCTGAAATGCTGCAGTCCAGGGACCTCCAAAATAGGGGCATGGGCCAGAATGCTGAGTTGTGGGGCCCCCTAAAAATGGAAGGGTGGCCTGGAACCAGCGTTCTGGTGCCTCCCCTCTAGGCTGGAGGAGGGGGTGGGCTCTGCCCCTTCTGGCTGGGGGCTGGCTGTGCGCACAGCCAGGCCCCAGGCTCTGGCCCCAGCTCCTCCTTGCTGGCCCAAGGGCTGGCCAGTGCCATGGCCTCTTGCCTCCCCCCACCAATCCTTTGGCCAGGTAAGGTGGCTGGGGGGGGGGGGGGGCTTGGGGCAGTCAGGCAGCCAGCAGGGAAAGTATGGGGGCAGGGAGGGTGCCTGGGGAGGGGGAGGAGTCAGGATGGTGGGGTGGGGAGGCCTTGGGGGGCTGAAGAGGATGGGGGGTTAGGAGGGCTGGAATGGGGGCAGGAATATTAGGGAGTGGGGATTGGGGCTCAGAAAGACATGGGGAAAGTGGTTTGATGGGGTAGATGTTTTGGGGGCAGTAGCTGGGTTGGCAGGCATTTGGGGGGAAGTAGCTGGGGTGTGGGGGGGGGACCTACAGTGGCACAAGGGGGGACTGCCAATTTAGGAGGGTTCCAGGGCCCCCCCAAATTATGCTTTAACCCCTGGGGGGGCAGGAGCTGGGGTGCGGGAGGGGAGCCTGGATGTGAAGGAGGGGGGCCCACCTGATTTAGAGGGTTCTGGGGCCTGCCAAATTATTCTTTAATCCCTGGCTACCAGCTTGGTAAATTTGCAATGCTGCCAGCATCTTGGCTATTTGCTGGTGTGCACAGTCATGCCTGGTTATCTTACTAAAGTCCACAGCTCTCTGGCTTCGCATCAGTGATTCACCCAAATCAAGCTGTGCTCCTGTGACCATGAAGCAGCGTGTTTTGCAGCAAGCCTCTTCTTGTCAGTCTCTGTTGCAAACATGGGGCTGGGGATTGCAGGGGAGTTGGGGGCTCTTCACTGATGTGGTTGCAGCTTAGCAGGCAGAAGACACTGGAAGGCTTAGTACTGACTTGTCTACACCAAGGGGGTTGCTTCCATTTTCGCTGGTATGGATTAGAGTTTCTTGACCTAGAATGGACAATGCAAACAATGGAAGTTGGGCCCTGGGACCATGGGATAATTCTGACAGACTCCCAGGACCTGAGTTGGGAGGAGGGGGCTGCGTCTATACTGTGGAGCAATTAAGCTCAAACCCTGTGTCCAGGCTTGAACCCTTCAAGGTCCTAGGAGCCTAGGCTGAGCCCAAGTCTGAGAGATTTGTGTGTAGCTGGAAGAGGGAGAGGGGTATGGCTCAAGCCTGAGTGCTGACTTACACTGCAGTGTAGCCATAACCACAAACATTTCTGGCCTTGAGGGGCTGGCTCTCTGATGCTACCATCAGTGGGTGTTTCCTGCTGACAGGTTTCTGTTGCTCTGTGGGCTTCTATGCTGAATTTCTGCCTAACAGTGGCCTCTGTGACTAGTGGAGGACCTGTTTTTGCCCTTGTAGTCTGATCTGTTCCCTTTATGGTAGAGGTCAACACCATTTGGGGTCCTCTGCTCACTGCCAGGCCACAGAAACTGTCTAGGGCTCCTTTAGTTCCCGTTCTCCCAGCAGCCACAGACTGATTCCTTGCTGGATCCCAGCTATCGCAGCACTGAGTGCCAGTGCCTAGCTGCAGGTAGGTACCCACTGGTATGTATATATGCCTGAGTGAGTGGTGGTAGAATTAAAACAGCAGTAAAAAGTAAGACCCTGTAACATTAACTGAAATGATACCAACTGAGAACCACTGACTTAGTTCTCTCCTCTCCCCCTCACCAACATGTGGTTTTGTAAACTCAAAGCCATCCTATATGTAATTTCTGTTATATTTGCCCTTCCTGGTACTTGGCATTGCATCTCGAGTGATCTGGTGATGGAGAAACCATTTGGCCCTGATCCTCTCCCACAGCAAAACGTAGAACGTGAAATTAACTGTCTGTCTTCCCATTCTGCAAAGAGAGCCACATCTTGCCACAGTGATCTCACTAGTTGCTGTTTTGCTTATTTACTCTCACTGATTTTCTACTGGTCTGTAAAAATCCCCTGTATCTTTTCAAAACAGTTTTAATGTATTCCCATTCTAGGCTCCCTTGGGACTGCTGGCCGGATTTGTAACCAAACCTCCCGTGGCATGGACAGCTGCGAGGTGATGTGCTGTGGAAGAGGGCACGACACTTCACGGATCAGCAGGATGACAAAATGTGAATGTAAATTTCACTGGTGCTGTGCTGTGCATTGTCAAGACTGCCTGGAGGTGGTGGATGTCCATACATGCAAAGCACCGAAAGATGCTGGTTGGATCACTCAGACATAACTATATGAGGAACCTGGCACTTAAATGCTGAACCTTTATGCTTCGTCCAGGAGTATGCCCAAGATGTTTGCTACTTTCATACACATTTCACTTCCTTTGCAGCACAAAGAAATTGCTAAATAATTAATATAAATTATGTTGTATTCAGTTTACATTTGAAGGTGTAACATTTTTGTTGCATTGTTGTTGGTGCTGGGCAATGATGAAATTACTCATGTCACTACTTTTTAAACTCAATACGTCAGTTGCCTGTGGAACTCACTTTGATGGGATGTCAGTAAGGCCAAGACCAGAGCAAGAGTCAGAAAGGCATGAGACAGTCATATGAATGTGAAGAACATCCACAGTTGCTTTATCAAGGATGGTATTTCTCGAAGCTTCCTTCAAAGCATATAATTCTAGACCTAGTCAGGAGCAATACAAGGATGTGGATGGACAATAATCTGATCTCTTAGCAATTCCTGTGCAAAAGGCCCTCTGAGCCCAATGGGGAGTAAAGGTGGTAACTTGAACTAACGTTCTCCATCTCTTTTAGGCTGGTGGTATTTGCCATCAGATGAGAGGGTTGCCCACTTGTGGATTGGGTGGTGCCTCTGCTGGCTTTTTCATGAACATTTGCTAGTACCATAGAAGACAAGGTGCTGCACATCTGAACAACAGGCTGTGATACAAAGTAAAGAACATTACACCAAATGTCATGCACCCCTGGTATTGTCTTGTAAAGTGAGAGAAAAGTTGTTACCATTGCACAGAGTTCTCAATTTAAAAATCTACCTTAAAAGGATCTCAAACACATTTATTAATGTGAATCACTGATATTCCCCCTCTTCAATTTGCAATGTAATTAAATGGATGGAGGACATTTGCTTCGCACCCCTCTGTTAGCTAGCTTTATCTGAGCATATGTATTGAAATTAATTGTTCAACTCTCTTCAGAGGAGGGGCATGAAATATCTTGGACAGCTTTTTTTTTTTTTAAACTGTGGTTAATGTGACCACATCAGCAGAACACCTGGGTGAGACAAAAAAACCAGCTTGTCTCATTACTAATAGTGTCCAGCTTGTCACATGAGTGGAACAGGAACAGGCTTACCTAGTGAGTGGTGCAGACACAGTGGTCAGAGCAGGTGTGATGCCTCCTAATTGGAGCAGGAGTCAGTAGCCAGAAATTGGAGCCCAGCATTAGAGCTAGGGTGGGAGTGGAGTTGTTGTGGGGCCAGCGATGCAGAGCTGGCATCTGGCAATATTGCTAAACATTACAGTTATTAAAACAAAACAAAAGCCCCACATCCCTGACTCTCAGCATCTGGGGCAATTAACTCATGCTTGCATGCATGCATTTGCATGGAAGTGAGGCAGGCTACAGCCCCATGCCCCCCGCCCCCAATCCCTCTCAGTGTAGTGTTGTGGTTTTCCAGCTATGGGTCAGGCCTCAGTACTGGGTCGCAGCCCCTCAGGTACTGGGTTGCAGCAACCCCCCCCCCCACTGCTGAAGGACTGGAATGCATTGCTCAAAGATGTAATTGTTGGATTTGGGCATAAATGATATTTTGAATTGGGGGGGGGGGGGGAACAGTTGAAACCCACTTGTGTTCAGCCTCAACCTGGCGTCCAGGCTAACCAACCCCAGGCGGGGGCTTGGAACGCAGAACCCAGCCTCAAGCCCAGTCTATGCAACAGTTTTTAGCTCTGCAGCCTGAGTGGGCTGATCCAGCCTAGCCATGGGTCTTTTACTGCCACTCAAAGGTACCCTCAGAGGCTAGGTGCCCCTCAGTGTTATCCTCACAGTTAGCCCCTAGGGTCAGCACATGGGTGCACTTTGGGGCAGCCCCCCCCACCCAACAGAGGCTAGGCATAGCGGGGTGTCATGTGCTATTCCCCAACCATTTCTGCAAGTGCCAAGCTGCCCTGCTTGGCTTGATTGGTTCAGCCTGTTGGGGGGGGGGGGGCAGAGCAGTGAATCCAGTGCTACCACCTCAGCATGTTTGGACTGGCGGGGAGTGGCAGCTGCAGGACAGAGCAGCAGTTTTCCTGTGCTCCATGCTCTTTCCTTGGCTGGATACCACTGCCTGAGTCCTAGTGCCCACCCTGTCCTGTACAATGGTGTGGAGCTATGACCAGGGCAAGTGGGGGGGCGTGAGCTGTGAGAGAGTGGGGAAAGGAGAGGTGGAGGAAGAAGAAGTGGGTCAGTCGGGACCGTGGGAAGAGAAAGAGAAGGAAGGGGCTACAGGAATGGGAAAGCAGAAGCCTAACACGTGGTGTCCTCTTGGCTGAAGCAACAACATAGCTGATGCCAAAGTGGTCACCAGCAGCAGTGAGGGCTCCCCCAATAAGCCAGACCCTCCTGCTCAGCCCAACATTGGCTGCCCAAGTACAATGTCAAATTGGGGAGGGGCAAGGAGCCAGCGAGCCAAGGTAATACACACTATGAGCGTCCCCGTCCCAAATATCAGCCATCAGACTCCTCCTGGCCCTCAGAGGCCAGTTTATATTGTGTGAGTCATGGCTGGAATAAGGCAGGAGCTGTCGGCACAAAGGCTTTGCATGAGGGTAACCAGCCATCCCGAATTGAGTGGGACAGATTTGCAATGTGGAGGGCAGAGCCTGCTCCCAGGCTAGCATTTGTCCCAGATGCCAACCCTGGCATTCTGGGAGACATAGGCCCTGGAGAGCGTCTAGGGCTCATTAATACAATGGGGAGGCTCCAGTGAAGGTAAGGCCCAGCATTCCTGAGCAGAAGAGTGAAAATAGCATATCAGCGCTGAACTGCTAGTTAAGAGCAGCTAAGGCATGCCCCTACCCCTGTCCCTCTGTGCTACACAGAGCAGTGGCAGAGCCCCACTCCAGCCTCAGGCCACCCTGAGTCCCAAAGGGTAGCTCCAGCACCCCCAGTCAACCCATTTCTGGTCAGGCACCCCAGTGCTAGGTGGTTCCAGCAGCCCCATGTTCCACCCAGCAGCCCCAGCCAGGTGGCCCAAGCCACATGTGGTCCCGGACATGCCAGAGCATCAGCCTTTCCTGCCAGCAGCCCCACTACCACATAGCCCCAACAGCACAGCCCCCAGCCATGCTCATCAGTGGCCCCAGCCGTCCAGCACTAACCTGGTGGCCTGAGTCATGCATGGCTCTGGCTGCCCTGGAGCATCAGCTGGATGGGCCCAGCCTCACCTGCTGGTGGCCCAGCCGCACCTCCTGGCAGCTCCAGCAACCACCCTGGAGCATTGGCTGGTCAGTCCAACTGGGTCATCACCTGGGGGCTCCAGCTGCACTGAATCCCTGCCAGGCAGCCCCATCTCCCAGCAAATGGTGCCACTGTAGGCACCCCAGCAGTCTTAATGCCCATGACTGGCTCATCACCCAACAACCCCATCTCATTCAAGAATGGCTGAGCAGGGTGGGAATGGGAAGCTGCTGTAGTGCCCCAGCCCAGCAACACAGCAGGAGAGAGCTGGGCTTCAGGGAGAAGTGTGGGTGGGCCATGCCTGGCTGTTTGGGCAGGCTATGTCTAAGCCTCCCTCTTGCCTACAATACCTTGGGTCCATACATCTAACTTCATCATTTTTGTTACCTGGCCTTAATGCCATCTGGTTCTGAGATTTGGTCTCCCTTTCTTTTCACAGGTCCCTTTCCATATTCTTTTGGTTGAGGGTGGCGGGGGGCACTTCCCTATCTCACTTGGCAGATTCCCTGTTCAGGTCTGTACCTCCATGGAAAAATTGCCATGTGAAAAGAGACAGAAAGATTGCATTTTGTTTCCAAAGGAGTGAATCTTAAGTAGGATCAGTACTAGTGCCCCATGACAACATACAAAATAACAAATGGTAAAATGAAGACAAAATAGGCACGCCCATTTAGCCTTCCATCACTCACCAACAGAAGATAAGAACAATGCAATATAAAGGCAGCTAACTTAAAAATGATTACAAGGAACTCATTTTTAAATTATTCATAACTAATATATGGAACTCATTGCCACAAGGCCTCACTGAGCTAAAAAGCACAGCCAGTCAAAAGCCATAATTGATATTTATGTGGATTAAAAGAACTTCCTGAGTTACATTGGATAGGATTAATTTAACTTAGTGATCTAAAGCCTCATTTTCAGGATATAAATCAACCACTGACTGAACTGGGACGAAACATCACTTGGTGTTTGGGTTTCCTGCTATGAGTTCCACAGGATCTTTCATTATGGCATTTTGTGTATGCTCCTCAGCCATGCTTGGTGGTGGACGCTGGCAGAAAGGACAATGGGCTAGTTGGCCAACCAGACTGGTCTCATCCAATAGGAAATTCCTAACAGCAAGTATTCAAGATTGAGTTGCTTCTGTAATTGGGATAGACTAGATCCTGGTTGTGCTGTTGACATAAACAGTTCGTTTTGTTTTGTTTTGCTTCCCCGTAGTTTAATCATACTCAAGATTGATTCTGGAGCTAGAAATTATTACAGATCACAATCTTTTGTTTCCCAGTGATACCAGAGTTTTTATTTCTTTCTGCATTCAGCCCTGGAATGCTTATAACCCCATTTATTTACATGTTTAGGGCACAGAAATCTTCCCATCTTTACTACTCTGTTTTGTCTATGCCTTCTCTTATTCAAAGCATGATTTTCCTTTTGTGTAAATATTGTTTTCTAACGTCACAAATCACTCTACATGATAAGCAGTTCTTGTAGTATGCCAGCCATTGCATAACACTATATGTTTGCTGTGTCTAGGTCAAGACAATCTTCTATGAACTAGCAAGAGCGATACTGCCCCGGAAAAAGACCCAGACCCTGGGCCCAATCTGCTCCTGGGGCTCCAGGCATGACCTGGCTTGGGGTCCTGACACCGCCAGCTGGCAGCCTGGCCCTGGGTCCTTGGCTGGGGCCGGGGCTAGGGCCAGGTAAGGCTGCCACCGCCATGGGCATCCTAGCCCCAGATCTCCAGCTTGGGCCAGTCCTGGAATGGGCTGCGGCTGCCACGAGGCACTGGTGCTGGGACTTGGGGCATGTGTTCCCTGTGCCTGGTGCCCCAGTCTGTTACATGAAGGCTACCTACTGAAGAACAGGTTTTGCTACTTGCAGCTGTAACCACTTCTAGTTCAGCAAAACAAACACATTAATTTATCTCATGGCTTTTGTGGGAGAAAAAGCCCACTTTGTCACATGCTTGATATGGGAGTTTTTCCTACAAAAGCTCATGCAATAATAAATTTGTTAGTCTTTAAAAGTGCCACAGAACTCCTTGTTTGTTCTAGTGGCAACCACTGTTAGAGGTGTACACACTGGCTTCATGTGGAAAACTGGCTCTGGTTTGGATACACAATGTAGTCAACACATCAGTAAATTGAAATTTAATGGTGAATTCCAAAGAAATTGTTTACTAATGATTCGTGAGTGCATCATGACCTAAGGAAAGGCCCTGTGAAGCTTGTCCCTACCACTAATGGCAGTTGGTCATCTAAAAGATATTACTTTACCTACCTTTTCTCAGTTTGGAAAATGTTTTAAAAGCCAACCATATAAGGCTCAGTGAAATAGTCTGTGTATTTATTTTCTAATTTAAGTATCTTGACTGAATCAGAGAATCTTTGTAAAGTGATAGCAGGGGGGCAGAATTCCCCTGAGTCAGCCATGACTTCAGAGTTTAATAACAACACATTTTACAATGGTCTGAAAGCGTAGGAAAAATCAACTTTTGTGGGTTAAAACCCACTTCTTCAGATGCATGAAATGAAAACTGTAGTGTGCTAGGTACATATACACATGAAGGGTGTGGTAACAAGGGTTCAAACAGACTAGCTGTGGCCATTAATGACAGCTGATGAGAAGGCTGAAAAAGGGAAAACAAATGAATGATGCCTGAGGCACTTTTAAAGACTAACAAATTTATTGTCAGCACTGGAACTAGGTATTTTGGTGCCTGGGGCACGCTATAGCAAGCCACAAGGCATGCATGCCCCTCAATCAAGTGATCAAATGGAGCCACTCAATACGACGCCCAGGGCAAAGCTCTGTTTGCCCTGCCCTGCTTACAGCTCTGTTTGCTGCATGAGCTTTTGTGGAAGAAAATCCCACTTTATCAGGCACTTTGAAGTGGAATGCTCCCATGAACACTTGTGTGATAAATAAATTTGTTAGTCTTTAAAAGTGCCACAGGACTCCTTATTTGTTTTGCTGAACTAGACTAACATGGCTGCCCCTTTGGAACTTAAAAAGGGAAAGTTATCTTTTGTAGTGAGTTAGCCACTCCCAGTCACTACAGAGACCCAGACTGATAGTGTCAAGCTCTGCAGCCTGCAGCAACTACCCACCAGCAACCAACCACACACCATAAACAGTAACACCAACTCAAGTACCTATCCCTTCAACAAACCTCCCTGCCAGCCAGGGCCAAATTACCGGGCCTCAGGGCCCCAAGCTGCCCACCACTGTGGGCCTCTCCCCCAGCATGGATCCCCAGCCTCTCAACACCATAGGGGCCCACTCTCTGTTTGGGGCCCGCCACCATGGCAGCCTGCAGGTGGGCTGGCCCTGAGGGTAAGGGGGGCCTTGGGCTAGAGGTTGCTGGCTGTGGTGCTCCAGCCGCAGCCCCACTTTAGCTGTTCTGCTCCAGCTGGCAGGCAGTGCACCCTCTGGTGCAGCCCTCCAGGGTCACGGGCTGGCTCCATTGCTTGCCAGCTAGATCTGCTTCTTAGCAAAGTGAACACACACTGGCTAGCCCCACCCCTGGGGGCAGACCAGCTGGCACAGAGGAGGGCCCAGAGCACATGGACCCCCCCCCCAGCACCTCGTTCACCCCTCTCCAGCACCAACAGGGTCCTGCCCAGTGCCCCACACCCAGACCCCACCAGCACTGTGGGGGGGCTGAGCGTGGGGCAGAGCCAGCTCATGCAGATACTGTAGGGCCTGGGGCGCCCTTTTATCCTGAGGCCTGGCGCTTCAGCCCCTGAGTGCAGCCAGTCCTGCAGCCCACATAGCTGCTCAAGTGACGCCATCCTAGGGCCTAACAAAGCCAGCTGTGCTATAGGGATGCATTCATTTGCACATCTACCAATGCGATATATGCCATCATGTGTCAACAGTGCCCCTGCCCCCCACAGACATTGGCCAAACTGGACTGTCTCTGTGGAAAAAATAATACATGGACACAAATCAGATCAACAATGGTAATATTAAAACAAAGAAAAACCAATAGGGGAACCACTTCTAACATGCATGCACATACAGGCACACTGCAGATCTGGAATTCATATGCAAACTTGACACCATCACACTGGGACTGAGTGTCTTATTACCTCGCTCTTCATATGCATGTATCTAGCATACTGCTGGTTTCCTTTTAGCCATCTGAAGAAGTGGGCTGTAACCCACAAACCCTTATGTTTTAATAAATGTGTTAGTCTTTAAATGTGTCACACGTCTCAGTATTTGGGTTGCTCAAATAGACTAACATGGTTACCCCTCTGGATGGGAAATATCATTACTGCTAGTGGACAAGTTCCAAAGGGTGAGCAGTGTTAGTCTAGTTCAGCAAAAAAAAAAAAAAAAAAAAGGAGTCGTGTGGCACTTTAACACTAACAGATTTATTTTTTGCATGAGCTTTCGTGGGAGAAAAGCCCACTTCGTCCAATGCTTCGAAGATGGCTGAATTTACAGAATGGAATGAAAAATAAATGCAAGGGGATGTCAAACAAGGAGTCCTGTTGTAGCCAGAGATTTTTTTGTCCCAAAATATTTCAAAACTAATGAGTAACAGCAGAAGAACGTGCCAGGAAGGGGGGGGGAATCTCTTTAGCAGTTTAGGCTTAATCCCTAGCAGGCAGCAATAGAGGTGTTGACCTAGTTACAAAGTAATAGCCATAATTAGGATACTTTGTGTAATGTAAATAAAGCACTTAACAAGTGTAACTTTGATCAGTGAGTGCATCCCTTGCCATACTCTTGTAAGGAGGAGACTTAGATACACACTTTCCCAACCCCTATTCTATTTAATAATTCCACCTTAAACTCCGATCTGCTCATTAAAGTCCTCCCTCCCTTCCCTGACATTTCTGCAAGTTCTCACTCACCCGTCCCCTTTCAGGTTTTGCCATATTGCCCCCTCCCACCACTCCTGAAAGTATATAAAGAGAGACTTGCTGGAGCAGGGTGTGGAGCTGTGAGTCTTAGTAACACACTATGCTGAGGTGCACCAGCGCCAAACAGCCTAACAGCGCCTATCAAGATCAGAGTCACAGACCAGACAAAGCCCAACCATCAGCTGGGAGAGCAAGTGCACCAGCCACTGGCACCAACCAGCAGCAGTAGCAGCAGCCTGGAAACAGTCCAGACCAGGCTGAGATTGGTAAGGCACTGCTGTGCTAAAGGTGTGAGCAACCTAGCTAACAAAGTCCTAGCCCTGCACTCAGCACTGGAAGCAATTTAGTTGCCTGTGACAGAGCAGAATAGGATCCAGACTGATGGTTCATAGAGATGTGTAAAGTGCTATAAGTAGCACGCGCACCTGATGCCTGCTTGTCAATAAAGCTGGATGAGTGCTGTGTGACTGAGAGTGGCTCATCTCCACCCATTTCACAAATGATTGATCATCATTTGTTGAATGCTATAGATCAGGGGTGGCCAGACTTGTGGAACTCAAGAGCCACACAAGTTGATTATTAAACCGTCACCAGCCTCCCTGAGGCATATAGCCATATACTTTTACTTACTAAATTGATTTGCTGCTGTTCTTCTGTGAGCCACACTTTTTCATTCAAGAGCCACATGAAGCTCCCGTCCTGCGGTTTGGCCATGCCTGCTATAGATCGTTATGGATTTTTGAATTGGAGTGTTAAGTAAGTTGTAATGTATATGGCTATGTCTACACTAGCAAATTAATTCAAAATTAAGGAGCCTTAATTTGAACCCTGTCTATATTAGACTTTGCCTAGTTGGAACTAAAAAAATTTTTAGTGAGCAGGGATAGGTGAGGCAAAGGGTGGAAAGACTTGTGACTGGAATGGATGGCACTCCTGCTAATCTGTACTAGCCTATCAACTGTACAACTTGGCGCACCTTTTGGATGCTCTAAAGTCTGTCAGGGACCAGAAACCAGGGAGGTATTAAAAGCTACCATTAAAAAACAAACAACCATCCCATGCAACTCTCCCTATCATCCTTCCCTTTCCATTGAGTGGGTCCAGGACAAGACAGAAGTAATGGCCAGAACAGTTGCCGTCAGTAGACTTTAAACTTTACAACTCTAGTGTGACCACCGCTACGTAATATGTTGCTTCATGAGACATTGCCCCAGGGGTGGGGTGTGGGGGGGATGGCTAGGTCAGGGGTCATCAAACTTTTTTCCTTAGGACTCAGCTCCGGACCCCTCTGCCATGTGGCAAAAAAAGTGGCTGCCATCAGAAAACTGAACAGTGACCATGACTGTGGGGGATTTGGGGTGGGGTGGGGGGAATCCCTCATGGCTTTCATCCTTTCTCCTGAGGCTTCTAGTGCATCTCTGAAATCTAAACACCTAATTTGAGATCACCTACATGAAACATGCAGGGTGTGATCCCACATGCCATACTCCTGTCTCAAAGCAGGAAGTAGGTCAAGTTGCTAAAACCACATGTAGTAGTGCTGACTGTGTGTATGTGTGTGTGAGGGAGCTCCCTGCAAATGGGATTGAGGGGTGACTGGGTGGAGAAATAAGATGGAAGTGCTGAGACAGGGGAAGGAGAAGTTAGCCAATGCCGGGCTGGAAAGAAAGGTCCTGTCTGCTGCTGAGTCTGTCCAAGTCCCTCCAGGTCTTGGTCCCTTCTCCACTGCCCAATCCCAGAAATTGAAGCAGCCCCTCTGTGTTCCACTTTCACCGCTGCTCTTCATCTGCTTCCTGAGTCTGCATGCGTTTCCATGAACACACAGTTGTCCACAATATTGTGCTTAAAGGGGTGCTAGCCCTCTGTTCTTGGTCTGGTGACCACTGTTGCTGTCAGTGTGCATAAGGCAGCAACACAATGGGGCTAGCGACTCCCCTTCAGACTGGGACCTTGTTATAACTTCTTCCAGCAGACACATCCCTGAGTTGAATTTTATTCTGTTACTTAGACTTTCTAATTGTAGAAAAAATACCATACCTTCTATCACAGGCATCTACTAGAACAGTTTACTTTTTCTCTTCTTTTTTAGTTACCAGTCAAAAAATTTCTGGAATTTTTATTAACATGTTCAAGTTATAACATTCATTGCAAGCAAGGGAATTCGCAATTCGCAAAAATAACTGCAATCCCCCGATTCCAAAAATGGTGGAATAAGGGGGTGGTCAAAATTTTTTTCTTCTCTTCATTGGGTCTATTGATAAACGACACAAAGGTTGCTTGCCGGTTACCTCAGTCCTTTTCATATGTATGAGTGAAGCCCAAAGAGATCCTGACTCAGAGAGGAGGCATAGAGATTGTTTGAACAACAATTAGCACCTCATTGTTAGTTCTAACAACTCTGAATGCTCTCTACTGAAGGCTGATCCTATGTTATAGCAGGCTGCATGCAGTTCAGTGAGAGGTGGCCACATCCCACCCTTCCCCTACACCTTTCCTGCCAGCGACTCAGTGTCTGGAAGTCTGCAACCCAGTACTGGGTCATGACCCGAACTTTGATGAATACTGGCCTAGGTGATGTGTGACTGCTGACTCAGGTAACTGTTTGACTCTACTTCCAGTATATTGGCATGCAAACAGCTCACAGTGTTTCTTCTATCAGTAGACTGCTCCCTCATGTTCCTCCAGGAAAAAAGCACCAAAGCGTTTACTGCTTTGGGGTGGGGAGGGGAGGCAGGTCAAATCAAATCATAGGGCTGGAAGGGACCTCATGAGATCATGAAGTCTAACCCCCTGGGAATTGAACCCAGGACCCGCTGTAGATTAAGCAGAGGTGCTAGCCACTACACTATTCCTGGTAACATAAAAAGTTTCTGAGTGAGACGTTTAATTGACAGTTGAGTAATTAAAAAACAAATTGTGAGGTCATAGCTATGAAAGATTTGGCTGACAGCAATTGTCTCCAGTATGACTTCAAGATCAGTTAGCCTCAAATAGTGCCCTGCAAACACAAATGCTGCACAGCCACCACACAAACTGAATTTAAATGGAAAGCAGTGTACTTTTCACATGCAGTTTTGGTTGTATTGTCATTTGGGGATAAAGCAAAGGAAAGGGGAAGAGCTGGACGCTGGAGTTATCTGTTTGTGATGGGCCATCACGAACAGAGTTCAAGTGCGGGAAATGAAATCATCCTTGAGGGTATGGAATAGATTTAGCTTCATGTTTATTCATAAAGAAGACCAGCTGTCCTAAGCCTGACAAGATAAGTGAGGGGGTAGGGAGTGGAGCATGTTACAAATATGTGGGATCATGCAAAAGAGTATGAGATTTATTTATTTATTTAAACGTACGCTTCCTGTGCTCATGGGGGAAACCCGATTCTTGAAGCATGGCAGAACAGAAGCTGGTAACCAACAACTATCTTAGCTCCTTCTAGATGGCAACTATTTTCTAAAAAAAGATAATGCCCCACTAGTCTAATTAGGGCATGGTGGTGTTTTATGTGCTACCCCAGTAAAGCCCATTGTTGCCTTTTAACTTGGTGGGGGAGCGCAGCCTTTAAAAAGGGACAGAGCTGTGGTACATGGCAGTTAAATGGTTACATGCTGTGCTGTAGCCAAAGCATTCCTGTGCCTTCCCAGAAAGTAGCAGCAGCCATTTCAATAGCTCAGTTCTGTCACTCAATTCATTCAATCAGTGGAGTGTGTGTCATTTGCTTTCTTCTTTCGACCATCTGACTGAAAAAAACCCACCCTGGCCTACTTGATATGAGCATCACCTGCAGTAGCACTGCATCCTGATTCCTGGCAGAACAGCTCTAAGCAGATTTTCAGAGCAGTTTCAAAAATAATGCCCCCATTGATAGTCATGCCAGTGGAGTAAGGATGATAGCCAACATTTTCTGGTCACCCAGGCTCTGAGCGTCACAGAGCCCAGAAAGACCTTTTGGTGAGGGAGTTTTTTTGTAGGGTGGCTTGGGAAGGTGCATGTGGTGCATTCAGCATTGTTAGAGAAACAGTAGTTCTGGGGTAAAGTCAGGAGAATAATTCTCACTTCAGATGCAATCTTCCTATGTGACTTTCAACAAAGCATATGACTGGCTTAAATTTAAAGGGCTAATTACACTATGATGACCTCCTGAAGCTCAGCTGGGTAAATTATACCTTGTGGCTTAAAACTGCTCTGCTGGGTTCTGTTAATCAGCGTCTATAGATCCATAGAAATGTAGAGCTGGTGGAGCTCTCATGTGATCATCTTGGCTAGCTCCTGTGCTGAGGCAGGATTGTAGTCCAGAGGAGGGCTGCAACTGATGATAATGACGTGGTCCTGCGGTGAGGAAAGCACTTTGGGAGCCTGCTGGATGAAAGACATTGTAAGGCATCATCATTATTCATGAATGCATAGGGTTATAAGGCACTGAGTTGTTCTGTAGCAATGATGTCTAGAGAGGGACATCAAGAAGAAATATTATGCCCGGATTTCATCGGATAATTATTTATGGCCATGCAAACTAAGGTTTTGCTGAAATGAGGCAAAGGTCACTAATACGAACTGAGGCCTATGGATAATTCCCCCTCCCCCATGAAAAACAAGCGAAGTTCCCTAAGGGTATATAACCTGCATGCAGTAAGTCATAGTCACGTCTCACGACAGAAAAGCAGAGTTCAATGATGCAGCCAATCCAGTATGTGCCTATATTTGTCTATTCAAATGAGCTAAAAGAACTTGCTTTCTACTACTAATTGAGATCTGAAAAACAACATGGTGTCTGTGCAGTGCCACATTTAGGCACAAGCTAAGCAAGCCATGGCTTAGGGCCTCATGTTATGAGGGGCTTCTAAGTATGCCAGGGGTAGCTAAGAAGATTTCTCATGATTGAAATTGAAAATGCAAATAAGGCTTTTTGCAAGATGTATGGTTTATTTAGTTGTTTTTCCCTGCATCTTTGCCTATGTGTGTGTGTATATCTATCTATCTATCTATCTATCTCATGGGTTATTTATTTTTTCATTTGCCTTTATGTTATAAAGTAATACACTTTTTCTCTTTATTTTTTTGGTATGGGACCTCTGAAACTTGACATAGTTTAGGACCTCAGCATGTGCATGTGCAGTAACTTGTTTTGGAGCCTGGTTCACAACAGCAGATTAAATGCATATGCCTTAACAGTGGGTTACTTCATCAGATCTTTCCACTTTTCATTACTGTATTATTAAAGAAATGAACCGAACTGTATTTCTAGTTTTCTTCACCACTGTTTTTGTTGTGTCCTTCTGTATTATGTTGGTCCCCTTGGCAGGGGGTGAGTTGGAAGGAAATTGAGAGTCTGCCATAGCATCAGGTGAAGCACACATGGTCAGCCACTGGGCAGCTCTCAAAACAGTTGACTTCTTTGTAAGCCATCTGTGCTATTTGGGGGAAGCTGCACTCAGATGAGTTAAGGGGGCTGCAATTCTTCCTTCACTGCAAATTTCCTTTCCTTATCAGTTGCTGTCAAAATGCTAAACTTTAAACACAGTGGTTGATTTGCGTGGCTAACCCCTCCCATTGCTTTTGTAGCCCTTCCTCTGTGTATTCCATTTTCTTAGGCTTCTGCAAAGCTGGGTGTAATGCCTACAGACTTTTCATTTCAGCCCCATAATGACATCCCTAGAGCTTTGCAATGAAATAATTTCCCATCACAATAGACAGTGTAATGGGACAGAAATGAAATCCCTGGAAATCTTAATTTCAGAGTGGGCTTGATCCTATTCATACTGAAATAGACGGGTGCTTTGTCATTAATTTCAATATGTATAGAATCAGGCCTTATGATATAACAGGGTAATGCCTTCCAAGTTGAAGGCAAGGTGATAGGTGTTGGTATCTTTCTATTCAAGGCATATTTGGATAAAGCAAGCCTTCATGTTTCTTTCTTTTTTTTTTCCTACATGGGAAAAAAAATCACACATCTGAAAAATATGTTCCACCCTTAATGATTAGTTGTACGGAATAAATGCAATGGACAATGATTTTTATGCAGCCTATTTAACAGCTCTGAGGTGGTAGTGTGGTTTGTCGTTGCCATTAACTCCTTTTAACTCAAAAGCCCAATACACCACTACAAGAAAAGATGACTTTATTAACGGTATAAACACACAGCTCTTCAAACAGACCAGCTGAAACTCATAATATACACCTGGGACTCTTACCAGCTTGTCCAAGCAGAACCAGAGAAGGGTGTATTGCATAATTCTGATATTGTTGGGAGGGTTTTTTTTTCCCCTTCCACTATCATTGTCATTTCAAAATGATGCTACATTTAATTTATGAGTTAAAACAATGAAGAGATGCTTTTGTTTAAAAGTATAATGCAATTCTTTTAATGCTGTCTGAGAACAATGCAACCATAAAGAGAACAATTATTAAGCCACAAACATTTTAACTGAATAAAAACGATTCAAGGCCATTAACATCAGAACCAGTTTCCTAATTAACATCCAGAATGATCAACTCTCTGTTAAAATAGACTGACAGAAAAACTGGCTGTCACCATACTCCAAAGAGCTCTACTGCTTTGGTCTAAGAACTTTTAACGTCACTGGAACAACAGCAGCAAAAAAGGCTAAAACAAGTTTCAGCTATAGGCAAATAAAACTCCTTTTATCAGATTTGAGTAGTGTTAGAGATATCAAGAGATATAATTACATAAAATATTTTTGGATCATGTCCATAGCTCATTAGTGAGCATATGGGGTCTAAATATTAAAATATACTTACAACAAAATCCCTATACAGACATTTTTGGGTGTCCTAAAATTTCTCAGTTGAAGGGAAGGGTCATAGGCTTTTAATTAATTTAAGAATCATATTTACTTGAGCAGAATTATTACTACTAATAGATTACACTATAATTTGCTTTTTTTGCAGTGTATTTCATTGTAGCATGTGCACACACTGTAATCATTTTTGTGTTTATGTATGCAGTATATGGTACTTGTAACTCGGTTAGCTGCAATAGTCACAGTAACAGCTTTTCATTTCTTTGAAATTTCAGTTATATTTAAATTTATTCTGAGATGTTGTTGAGCTGGCTGTGTGTAAATAATGCAAGCCCTACCCTGCTCTCTAGATTAAAGTGGTATTAAGATTGTGACTTAATACTTTCCCTTCACCTATAAAAAAACCAAAAGGTAGCATTCAGATTGGGAAACTTCACCATATTCAGGGCTAGATCAAGAGGCCTTGGGGCACTGGGCTACCCAGCCTGGGGGTAGAGTGGGGCAGCCCAACTGGCCCTAGGGGGCGTGTCCCACAGTGCTGAGGGTGGGGGTGGGGTCCAAAGCCCAGTGGTGCTGGTGGTGTGGAGGGGTAGAGGGGCCAGAAGGGACCAGGGCCAGGCCAATCACTGGGGGGCAGTCACTGGATGCACATCTGCGCACCCTTTGGTTATGATCTGTATAACTTTTCTGTTCACTTTTTGGAGTAGAATTGTATGGTCTGATGCCAAATATGCCATGCAAGGTTCCTTTATGAATGCTCATAATGTAGTCTACATGATTATTTTGGTGTCATGTTTCCTGCAGCATCACGTATGTATGCCCACGTGAAGCAGGTTATATGGCTCAGGGGCGAGAGAGACAGACAGCATTCTCTTCCAGCAGCACATAAACAGCCAAAGCTGCAACCACATACCTGAAGGAGAGAACAAAGACAATGTAAATCAAGGTCCCCAGCTCAGACAGGACAAAGGGATCATCTCGGGCCAGGAAAGGGAGGTGAGCTGAGAGGACACTGAAAACAAAGAGAGAGGCTTCGGGATACTCCTGACTTTTTGCCAGAGACTCTCCATCTTGGGAGAGCTATAAAAAAAAAAAAAAAAAAAAAAATCAGGGGGCCGTGTCTAGAAAGAGGCAGAGATGGCTGCAAACCATCACAGCCAGACCTGAGTGGTGAGAGATGAACATAACTGTAGCAGAATAGTTGAGTAGCAAGCATATTATAACTTCTATTTCATGTGTGGCAACTCCTGCCTCCTTTATTGAATAATTGTGCATTGATTTGCTATGTACTCACTTAAAATCATATCCTAATCAAGTAGTTTTATCTAAAGGTCTGTGGACATTAGAGGGTATGGGTGAGGAAGGCTGGGCGCTATCCATTTCTTTGTTAAATGGATGGACATGAGTGAATGGTGACTGGGAATTGATCCCCAGCCCTGTAAGACAGAAGTTCCCACTGTGGTATCTGAGGCTGGGGGTGCTCACCTGGGGACTATCACCTGAGCAGCCAGGGGGTAACACACTCACTACCTGGGGCAGATTACACAAAGGAGGCCACTGTGGACTAACTCAGGAGTGAGTAGTTGTCTGGCAGAGGGGGGTGAGTTGGGGTCCAGGAGTGGAGATCAGGGGGTCACACCAGACCAAAACTGTGGAGCAGCCTGTCACAGAGGCCCTTGGGCCTGACGCAGTAGTGCTTCTGCCTCACTCGGGTAGGGGCAGGATGGGCAGGCCTATGGTGGCTCAGCTGGGGCTGGATTTTGGCAGGTCCCCCCTCTTTAGGTCAATGTCTGGGGCTGTAGCCCCTAAAGCCCCTGCCTTAATCCGGCCCTGACCATATGAATTACAGATTACTTACAACACCTCGCAGTGTGGGCATGAGCCTGAGACCGTATATCCTTTTGGAAATTCTGTGTGTGTTCAGCCATCAGACTTAGTATCTTTGACATCCAGCCACATAGTGAATTGCATTCAAATCTTCTCCCTCAGTTTGCATCCTCATATATGTAAAAGTGCTCCTGATTTAAGCTCAGGTCTTTTGGCACAGTACAATTTGCTTTCAGTGTAGCACTAGTGCTTGTTTTGATAAATTCTATTGCCTTGTCTTGAATACCATGCTTTGAGATCAGATGAAAGAAATGAGATTTAACTTCATTCATGACACCTGCTGTTGGTTTCATCAATTTGCCATCTTTTCTTTATGCCAGCTACTACAGTGAGTGTTGGCTTCACTCACCGATTTCCTAGCTAGTAAATAAAACCTTTCTACAGGTAATTGGGCTCATTCAGCTGGTTGTGACACTTCAGTGAATTTTTGACTGGAGATAAAGTTAATCAATATAGCAGCCCCTGTATCTTCCTCTCCATTTGAGGAAGAATTTTAGAAGCTAAGGGTATGTCCACACTGGAGGCTCTGTTAAATCAACCTAACAAGGTCTACTTTAAGTCGACAGACAATCGACATTAAAAATTCCCATCAACTACCAGCATCCACACTGGGAGGCACTAGACATTGACCCTTCCTGGTGGCTAGGAACTCTGGGAGGGGGTCTGGAGGACAATTAGCTCGACTCAAGGGCCTTCCCCCATCTACGTTGGCTTTAGTCAACTTAATAAGGTTGACTTAAGCATTAAGTTGACCTTAAGAGGTGTTATTAAGACAAGTTAAGGAAGCACTTAAGTCAATTTAATAAAAACCCAGTGTGGCCATGGGGGCCTGCAGGTCAGATTAACCTTCCTTAAATTGACCTAAGGCTCCAGTGTTGATCTACCCAATCGGTTTCCCACACTACGTACAATGACTCTCCAAGTATTATCTATGCTTCCCTGGCTCACGGAATTCAAGAAAATGGTAGGAGCTGAGCTGCTTTGGGAAAAAATAGTCACTTTTATTATTCTAGGGTACAAGGACAATTTATAGACCATAATATACCTATATCCATATATAAAAGCCATGTGACTTCTGCACACTATTTCTAAAGGGGTAGTCATGTTAGTCTACTGCAGCAAAACAAACAAGGAGTCTGGCGACACTTTCAAAGACTAAAATTTCTTTCCCCTCTCACTAGCAACATATAGTCCCAACAAATACTCACATAAACACATAAGTGGAGGAACAGTGTGACTCTTAGTACCTTTACTCCCAACACACACACGCACAAACACACACACGATGTGAGATCAGTAATTAAAAACAAAATCTTGAGTGATCATGCAGCACTCTTGAAAATGAGGGCAGGCTCCTGGTCAGGATCGGGCCATGATCGTATGTATTTGAAGTGAAACTGTAACTTCAAAGTCATCATTTTCCTTAGGACTTGCCTAATGTGTAATGAGCAGTAATGGATGGACTGACTATCTTTAGGGTGATTTATGGTGGGAGGGTTTGACTGCTTAATGTTACACTGCAATTGGAGAGACTTCATTAAAAAAAAAAGAGAAGAACTAAAACACAGGAGCTTAATGAGGATGCTGTGAAAAGGCTGACATGGGAGCTCCAACTGAATAGTGCCACATTATAGAGAGATTATAAAGCTAAGCATAAAATGCATAATTTGAAGGGCAAATGCTGTTTTGCCTGACTGAGCATGCTGCATATATGGATGGAGAATGAATATAAGGAGTCTCTGTTCTCCCAACAGAACATGCCTATGAGACAAGTTAGGATATGGGTCTAGAATTCTGCTCATTGCTAGGCTGGAGGCTCGGTGAACACACCAAGCAAATCGCATAACCCTAGCTGTCTTGAGAGCTTCCAAAGACGTTACTTTCTAGCTGTGGGTGGGGAGGAGACTGCTCCTCTTCAGAGCAGTAGGAAGGCAGGCTTCAGTGTGGCATGCCCCCAGAGCAGTTCAAAGATCCTCTGAGTGCTACCACATCATTGTCCCTTTCTGCTCTTGCTCCACCTCCAATACACATAGCCAAGGACACAATTTTACTATTACTGAAGTGGCCAAGGAATGATGGGAGTGTTTTTACCTAAAATTTTAACTTGAGAGTATTATGATAGTAAAACATGGTAGCCTAGATTCTTTAATATACTGTACAAGTTAATGGCTGCATTTTGCTCCATTGTTAAATTTCAATATCAGACAGACATAGACAAGAAAAGTTCAGGTCTCCGGACCATGAAAGCATTGATGCATTTGTAGGACTGCATATTAAATTTGTGATTGTTAATCCTAACTTCAAGTTTTGGTTAGGAAACCCAAGAATTTATAGCTGGCCTGGTGTATTAGCAGATGTAATCTGTTAAAGATGGCTCATTACCTTGTTACTATTTAGAGTGAATGGGTTTAAAGATAAAGTTGTCTAAATTTGTCAATGCCCCTGCATAAGATTTTAAAGATCTATGCTCTAAGGTAAAACTACACCCTTTGATATTGTCTATATTAGTAAATGTCTCCATATTCCCCAGCATAAACAGTTGCTTTATAACATCTGCATGCAGAGACAAGTAATAGCGGAATGCTCTACTGTAGCAAGCTAATATGATTAAAATTGTGAAACGGCTCAACTCTATGGATAGAAAACTAAAGCAGAAAAAGCCAAAGTAATGAAATCTGCAAATTGTGAGCCAGTATTCAGAGACGTGAACTATTAGAATATTCTAAGCTATCTGTTAAGGGTGAAATTCAGTCCAGTGCAAGGGGATAGAAGAAATTTCATGGACTAGTCAAGTATGGTAATGAGAGTTTAGATAGTGGTGCATAAGGGTTGTATGGGGTTTCTGCAGACGAATGAGTTTCACCTTAATTAAATTCTATAGGAGAAGGTAGTCATAATACTGCTTTTAAAAAATAACTAACACTGTTTCATTATTTGAGTTGAAAGTCAAGCTCTATTTGTTCTGAAATGGATTATCATGGTTTTTCAGGGACACAATGCACTGTTTGAGATTAGAAAGAACAGCAAAACCAGAACCAGAAGAAAACAGAAACACCCTCTGCAATGTTGCAATACACAAAAGTTTATTTTTAAGATCTTTTTCTTTTCTGAAAGCAAAATATGATAAAACCTAACATCAATGTATTTTGTACAACAAAAACAGTTTTTATATGAGAACAGACAATCCATGAAGAGTTTTTAAGTCTTAGAACTGCTTCCCTTTTATATCATGCTTTCCTTGGTCAACAAAAAGTTGGCAAAGATAACGTCATGGCAGTCAATCAGCATGGTGTTCTCCCTCAGATCCTTGTCAGCTGGTGCCACAGACTGGAGGGCAGGATACTTTCTACTTTTTCCATCACAAAATTTAAGGGGGCAAAGAGAGTGCTGAGAAACTGCAAAGAAATCAGATACACAGGTAGGTCAGAATCACAGAGATGACAAACTGCAACAAAAAGCTGTGCAATTGAGGTGTTGTACACCCTCATCAAGAAATTCCTCCAAGGTGATATTAATGGAACCATTTGTTTTTAAAGCTTTTATGCCAAATTTTGCACTCAAACATACACTATGTATTTCTCAGCTCTGTAGCAAACAAAGGAAGTGTTCCATTTCCACAGATATGACAAACTAGTTAATGCACAATAAAGGCACACATCTAAAATCTTGGCTCCATGCCCAGATGCAAGATTAATCCAAAATCCACTGAAGTAAAAAGGAGTCTCCTGTATATCAGCACAAACAGGCAGGTACAATTAACTATACAATTTTGCCTTCAGAATTAGACCCATAATGTTTAAAAATTATCAAAGCATCTGCTACATATATTCAGGCCACATTGGCTCTCTGTTCTGGAATTTCTCTTAACTTGCTCTTAGAAGAAAGAGAATATGATAATTTGAAAGAAGTGCCGATATAGCTTTGACACTGTGGTACTTCAGTGAAGATGATATTGTGCCAACATACTGTACCTCTGCCTCCTTGAGAGGCGGTAGTTATGCTGGCAGGAGAAGCTCCCTAGTCAATATAACGCTGTCATTACAATGAGTTAGGTTGATATAATTATGTTGTCCAGGGATGTGGATTTTTCACACCTCAGAGACTTAGTTATTCAAAAAGAGGTCTGTACTGTAGACTTGGCCTTTATATTACTGCTGTAAGAGGCTTATGTGGTAAGATTAGATGAAAAGTTACCATTTTATCACAGAGGAAAAGCATTGAAAATAGATGAAGATACCTTAAAAGGTCTGACTTTCAGAAGAAGGGTGCTCAATATTTTCTGAAAATTAAGTGTCTAAACCCGAGTACCTCAGAACTGAGGAACTCTGTCTGTGTAACAGGTCACTCTTGAAAATGTTACTTGCAAAATGTTGAACATGTTATATATTAATTGTGCTAAACATTAATTCCAGTCTATTACATACAGCTGTGATAGGCTCCCTATAGATGTCTGGACTAGAATACAATATTATGGTACGTCGTATTTGTGCAGATATTATATGTTACTTTCACATACGCAAAGTCAGCCATCCCAAGGTCAAGAACAATGTTGTTTCCAGACATACATGATGGCTGACATCATTTTGTCAAAGAACTGAGTTCTTTTATGGTACCAATTAGCAAAGATTTGCATTATGTAGTATTGTAGCCCAGGATATTAGGGAGATAAGATAGGTGATGTTTTACTTCACTCAAATATATGCAAAGCAGTCTCATATTGCAGACTGTGCCATGTGATGAATACAGCACATTCCAACCACTGTTCTCTCTAAGCTGTGCGCATGTGTGCATGCACACTGGTTGTGAAACCTGCAGACACAACAAAATAAAGCATGCACAAAAAAATTCAACAGTGCTACTATTAGCGCACACAAAAATTTTTTGCATACACCAAGATTTTTTTTTTTTTTTTTTTGGTGCACAAAGATTTTTTGTGCACACAGCCTACAAAAAATTAGAGGGAACATTGGTTCCAACTATGCTTAATACACTGACATACTAAAGAACAGCAATCGAGGGGCTTTCTTTGCCTGTATTATGCCATGGCTCCATTTCCCTTGGTGAGAGCAGAAAAAATTCAAATTCCACCCTGCATGTTTAGATTTTAAAAAAACAATATATTATTATATATTATTAATATATTATAAAATAATATATTATCTTCCAATTCAGCCTGAATGCTGCTGAATTGGAAGATGCTGCTGGAGCCCAGCTTTTATACAGTAAACTCAACTCAATTAAAGGCTACAGAACTGAGCAGAAAATGTAGAATCATAGAAACTGGAAGGGACCCTGAGAGGTCATCAAGTCCAGTCCTCTGTACTCGTGGCAGGAGCAAGTAACCTCTTAAGCCATCCGTGACAAGTGCTTGTCTGACCTGCCCTTAAAAACTTCCAGTGATGGAGATTCCACAACCTCCCTAGGCAACTTATTCCAGCAGTTAATCACTCTGACCATTAGGATTTTTTTTTTCATATCCAACCTAAACCTCCCTTGCTGTAATTTAAGCCCATTGCTTCTTGTCCTATCATTGGCAGTTAAGGGGAAAATTTTTTCTTCTTCCCCCTCCTAGCAACCTTTTAGGTACTTAAAGTGTTATCGTGTCCCCTCTCTGTCTCCTCTTTTCTAGACTAAACAAACCTAGTTCTTTCAATCTTCCCTTGTAAGTTAAGTTTTCCAGACCTTTAATCATTCTTGTTGCTCTTCTCTGAATTTTCTTCAATTTGTCCACACCTTTCCTGAAATGAAGCACTCAGAACTGGGCACAATAACTACAGTTGAGGCCTAATCAGGGTGGAGTGGAAAGGAAGAATTACTTCTCATGTCTTTCTTACAATACTCCTGCTACTACACTTCAGAATGATGTTTGCTTTTTTGGCAACAGGGTTATGCAGCTGATTCCCAAGTCTTGTCTTTTGGGTGACGAAGATCTCAATTCTTTGTGTTTCCTCTACTGTGTGACTTTTTCCTTGAAGATATTGTTGCTTCCAGAAACATGCTTGTTATGTGTGATATCACATAGCCAAAAATTACAATTCTTTTATGGTATCAGGCACTGAGATAAAGGCAAGCAGTCTCATGTTTATAAGCCAGTGCTTTGTGAAGAGCTTGTTTTAATAGAAAACATATGTGTTGTATATATTAATAAATGTCCTTAGCAATTGACCTGCATCATATTTGAGGGTGTATCTTCTCAAAACATCCTCTACCAACGGCATTCACCAAAGAATAACCCGTGCATTATGGATGAAATCAGTGACTAGTGACAAGACTGGGCCACATATAAAGCAGAGCCCTGCGCAGATTCAAAAATGTGGAACTTTATCCAATCCACATCCGCTCAGTGATAGCATTAATCTGATCTGAAATCTGCATGCCAGGTTTTGGCTGCATCTGTAACCACATCTGCAACTGAGCTTGGGCTCACACTTAGCATTTCAGCCTTTGATTGGTTCATTCCCCCTATGGTTCCCACCCACTTATTTTTTTCTTGTTTGTGGTTTGCACGCTGTGCTATCAATCAGATTTCCTTGCCCACTAATGAAATCTCTGATTGACAGCATGGCATGAGAACCAGAAACAAGAAAAGGAAGAAGTGGGCAGGGAAATCATGGGGAATGAGCCAATCAAAGGCCAGCAGTGGCTTTCCAAGCCCCAGACTGAGACTCTGATTGGCTGGCAGATCACAATCAGAGCTGAGCTAGGATTGGCTGGAGAGCTTCCTGGTTCCCCTGTGCGCTGCTGACACAGATCAGTGCCAGCAGCTGCAGTGGTGGATGGCACTGTGAAAAGGTAAAAATAGAAGCTACATTCGTGAGCTGATCTGCAGCAATGGGTCTGCGGCTATCTGCACCAGCACCCGTGGATGCAGATAACCATGGATCTGCAGCAGATACCTGCAGATCTGCAAGGCTCTACAAATATGGCCCTCTTCTCATTGCAAGGAAACTAGGAGACTACTAGGCGTGGCTGTAAAGGTCAAGTTGAATTATAGAGACCAGTTCTGACCAGATGTGGTATTGAAACTTCTGTGACAGTTCACTGGAAATATCTAAAAGTGTTATAACACTTTATGGAGTGGTTTTGTCTATTCAGGTTGTACTTCCTTGTTTGTGAACAACCATTTGAAGCAAATGAAAATGCCCTTTCCCTGTACACCCCCGCCCCCATGCCAGAAAATACAAAAACCTCACTGCAGCATACTTCATATTTTTCTGATTAGATCTTCATTTATGCTTTTAGGTTGCACCCAAAGCCTCCCACATAACTAGAGGAAAGTAAGCACAATATTTAGTGTAAATTAAATGTGATTAATTTTTTAAAAATCAATGAAATCGGTGTCATTTAATTTTTTGTTTTGTTTTTTGGTACTCACAGTACTTTTGTTTCTGATGTAACTTCAGATATAGCTGAAACTTAGCAGTCTACCTGCAGCTAGAAATACATGAGATACTATTCCAGCTGGAGAAATCGTGTAAAGCAACAGAGGTCTAGAAAAATTTAAACCTATGGCGTGAAATCCAGGTACCAGTGAATTCACTGGCAAAACTCCCACTGACTTTAATGGGATCAAGATTTCATCCAGATTTGTGTCATCCCACCAGAGGGACATTTTTCAAGAGACTTCTCCTAGCTCACAGCAGCCAGATTAATCAGTAAAAATAACAGCCTGAAAGCCTCCCTTCTGTACTACACAATTTTGCATTTTTATTCCCAGCTTGGGCTCAACTACAGCAATGAACCTAGGAGCCACACAGAGTGAGATTACACATTCAGGCCACTCGTACAGCATCTTGAACCTTCAACCTGTAACTTTCAGGGTGTTCCGAGTTTCTGATCAGTTCTTCGCAGATGCAGCAAAGAACCCAATTTCTAGTCACAAATAATGAAAAACAAACCAGGCCCTCACCTTATTTCATTTCACACATTTGGTGGAAGACCCAGAAGCCAACATTTAACGTAATATGTTGAACTAGAACATAGCTTGCAGCCCATGGAAAGCTTTTAGTGCTCATGTTTTCAAACATCTCCAGCAACTATGCTATCTGCTTGCATACCCCACTGTGCTACCCTGGAGGACTGAGTCTGCATACTTTCAGTTGTTTATGCCTTTGGCCTTTCCTTTCCACCTTCTTTCATTTTAATAATCTTAGCGGTAACTACTGTAGCCACAGCATTTTCAGAGAGATATGTGATTCTTCAGTTGATGTTACTCTAACAAACTCTGATCTCCATTTAACTCTCTCTTTTAATTTCAGCTAAGCAATACTCATATGTATGCCATGAAGTTGTGCTAGCACCTGGGTTTTTTAGTGACTGACTTATGCATTTTCTGCGTAATATGAAAGAAAACAAAATAATAAAAATGCATATACGTTACATGCTGACAAACTTATACCAAATGCTACAATCAAAAAAAAACAAAAACAAAAAACTTGTATTACTTGCATTCATCTCCTGAGTGCTCCCCCCACCAATTTTTCATTAAAAGGGTTAATGAAAATAATCAGAAAATCAGAGTATAGTTCCATTAACAGAGCACTTATTTGAACCAGTGCTCCTTTACATGGCATTTTAAGTTTACTACTTGGCCCATTACCAGCTCCTTAAGGAAACTTCCTTCCTGTGTCTCAAAGTCTGCCAAAATGCAGGCTAGAAATATATTCTTCTATAACCAAGTCAAAAGGCTAAAATATGTTGCCATTTAAAAGTTAACTATTCCCAATTTATCAAATCCATCGTATTTTACAACTTTCTTCTTTTCATTTCACTATGAGAAAAAAACATCCCCTCCTCCAGGCATAACATTACACAATTGTCTAAATGCATGTTGGGGGGATTTTCACCTTTCTCTGAATCATCTGGATAACAGACTTACTACCCTTCTGTAACTATTGTTCTTCAATATGTGTTGTTTGTGTCCCTTCCATGTTAGGTGTGTGCGCACCATTGTGCCTGGCTGTCAGAGATGTTTTTGCCTTCTGATGAAGTGGGATCTTCTCCCACAAAAGCTCATACAATAAATAAATTTGTTAGTCTTTAAGTGCCACAGGACTCCTTGCTTCTTTTGCCTTAATGGTGTTTGTAAGGCTGGTTCTGGTGTCCTCTGGAGCCCTGTGCACATTCTACAGTATATGAAGCACTGCTGGCAACAGCGAGGATGCAGCATGGGTCATGGAGAGGACATTAGCAACACATCTTGAAGAATAACAGTTACGGAAGTTTAGAAACTGATTTTTCTTCTTCCAGTGCTTGCTTGTGTCGATTCCACGTTAGGTGATTCACAAGCAGATTCCTGGAGCTAGGGTTGGAGTTCATGGATTTGCCACTTGCAATACTGCTCTGTCAAAGCTGGCACTGTCCCGGGCCTGCTGGGTGACTACATAACAGGACATGGAAATATGAACTGAAGACTATGTAGCAACTCTGTTCATGTGTTGGATTGGCACCTGTGCCAGGAAGGCTGCTGCTGAAGCTTGTCCCCTGGTCAAGCAAGCTGTTAAAATTGCTGGTGGAGGCACATTTACTTCTTCGTAACAGAACTTGATGCACATGGTTATCTATGAGGAGATGCTCTGGGAGAAGACTGGCAGACCTTTCATCCTACCCACAAGTAGGATGAAGAGCTGTATTGTCTTTTGGAAAAGTTAATCTTTTCGATGTAGAAGTCCAAGGCCCATCTAACATCAAGGGTGTGTCCAACCTATGTTTCTTACTCAATCTGTGCAGTTTGGGGAAGAACACAATCAGGTATATATATTGGTTTTTGTGGAACTGTGACACTGCCTTTGTTAAAAAGACTGGGTGAGGTTGCAGCTGGGTTTTGCTATTTAAAAGTCAACTATTCCCGATCTATCAAATCCATCATAATATCCCCCACCTTTGGAAAACAATGTTGGCAACCTCTAGATGGAGTGTCCAACTCATGATGAGAGGATAAGGACCTGCTGAGGTGGTCTGCTATGGCATTCCTGGTGTCTGGGAAATGTGAAGCTACAACATGAATGGCATTCTGCCTGCAAAAGTTCCATAAGGAAGCAGCATCTTGGCAGAGGGTTGATGACCAAGCACCCACCTTGTTTGTTAATGTAAAATATCACAGTGATATTGTCTGTCAGAATTTGGACTACCTTGCCAGCTAGGTAGGGAAGGAAGGCCTGACAAGCCAGGCATACTGCCCTGAACTCCCTGACATTTAATGTGGAGGGAGCAATCTTCCTGTGTCCAGGGTACCCATGTGCTTAGGTCATTGAAGTGGCCTCCCCATCACAAATTGAAAGCATCAGAGACCAGCATTATTGAGGGGGAAAGCCCTGAGATGGTGGGCTTGAAAATCATCTGGTGTTATCAGGGAAACTGGACTGGGCATTGCCTTGTCTGGGGATGGTAAGGACGATAGTAATGTTGGAGGAGGGAATGGTGGCTTCTTCTCTTCAAGGGCTGCTGTCCTTACTTCTGGATCCTGCAGTTCAGGCTGTGGATCATTTACAGAATGCAGCTGCGGAGGACTAGAGTGAGTAGGGTCCTAGTGCCACAAGGATCCTCCATGGATTTCAGCATGGCCACTGGACAGGTCACAGTCCTTGATGCCGGGCATTCACTGTTGGGCTGGCATAAAACAGTGATACACCCACTGACCTGTGTTTTTAAGACAGGTGACTTGGCTTTTCCTCCAACTCTGAGGAGGCGAGTCCACCCCTCCTCCCCCAGGGACCAAGATAGGGCCACCAGTGGCTCCCCCTGTCAGCTGCAGTGCAGAATTGCAGAGCAGCACCAAGGAGATGATGACCAGTGATGCGATTCTCCTAAGCAGTGACGTATTGGCGGTGAGTGGTGTCAAGACAGCAGCATGCAACTACATGTCAGGCCCCATGGTACTGGAGGTCTAGTGCCCATTGCCATGCTACTGGTGACAAGGGCAAGAAGAGCAATGACCAGCATGGGCGAGGCCAAGATGGGCAATATATCATCAGTGAATTTGTTCTCCGGGTTGGAGACTGGGAGCAGTGTTGGAGGCTGGGGTCAAGTCAGTGGAGACCTTCAATATGGCATTGGAGATTTTAGCTGAGGTGTTGTGGACTGGTGCTGAGGTGGGGAATGGTACCAATCAGCTGACAGCTATGGTGGCCCTACGGCAGGTTTACCCAGGGATGGACGCCTTTACTGACTCGGGTGTTGAGGGTAAAGCCAGCAGTGCAAGAGGCACCGGGAAGGCCATTAAGTCCTTAGCTGCTTGAAAGGCCTTTAGTGAAAAAGGGCACTGTTAGGCAGAGAGTTCCCCTTCCAATTCCATGAGTTGGGGGATTGCTCCTTCAAGGGGTTTCTGTCTCAGGAGAAGTGGGCTCTAGCCACTCTGGTGCAAGTGACTGGCTTGATGCTGGTCCGTTGCCCAAGCTTGCCTTCTTATTTCCCTTCAGCACAGAGAAACAGCCTTGATTGTGCTGTTTCTTTTCCTGCTTCCGCACTGGCAAACATAAACAGCACCAAAGAAAAAGCCATTCCAACACCACTATGGGCAGAAAGAAGGAACTGAGTGGCACAGGGCAGGTGGCACCCCATATACTGTGCCATGAGCATGGGGCTCCAGAGGGCACCAGAGCCAGCTCTACAGTTAACATTAAGGCAAAAATCACCAGCAACCCTCTACAAGGCTGCACATAGACCTAACATGGAATTGACACGAGCAAGCATTGAAGAAGAAATGTTCACTGCCCAAGGCAGGTTATTGCAGTGGTTTTCAAACTTTTCCTCTCAGGGCCCAGTTGAAAAAAAAATCATTTTTGCCTGCAACCCAACAAATACATCTTTGAACAATGCATTCCAGTCTTTTGGTGATGGCAGCAGGTGGTGCCATGACCCAGTACCTGAGGGTCTCCAATCCAGTACTGGGTCCCAACCCTAAGTTTGAAAACCACTGGTTTATTGGACTTGATGGGTCAGTGGTCTGATGGAACATGACAAATCCAGTGGTGGAGATTCTGAGCTATGTCTTAGAGTCACCACTCAGGGTGAGAAAAAAGCCACAGTGACTTTAAGTCATGTTGAGACTCTCCCAATTCTGGGCTGCTCTGCAGCCCCAGGACTCGGAGAAACACAGACAGTGATGGGGGCCCATTTGACTTAATAAGGCAGTCTGCCCTGGCTGCTCTTAGGCTCTAGTATTGCCCAGAATCTTCCAAACATTATAAGCTGAAGCCCTCCCCTGGCATGCCCCTCCATGAAAGGGTCCCTGGAAGACAGCTTTATGGTTGGCTTTCTGCACTGAGGGAGTCCTCCCCTTGGTAAATCCATGGGTCTTAAGGCCCCTTTATGCCACTCCAGTTTTTATCTTTCCTCTTACATTCTTGTGATGATACCAATCGATGGGAGCAGCAGCACACCAGCCTTTTCATATTTATAAACAGCTGGCATGTATTAATTATTTATGTCTGGCATTTTACAACTTGTTCTGGTGGTAATTTAAAAATCAGGATATTGATGTCTCCCTGATGAAGGGTGGAGTTAAATCCAAGCTCCGTGATCTTCTCTCATCAAGTGCTCACCTCTTCAACAACAGCTTCCTCTACTATAACCAACACACTCCTCTGATCTGGGCCCTTGAACTCCTACTTCCACTAGGGAATTTTTGTGGGTTGGCTTCCAGCAATCTTAGCACATGCACCTGTGAGTGATAGCAGTTGGGAAGGGTTGGCTAGCACAAATGGCATGTTATTTATTATGTGTGCTGTTATTAATACAAATTAAGTATAGAGCACTGCATATTTACAGGATGCTTGCATAAACAAATTAGGACATCAACTCTGCCCTTATAGAGCTTACACTCCACAGTCAGCTCCTCATTTGGACCATTACTCCAGACTCTTACAGAGATCTAGTAAGGCGAATGGAAATCCTTGGGAACTCTGTAGTGAAGGATCCATTCATAGGAGTGAGGCTTGAGATAGAAGCAGCAAAAGAGAGAGAGAGAGACAAAAAAATCACATGACAAAACCACTCAGGAAAGGGCAAGTGAGGAGAATCTGTGCAAGAAGGGTGGAAAGATTCCTGGGAAAAGGATTTTTTGAGGAGAGATTAGAAAGAGGAGAAAGAAATGGGACTGGCAGGTCAAGAGTGAGAAACTATCAAACACAGGGGTCAGCAGAATAGAAGGTGTGAACTGAAAAGTTGCAAACCCAGTGAAGACAGTAATACAATGAAGAGTTTTACAAGAGCATATGAAATGGGCAGAAGAGTAGAAGGGAGTGAGATAAATGATGTAGACCAGTAAGATTTTCCCAGGGAGTAGCCGTGTTAGTCTGTGTACAGACTCTTGTTGTTTTTACTGCTAAGATTGTTAGTCCCCGACTGTGAAGACAGGGACCATACATTTGCTGCAGTAAGAGATTGGAGGCCATTAAAGGAATTTGGGAGGGACTGAGGGGGAGGAAAGTGACTTTGGTGATGACGAACTTAAATTGGTTGGAAGTGGGGGAGTAAGAAGAGAAAATGTAAAAAGAAAAGATACAGAAATGTACTTTTGCCTGTCTTAACTTTATTATTAGATGCATTTATAAGCGGCACTACTACAACATCTGGATATTAAGTACTTCACAAAGCCTACTTCATCATGCAAGCTGCACAAAGAGGAGGCAGAAATTTCATAGGGAGCCTCAGACAAATTCCTTCTTGGAGATCTTCTAAAATCTTTACATTACCTTGACACCAGGATCAAAGGTTCTGATAGTATCAGATAAGAATCTGTAAAAACCTTGAAACTTTTTCAAATTTTAATTTGTATCTGTTGGAGCACCACTCTTTATAGACATTTAGTTTGCCTTAAATAGGACTGATCAAGAAGTCATCTTATATAAACTTATTTAACAGTGACACATCATAGCTATCTTATTCTTGCAGTGGATTCAAAGAAAGTTTAGATTTCAACTCAGAATAAAATGTATTGCTTCAGTTAGTACTCTGGTCCCTGTGTACCATCTCAATTTCCTCCACCCTTCCCCCCCCTCACATACTTCTGTGGTTTTTTTTGTTTTTGTTTTTTTAAATCAAGCCCCACTGTAAGTCCATTCATGAGATGAAGTTGGTGTCTTCACACAACGGATTCTCTCCACCAAGCACTGTGATGACAAAGTAAGTAGTATTCGCAAACCTGCCATGAGTTTCAAAGCGTCATTAATTAACATAGGTAAGAGACTGGTGGATCTGCTTTCATGTTTCATAGATTCATAGAGTTTAAGGCCAGAAGGGACTATTAGATCATCTAAGCTCAATTTCCTGGATAACATAGGCCACAGAACTTCCCTGAGATAATTCCTGGTTGACCTAGATAGAGCATATCTTTCAGAAGAAAAATCCAGTCTTGATTTAAAATTGCCACTGAAGGAAAATTAACCAACCAATTCACACGTTAGCTGTTAAAAATGTATGAGCTATTTCCAGTGTGCATTTGTCTAGTTTCAGCTTCTAGTCACTGGATCTTGTTATAGATATGCCTACCAGAGAGAGCCCATTATCAAATATTTGTTCCCTATACAGGTGCTTAAAAATACAATCAAATCCACACAGGTCCATGAAGTACCTCACATTTTGTAACTTGCTAAACAGCAACCTGCAGTAATGTGAATTTGATTTAATTCTTAAATTGGTCCAAGATGACATTTAGTTACATCTGCACAGTGCTCTTGGGATTGACAGGGGTAAAGGGAAAAATAATTTGGCCCTACTGAAATTATGATTTGTTTTTGCAGTTTTGCAGTAGTTACAATACATACATCGCATGATTTGGGTTAAACCAGAGCATGTCAATCAGACAAGAGTGTTAATTCCATATACACAACCAATGTGATATGCAGAACATTTATCATTTTTAGTTATGTTCAAAATTAATCCCCTTAGAAGGTGAAAGGGCACAGTTGTGTCTTGCACGAGGTCTGTTCTACTGGGCCTTTATCCCACTGCATATCAAAGGGATGTCAGTCATTACTCTTCTGCTGTTTCATGCAGTAGACCCATCCCACCTTTCTAGTGACAAAGGAAATGAGACATCTGAGTTTAAACCCCTTGATGAGTCAATGGATGAAAGTCATAGGCTTTCACCAAATTGACCAGATTTTCACTCCACCTCGGCACAATTAAAAGTCAGCTGCTGCCTGGGTTTGTTTATTAAAACAACCATATAGCCAAATTCGTATGAATGTTAATTACCAAATACAACCACATAGGTTTGGCAATGCACATCCGAGTCAGTGATGCTACCTATTTCATAGGTTCTGAATAATACAGCTTCAGTTTAGCTTTGTTTATGTTTTTTTATTGTACTAACAGCTCTACTCTCAGTGGCAGGATGCACTCACATATTGAGACCTGAGGCTTCTATTCCAATAACATAGGAGAGCTACATGCACATATCAAAGGAATAGATCCTATTGGTTGCACTCTGTTCCCAAAGTGACTTTGGAATCCCAAGCAAGAGCTATTTAAGGAAACAGCTAGTGCATCACCAGTGTATACGTTAATACCCCCATCACACAAAAATTGGCTAGGGAAGCCCTTGAAAGTCCACAATCAGGTTTGTCTGACTCCAGCAGTTCATTGTCTGTAGCAGGCTCATTGCCTTTGGTGCTCATGCAACTTACACACTTTGCTCTCAAACAAAACCATCAGACTGACAACCAATGGGGTTGCACAGGACACATGGGAGGTGAGAATTTGGCCATTAACTGCTAATACTATTTTGTATGTGCTAATGACTGCATGCACAAAACCAACTGGAAGAAGTAAAACCTGTGCAGAAGTAAAACCTGTTCAGAGACTTTTTTTTTTTAAATTCTATGAAAAAAGTTTCCAGGGCATACATCCCTCACTAACACACTTACCTGCCTTAAAAATCTCCTTTGCTATGATGCCTACAAAAATCTGAAAGACCTTGGGTGTGCTAATACCATAACCTATCATATTGACCAGTCTTGTCTCGTTTCCTTTTGTCTGTCTGCACCCAACTCTTCTCTTATACTTACACTGTAAACTCTTTGGGTCAGGGACCATCATTTTATTTGGTGTCTATAGAATGCTTAGCTGTTAGGGTGGCCAAAATAATGACAACAATAACAACAATGTGCCAGCCCTGAAACACCTAGAGAGACTCTCAAGGCTAGATGTATAAAGGACTAATTCAAGCAAGTTGCCAAGTTCCAAAGGGGCAGCTGTTTTAGTCTACTTCAGTAAAGCAAACAAGGAGTCCTGTGCCACTTAAAGACTAACAAATTTATTTATCACATGATCTTTCATGAGAGAAAATCCCACTTCATTAGATGCTTTGAAGATGAGGGAACTAGTGTCTGATGAAGTGGGATTTCCCCCCATGAACGCTCATGTGATAAATAAATTTGTTAGTCTTTAAAACTGCCACAGGCTCGTTTGTTTTAATTCAAGCAAGTATTTTTAGCGTTGACTTCCATTGTAGATTTCACCGCTAACTGATACAGTCATCAATCCCCTTCACTGAGGACATGGGAATTCTTAATGCAAGACCCATTGCCATAATAAACATAACAACCACCACCAGTGCTTGGGATTAAAGCACTGATACGTTTGACCAGCCTGGCTGACAGAGCAGCTAATTAACTACACAAGGGGTCCTTGAATAATCCTTCCTGTTCAGAAGGATATAAGCTCTTAAAAAAAAAAAAGGCAGAAGAATGAACCCTGGGATATCTTCAGGGATATCTGTAAAAGCCTCCCCCGCCTGAGAAAAAAATTAATGAGAGCTGAGGAACAACAGCATTGTTTAGAAACAACAAGGCATTTTGGACCCACCCAGTTTCACATCACAAATGAATAAGTACATGAAATAATAAATTATTGCTCTGAGGTCTCAGGATTTATTAGAGGAGAGAATAATGTTGTTGGAACTTCACTGGGAAGAGAATCTTCCATATCCCCCCTACGGCTGGGAATATTAGCTTAGCTACACGCTTTGACATTGTAAGGGAAAGAAGCAGATTGGAATATAACTTGATTTCCCCATGTTAAACTTCAATGGCCAAGAAAGCAAAATTACTAGAGCCTGCCACAGAGGCATATAATAGAGAGCTGGAATAGGAGTCTGGACATGAACACTGAGGCTATTTCATTTGTTGTGGTTTAAGAAAAGGACACTGCAATTTGATTTGATTAACACTGAGCCATGATTTTTCTGGTACTATTCAGAGTTTGTGCTGTCCCTGTCTTGCCTGGGGAAGAACTGTGTAGTCATTGCAACCTTGCGCAGCCTCACAATTCATTTTTCTGAATAGGCTGGGGCTCTGCAAGCTATTAGTTTACATTATTGGATTATCTAAGAAAACAGATTTCCCCGCTTTTTCTGGCATAGCCACAAGAAACCAAGACTAACAGCAGTGTCTCATAATCCAGAGAAGGAAGACTGGAATACATTTTACTGTTTAGCTCTTTACATGATTCCTAAATTTTCTCCTGTTCAATGATAGATCCCTTGATGCTCCTTTTGTGCAAATGAATATTCATACATTTTATATTCTACAATGTCTAGCTTGGTGCCATTTTATTTATACATTTCCCTTTTTGTTCCACGTTTGGATTTCCCCAAAAATTCAAGGGTGTCAATGAATACTCACAGCTTTTGCGAAGACTCCCATTAGCTCTGGGAACTGATGTGTTAGGAGGGCTAGCATGGCTGTGAAGGAACATAATCCAGCAGTAAAGAGTATAAAGAAAGGAAGTTCTTTCTTGGGATAAACTGAAACTTCATGAAATGCTGCAGAGGAAAGTAGAAAGGAAAAACATAATGTAGGTGAAATACATCCTCATGAGGATTAAGAAGTTACAGATAAGGCACAAGAATTCTGAGGTTTTATTTAGTGGGAAGAAGCATGAAAGATCCCGAGTCCCAGAATCATTTGAGACTCCTCCACTCTTCGTTTCCCTACCTTTTAACAGGCTCTTGCTTCCACAAGAACCCTCTCTGCCTTCCTTGACTCCTCCCAGCATAGCCTCCCTTCCTCTTCATTCCCTACTAGCTGTTTCCTTCCTCTTCCTTCAGCATCTTCATTGTCACATTAATGAAACATTTAGTTTTTTAGACCCCTATGTGCATTAACTAACATAATTCACCCAAACTAGGGAACTATGCTGAAATTAATCCAAGACAGGAAAAATCACCCCACAAACCATGTACTTGAGGATTAAAAAGTTCAACAATGATCAATACAAACTTAAAGGGAAACAGAAAGTCTTTGGTTTTGGCCTGATGAGAATCACAATATGATTTTTGAGAAAGTATCCCAGAGCCAAGAGTGGGAACTTGCATGAAGCAAAGTTTCTTTTAATCAAAATTTTTATGATGATCAGATGCAAGTTGTGAGATCGAGTGAATTTTGGAAATGTTCTGGACAATTCTTGTCCAAATGTGTCTTCCATTTTACCCCTAGTTTGAAGTTCTAGTCAGGATCAGTTCTTGACTTTGAAACAGCAAGTTTTTCACATAAAAGAATACTCCCCCAGCTGATAAATCTAAAGTTAGGCTTACCATACCAGCTTGGTGTTTTTTTTTGTTTGTTTGTTTTTTTTTGTTTTTTTTTTTAACTGTCATGGCAGTAAACATACATATCACACCATATTTTCACTCAGCCTGCCTTCTCCATTCTTTGGGCAGTTATGGTAGAAGATATGCAAGAATCCTGCTCAAAGCCTATTTTGCACCTGTTGGGTCACAGGAACAAGGCAGTCAAGCAGGAAGGTAAGACAGCACACTATGCATTTTGGAATGTGGCAGCACTGGTTTGCTGAGTCCATAAGTGATCTTTGAATGGTTAAAATTAAAACAGCAATTTCAAGTGTGTTAGCGTTTGGTACCTGTAAATCTTGTTCTAATAAAAAAATCAGAAAAACGTTTTCAGGAAAAATATAGTTGGAGAATTTTACTTAAATCAGCTGTAAGTATCAAGTTGCAGACTGGAGCTGGGAGGACACAATGCACAGAAGTCCACTGCAAGCTCCCACTTCTACCGTCTTTGACTGAAATAGTCAATCTGATGTTGTCGTTTATTATCCAGTTAAAGCAAAAGTTAGGGTTGGATGATATTTTTACTTAGCCATGGTTAATCTTTTCAATTTTCCTTTCATTTGAAGTAAACTAAACTATTCTTCACATAAGCCCCAGAGTTAGGAAATCATTTCAGCACAGAAGCTCCCTTCAAATAACCTACCAAAAGTTACCTAAAAAATATAAGCAATTAAAAGTGTAGACAGGCAAGGGGTGTGAAGGACTTCCACTCAACCCGTTTTTCTCCCAGTATGTTAAAACCTTCCCTAGTCAAACCCAAGAGATTTGACAGCAAAAGGCATTTCTCACAATTATTATTAAAGAGTCCCTTGCTTCTAACATCTGACAACAGCAATTAGTTTTGCACCTAGAAAGGAGAACCGTGACTAGCTACATCATTTTGTCATTCCCAAATTTCCCTGACACTCCACCCTCCATTTAACAGTATCCCATGGAGTAAAGTATTATGAGTGTCCTAAGAGGTATTATTATAATTAGGGTGATTCTAATGGGGTGAGGAGATAGAGCTGGTTGCCAGGGATTTCTGCGTAATATCTGAGAGAATGTGTTGTGAAAGAAGGGCTTGACAATGAGGGGACTCCTGCTATATATTACTTCTACCTACAGTTTACCCAGATAGATTCATTAAGGCTATATCTATACTACAGCTTATGTCAGCATAATTTATATTATTCAGGGGGCTGAAAAAAACACTCCCCCAAGTGACATAAGTTACACTAACATAAGTGCTGCTGCTTTTCATGCCAATATAGCTAACACCATTTGCATGGGTGGTTTTATTATGCCAATTGAAGAGCTCTCTCCTGTCAGCATAGAGCGCCTTCACCAGACGTACGTGTAGACACACCCTAAGAATGTTTAAATGTAACTTTGCCCAAACTGGAGTTGTTATAAATGAAAGACCTATTCTGGAAGAGACACAAACACACATGAAACACAAACAATGTATTCATTTATTTTTCAAAAAAATAATTTAACTTTATCCTCCCCTTTTTTCTTCAAGTACCCCAGTGCAGTGTCTGCCTTTCAGAACCTGATCCTACAAACATCCACTTACATGCACCTGTGGTCCCCAAACAAGCCCCCACTGGCTTTAATGGGAAGCAATGTAGAAATAAAGTTCTGATCATGTGACATTTGCAGAACTGGTCACCTAGACCTTATATTGCAAAGACAAGCTCGTGTACTTAAATTTATGGATAGAAGCAGTCTCTTTGATTTAGTTTGTAAAAATTCTCCAAGGGCAGGGACCACCTTTATATCTGTATCTTCCCCAGCATTTAGAACACTGTTCATACTCTACAAATTCATAATAATAAATGATAAACAACTACTGTAATTGCAGTGTCATATCTTCAGAGGAATTACACACATCATTATATGATGAAAAGCCTCCTTGCGATTAAAAGCATCTTACAAGAAGCTGCTCATGATAATGTGGCACTTGGTTAATGGTCCTCATGCAGTCTCATTCCTGCAGTCTCAGGAAGGCAAAACTGCCTTGAATTTAGATAGTAAGTTTGCTGCATTAGGACTATAGGCCTGGGCAACTGTATTTTTAGTTTGATGGCACGATATCCTGTATAAAGGATCAGACATACTTCATGAGTCTTGGCAGGAGAGAAGCAACAGAATTTAAAAGAAGAACATCCCCAAAATAATCAGATTGTTATTCTTTTTTTGACCTAAATAAAGATAGCTAAATCTTTGTAAACTGTGGCTATGAATTACTATTGTAGCAGTCGAGTGAACTCTCAAGACTCATTGTCAAACAATCATTCTAATCCAGTGAACTCAATGTAATAGGTGTCAGTAGAGGCCAGTATTGCAGAGCTATGATAAATGACTATTTGATGCCAAGGACATAAAAGAAAAATAGTTCCAACTTACATGGGAGCAGTTCTCTGTCTGCTGTTTCTGTACAGATGGGGTAAGGGTAAAATAGGTGTCCTTTTTCCAAGGGATAAGGGATCATTCTGAATGCTGAAATGGACAAAAATACCACATTGGACAGATTATTGTGAGCACAGTATTTGTATGACATGTTAAGCAGGGCACTTTACATGTATAAACAGTTTTGAAAAACAAAAAGAAGCTTGGCTTAAATACAAAACTTTCATATTTGGGTGCCTGCAGTTAGGACACAAAATACTTATTAAAGGGTCTAAATATGCATTTAGTCCTCAATCCTGCAAACACTTTATCCATACATTTAATTTTTACCCCCATGCGTGGTCTCACTGGAGTCAGTGGGACCAGCTTACAAGAGTAAAGTCAAGCACCTATATATCTGTTTGCAGGATCAGGGTGTCAGGTGCCCACATTAAGATATCTCAATCTGAAAATTCTGACTTAGCATTTTTAGAGTTTCTAAGACTTTTGAGATGTGGGTGTGGGGGAGGGAGGGAGAAATTAGCCATGGTACAACAGTGCTACTTAATGTTACAGAAAGAACATGAAAATACTGTTATCAATTATTCATCTGGGCCCAATACTTGCATTTTTCTGATCACCAAGAACTCCCATGGACTTCAGTGGCAAATTTGTATTCAGGAGGAATGCAGTATGGTGCCCCAATGAATTATTACCTAGGGTACACTGCAACAAAACATGTAACAAATTCTGCCAATCAGTAGATAACTATGCTGCTAACATGGTCTATGCCAGCACACTGTATTAGTTCATTTTTCATTTGGCAACATCAGATTAATAATGAATTATTAAAACCAGGTTCCTGTAATGCATTCTTTTTAAATGTAGCGGATCAAGCAAGGTTTCCAGCATGAACATTTGCCATAGATTAAATATACTTTTATCTTTTGCACTTTTTAAAAAAAAATGTAACATTTAAATCTAAAGTAATAAGAGAGAGGGATGTAAATTGATTACTGAATCTGTATTCTGATGATGTCATAGACCACCTGAGTTATACTCTTGTGGTTTATGGAACTATCAGAACCCTTGACTGAATTACAACTTTGCAATCAATCCATCTTCTTCCATTATCCTACGTTATTCCCACTGTTAAGATGTCATCAAAATGTTATTCTCACTGTTCCTACGAACATCATTCAGTGAAGCAATTGTTTTCCTCAACAGATGTCCTATAGTACTACATAGTGTAGATAACTAACACACACACACACACACAAGCAGTGCACCATTATGTCTCACATAGGGCAAAGAGGAGTTCCAATAAGAATGAAACAAACACGGAGTCCTGTGGCACTTTAAGACTTTCAAAGACTTACAAAATTTAAAACTGCCACAGGACTGTTTTGTTGAACTAGACTAACATGGCTACCCCTTTGGAACTAATTAAGAACGAATGATTGTTATGGACCACAGGATCTTCATTTGTAAATACTACATTTTAAATAATTGTGGTTACATCCTACACTGTATTTTCAGTTTATTAATTTATTTTCCTTGTTTATTAGCATTTTATATTCTACCATAATTGGCCTTCGCTAACATATGGAAATTATTCTGGTGTCTGTATGTTATTGAAAAATAAAAACATTATGTATGTGAATCCAGCTTTCGGAATGGAGGCAGTCATCGTTCTACCGCCCAGAGGCAACAGTGTCTTGCCAAAAAGTATACATATCTCCCTAAACTCTAGGAGGGCCTGAGAGCCGGTCCACTTGCAGTTTGCTAAAAATGTTATCTATTTCCCTGAAGGAACAGAAGTGTCTTAAATAAGAGATTAAAATATTAAAAATTCTCTGAGCCTTATCTCCTCAGAAATGAAAGATTCACACTGTTTCAATTAGTAATTTTAATATGAGGAAAGGCTAATGTTGCACTGCAGGAAAATGTAAAAGTAGATCTCCATGCACAATACTGCAATCCACATAAAACCCACTCTGAAGGAAACATGAAACCTGTCTAAGCAGGACCAGCTCTTAGGAAAACATTTACTGTGATTTACTTTAACAATTTGTATTACAAGATCTCCTGCAGGAAATAATGAACCAAAATTGAAACTACAATAGCACTATTAAAACAGAATTTACTTTGATTGATAGGTGGTTTTCTATCAAGACCTTTTCAAATATAAACCCATGTGAATGCTTCAAAACAGGAGGAGGAAAATAGGGCTTTTCATCTTATAGATATTTTCAAAGTGCTCCACGCAGCACTGGTGAGGCCTCACCACTTTATGAAAGATGGGGACAAACTGGAGATAGTTCAGAGATAAAAGAAAGTGAAGAGAATAAAAATGATAAATGGTTTAGAAAACCTGAGCTGTGAGAAAAGATTAAAAACTAGGGCATGTTTAGTCTTGAGAAGAGAAGACTGGGGGCAAACCCGATAACAGTCTTCAAATACGTTAACGGCTTTTATAAAAAGGACAGTGATTAATTGCCAAAGTGGGGAAGACAATTCACTGCAAAACAGATGTGACCATTGGTCAGACCACGTGTCCACTGATGGTAGCACAAAGCAATGGGCTTAATCTGTAGCAAGGGAGATTAAGGTTAAATATTAGAAAAAAACTTTCCAACTGTAAGGTTAGTTAAGCACAGGAATATGCTTCCAAAGGACATTGTGGAATCCCCATCATTGGAGGTTTCTAAGAACAGACAGAGCCATAATGCTCTGTCTGAGCACCCCTGCAATTAGTGGTGCTTAGGGCCGGCTTTTTAATAGAGCAGCTCTATTGAGCCACTCTGGCGTGCCCCATGCAAAGCCCCATTCACTCTACCATTGTTGTGGCTCTGAGAACAGGTTAGAAAACACTTGCCAGGGATACCCTAATTTACTTGGCCTCACCTCTGTGCAGGGGGCTAGAACAGATGATCTTTCAAGGTCCTTTTGAGCCCTACATTTCTGTGTTTCTATTAATTAATTAAGCACACTTTGTATTTTAAGCCCATATTCCATGTGCATTTTTTCCTGGGAGCACAGTCAGAGTAAATAGTACACATGAAGTAACCCCCTCATTCAACAAAATCCCAACTCTTTGGTTCCTCATTCCCATATATATAGAGCTCTGTGCGGATACAAATATGTGGATCCACATCCAATCCTCATCCGCAGTAACAAACTTCCACCCGACCGCAATCTGTCTTCCCTCTTTTAGACTTATCGGTATCTGCTCATCAGCTGTTTTGGAGCCAGCAGCCCTCCACCAGCTGTTGAGCCCTGCCACCTAACAGCTTATCAGCCCTCCCAGCTCCCCTCCTGCCTAACAGCTGATGAGCCTCTCCCACCTGCCCCCGCTTTCTTGTCTAAATGTGCTCTTCCAGCTGCTCCTCCCACTTATGAAATGATCAGCTGGAGAGTCCTTCAAGCAGCCTACGGGCTGTGACCATCCCTCCATGATCTGCCACAAACAGTCTCCAGATATCCGTTATTTTGCAGGGCCCTACATGTATGGGATCCCTGTACCAACACAAGAATAATGAGGCAATTTGGGTCACAGAATTGGTCTGCTGTTGGGACCTGAGCAGCTGCTGAAGGGAGCAAGAATCTCAAACAAATACTTTAACATACTCTCCTAAATAACCTTTCACAAATCTCACCCATCTCTCTTCCCGGTATGGGTTAAAGTAGGCCTACGGCTGTAGTAAATCTCACACAGCTGGCCTCGGACACAGAAGATAGCATTTGGAGAGGATCTCAGGCTTTGCCGACTTCCTCTGATTTGCGCACACACAGTGTCTTCCTGTTAGATATCACTGGACAAGTAGCCTAGTTTTCTCCACTCAGAGTTGACTCATTAGATGCACTTAGCCACACCGTAGTCACTGATCACAAGTCTGCTGTGAAGTGAATTATCTTTTCCATCTTGCCAATTGAGAAGCCTAGGAGAATTGAACACCAACTGGCTATTAAACAAGGGCCTATGATGAAAGGAAGTATCTTGTTTGATCAGTGTGGGGGGGGGAAAGGCTTTCTCCCTGGATGGATGACAGGCCATAGCTAAACCGACTCACTTTACTTTCTGGTCTGCACTGGCTAGCTCTGGTCAGAGAGGAACTGGCTCATCCTTTTATAAAACTCACCTCATGGGCACCCTTCCACTACTAGGAGTTCCTCAGTCTGACTTTTTCCTGCAAAACCCAGGACTGAATAGGTGCCACAGAGTTTACAGCAATGTACCTTTAACTTATAATGAACATTTACACAGAAATACAGGAACACTGGTTGTATGGCTGAGGCCAACAGGCAGCAAGAATAGAACAACAACATTACAGAGTTTGGTGCTCCCTGTCCTGTGCTCTTCCCAATAGACGGCAAAACCACTATCAGCCTACCCCCATGAACATTAAAATATCTGCAACTTTATAAACAACAAACAAGGAGTCCTGTGGCACTTAAAGAGCAACAAATTTATTTATCGCATGAGCTTTCATGGGAGAAAATCCCACTTTCATTCTGTAAGTTCCCCCATCTTCTAAGCATCTGATAAAGTTTAATAGGCAGCTGATAAAGGGGTCGGTCCTGGGGCTGGTTCTGTTCAACATTTTCATCAATGATCTGGATGATGGAATAGACTGCATTCTCAGTAAGTTTGCGGATGACACCAAGCTGGGGGGACCAGTAGACACGTTGGAGGGCAAGGACAGGATTCAGGGAGACCTAGATAAATTGGAAGAGTGGGCCAATAGAAATCTTATGAGATTCAATAAGGATAAGTGTAAAATCCTGCACTTGGGACAAAAAAACCCCATGCACCGCTACAGGCTGGGAAACATTCAGCTAAGTAGCAGCAGTATAGAAAAGGACCTGGGGGTCATGGTGGATGGGAAGCTAGATATGAGTCAGCAGTGTGCTCTTGCTGCCAAAAAGGCCAATGGCATACTGGGCTGCATCAAAAGAAGTATTACCAGCAGATCAAGGGATGTGATCATTCCCCTCTATTCTGCACTGGTGAGGCCACATCTAGAATATTGTGTTCAGTTTTGGGCTCCCCATTACAAAAAGGACAGGGACATGCTAGAGAGAGTTCAGAGGAGGGCAACCAAAATGATTAAAGGGCTAGAGCACAAGCCCTATGAGGAAAGGCTGAAAGCATTAGGCTTATTTAGTCTGCAGAAGAGGAGATTGAGGGGGGATTTGATAGCAACCTTCAACTACTTGAAGGGATGCTCTAAGGAAGATGGAGCTCGACTGTTCTCGGTAGTAACGGAGGACAGAACGAGGAGCAATGGTCTCAAGTTGCGGTTAGGGAGGTCTAGGCTGGATATTAGAAAAAACTTTTTTTACTAGGAGAGTGGTGAAGTCTTGGAATGAGCTGCCGAGGGAGGTGGTGGAGTCTCCATCTTTGGAGGTGTTTAAGGCCCGGCTGGACAAAACCCTGACTGGGATGGTTTAGTGGGAGTGGTCCTGCCTCTGGCAGGGGGTTGGACAAGATGACCTATGAGGTCCCTTCCAACCCTATGGTTCTATGATTCTATGAAAGTGGGATTTTCTCCCACGAAAGTTCATGCAGTAAATAAATTTGTTAGTCTTTAAAAGGCCTACAGGACTCCTTGTTTGTTTTGCTGAACTACACTAACATGACTGCCCCTTTGGAACTTTACAAACTCCGCTGGACTTTAAAAGTCCCTGAAAAATTAAACAAAAGCACGTCACAGTGCCTCAAGAACCTGGGTGCAAACCCAATATTCTAAGACTAATACCAATCAATGAAATCTAACTGAAAACATGCTATTACAGGAATGTCAAGGCAAACCCAATGATCTTTGCTTCAGAAGATGATCATTGCTTCAGAAGTACTGAATGAATTTCCTTCAGACCTGGCTTGTTCTTTAGACCTCAATTAGATCTACACAATAACAAAGGCTGAACAAAATTCATATAGCTCATACTGAATTAGGTTTGCATACAATTTCTGATCACAGCAGAGTGGGAACTAGTGTCTGTTTTACTACACACAGAACTCAGAAATGGCTGAACGGATTCTGCTGAATCTTTTAAACTATTTTATCATTGAACTGAGATCAAACAGAGAGAATTTCTGGCCAAAAGGAATTAATTTTCCACCATTATCAACAAGTGAAGAAGAGGTTTATGTAAGAGATGCTGTATTCAAAATTAACTACTGCAGCCTTTACCATTCACTCTGAGATGTATTTATTTATATTCATATTGAACTGGCAATGCTCTCTGTGTGTGTATGTGGGTAACTCAGGAGTTATTTAACAGAGTAGTATGGCAAAACATAACTATATGTGGAGAAAAAATATGTTGTTTTCTCTTATAGAGTTACAATGGAGAACATGTGGTTAATTCTAGGGACAGAGTCAATAATGGGTCATACATCTTGGAAACCTTTAAACTCAGACATACTTGCAATTAAGGACTCTTCTGCACATAACATCTGCATCAAGCCAAACAAAGCAAGATCCCATATTGCATCATTTGGCTTTTCAGTTTTATTGCAAATGGAAGTGCATTTTGATTAGTGGAAAACTGAAACAATGCCAGGAAATGACAAATATTCCAATGTGATTATTACTTAAAAAAAAAACAAAACAACCCCCCCCCTCTTTCTGAGTTGTTGAGAGCAGTTTGGGGCGGAGGGAGGAAAGCCCCACAATTATTTCACAGTTAAAAATATCACAAATCCTCCCTAATGCTAGACACAAGGAGGTTTTTTAGCTATGTTTCAATCAAAGCTCGCCTTAGAAGGAACAATCTTTTTTCTTCCCACAAGCAAATGGGAAAATGCACCACAAATTTACCGCAACAAACGCTAATGTTTAACTTTGGCCAAGCCTTCCTCTGATAAAATTTAGTAACACACATTTTTAGGCATTAACTTCCTACATACAAGCTGGTAAACTGATAGCTGCTAGTAATTTAAGTAACTTAATGGCATGCTATAATTTTAAATTTTATTTAACAGATAGACACTACTACAGAGAGCATCAGCACATGATCAAGTGCTGCACTCCATGTACTGCACACTGCCAGGAAAAATTAGGACCCAGTTCAGTTTGAATTCCTCTGCCACAATTCATCCAAGTTTAAAAATTTGTAGGGCAGAGATACCAAGGAAGCTATTTGCAAATAAGGGGCATGAAATGGATAGAATGATATAGTATAATAAATGTCCAGTTTACATCTATAAAGAATATTAATTAGAGAAGAGATATACAAGGGCCAACTATTTAGCAGAGTTTTTACTTAGGCAAAATAAATGTGAATCTGCCTGTGTGAGGAAGGAGTAAAAATTGAATGCAGCCCTCATGATTTGGCCCAAATAGCTATGAAAAATGGATTACAGCTGTTTGTTTTAGAAGAGATTGGAAATGAGTGACTGTTATTTTTATTGACCCATATTTTGGATAAAATTTCTTTTTCAAGTAGCTGTGGAGGGAAGAAAGAAAAGAAACAGTCAAACATAGAAAGAGGTGTCATTGTCACACAGTAAAGAATGTTACAATAGGAACTTCAGCAAGAGGTTACTTTGAGCAATTACATGACCTTGTGGAAATGCAGTTCTGAATACAATTGCTATGAAATAGTGACAGGAGGAGAAGAAACAATACAGAAAAGAAAAGGCAAAGACCACTAAAGGTGAGCAAGGGGGAAGGAAAAGGAGATAACAAAGGAACCAATAGAGGGGACTGAGGTAAGTAGTGAGAGAACACCTCGAACACAGAAGATTGTGTTTGTGTCTGACACGCAGGACAAACACAAAGGAGCAAACTACATGCATCAAGGAAACTGAACTTTTTTTATTGAATAACACCAGCTTGCAGGGAGTGTGTTACAATACATAGACACGGAGGAGGCACTTCCCAATCCAGACGAGACAAAATTCAGGCCGTGAAATACAATGGGGTAAAAAAAAAGGTGGATTATCAGTGTGCTAGCATTGGTGAGAAATGCTTTAAATTGGGTGACCAGATAGCAAGTATGAAAAACTGGAATGGGGGTAATAGGCACCCATGTAAAAGCCCTGACTGTTGGGACTGTCCCTATAAAACTGGAACATCTGGTCACCCTAACTTTAAAAGTGAGGTTTGAATGAAGACAGATAATCGAGAGATAAAAACAGGACAGAAAGCATGGAGTATTGGGAGGTTGCAACAGTGAGAAAAACCAAAAAAAGGGAGGTGCGAAAGTGATTACAGAAAGAAGAGTCACTATAAATCAGTGGTTCTCAACCTTTGCAGGCTACTTGTACCCCTTGCAGGAGTCTGATTTGTCCTGCGTACTCCAAGTTTCACCTCACTTGAAAACGACTTGCTTACAAAATCAGATATAAAAATACAAAAGTGTCACACTATTAATGAAAAATTGCGTATTTTCTCATTTTGGCTGTATAAAATTTTAATTTGTACTGATTTTGCTAGAGCTTTTAAGGTAGTGTGTTGTAAAAGTAGGCAAATATGTAGATGAGCTGATGAATGCCCCGGAAGACCTTTGCATACACCCAAGGGCACCTGTAACCCTGGTTGAGAACCAGTCATAGACAAGCTCAACAAATATCATTCCAAATCCTACTTTTTTATTCTCTGGTGGTTCTTTATCAGGTGTACATTTTTATAAAGGTGACAATGCTTTATAAAATTAAAATTCAGTAGTTACTGAAAACATACAATTGCATGATCACCATGCTGTGAAGAATAGATTTTACTGACTATCAAACATTGTGTTAGCATATTTGATTTAATCACATTAATATATGTTGTACCTTATAATGCCTGTGATGCCAAGTTCTCAAATATTCATGAACTGAACTGAACTAAACTTCACAACACCTCTGGGAACAAGGAAACTATCATCCCCATTTTACAGGTTAGAAAAAAAAGAGGTACAGAAGAGAAATGATTTTTCGTAATGTCTCACAGTGAGTAGAAACCAGTTCTCCTGAGTGTTTGGTGCTATGCTTGAAGCACAAGCCTTTGCAGTCTCCTGTTAGCTAAATGAAGGAAGTTTGTATTTTCAAACGTTCAAGCTGACAGTGGTAAAGGTAAAGCTGAACTCCAGATTAGTTGCCCTAATGCAGTCCTTGAAGGCATACTACAGTAACTTCTTAGGCCAAATTGGTACTGATTGCAGCAAATTCTCTCCCCTCAGTTTGATGCTTCTAGTTTGATTGAGTTGTCAGTCAAAACCTGCTCAATTGGCCTCTAGTATGACTTAGTAACTCCACCTCGGTAAGAAGAATAGTGCTGAGCTGAAGGAATGCCATTTCCTTTCAGCTCTGTGCAGTGGAGCCAGGGATATAAGTGGGTATTAGAAACTCAGAGGGAGACACAAAGTTATTTTATCTAGTTTGTGTATCTCCCTTCGACTGCCACCGAATTCCATGGCCAGCATAGATCTGAACTTAATCTTGGCCCAGAATTTGGAGAGACAGTTCCATGGGGCATGATCCTACTTTCTTTATGCTCCCAAAACGCCATGGACTTTAGCAGACTTCAGGGCATTTCTGATGTGATGCCCTCTGGGGATCAGGAGAGCACAGTGGCACTGGCAGCTGTCCAGTTAGAATTGTTTTACAGCCCCTTCGCATCTCCGTAGCAATTCAAAGGGGCTGTGTGTGTGGCCAGGATCTCTCTCAATAAGACTAACCAAAAAAAATCCATAAACCCCTGTTACACTGCACGATTGTGTTACAGCACACACAAACTTATTACTAATGTCTCCTCATTGTTAGTGGTATCCTTTCTAGACAACATTTGGCTTTGTAATCAACACAGAAGGTGGGTGTTCAAAATTCATTAGAGGCCATTGATGGCGGTTAACAGAGCCATAACTAGGCCAGGGTGAACAGGGCAGAGCCCCAGGTGCTGAATTTTAGAGGGAGCAAAGGATGGATCTGGCTTCCCACAGCAGCTGGAGATGGATCTGGATCCATTCCCAGATGCCACGGGGAGATGGATCCACCTCCTGCACCCCCTAAAATTCTGTGCCTGGGACTTCCACTGCAGCTCACCACTGGTCTGCCGGCAGCGGGTGGGAAGTTCCCAGTGCCTCCAGCGGCAGCTGGGAATGGATCCGGATCCCCCCAACCTGCCGGTGGTGGTGGAAAGCTCCTGCTGCCGCAAGCAGGGTGCAGGGATCCGGATCCATCCCGAGTAGATAGGCTGGGAATGGATCGGGCCCCAGGACAGATTGGGGCTGGGGGTGGATGGGCACACATCTGGGGCTCCTTGCCCCAGGTGCGAAAATTACCAGTCATGCCTCTGGGAATTAACATTGAATTTTCCAAAAGAGAGCAGCTCACTGGTGAGAGCAGGAGGCTGGGAATTAGGACTCCTGTGTTCTCTTGCTGACTTTGCTGATAATTCTCTGCATGAGTTGAAGAAAAGCAACTTAATCTATCTACAGAATGGAACAAGAATAGACACCTACCACCAAGAGGTACTGTGAAGCTTAATTCATTAATGATTTGAAGTGCTATGAGTTCCTTCAATGGAAGGTGCTGTACCATATAGAAGTACATGTTATTATATTTATTTATAATATTCCATGGAAATATGTGGTTACATCTTTTCAATTCCTGTGAAATGTTTCTAAGAAAGAGAATTACTTACTGCCTTCCCACGTACAATGTAAGAGATTCAGTGCCCCCTCTACCCTTTTCCAGTGCTGAAGGTGAAAGAAAGCATATGCTATTGCTTCACTGTCCCCTCTCTTCAGAATATGTTCAGGGGGCAGTATTAAGCTTTTCATTTCTAGCAGATACTGCAATAAAAAGGCAGAACACAATTATTTCAGATAGAATAATAAACCCAGTAGCAGCTTGCAATTCCTCAGTGCAGACTCTTATTTCTTTAATGTAATTTTACTCCAAAGCATTTCATCAAATATGTAACATCACCACCTGCACTTGAAGATAATTATTGAATTATCTCAGAACTAAAATATGTCACCAGATGGTTAAGGCTGTGCTCGGGACCACAGAGAATTTCTAAATGAGATGTCTCTCTCATCCAAGGGAAAGGGGAAGCGAAAGAAAAAAACTCAGAAAACAGAAAGGATGGTCAATTACAACAGTTTTTGAAATACAGTGTTTATAATACAAGAAATGGTGTGGAAGTAATGAGGTGTTTGAAGAATCTAGCTTCTCTACAAAGAAATGGACAATAGTTTTAGTTCATATACAAAATCTTTATAAAACCATTTTCTTACAGGCAGTGTATTATTAAGGCTATGAATGTGGTGCTTTGTAGCAATGTCAGGATACTTCTATCCACCACAAGAGTGGCGGAATAAACGTGGACAGAGACAGACAGTGACCTTGGATGCCCAACATGAAGCACCTTGAAGCAGCCTTATTTCTAGAGGATGAGTGTTCACTATTCACACTGGACACCCAAAATCACTTCAGAGAACTTAGGCCAAGTTGTTTATTACATGACATGTACCAATAACTAACATACAGACAAGTTCCCAAAAAACCAAAGTGACAGAAATTCTAAGAACGTACCTGATGCAACAATAGTGAAAGTCCTCAAATCTATCCAAAGGCTGAGCTTCTCCAATTCTCTAGCTACACTCCCCATGAGTTCCACTTGCTGGATAACTCTCAAACCAGCACATGACACCTTCTGCCTTGGCACTGCTTTCTCAATAACTTTTTGAGAAGGAAAGGCATCTGTATTTTAAAGGATCTGGGCTCCTCTCCTTTCCCAGCCTCCTTTACCATGGAAGGAACAACAGGCAAGCTCTCTCTTTCCTCACAGATCATGCCTCCCATGTAACTTACTCTCTCCTCTTTGCTAAAAAGAAAAGCTGCTCTGTTCCAGGACCTGGAGTCACCTCCAAAGAAGGTGACAACACTTTCCACAACCTGCTTCTTGGTCTTTTGAAACTCCATTAATCCAAGTCTTTTTAGCACTGGGGAAAAGGGAAACTCTGATCCACCCTTCTATCCAAGTATCAGGTCCAATGCCTTAATGAAACATGGGTAAGGATGCAAGTCAAGCGTTTTATTAAACAATGATTTTTTTTTCTTCTTTGAGACCCACATCTGATTCCCCAGTCACTTGTCTGGTCAGAATGTAAGCAAAGAAATAATCCATATGCTACTTCCAGGATGCTGAACAGCATACAACATTGCACTGACCAAAAGGGTGAGCAACAGGCATATATAAATGTTTCCTCTGCTTCTTACTATTATTGTATTTTAAATGCCAACACTGTGCTCAGCCCTGTCTGATTCAGTTATCAAGAAAGGGTTTGCCTCAGAAAGTTTACAGTCTTGAACACAGAGAGACAAGATCCACTGAGAGATTTACAGGATGGGGTTAACTTGGAGAAAACTTAATTCTTTTACCCTCTTACTCTTAATATTTTCCATGTTTTCTGTTTTGTGGATGTTGCAAAAGAAAGCTATCTTTAGAAACACTATAAAAATGGGGGCAGGAGGGCAGGGAGAGCTAGCACGTGGACACAGGAAATGCGTCCTATAAGGAAGGAGCAGTGTGAAAGAAGACATGAAGATGGGAGTGGCAAAAGGAAATAAAGGTGTCATCATGGCTAGAGTGATATTGGTGAAGAGGAACACTGAACACCAATGGGAGACAAGATTCACGATCTAGACCAGGGGTGGCCAAACTTATGGAGCTCAAGAGCCACACAAGTTGATTATTAAACCTTCAAGAGCCGCACTGACTCATATAGCCATATACTTTTACGTACTCCAAAATTACTAGGTTTAAAATTCATTGCACACTTTAATTTTAGCATAAAAAGAGGACAAATATTGATCCTACTAAGGTCAGATTCTAATAATTACTTAAGATTACCATGAAAATTAGGCCTATATAGTAAAAATTTAGCTGCTCCTCGATGTAGAAGACGGCAGGCTAGTGGTCAGTTTTTTAATATCCCAACCATGCCGCACTTCTCCCCACCACCTCCGACCATGCCACGCTGCTCCCCACTGTCCCAACCCCGTCCTGAACTCCTACGCTGGGGCTACTTTCCTAAATTGATTTGCTAACATTCTTCCAGGAGCCCCAATTTTTCATTCAAGAGCCACATGTGGCTCTCAAGCCACAATTTGGTCATGCCTGATCTAGACTGTAGTGGAGTTATTCAGGTTCTTGAAGGCTTGGATGAGAACATTAAACTTGATACAATGAGTAATGGCCAGAGGGACAATTTAAAGAGTGGGGTGACATGGTCAGATCTGAAGGCAAGGATAATGTTGACTGCAGTGTTTGAATATATTAGATTAATGATGGCTTCACTAAAACCATCAGGATAAAAAGAAAGAGGGACTTTAGTAAGATTATGTTAAAAGAAAACCACAAAAGATTTAGGACAGGCTGGATAAAAAAAAGAGACAAAGGTAGTTAGAGGTGACACCAGGATGGAGACATAATACTTCCCCCACCCCACCCCTTTTGGGATGTAGGCAACAGCATTGAAGGAGTGGAGGAAGTCTGGAATGCTAGGTGGACTGGGAGCAGGAGACAACATTGGCTATGTCTACACTAGCCAGAGTTAGTTCAGACTTCTTAAGCCTTAGTCCGAGTCTTGCCTGTGCCTAGTTCGAACTAAAGTTCAAACTAAGCACGTTAAGTCCACACTAAGTGCTGGTACTTACAAGTTCGAACTAAGAAATTTCTTAGTTCAAACCAAGGAATGCCTAGTGTAGCCATGGGCTAAATTAGTCTGGACTAAGCCTCCTTAATCCAGACTAATTTGCCAGTGTAGACATAGCCAGTTAGTGGGATGGAAAACTTGGTGGGGGAAGGGGGACAAAGGACTCCAAGACTGCACAGAGAGTGCAGTGGAAAAGTTGACTCCAAACTCAATGGTCATGAAAGATGACCAGCTCAGGTTTCAGAGAAGCCAGAAATGTTTCTTATCTATTCCCTTAAAATGATGTTACTGCACATTTTCAGAACAAAGTTTCCATCTTTTAACAGAAAGCATTATCTACAAAGTATTATCTTGATTTTTACTATTTTAGAACATCTAACTCCTATCTCAGACATCTCTTTTCTACCTATTACAATAAGTGGCAAGACAGATTCCTAAAATTTAAATATTTGAATTAAAAAAACCCCACTGAAGATACTTCATTATCAAAAGATACTTCGCTATCTGGAGAAAAACAAAAGTGGTGCTCTTTCCCAAAAAGCCAACGGATTAAATCTTGTTACTTTAATTCCTATCAACTGTTTGATAACTGCTCATGGTCACAAAAACAAAATTATATTAAAAATAACAGTCACAAAATGAGAAATGTCCTGATAACTGCTAATAAATATTGGGCTCAACAATTAACTATGCTGATATATCAATTATCTTTCCACCACTCTCACTCCATGTTATTACTAGTTTGAGAATTACAATACTCGGAAGACATTTAATTTCTAAAAGCCTTTGGCCTGAAAGTGCAGCACTCGGCACCACACAGGATCAGGGTTGGTGGCAGTTATGTCCCCAAACAGAGTCTCTATCTTGGGAATCATTTGGGTGAAATTCACTCTTGTGCAGAGGGGTGGCACAAGGCCTGTGTGTGACTTAAGTCCTCTTAAGCCCAAAGCGTGTGTCTTGTTCTGGTTCTCCACATGCAGGTTGATTCCATCCTCTGTGCACAGAACTGCCAACATTTCAGGGGAAGTTCTGGCAGGAACAGATCCAATGCTAATGTCAAGATTAGAGCTGTGTGAAGAATGTCAGGGATCAGCACTGGATTAAAAACTGATAAAATGAAAAAAGCCTCCGACAACTGAGGACTTCGGAACAGTCTGACACTACGCTGGATGTAGATGCAGTTCCAAATGCAGATAAACGGTCAATTAACAGGCTAAATAGGAAGCCTATCAAAGAGATATGAGAGGAAACAGATATTGCTGCATCTGGAATTTGGGCAGTGATGAAGTCTAGCACATGATCCATTTTCTTCAATGCTATTTTTAAGCACTGTTTTAAAGTCATCACATTTTCATCACTTCAGTATTGGCTGAGGGATGTTTTAGAGTATCTTATTTATTTTAACTAATAACAAGAAATAACTTGGGGCTATTGGGCTGTTAAATTAAGCTCTGCACATAGGGTAGCTCATGGTGTGCCACTCTGTGATGAGCTCTCTAAGGGAATGGGCCTTAGAGATGATTCTCGGGCTGTGTTCACACAGCCTCCTTATTTTGAAACAACAGAGGTTGTTTCGAAATAAGGTTTCAGCTGTTCACACGATGCACAGTTGTTTCGAAACAAGGGGAAGCCCTTGTTTCAAAACAACTGTGTTGTTTCGAAACAAGTTAAACCCCATTTGGGGTCGAAACAAACTTGTTTCGAAACAAGGTGTGTGAACGTGTTGTTTTGGAACAAAGTGTTCCGAAACAACATTGGATCCTCAGCACCCTGGCCAGGGAACCCTCAGGACTTTGGCCAGGGTGCTGAGGGCTGTCCCTCAGCCCCAGAAAGGGGGCTGCAGCCCCCAGTGGGGGGGGGGG
>ML682013.1:17073549-17612251 GCA_007922195.1 Podocnemis expansa
TATCGAAATAACCCGCTGTGTGAGAACACAGCCTTGGAGGCATAATTGTTTTCAAAGCATCTTTCTTCTGTGGTATGTATCCATAAGAAAAAGTGGGTAGCATAGCGTAACAGGTCCATTATCATCCCCACTCCCATTGTGGATGAGCCATTCTACGTGTGGGGAGGAAAACATTACTTCTACACCTACCCCCCATCTTTCTATGCCTCTCTTCATCCCTTCTCAATGAAGTCAGAAGGGACAACCATGAACATCTGGCAACAGAACTTCTTCTAAATAATTTCTATTTGAACTAGGGCACATGTGTTAGAAAAATACCCAATTGATTTAAAAATTGCCAGTGATGAAGAATCTACTACAGCCCTGAGGAAGTTGTTCCAATGATTAATTACTCTCATTATTAAAAATTTGTGACTTATTTCCAGTGTGCACTTCTAGTTTCCACTTCCAGCTATTGCATCTTGTTCTACATTGTCTGCCAGGCTGAAAAGCCCCTTATCAAATATTTGCTCCCTGTGTAGGCACTTACAGACAGAAACATGCCTACCAATTGGTGGGAGTTAAAGGGGGTCAATTGCCCAGTGGCTTGGTGATTTTAGAGAACTCAGGCAGATGGGATAGAGCGATGGGCAGCAGCAGGTAAACATTTCTCTTGGGTAAGTTGCTCTTCATCCTGCCTCTTTCATCCACAGCCCTACTCCCACGCTGCCCAGTACCCACTCACCACTATGTCCCTTCTCCCCATATCTTGCTTATAGCTGTCACTGCTTGTCATGTTCCTCTCCTCCCCTCTCTGTTTACTCCCTGCCTCTGCTTGCTGCATCCCTCCTCTCCAGTCTCTGCTCAGCCCCTTCCCTACTTTGGGGTAAGGTGGTTTGCAATAGCAGGGGGGAGTTGAGTAGGGAGAATGTCAGCCAGGGAACAAGGGGGTATGGAAGAAAGAAGGTTGGCCCAGCAGAGGGGAAGGAGAGATAATTCGAGTGGTGGGCCAATGGTGGGAGGGATGTGGTGGGGTGAGAAGGGTAGGGGGTGGGGCCGAAGGTGGAGTGGATACAGCACCTGAAGCGGGAAAGGACTGGACTGTGCTTAGGACCATGGGTGGAAGAGGTGCAACTAGGAGCTAGGCCTCCTGAGGGCAAGCTTCACCCATCATCCATGGTCACAAACCTCTGCCATACTTGGGGGAGGGGGTGCAACGACTGTCCTGTTACAAGTTTAGCCAAATTACAGTCAACTGAAAATGGGTGTCATAATGGGAAGTATAAGGCAATCTTAACAACATGTGGTACTCCCAGCTCTGCTTATAACACCACAAAAGCTATCCTATTATTTTTCTTACTCTGAAACCCCATCCCCACTGCAGGTGTTTGTCTCATCCATCTGTTGTATCTTGTCTTTTAGACTGTAAGTAGTTTGGGGTGGGAGCTCAAATTTTCTCTCTGTTTGTACAGCACCTGCAACAATGGGGGTCTGAACTGGTTGACCTTTAGCACTACTGAAAAATAAATAAAATACTACTACTACTAAAATTAGCAGTGGAAGAGCAATTAGCCAGCACTGTGACAGTTTGCCATTCCCAGCTTGGTCTGGGTTTGCACTGTAATTTAGTGAAGCTGTATTTTGTCTTCATGCAATGCATGATACGTCACATACACCTATGGACTTATGCCTCTTAACCAGTGTTTGTGAGATTAAATGCAGATTAGTAATTGCCCTGTTCACCCAGTCAGAATCAGGGTTCATTTGTGTTAAGTGCCGTTCAAAAACTTAGGAAGAGAGAGCACCTTTTCTAAAGAGCTTTCAATTCACGATGAACTTCATTTCTATGGCCTCACAAGTACACAACTCCTGTTACTTCACTAACATGAATGACTATATATCAGGCATGGCCAAACTGTGGCTCAGGAGCCACATGTGGCTCAGGAACCACATGTGGCTCGTGAATGAAAAAGCGTGTCTCATGGAAGAACGCCAGCAAATCAATTTAGTAGGTAAAAGTATATGGCTATATGCCTCAGTGCGGCTCTTGAAGGTTTAATAATCAACTTGTGTGGCTCTTGAGTTCCATAAGTTTGGCCACCCCTGATATATATCATTTATTTGATTGCATTAGTTGTACTCTGAGCACTAATTCTCCTCTCTTCGGACCACCTCTAACATTCCAACTGGCTGAGCAGATTCAAACATCCTTCCTCTAATAAATAACAAACATAACTCACCAAACAAACAACCTATAGGATAAATGTTTCCCCCACGCCCCCAAATGTGCAATTTCCCTGTAAAGTTACATCCCAGTCCCATAACAGACAACATTCAGTCCTGTATCAGTCCTATAAAGTCTTACAATTCTTCAAGCTACAATATGAGAGCCTTATACCACTGAAATAGGGGAGATTTCAGCTTCCCACCAAGATGTATACCACTAGCTTGAGAAAGTTCCAGGATATTGGATTTTACAGATGTGATATTTACATGCGCAGAAGTTATTTTAGATCATCTTACAAACTATTGTGGCTCCCTCAGACATCTGTACGATTGGATAGACACTAATTAGGGAGCCCAGCTTTACAGGCAAAGAGACTTTTTTAAAAAGTTGCTTTAATTTGTTTAAAATCTCTCTGATATGTTCCTGGAATAGATTTCCTGTAAGATATGTGGTATTTTATATTCCGTATTCTATGCATTCTGTATATATGCGGTTATCTTAGGTGCCTGTAAAACAGGAGTTGGCAGGCTGAAGTCCATGTGCCAAACCCGGCATGCTGGCCTATGCACGGCTGCACACGGGGCTCGTGGCCCTGCGGCACCATGACTGCTCCCCCACTGGCTCCTGTCCCCTCCTAGCCCTGCTCTCCAGCTGGGGGGGTGGGGTCAGCAGGGAAAAGGAACACAATCCTGTCCCTTGCTGGCCCTGCCTCCTGGCACCATTCTGGTCCTTCCCCTGGCACCTGCTGAGGGCTAAGGGGATGGGGCTGGCAAACATTGCCAACCTCTCCTGTAAAAGAATGAAAGAAGCTTGGGAAACAAGCAGGAAGAATTGGAAGTTCTGGTACACTCAAGGAACTATGGTGCGATTGGAATAACAGAATCAGTGGGGTAACACACATGACTCACACTGTCATGGCTGGGTATAAAATGTTTAGGAGGGACAGGCAGGGGAGATGGTGCAAGAGCTGCACTGTAAGAAAGACAGCAATATGATTATTCCAGAGCTCCAGTATGAAACTGGAGAAAAGCCTGTTGAGAGTCTCTGGGTTACGTTTAGAGGTGAGAGCAATAAGGCTGATATTGTGGTGGGCATCTGCTATAGACCACTAGACCAGCAGGATAGGGAGATGGGGTTTTCTTCTGGTAAGTAAAAGAAATTTCCAGATCACAAACCCTGGTTATCATGGGGGATTTCAAGCACCCTGACATCTGGTGTAAGAGCAATACAACAGTGCATGGACAATCCAGAAAATTTTTGGAGAGCTGGGAATAACCTTCCTGGTGCAAGTGCTAGAGAAAGCAAGTAGGGGCTGTGCTCCTCTTGACCCACTGCTCATGAACAGGGAAGAATTAGTAGGGTAAGTAAAAGTATGTGGCAACTTGGGCAGCAGTGACCATGAGATGGTTGAGTTCAGGATCCTGACAAAAGGAAGAAAGATGAACAACAGGATACAGACCCTGAATTTCAGAAAAGCAGACTGACTCCCTCAGGAAACTGATGGGCAGGATCCCCTAGGAGGCTAATATAAGCAGGAAAGGAGTCCAGGAGAGGTGGCTGTATTTTAAAGAGAGCTTTCTGAGGGTGCAGGAACAACCATCCTGATGTGGAGAAAGAATAGTAAATATGGCAGGTGACCATCTTCGCTTAACAAAGAAAGTCTTGGGGCTTTATACACAAAAAAGAAGCTTACAAGAAGGGAAAACTTGACAGATGACTGACTGGGGAGAGGTATAAAAATATTGCCTGAGTGTGCAGGCGAGAAATCAGGAAGGCCAAAGGACAACTGGAGTTGCAGCTAGCAACGGACATGAAGAATAACTATGTTTACAACAAGAAGGTCAGAGGAAGTATGGATCTCTCACTGAATGGGGGAGGCAACCTAGTGACAGATGATGTGGAAAAAGCTGAAGTACTCAATGCTTTCTTTGCCTGTCTCTTCACAGACGAGGTCAGCTCCCAGACTACTGCACTGGACAGCACAGTAAGCAGCCCTCAGTGGTGAAAGAACAGGGTCAGACTATTTGGGGACATGCACAAGTTCAGGAGGCTGAATGCAATACAACCAAAGGTGCTGAGGGAGTTGGCTGATATTGTCCTTGAACTCATAGAAAACAGGTGAGGTGACAGGAACAAGGCAAATGTAGTGTACATCTTTAAAAAGGTGAAGGAGGAGGGTTTGGTGAACTATGGACCAGTCAACCCCACCTCAGTCCCCAAAAAATTACACAGCAGGTCCTCACGGAATCCATTTTGAAGCCCTTGGAGGAGAGGAAGGTGATTAGGAACAGTCAGCATGGATTCACCAAGGGCAAGTCATGCCTGACCAACCCAATTGCCTTCTATGATGACAAGACTGGTTCTGTGGATGTGGGGAAAGCAGTGGACACAATATACTTTGACTTTAGCAAAGCTGTTGATACGGTCTCCGACAATATCCTTCACAACCAGTTAAAGTAGTATGGGTTAGGAGTATGAACTATAATTTAGACAGAAAGGTGGCCAGATCATTGGACTCAATGGAAAGCATTTAGTGGCTCAGTATCTAGTTGGCAGCCACTTATTGAGCCAGTTTTGTCCAGTATCTTCGTCAACAATCATTAAGATGTGGTGGACTGCACCCTCAGCAAGTCTGTAGATGACACTAATCTGGGGGAAGCAGCAGATACAATTGGATGACATAGATAGGACACAGAGTGAGTTTCACAAATTGGACGACCGGTCCAAAAGAAACCAAATAGGGCTCAACAAGGAAAAGTGCATTATCCTGCACTTAGGATGGAAGAATCCCATGCCCAGCTACAAACTAGGGACTAAATGACTAGGCAGCAGTTCTGCAGAAAAGAGCCTGGGGGTTACATTGGACAAGAAGCTGGATATGGCAACAGTGCCCTTGTTGCCAAGAACATAACTGATGTATTGGGCTGCATTCATAGAAGTATTGCCAGCAGATTATTCCTCTCTTTCAGCATTGGTGGACCCATTGCTACAGAATAAATGTGGACAAAATGGAGGGAGTCCAGCACAGAGTAATGAGCATGATTCGAGGGATATTGCACAAAGAGGGCTTAGGAAACTGGCCTTATTTAATCTACAGAAGAGAAAAGTAAGGAGGATTTAATAGCAGCTTTCTACTACCTGAAGGGGGACTCCAAAGAGGCTGGAGCTAGGCTGTTTTCAATGGCGTCAGATGGCGGAACAAGGAGCAATGGTATCAAGCTGCAGCCGGGGGGGGGGGGGGGGTCTAGGTTGGATGTTAGGAAAAGCTTTTGTACTAGGAGGGTGGTGAAGCACTGGAACGTGTTACTTAGATGGTGGAATTTCCATCCTCAGAGGCTTTTAAGGCTCAATTTGAGAAAGCTCAGGCTGGGACGATTTAGCTGGAGTTGGTTCTGCTTTGAGGGGGCTGAACTATCAGTGGTTTCCAACGTTTTCTCTGCCATGGCACACCTTGCTACCTTTAATTAATTAGATGCACACCACTGTATAGTTTCCAGATGAACCAATCCAGAGATCTTTTGAGTAGTTTTTTGAAAAATTTTGCGGCACACCTGTATGCCATGGCACACTGGTTGGGAACTAGAATGGACTAGATGATCTCTTGAGGTCCCTTGCAACCCTAATCTTCTATTACTTTATTTACAGAATACCTGAATTTCTTGCGCTTAATATTAATTTATTTGTATCAAGTCCTTTGTGTTCAAATACACTTGTAATGGACAGCGGACGGGTTCCCTACTGGAAATGATTCTCAAGGTAAGAGTCACTGGGTTTGCCTTTTCTCTTCTGAATCTCTTTTTAGCAGAAATGCTGAGAGCAACTTTGGAATGGTGCAGTACAAATGCATTTATATTATCTAATGCAGGTATTTTTAAGGTGCTTACCACACTGATACATAAGCACTGGGATCTGGGGCTATTTAACATGGTGCACTTAAAAGACTCTGCATCTCTAAGTGGTTCTGACTTCCCTTCAGGAAGGTACAAGGGCAGCCTTGAATACATTTATACCTGATGCAAATAAGAATTCAGATTTACCACTCTGATAAAAAATTAAAAATAAACATGGAGGAGTGCATGGAGGCATGTGGGACAGATGTCATAAAAGAGTATCAGGTCCCAGATGGAATCTAGACATCCCATATCTTCTGTGCTTAACACAGCAATCCCTCCCACCATGTTCCAGCCTTAGTTCTTGTCTCTATAGAGTTCTCTCTTCTGAATCTCATTAGAAAAATTCTATACAGTTTCTAGTTTAGACTTTAATTATGAGATGCAGAAAGCATTCTGGGATACAAGGCCAGTTCTTCCATAGAGGTGACCTAAGTGGTCACCTAGAATGCCAACAATTAGGGTTGCCCAAGGACTGGGCTGGGCCTGCTTCGCTCCCTGCCCGTGGCCAGATCCTGCCAGTGGCTAGGGGGTGGTGGTGAAAAATCCCTGCTGGACTAGGGCAGCAAAAAACCTTAGGCTGGCCCCGTTGGGATATGCACTGGGCCTAAGGATGGGATGCAAGTATCTGAGTTGGCAATTGTGAAAATCTTTTCTGAGGATGGCAGAGAGGAAGGTGAACAGGAATAGTCAGCATAGATTCACCAAGATCAAGTCATGTCAGACCAACCTGATTGCCTTCTACGATGAGATGAAAGACTGTGGATGTGGGAAACAAGTGGACATTATATGCCTTGATTTTAGCAAAGCTTCTGAAACAGTCTCCTGCCATATTCTTGCCAGCAAGTTAAAGAAATATGGGTTGGATGAATGGATGATAAAATGGATAAAAAGCTGGCTAGATCATCAGGCTCAGGTGTGTAATGATCAATGGCTCAATGTCTATTTGGCAGCTGATAACAAAAGGAGTGCCCCAGGAATTGGTACTGAAGCCAGTTTTTTCAGCATCTTCATTAATGATCTGGAAGATGGGGTGGATTACACCCTCAACAAGTTTACAGATGACGTTCAGATGTGGGGAGTGGTAGATACTTTGGAAGGTAAGGACTTTATAAAGTTACCTAGACAAATCACAGGGATTGGGTCAAAAAATATCTGATGAAATTCAAGAAGGACAAGTGCAGAGTTCCGCACATAGGATGGAAGAATCCCATGCATTGCTACAGACTGGACGCCGACTGGCTAGGCAGCAGTTATGCAGAAAAGGAACTCAGGGTTACAGTGAACAAGAAGCTGGATGTGAGTCAACAGTGCCCTTATTGCCAAGAAGGTTAATGGCATATAGGACTGCATTAGCAAGAGGATTACCAGCAGACAATGGGAAGTTACTGTTCTCCTCTCCTGGGAACTGATGAGACCTGTTCGTAGTATTGTGTGCTGTTTCAGCCAGACTACAGAAACAATGTGGACAAATTGGAAAGTCTAGCAGACACCAATAAAAATGAGTAGCGGACTGCAGCACATGACTTATAAGGAGAGGCTGAGGGAACTACCACATATACTTGCGTATAAGCCGAGATTTTTGTGACTGAAAATTGGCTTCAAAACAGGCACTCAGCCTATCCGTGAGTCAAGATGGTAGACAGCCCCGGCCCAGCAGTTTCACTGACCATGCTCCAGGCCGGCGCCCCAGTGTGGCCTGGGCTGGGGCTGGAGTAAGGAGGGGCCCCTGGAGTCTGGAGCAGCCAGGTAAGGGGGTCGGGGAGGGCGTCGTCCTGAGCATGGGGGGGGGGGGGCAGGGAGGCCAGGGTAGCAGTGACAGGGCCCAGGGATTTGGAGGTGGTGGTGCCTGGGAGGCCGGGAAAAGCAGCAGCAGGGGTTGGAGGTGACAGGGAAAGGGGTGGAAAGGGTGTTGGGGAACAACAGCAGGGAATGCAGAAGGCGGCAGTGAGCAGGAGGGCAGGAGTGAGGAATGGACAGAGCTGGGGGACAGGGGAAAAGCAGCAGCAGGGGTTGGGGGTTAGGGAGGGTGTCAGGAACTCCAGGGGAAGCCAGCAGCACTGCGTGGGGAGTTGGGTGCCAAGGCCAAAAGGAGACCTCGGCTTATACACAGATCACCCATTTTTTGCCTCTTTTTTGGGCTCAGAATTGGGGGGTTGGCTTACGCACAGATGAGCTTACGCCCGAGCATTTACGGTAGACTTGTTTAGTCTGCAGAACAGAACAATGAGGAGGAAATTGACAGCAGCCTTCAAGTCATTGAAAAGGTGTTCCAGGGAGGATGGATCTAGGTTGCTTTCAGTGGTGGCATATGACAGAACTAGAAACAATGGTCTCAGGTTGCAATGTGGGAGCTCTAAGATATTAGGAAAAACTTTTGAATTGGGAAGGTGTTGAAGCACTGAAATTGGTTACCTGGGAAGGTGGTGTAATGTTCATCTTCAAAGATTTTTAAATTTGGCTTGACAAAGTCCTGGCTGGGATGATTTAGTTGGGGTTGGTCCTGCTTTGAGCAGGATATTGAGCAAGATGATCTCCTGAGGTGATTTTCAAACCTAATCATTCAGGATTCTATGATCCTGCTGGGCCCTTTCCAGTACTCTGTTAAGTGCCTGACTTCTTTCAGTTGAAGCAAGAAAAAAAGAAATTCAAGATCATATTCTTAGGGTCAGGCATCGCCTTTCTGTTCCATGTTTGTGCAGCACCTAGCAAAAGGGAGTCCTGCTCTGTGATACTACATATAAACAAAAAAACAACCATCTCCATTTGGGAATATTAGAGATCCTACACTATTTTTTGTAAGATTGAGGGTGTTAATTATGGTGTCTCAGTCAGATTCTAAATTGATTTATATTCTGTTTACTTAGATTCACCATTTTGCTCTTTGAAATTAACACAATATTGTTTGTTCTTCCGTCCTAATCTGCCATGTTGTTGTGGGCTGTCAAAACAACTGCCTTGCACCCCAGAGATAGCTGTGTTTCAGTGGCAAGTTAAGTGATTCTTGTCTAAAGTTTTTATACAGGCTTACATTTGTAAAATGCCTTGGGATTGAATGAGATGATGGACATGTAAGATGTCATCATCATCATCATCTCTTTTTACTGCCGCAAGAGATGGAATAACTGACCAGAAAACACATGCTTCTTTCCTGGCTGTTAAAGTGAAGGCAGGAATTGCTATTAAAATTTTGCTGTTTAATGGCCATAGGATGACAAGATGTCCCCAGACCTGATATTTGGAACGTATCCTTAAATTGGCTCCTACTACCCTGTCCCTGTCTTTCACACTTGCCGTCTGGATACTTGAAGTGGCTGGTCAGTGGGAGAAGGTAAAAATACATTAACCTTCCAGGGAAAGTGTTTAATCTCTGCACAGTATTGGGAAGTATCTTCCAGCACTGAAAGGGGAAGTGTGTCCCTACAGTGTTATCCCCCACATCTCATGGGCAAGAAAGCAGAAAGAAGGCTTGGATTTGGCGCTTAACTATAGCCATCAGCCAATGAGCAGGCTACTTCCACATTGTGTTCCGACTCCCAAAGAAAGGCAACAGCAAAACTCCCACTGAGTTCCAAACAGTACAACAGGGCCTAGAGCACTCAAAAGGGAATTCAAAAGGGCCTCTGTAGGAGAAGGGCCCTTGTCCCAGTTCACATGGCATTGTCTTTAACCTATCACTGCCTACAGTGGGCCTACGTAGTGTGGAAGATGAAGTGAGAAACTAAACAGCAGCATTAGTTATTACTACTCAGAAGTCAGGAGTCTTTCAGCTGTAATGTGTTAGTAAGAGAGGGAATTAGGGAATTATTTTAAACAAGTCCTTTCTACCTTGACTATTGTAATTTCTGTGATATTTTCATTAATGAATGAGCAAGCCCTGAATAGTATGGAGTCTAACCGTGGAACAATGAATGAAGACTTACAAATATAATTTATATGAAGCATAAGAGGAAAAGTGAACATAAGTCCCTTTGCAGCATGTGTGAATCATGAAAAACAGACAACCACTTTTTTAACCTGAAAATGTTTTCTATTATTATAATTGTATACAATTATTTAAGAAACAATCTATCTACAGGGATACTTCTAATGTGCTCATCAAGATGGCATCAGGCCTACTGTGAGTGCACAGTATTTTGTTGATAATCAGAGTGACATAGTTTTATCAGTTAATATGTAAAGTTTCAAAACCTAATATTAGGTGATGTGTGTGTTCCTGGGGTATCGAATGAGAAAATTCAAATGCCCCCCACATGCATATAGCGGCGTTTACACATTAGCTTCTTCACTCTTGCCCATCTGCAACCCATTCTATATCCATGAATTGCTACCCTGCCTATCTAAAAGCAAAGGATATGTCCCCTGTTTTGTTAAAAATTATGACAGTGATTTTTCCATACTCACTTTTGGCACATGTGGATTAAATTCTACTGCTCTATGAATAGCTTCTACTGCATTCATCTCTGCTGTACTCAGCCCTCGCCTTGAGGCAGCCTCTGGAGAGAATCTACAAAAGCAAAGAAACAAATTCATTAGGTCAGAAATGCTAGCCAGTCAAAGTCAGAAAGGAATCTAGACCAAGGGCCCATGTAACCAGGCTGAGACAATTTCCTATGCTTTCCAAACTTCCATAGTAAACGGAAACTCTGAATGACCTGCTACATCAAGGCCAATGAAAATCCCTGCAGAAGTGGAAAGCATGTTTGCATCTAATCATGGCAGGAAGTAAGTTCAAACAGTCAATTCTTTCTATGCTGCTAAACTAAATTTGCTCTAGTACCTTCCTACAGGGTTTATCAAGGCAGAAGCTTCAGAAAAAGAAAGAAAATAATGTGAAATATTTGTTGGAGAGTTTCTATTAAAAACATATTTGGGGAGATTTTAGGGAGCTTCCCAACCCAATGCCCCTGGGTCAAGTTGGGATTAAAGCATGGTACAGCAGTAGTAGTGGGTGGTCTACTTTCAGCTGTACCAGCGAGGGTAGTATGCCCAAACTGTGGGCAAATCATCTGCCCCAGTGAATGAAAAACCAGACCATGCAATCTCTTTCTCACCTCACACCTCACGGCTAACTCCAGAGCTGAACTTGGCAGGCAGACACCACAGGGAAAGCTGTGACAACCTTAGCCCTGCCCTCCCAAGCTGGAGTCGCTGTGTAGGGAGGAAAGATGTTGCAGTAGGTACTGGCGATCTACAGGATAAAAAGAATGAAAGAAAATTACTTAGATCTTGAAGTGCACATTCACTTAAAATCAACTGTCTGACGTCAGGAAAGAAAGCGGCTTTCCACTCTACTTGCTTTCCAACTTTAGGGCCACATTCCCCCCCAAGATACATATGCACAGCTTGGGATTTGTGTGCACGCATCCAAGAGCGGAATCTGGTTGTTAGGGCTTGGTCCTGCAAGGTGCTGGGCATTCCTGTGAAGAGCTAAACGTTCTCAACTCCAACTGACTTCACTAGGAGTTGATGGCACTCAGCACCACATAGGAGGGCTCAGAACCTTGGAGGGCTGAGTACTAAGAGATAATTGTATTGGAATAAGCCAGCATTGGTGTCTTTACAACCGTACAACGTCTATTTCCATTCACCTGTCAGGACCCTTACGTAATAAGTGCTAAATCCACCTGCCTAAAATACAGTAGATGAACACTGCTATGATAATACTTGTTGAAGAAAATTGCTATTAGTATAGTCATTTTACCTTTCTTAGCTCTGTTTTAGACATGACGACGACGACCAGCCTCACAGCACCTCCTAGCTGCCTTTTCAGTAGAATACTATCCAGGAAGTCATTGCTCACCCAGATAGTATATATAAAATTCAAATAAAGTCAAAACCATATAATAAATTTACTGCAGGCCAAAATTTCTCCTGCTAGCTCATTAGATTTTTAGGGTGTGGGCTTATTAGGTCGCCAACGAAAAATCTGTGGTTAAAAATTAGTGAGTTTAAAGTAAGAAATTCGAGGGACAGAAGTACTTCTGAACTTACTTGTCAGAGACAGCTCTGGCTTTGAGCAGTGCAGCTGTGTAGCATATTGTTGCTGATTTTGGTAAGCTTATATCTGTTGAAAGAAAAGTGTAAAATAAATCAGTATTGGAATCGTTGGAAGTTTTCAGAAAGAAAATAAATGTTAGACTAATTCTTCAAGATAGAATACATAAATTAATGAACAATGGGATTTCAAAAGGACCTGAATGATTTAGGAGCATTCAGAAGCTGTGCTCCAAAGTCACTCAGGTGCTTTTGAAAATGCCACCCAAATAAGAATGGTTGTATTTTAAAACTCTGAATTAATGATATTCTGATTGTATCATTAAAAGATCTAACTAGTGAACAAATTCAGAGTGATCGTTTTCTGACGCTACATGGGTTAACTAAAGAATTTGTTACTTTCATATACAAATGAATATGCAACCTAGAAAATGTAAATATTTAATAATTTAGAAACCACATTTATAATAGCTGGGGAGTGTCTATCTACTGTGTCTTATTCCTTCTCCTCTTTTAGTAACAATAGCTATGAGAGTCAAGCAAACATTTATAAATATACTGCACTTAAATATTAACAGCAATGTAATACCTTTTGCTGCTTGTGGAAATACTGGGCCATAATAACTGGTATGTTCTGCTCCAGTGACACAAGTCACCCAGAAACCTGGCTTAAGCAGTTAGTTTAGTCAGGTTGAACGTTGCTTTTTAATACCAGAGTGGCACAAAGCAGCTCAAAGATACAAATGAATATGGCCCAATATCCTCCACTGTAATAAAAAGCAGAAATAAATTCTACAGTATATTATCTAGCTCCCATAGGTGGATATTATAAACTGTCTTTTAAATAGCATTTAAAGGCTAAATCTAAGGTAACTGAGTGAGAAAGAAATTAAGGGACTATTCCTGTGAACAGTTGGTGTTTAATGTGTACTATAATGAACAGAGCTCATTGGAGCAATAGGACTATTCACTGTAGAAAGCACAGTGCCCTGGAATAGTATTACAATTATATGCTACTAGAACAAATACACTTACACAATTACAGTGAGACTGTGGTTCTAAGTGAAAGTCGGGGAAGCCGATCTGCAGCACAGTTCTAGAAAAGCTGTTACTCTTATGGTGAAAACTTCCAAAGGTGTGGCAACGTTAGCCTGTGTACAGCAAAAACAATGAGAATCCTATGGCACCTTACAGACTAACAGATTTCTTTAGGCTTAAAACTTTCGTCGGCTCCATCTAACAAAGTAGGTTGGAGCCCACAAAAACTTATGCCTGAAGAAATCCATTAGTATTTAAGGCTTCAAAGGACTCTCATTGTTTTTGCTGTTACTCTTACGCATTCAGTAACTGGTATACTGAACAATGAAGGGCTCTAGAAAGAAGCACTATGGACCCTGTTATGTGAGGTCCTGAGAAATACCTGCAGTGTGCTAAATGCCCACAACTTCTCCTCAGGTCAACCAAACTAAATGACACTAAGCACTTCACAGGAAATGCTTAGCAAGAGAGGGCTCCAAAGAGAAGCAGATGAGTGAGGATGCCTCGCTGGACAGCACTCTTCACCTTACTTCACAATCAAACTGCAATTCAAGGGAACCTTGTTCTATTAGAGCAGGCTATTGTGACTTAGGTGTTTTTGCAAATCCCAACTGTTAATACATAAAAAAGACAATGTAAAAAGTAATCCTCCTATAATTGAAGTTAACCGCAGGTCCATCTTCACAGGTGCCTTTCATTGTGGATACATTTATGTGCTGTTTCAAGGACCATATTTATGCCAAATTGTTCTTGACTTTAGAAGTTAAGGGCCCTGCATTCTTTCAGGTCAATAAAAGTGACATTTTTGGATCACACCAGTTTCTAAAACATAAAGGTACTCATCAAATCACAATTGGAAAGGTACTCATCAAATCACAACAGGAATGAAAAGCAGTCTTTTTCTGGAAGTCGAGTTAAAAAGGAAATATTGTTGTTGCCGAGTTCTGATCTATTTGCAGCTTTTTATGAGTTTTGAAGTACCAGATATAGCATTATTCTTTTTTGAAAAGTTTCCCAAGCTCTTACAGCCATCAAGGCAGCATCACAACAGGGGGAATATCTGCCTATATGTAGAAGCATCCATCAGTTACAGTCAAATTACGCACCACTGAAGACAGCGGGAGCTTGGCTGCTGACACGCAGGATCATGCTCTCAAAGTGTTTGACTCTATGTCACGTGACACATGCTGGGCTATGATCCATGTGACTTTTCTGTTAACTCCTGCCATGTAATTGCATGGTTTTATGCCAATTATGCCATGCAAGGGTTTCCTTTCAAAATGCACATAACACACTCTGCATTATTGTTATGGCATCACATCTCCTGCAACATCATGTGCACAGATGTGAGGCATGTTCCCAGGTATTTCACATGGGTTAGGGGGAAGGGAAGACAATCAGAGCTGCCTCCTAGAGCATGTAAACAGTCAGTGTGTGCAGCGCATAGCCAGAGAAAATAAAAATGACAATGGGCTAGCTAAAAGGCCTGCAGCACCTCACCCAGAGAAGGGGAGGTCTCCTGTCTTTTCTGAACAAAGACCATGTCAGCCCAGGAGGTAGGAGGGCAAGTGGGTTTGAAAACAAATACAGACCATTTGAACTGTTAGAGGTTTTTGCCAGAGAAACACCATCTTAAAAACATCTCCAAGAGACTTTGCTTATCCATATGGCCAGAAGGCCCAAGACTGGCTGAATACACTGGTAGCTAGTTTTGTGAGTAAGAATGATGAGAATGAGAGAGAGAGAGAGAAATTCTTGATAGTGTTGTTAGGTAAGCATGCATTTTATATCATATTTGCTTATGGTAACTCCTAACTCCCTTATTAAATGGTTGTGCATTGATTTGCTATATACTCACTTAAAATCATGTTCTAATCAATAAACTAGTGTTTGTTTCACCTAAAGTGGGATGGAGTTTAGAGGGTGTGAATGAGTGAGACTGGATATATCCATTTCTTTGATAAATGGGCGAATTGCAGTCTATGGACCTACAGCGATTGGGGAAGGGACCCAATCCCTGCAGGACAGTAGTTTCTGGTGTGGTATCTAGGAGTAGGGGTGCTCACTGACGGAACCAGTCCCTAAGTGGCTGGAGAGTGCACATTCATGGCCTGGAACTGATTACACATGGGAGGCTGGTGTGGACTGATCCCACAGTGGGGATCCACATCCTGAAGTGGGGTGATTTGCAGCCTAGAAGTGGACAATAGGGGAGGCCAGATCCTGGGAATGGAATATCATACTCCAGTGAAACTGGGACATGAGAACTCTACTGGCATGAAATCCACAGAAATACATTTGGCTAGTCAGCATGCTTCTTCCCATAAATAAGTGGGGAGGGGGGAGAGGAAAGTAATGGGGAGTGGAAGACAGAGTTGTTTCATAGCTTCCCAGTATGGGGACGTAGCAAACGACAGAACTCCTTTACTGGTGCAGTAACAACTTCACTGTCAATCTCTTTTAACCATGTTAAAGAGACTGAATAACAGAAGGAAGGGAGAGGCTCTCAAGGAGGGGATATGGAACTTCAGAACAAGAAAAAGTTGCCTTATCATTTTTATCCAGCAATGAATTAAATTGGTTTGGTGTGCCAAGAAGTAAAAGAAAGCAGAATATCAGTATGCAGAAGAAGATTTCCATACAGTAGGTCCAATTAACATGTAACCTGTTATACTAAAATCATTAAACCACACAACATAAAAATTCCAAAAAGACAGGGTTCCAAGGCAATTTTTTCATTTTATTGTCCATTACTGTCTGGCATTTAGCAGAAGTCACAGGTTCCAAATTATGATGTGTTGTGACACTGGCAATTAATGACCAAGCAGAAGATATTTCAGGCAATGTTCCCTATAAGCTGCGCTGGCGCGCTGTGGCGCAGCCTGCCACAGCCGCCAGCGCAGCGAAAGCTGCCGGCAGCGCACTGCCGGCAGCCTCCACAGAACTCCTCTGGGGCTGGGAGTTTTGAAAACTCCCGCCCAGAGAAGCTCCAACGGAGCATGCCCAGAAAATCTGGGCATAGTCTGTAGAGCTCCTCTGGCCCGGGAGTTATGGCTGGGCCCTCTGGCTCCAGTCCAGCTCCAAGGTAAGTGGGGGGGGGGGCCGAGTGGGAGCAGGGGGCTGTCAGGAGCAGCAGGGGAGTGAGCGGGAGGGGGGGCTGGCAGGAGCAGCAGGGGGGCGAGCGGGAGCGGGGGGGGCTGTCAGGAGGGGGGGCTGAGCGGGAGCGGGGGGGCTGAGCAGGAGCAGCGGGGGGCTGTCAGGAGCAGGGGGAGGGGCTGTGCAGCGGGCCCCGCGGGGGGGGGGAGCGCAGCGAGCAACCAGAGTTGCTCAGCTGCCCTCTCCCCTTAGAGGGAACATTGATTTCAGGGTCTGCTGTATCTTTGCCAGGTGGCCTGTTCTCCTGATAAAGGGCTTTTCTGGAATGGGAAATGAAGCAACACCTAGAAATGTACACATTTGGGTTGGTCTGCAGATTTCTCTATGTAGGCTCATGCCTCTCTCCCCCCTTTTTTTGGTCTGCTCTAAAACAGACCATGTTATACGAGTTTAAATATTGCCCAATGTAATAGTTCCTATATTGCATCCTTATATTGCAGATAGAAACATAGTAGAATTATGGCTGATTTCAAATTAAATTTTGCTTGTACTTTGGGAATCAAGTCTAAACTAGTCCCAAGAGATAACTCATCTGTCAGGAGCCAAAGTTAAAGTTCTTCATAAATTAGTTTCTCCAGCTTACACAGCCGTCTGGCAAAAGCATCTCTACATACATTGCTTTCCATCCTCATGTGACAGTGAATGGAGCTCCCTCAGTGTGCTGAAATATGCAACCACTATCCAAGTGTCAAAACCTTCAGGATATTTTTGCTTAATAAGCTCTGACGTATGAATCTAAAGAAGGATTTCATTCCTTGCTGCTATTGTCTCTAGAAGGAACACTTAATTTACTATTATTTTTCTCAGACTAACCTTCTGGAGGCATACAGTCCTCAGTCAGATAAAGAGAGGACTGAGAAAGTGAATTCTTAACGGTGGCTTGTTCAGAAGAGTTTTCTTTTGATACTTAATTAGTGGAGGAAGCTGTGAATGTAGCATTGTGTCTATATTATGATGATGCTGGTGATGATTAATTGTGGTTTCCCTTAAGCAACAAGCTGCCTTTTTTCTCCTCCTTCCCCTTTAAAAAGTCCTTTGTTTGAAAGTTCCCGCCTGAAGATATCCTTAGGTTCTAAACAAGATTCCTGAACCTGACCAAACTGGTTTTTGCATTTCACCTGCAGGAGGTTGGAAATAATCTCCTACAGTATTGCCCAGAACCAGACAACTGGATTCTGTCTACAGCCACTGTTTTAGGTAAGGGTTTACCCCTTAATCACTTTTTTAGATATAAATACTATGATCACCAACTCCCCAGCTATATATGTAACATTAAAAGGAATTCATGGAGATAATCCTCACATTTTGCACAATATGCTTCTTCTCATACAGGGATTACAAGAAAAGAAGGCTAAAAGAATTGACAAAGAAAGAGATGAATTGTTGAAGCTCTTCCAAGAGGTTAAAAGCTAGAATACTTGGATGAAATTAGGTAAAGGGAAATGTAGGTTGACTATCCAGGGAGAAACATCTTGAGAGAGAAGCAATTAAACAACAAAACAATCTCCCATGAGACATGGTGAAAGCGGTCATCATGTTATTCATTTTAAAATACACTGGACAAAGTGCTAGCAAATATACTGTAGGTGTAGGGAACAGTACAGCATTGGCAGAGGGATGAACGAGGTGACTTAAGAGGCTATTTTCATTGCTCATGCAGCATGCAATAGTCCTGTTCTGTTAATTTGTTTAATATTCAGGAAGCCTAGGCTCTTCTATGACACTTGTGTTACCAGCCTACAGCTTAACAAAATACACAGTTCAAATCTGAGGGGCCAGATCCTTGCCCCATGATAAGGCACAGTATGAATTTTAGCACCAAAAGGAAAATTCTTTTAGCACAGTTATGAGAAAATGAAAACGGAAAATGATTACAAGTGAACTGCTTTACAGTTCAACTACAGCATTTGCATTGTTTGGATTTGATAAGTCTGAACGAACATCTAACTCTTCTGAGACTCACTGGCTGGTTGAAAACATTTCCTATAATGCTCCCCTTTCAGTTTTTGAAACTAATAAATACTTTCATCAAGCAATTCAACTCCTTTTGATGAATATGATTTAATCATTTCTTGAGGAAACAAGCCACTCCTCCTGAAATGAGGATAATGACAATCAGTACAGCTGTTTTAAGTATCTGTCGATTTCCCTGTGATTTGGTCCTGCACCTTCTTTGCTAAAAGAGGACCAAAAAAAAAACAAAAAACAAACAAACAAACAAAAAAAAACCCAAAAAAAACCCCAGACCACGAGAACTGAAGGCAAAAGTGGATCGGATAGTATGAATGGACAGATGCAGCTGATGCAGAGACCTAGTTGTGTGAGAAGCAATATTGAAAAGAATGGAGGAAATCAACTCTTAAAGAATGTTGATAAAGCCCAGGAAGAAAATATAATGGAGAAAAGAGTTTGTTTCATTCTCCTAATGTTACTATTCTCTGCTGTGGATATCTTAGCTGATCTGCACCATTGGCAGAAGGTATAGCAGGGCTTGGCTTCATTCTGAACAATAAGAATGTTAATAAACAACCACTCTCCCTCATTTGCTGGAAACAAAAGGATCCAACATTAGAATTCAACTTCTTCCTTTGTAGTTGCATGTTACATTTCCACCCCAGCAGAGAATTAGGGATAATAAAATGTCTTTTGCACTGGGGCAGTCATACTGAGAAAGCAGAGGTAAACTTGTCAAGTCAGGTTACCTTTCACCAAGTAGAAAAACTGGGTATGATAACTGCACTTAATGCTCAGAATTGAGGAAAGCTTATAAACTGAAGCTGTGGAAAAGCAATATGGAGTAAGACTGAAACTGTGTCTCTGAAAAGTCAAACCAGTGTTGTTGTTGGATATTGTGTGCAGGGGACTTTCTGCTAACCTGATACCAAAACCTCTTACTGGTAGAGTACCTTCAAGTTCAGCACTGGTGGAATTTACTCAGTTCACAGGGCTGGGTGGGTGGATGAAGAGAAATTACATAAGAACAGAAGAAAAAAGCAGTTATTATTTTAAAGAGTGCTTGGATTTACTAACACAAAAAGCTGAAACCTGTGGTTTTTACTTTTAGGGACTTCAATGGGAGTTTTAATCAGGTAACAGAGTCACAGCTACAGGATTAAGTGCATGTCAACATGCTTCCTGCACATTCTTCTATAAAGACGACTCAAATTCTGTGTACAATTAATTCTAAAGCCTTGATTTTGATTTTATATCAGTATAAATAGGGAGCAACTCCACTGTATTACCATAAACTGTTCAGTTATGCCATAGTAAAACAGGCTTAGGTTAGCTCAGCATGAGATCATACATATAAAGAAGTATAATGGTGCAACGTGCTAAATTTCTCTTATCATTAATTCTGATTTTACACCAGTAAATCTCCATCAAATTTCAGTGAAGTAGCTCTTGTTTAACAATGGTATACATGAAAGGAGAATCAGACCATATTCATGAATATGCTGACCTTGAAGTCAAAAGGTTCATTTCTAGTAATCTTAAACTGGGGGAAAAAATTGTCCCTTACCCAAATAGGGTGGGGGTGCATGAAGGTGTGGGGAGGAGAATATCTGAATAACTGTGATTAAGTAAAAGGGTAATCCATCCTTTTAAAGTCTAACTTTTAATTGTGTTAAAGATTGCTGTGTTCACAAACTGGCCCCAGGTTACAAGCCAACAGCAACCAGGAGAGAACTGGCAGCCCACTGAGGTTAATAAATCATTTGTTCTCAGCACCACAAAAACAGGACTGCTCCCTTGGAAAACAATCAATTTAAAAGTAAGGCAAGAGGGGAACAGAGGTTTTATTTACCAGGAATACGTAGCTGCTTATTCTTGAAGAGAAGACCCCTTCACCAGCCATAATGATTTCTGTTGTAAATAACATAGATGTGAGTGAATCCAGAGCCAAAAACCCTTTTAGGATTCAACAGTGTTTAGGTCATCTGCACTCTATTGACAGACACTGAACTCTGGAATCATAATGATGTAGCTCAGCTACAGTGCATATCTTGCCACTAATGAGGCACTTTTCCTATGAAAAATGAGTATGGACATCATCTCTGTTGCCAGGTACATAATATAAACAAAATTCAACACATGGTCATTGGTAAAGTAATATGTCTGCTTGCAAAGACTGATGTATTAAAGAATGTGACCCAAGTTTTTAGCCAAGGGTGGGGAAAGACTGCTCTAGGAAATAATTTGTTCATGTGTTATCAAAATACAATAAATCAGGTTTGGTCTTAGCCGAATGAAGGCAGTGGAATGGGACCAACAGAAACTGCAGATAGGGAAGTATAAATGAGTTCATTGTTTTATATTCCAATAAATCTTACAACACATAAAGCTGATGAGTTCTAAAATGAGCTGAGACTCCCCTAAAAAAGGTCTTTGGAGGCTCATGAATTCTAAGCGTTATGCTGGTTAAACCGTTGTTTGAGGAGTCCTTGTCCGTGTGTGTTAAAAGTACGCACATGCCTCTATATACAGCAAAATGTATAATGTGCAGTTCCACACAGCCAAGAGAAAGGGTCTGCATCAAATTTTCTAAAGGCTTTTACCATCAGTATATACTCTTCTTTTAAAAACATACAGCCTAATTTTGGAATGTGCCAAGTGGTTTCTGGGAGACAACGGCACCCTCATACGGTACTCTTTTTAGAGAGAGTTGAAGGCATACACTACCACACAGGATGTTGTCAGAAGCGTCCAGGATTGGACCCTTAGTATGAAAGAACAGAAAGGAAGGACAGCTCAGAGGTTACTGTGCTAACGGTATAGCTACACTAACAGGAGCAATTTGCTGTCAGATCACTTTTTCTGAATCGACTGAGTGGTCAGTAAAGACACCCTCAGTCAGTTTGGAAATCGACTTAATAGAAACATCTCCTGAACTGGCATGGCACTGTGTTGACAAGCACATATTTTCCATTGGCACAGCACAGTGAAGATGGCACACTAAACAGGAATCATAAAGTCAACAGGAGTTAACTTACACTGCTCTGTGTTGCTTATCTGCTGCCAAATTTGACCGGTAGTGTAGATTGGGCCTAAAACATGGGAGATTTTGGTTTATTTTTCTGTTGTGCTTACTGTGTGATCCTGAGTACTCTTACAGGAATTTGTAAGATGGGGATAATAGGACTTTCCTGTGTCAGAGAAGAGTTGTTGGGCATTTATAGCAGACTGTGAGGTTCAAAACAACTTTTAGTTTCAAGGTCAACTCTTAGGTGCTTTAAAATCTAAAAGGTTACTCAAATACTTAAGAGTGTAAGGTGCTGAGATGTCATGGTAATGAGGCACCATTGTATGTAAACTAGAATATATTCTCTGTTTATGTTTTCCTCTGAACTTATCAAAACAGAGTCCAGAAGGGGAAAGTAAAAGATCTTTGAGTAAACAGATCATCATTTTGGTAGATGTTTCTTTTCCACTATGCTGCTTTCAGAAAAATTATACTCAACTCCCCAGGTTACTGTTACTACTTACTGCTATTTACTACTAGATAGGCAGTAAGTGCTAGTATATTCCGAATGGTGGGACATTTTGATCCCTCTGTACAGTGATTCTACTGCAAGAAAATGAATAAACATAGAAAGCTCACATTATCTTCAGGGCTGGTAGCACTGCCTGTTAATTATAGTTTCTTGACAATTACATTGATAAGACATGGTTTTCAATGGTTTATACCTTTGCTAATGTTTAAGTGTTTGGGATGAAATTTTAAAAGCTGAGTATCTCCCTCAGTCAGTCTTTTCCCTGAATGGCTTTTGTGCCAGGAACAGGCGGCAGGAGAGGGGGCTTCTGTGTAGAATTAGCAGAATTTGATTTTTTTTAATTGACAGAGAATATCAATGCTCATTAATAAATTTAATCTGAATTTATTTCATTTTTCACAGTTGCAAAACATAATAGGTTTTAAGCATTTGGTAGGGATTTTATCGATTTACATTTTTACAATTGTGAGATTCTGAGTGGGGGCATCAGACAATAATTATTTAATGACAGCAGATGCTAAGATTCAGAAAGGTAACTTTATAGTAATTGAACCATAAATTATCAACTTCACATGTCTCACAGTCTCTAGGGTCAGAAGGGATCAATATGATCATCTAGTTTGACCTCCTGAACAATGCAGGCCACAGAAACTCACCTACCCACTCCAGCAGCAAACCTCTATCCTATGAGTGAGTTATTAAAATCCTCAAATCATGATTTAAAAACTTAAACATACAGAGACTCCACCAGCAATTGAGTCATGCCTCATGCTACAGACAAAGGCAAAAACAAACAAGCAAACAAAAAGTCCAGAGCTTTTGTCAATCTGCCCTGAAGGAAAATTCCTTTCTGACCCCAAATATGACTATCAGTTAAACTCTGAGTATGTGTGTGAGACTCACCTGTCAGACACCCAAGGAAGAAGTCCCTGTAATAACTCAGAACCCACCCCATCAATCATTCCATCGGCATACCTACCACTAGGAGCCAAAGCTCAGTCAATTACCAAAGTAGGCTGGATCATTACACCATCCCCTCCATAAATTTATCAAGCTCAGTTTTTAAACCAGCTGTGTTTTTTGTCATCTGCCCCCACTCCACCACTACTTCCCTTGGAAGCCTATTCTAGAGCTGCACTTCTCTGATGGATAGAAACCTGCATCTAATTTATCCACTTATGTATTCATACAGAGCAACCGTATAGCCCCTAACTTTGTTCTGGTTAGGGTAAGCAAGCCAAGCTCTTTGAGTCTCCTCTCATAAGGCAGGTTTCCATTCCTCAGATCATGCTAGTACCTCTTCTCTGCACTTGTTCCAGTTTGAATTCATCTTTCTGAAACATGCAGGATCAGAACTGCACACAGTATTCCAGAGGAGGTCTCACCAATGCCCTCCATAACAGTACTAACACGTCTCTATCTCTAGTGGAAATACCTCACCTGAGGCATCCAAGGACCTCGTTAGTTTTTTTCTCCAAAATGACATCACACTGGTGGCTCATAGTCGTCCTGTGATCAACCAATATCCCTGCCCTATTGTTTCCAACTGATGCATCCCCAGGTTATACGAAGAATTCTTGTAATTAGTCCCTATACGCATGACCTTGTACTTTCCACTATTAAATTTCATTCTATTTCTATTACTCTAGTTTACAAGATCATGCAGATCTTCCTGTACAATATCCCATTCTTTCTCTGTACTAGCAATACCTCTCAACTTGGTGTCATCAGCAAACTTTATTACTATATTCCCACTTTTTGATTCAAGGTGAGTAATAAAAAGGTTAAATAAAATTACTATTAATTTTGATGTCTTTCAATTTTTTTCCCAAGACCTTGCATACTATTGAGGGTAAACTAACAGGCCTGTAGTTCCTCTTTTTGTTAAAAAGAAAAATGTTGGCTATTCTCCAGTCATATGTACAGACCCCAAGTTTAGAGATTCATTAAAAATCCTTGCTAATTAGCTTGCATTTTGTGTGCTAGTTTCTTTAATATTCTTGGATGGAGATGATCTCTCTCTACTCCCCCTACCCCCCAGTTTAGTCTCATTAAGCTGTTCAAGTTTGGCTTCTACCTTGGATGCGGTAATTTCTAATTCCCATATCCTCAATCCCATTAGCCACCCTATCACCAGCAGTTTAATTAAAAACAGAGGCAAAGTATTTGTTTAGATATTCAGCTATGCCCAGATTGCCCTTAACTCCACCCCACCCTCATTGACTAGTAGTCCCACTTCTTTGGTTTCTTCCTGTTTATATGTCTATAGTACCTTTTACTATTGGTTCTAATCCCTTTGCAAGGTCAAACTATACTAGGCTTTCAGCATTTCTTACTGTGTCTCTACATGTTCTGATCTCCAAGAATTAGCTGTCCTTGCTGATCTCTCCCATCTTCCTTGCAGCCTGCAGGCTTTCTGCTTTCTCTCAATCACCTACCTGAGATGCTTACTCATCCAGCTTGGTCTACAATGCTTGCCTATGAATATTTTCCCTTTCCTTGGGATGCAGGCTTCAGATACCTCCTGCAACTTTGACCTGAAGTAATTCCAAGCCTCCTCTACTTTTAGATCCATGAGTTCTTCTGTCCAATCCACTTCCCTAACTAATTCCCTTATTTTTTTTTATTTTTATTTATTTTTTTTTTTAAGGTTAGCCCTTTAGAAGTCAAATATGCTAGTCACAGATCTCTTTTTGTTTACCCTTCCATTTAGCTTGAACAAAATTAGCTCATGGTCACTCAAAACAAGGTTGTCCCCCTGCAACCAGTTTTTCTATGAGGTTCTACTCTGTCTTATCAGTTTCATCACTTCTCATTTCTTTATAGTCTATCGCATCAATATACAGTGCTACTCCAACACCTTTACCTTTATCTTTATATGTCTTTCCTGAACAGCTCATACCCTTCAATATTTGCACAGCACTCATGACTACTATTCCACCATGCTTCTGTTATTCCTATAATATCTGGCCTTACTTCTACCGGAAGTTCTAGTCCCTACTTTTTGTTACCCAGGTTCCTCACATTGATGGTGCCACAACTTGCAACATAAATATCCTTAATCAAACTCAGCTAAGCTCTCAAACAGCGTATCTCTTTCTTTGCCCATCTGTACATTTTGATTATTATTATTATTATTAATGAAAATACTTTTTGGCCGTTTTTGTATGTATGGTTAAATTGCCATTTACCATAAAAACTGAATCCTTCCAAGCCTGCCTTTGCATGAGGGATGTGTCCTTTATGGGACCCATGAATATTTGCCAAAGTTATAATCCTTTGAAAAATCATTATTCACACAGGCTCGGTTACAGAGCTGAACTCTTCAAATGTTCCATCCTCACTGAGCATGTCCGAGCCTTTCACAGCTCTTAGTGTTGACCAGACTGTGCATATTTCATCTGCATAGAGTGACTGAGTTTACCACATCTCCTCATAGCTCCAATGTGTGACCAAACTGTCAAGTGCCAAGCATGTTGCATCTCTTCACAGCTGGTACATGAAAACTGGGCGAATCTGGGCACTTGAACTGTGAAGAGGGAACTTGTTCCTGTAGTTCTCTCAAAGGCTCCCCTGCTGGTACTTAAGTAGCATGGAGGAGGAAGCCAAATGATTTGAATGAATAGGGGACAAAATCCAGAGCAGAGGGAGGGAAAAGAATAGACTGTGATAAGAAGTCTGGTAAGCCTGGGACAGTAGTGGAGAGAAATTGGGATTGGCTGGGGAAAGAGTGGGGGCTGGGAGGTTGGGAAGGCAGGGAGATGGTGTCAGAGATAAGGGTTTAGAAATGAGGCTGGAAGTGGTTGAGAAAGAAGACAGACTGGAAGCTGAGGGAAGTGGGGCTGTGATTCAGTGAGAGAAATGTTGGGGGTACTGGGAGCCAGGTGGCCTGAAGGGGAAATACTCAGATTGGAGAAGTAGATGGAGAGACTAAGAAAAAGGGGTGGAGAGGAGGGAAAATGGGGAATCTGATCTGACAGTGAAGTGCAGGAGGAATGGGAAATAATGGTGCAGCAAAGAGTCTGGGAGAGGAAAGAATGAGATAAGGAGTTAGGGTGGGAGTGATGGGATACTGAGAGCCTGTGGAGAGAGACAAGGAATGGAATCATAGAAGATTAGGGTTGGAAGGGACCCCTGGAAGTCATTTAGTCCAACCTCCTGCTCAAAGAACCATCCCTAAGCAAAATCATCTCAGGCAGGGCTTTGTCAAGCTGCATCCTAAAAAACATCTAAGAATGGAGATTTCACCACCTCCATAGGTAACCCACCCCAGTGTTTCACCAGCTTCTACTGAAAAAGTTTCTCCTAATATCCAACCTCAACCTCCTCCACTGCAACTTGAGACCATTGTTCTTAGTTCTATCATCTACTGACACTGAGGACAGCCTAGCTACATCCTCCCTGGAACCCCTTTCAGGTAGTTAAAGGCTGCTATCAATTTCCCCCCCACTCTTCTCTTCTGCAGACTAAACAAGCCTAGTTGCCTTAGCATTTCCTCATTAAGTCCTGAGCTCCAGCCCTCTAACATTTTTTTTTATCCTCTGCTGCACTCTTTTGAATTTGTCTAAATCCCTTCTGTAGTTGGGGGCTCAAAACTTCACATAGTACCCAAAACCAAACATAGCCTCACAAGTGCCAAATAAAGGGGAATAATCACTTCCCTCAGTCTACTGGCAATATTGGTACTAATGCATCTCAATATGCTCTCTGGGCAATAAGGGCACTGTTGGCTCATATCTAGCTCCTTTTCCACTGTAACACCCAGGTGCTCTTCTACAGAACTGGTGCCTAGCCAGTCAGTTCCCAGTGTGTAGCAGTGCTGGGAGTCTTCCGTCCTAAGTGCAGGTCTCTGCACTTGTCCCTGTTGAGTCTCATCAGATTTTTTTTTGACCCAATCCTCTGATTTGTCTAGGTAACTCTGTATCCTGTCCTTATCATCCAAGGTATCTACTACTCCCCACATCTGAATGTCACCAGCAAACTTGTTGAGGGTGTAATCCACCCCATACTCCAGATCATTAATGAATATGTTGAATAAAAGTGCCCTTAGCACCAACTCCTGGTGCTCTCTGCTTGTTACTAGCTGTCAATTAGACATGGACCACTAACTGTTGAGCCAGCCAGTTTTCTAACCAGTCCATTCATTTGACCCATACTGCTTTAACTTGCTGGCAAGAATACTGTCAGAGATCCTATCAAAAGCTTTGCTAAAGTCAAGGTATATCACACCTGCTTCTTTCCCACATCCAAAGAGCCAGTCAACTCATAATAGAAGGCAGTCAGGTTCATCAGGTATGACTTGCTCTTGGTGAATTCATGCTGACTGTTCCTGATTACCACGTGCCTTAAACTGGATCCCTTGAGGACCTGCTCTATGATTTTCCTGGGAACTGTGGAGAGGATGATTGGTCTGTAATTTCCCAGTTCCTCCCTTTTCTCTCTTTTGAAGATAAGCATTATATTTGCTTTTTTCCAATCATCTGGGACCTCCCCCAATGACCACAAGTTTTCACAGATAATGGACAATGGCTCTGGAATCACATCAGCCAACTCCCCTAGCACTCTCAGATACACTGCATCCAGCCACATGGATTTCTGCCTGTCCAACCTTTCTAAATGGTCCTGAACCTGTTATTTCAGCACCAAAGGCTGCTCACCTCCTCCCCATTGTGTGCTGCCCAGTGTAGTAGTCTGGGAGCTGAGCTTGTCTGTGAAGACAGAGGCAAAAAGAAGCATTGAACAGTTCAGCTATTTCCACATCATCTGTCACTAGGTTGCCTCCCTCATTCAATAAGGGGCCTGTACTTCCCCTGACTTTTTTGTTGATAACATTACTGTAGATCCCTTCTTGTTACCCTTCAAGTCTCCTGCTAGCTGCAACTCCAGTTGTGCTTTGGCCTTTCTGACCTCACTCCCAGATGCTCAGGCAGTATCTTTATACTCCTCCCTAGCCATCTCCCCAAGCTTCCAGTTCTTGTAAGCTTCCTTGAAGCTTCCTCACTGAAGACTTCTCTGTTAAGCAAGCTATTTGCTATTCTTTCTGAAACGGTGGGAAGGGAAGAAATGTATCAGAGGAGAAAATGGGGCTTAGACTGACTGGCAAGGAGACAGACTGGAATGAGAAATCTGAGGAGTGAAGTTTGGGGCTGGGTAGGCAAGGAGAATGAGACTGAGATAAGGAGTTGGGGTGGGGAAAAAGGCAGGACTGGAGCAGAGATATGTCAAAGCGGATGGAACACAAAGGGTCAATTTGGGGAGAAGAGGTATTAGGGTCTTATCCACTACAGAACATGCTCCTGCATAGACCAGAATGGAATCCAAAGCTGCCTGAGTCTCACTATACTTTTACTGTTAGCAAATATTGGTGAAACCCATTCACAAAGTGTGGCTCATCACCCTCTAGTCCTGATCCATGCAGAAGACTATGTAGTAGATCTATATGACAGACCTAAGGTTCCAATCAGTTTAACCAATGTGGGTGTGGCTATAATGCCATTCGATGGAATTTGAGTTTTTTTCATTTTCTTTTTAGAAAAAAACTTGGACATTACATACAAAAAGCCCACAAGTTTGCAAAGCCCAGCATCCAAAAGATAGGAAGTGTCAGAATTTCACCCCCATGAGCACATCCACTATGATACAACTTTAATTAGATGATCACATATTATTTTTTCCATTCAGTGCACCAGCTGAATCTGCTGTGGAAATGTAATAAAGGAGACTGATGTCTACGGGATACCAGCTTCATTTGTTGCAGATGTTGGAAAGTCTGTGGTGGAGCAGGGAACTACGGCTGTAACCACTTGACCATCCATCCTTTAATCTGAAAGCATGTAGTAAATGAGGCAGAGGACTGCACAAAAAGTATGAACTTATAAGGTAGTTGAAAGGTGCCTTGGCAAACTCGATTATTTCCTTGCCTCTGGCACAGACTGCCTGCATGATGCTGCGCACATCACTTAAAAAAAGCTTCTCACAAGTGCTCACTAATTGTCTTCCTCATTTTCTGGATGGCTGACTTGGGTTTCTGGGATCTGATCTGTAGGAATGCAGAGTACTCCCAGCTGCAACTGAAGACCATGAGAGCTGTGCTTCAGCCCTAGAAAGTGCTATGTAATATGATGTGCTCTGAAAAATTGGGCCGTAGATGTTTCAAATTGGTATCCAGAAGTGGTGGAAATTTATTACCTTAATCCTGCTGTGCCTCAGTTCATTTTCTGTAAAATGGGGATTATACCACTCCCTCACCTCACAGAAATGATGTAAAGACAAATTAACTCATATGTGTGAAGCATTCAGAAACTGTAGTAATGAACACCAGAGGAAATACATGAGGAAATTATTCATTCTGTTTGCAGAGTAGGGTTTGAATAGTCTCCAGTAAATAAGGCATGGGGGTCACACAAAAAGGAGGAAAAAGTAAAATGTTGAGAAGCTGTTGATTTAAGTGAGCCCTGTTCCACTTGTGCAGTGAATGAGACAGGATCCTGTGGAAAATATAGCATGTGATTGAGTAATGAAAGATTGCTTCAAAGCATATGCACAAGAGAGCTCAATTAAAGGTGCAGAAGCAATCTAAATTCTAGCATTTCCTATCTTTTGAACATCTGACTTTGCAAACTTAGCACTATTCTTTTCACATCAGCTTTTTTTGTGTACTATATAGACACATACATAAGCACATATATATAGTTGGACTTACCATCATATTTTGCTAAAACTGCCTGAACATCTGCATATGCTTGTAACTCCAGCAGAGCTTCTAGCAGGTTTTCATGGATGTTGAACATGCTGAGCAGAGGAAACTCCTTCATTAACTACAAACGGTAATAAAAAAGAATTAAGCTATTTATATGGATGTAGACTTTCATTCAAACTTTACTGATATGCCTCATTAAAAAGACTCAATCCCACTGGTTTTGGACCTCACACAATGTTCGCTGATGCCACTGGAAAGGCTCCCCTTTTGATCAAGAACCTTGGAAACTACATGCCTTGGATATGGTTTAATTAGTCCAAGAAGAAGGTTCTCAGAAAGGACAACCTCCTTTCAATTCACTTGTTGCCCTTTTAAAAAGTGAGTGTGTGTTATTCTATTGTACAGGAAGATTAAATTGAACAAGCCCCTTCAGTGTAGTTGATTATATACTTTAGTATTGACTCCCCCGATGGATATGGAGGAAAACAAAGAAAACACATCTAATAAAATGAGAAAAATCTACACCTCTACTATGCTTTATAGTCATTTATTATTCACACACACACACACACACACACACACCTTATAGCAAATGGAACATCATCTTGTATAGGAAAGTGGCTCAGATATTAATTTAGTGGGTGTTAAGTTGCAGCTGAAGTGGATAGGTTTGATGAGGAACAGAGATTGTCAGAATGCTGACTGACACTTATAGCCAATTCTGCTATGTAACTACCAGCCAACTGAACTTGATAAAAAAAAAAATCCATCTTTTATTCTGCTCATCATATAATTCCACATCTCTTGAACTTCAGTGCACATTAATTTCTTTGTTTTATTAGCGCAGTTAGAAAATGAAGCAATTAAAGATGTGCCATTTTTTAACGTCAGTGTTCCTCTAAAAATTATAGTATTATGGGATCTTGGCCCCCCCAGTCGTTGCTCCTTGCTGGTACAGAGCCCTGTGATGGTAAGATCTCCAACTGGCCTAAAGCTAGAGTTGCTAAATTATTGCCCATCCTTTCTAGCCCCATGCTACAGCATGTGATAGATAGAGACACCCTTCACTGCCATGGATTCCCATGTGCTGGAAGGATTTCTTGGAGTGATGGACACCAAGCGTAAAGTAGAGCAGCTCTGAAGATGTGCAAATGTGTACCACAACTGAGCTGGTCTCCTGTCAGCTTCAGGATTAGGGGATGTAAAGATGATGTCCACACATCTTTGTATCCCCCTGCTCTTTAGTCCTGCACTGCGGGGAGCTTATCAGGAACCAAGGCTCAAACCCCAACTGATGGAGTGACTCTTTATAGGAAGGTACTGTACTAATAATTTAAATTGTATGTAAAGTCCTAATATTAAACATATGATACAAGACACTTAGACTGCTCACTGACGCCCATTATAGACTCACTGGGAGCCCAACCTAAGTTAATTAGAAACATACATTAAAAATTTGCTGATGAGTATTAACATTTTTCTCCCATAGGGGTCTAAGAAGAGAAATACTAATGAGGTGATGTGAACTTACAAGCTCAGATTAAAAATGGGGGGGGGGAGAAAACCAGTAAAAATTATGTCTGATGAATAAAAAAAAACAAAAAAATTATTCCACCTTTGAAGACCCAATTTAAAAAAATCTGGAGTGAACTAACTATTATAATCTTCCAAAATGAACAACACCAGCAAAAAAAATACCAGTTTGGAAGCAAAATGGTGGAAAAGTATCAAAAAGTTGAACATGTGGAACAGGGAATTAACTCCATTCAGGAAAAGGCTGCTAATTCACTAATAGAAGTGCCAAACTCACAGGATGAAATTTACCTCTGTGCAGAGGGCCCAGTATCAACTACCTAAACCATATGAGGAAATGGTAAATCAACACTGTCCTTGTGTGGTTTGAGGATTATACAAGCACCAGAAGGTGAAGAGAGCAATGTTTCGTATGTTGGTATTTGTACAACTGTGATTACATGAACTTTTGGTTAGAGAATCACAATCACAGATACAGTTATTTAATGAGCTCACTGGATTTATGAGGGGTAATCCAGAGAGGATAATAAACTCTGAGCTATGGTAGTAAAAATCCTATAGTTTCATCATCAGGACTTGATCCTGAGGAGAATAAGATCATAAACAAAACTGGACAAACTGAATTAATCTCCTGCTTGTTTGGTTATTGATTACATTTTTCTAAACTGAGCAAGATATGTCTGTATTTATCTGTATAAGTGGAGGTCATGATGCACAGAAGAGTTCTCAGTAAAACCAGTGCTCGTGAGGGAAAATATCAGGTGCAATTTCAGAGAACCAGAATTTTCAGTTAAGGATTCTGATTGGATTCTTCTGCACTTATTTCTCACCTTTTTTTGTGATTTTTAACTGCTTCTACCAGTTACAGGCAGTATAAATAAATATATACCCATAACAAAATTCAGTACTGGAATTTTTCACAAGTCATATTTACAATCTGTACTTTAAAAAAAAAATCTTTTTAAAAAATTGACAGAAAGTTAGAACTCAAAGCCTTTACTCACATCATCCAAAGATGGCTTTCTGCAGTGTTTAGACTAGTTGTGTTCATGTTCCACATAAAGTTTATTTTATTTGCAATTTTCTCATGCTTTGCTTAAAACAGCAAGGATTGGTGTAAGTGGCTGTTGGTGGGGATTAATACTACTACACACTGCAGCAAATAGGAAATTGACTTCAGAAGAGAGAGTCAGAACTAAGGGAACAGTTAAGTGTGAAAGGAGTTATAAGTTATAATACCCGCCTAAAGTGCTGCAAGGAAGTTGGCTACTGTCTGTAAAAGCCTGGCTACAGCCTATAAATGTGAGTGGTATAAGGAGTAGTTATAGTTCTCCCCAGCCATCTGCCACTGAAACCTTTTAACTTTCTTCTGTCTGCAACAAAGCAAATACAACTAGTAAGTAGCCCTGGATTAAGGGGTCTCAGGGGCCAAAGCTGCCCTACCACTGTGGGCCCCTAACCCAACCTGGCCCTGGTGCAGGGGGGCTGGGCCAGAGGCTGCACTCCTGCCCTGCCCCTAGAGCGCTGGGCTAGGCAGGGGCAGAGCGGGAGTGCGAAGCTTGACCTCTGGCACAGGGACCCTCCAACCCAACACCGTCAGGAGCTCTCTCTCAGCAAACCCCCTGCCCTGTGGGGGCTAAGCAGGATGGTGGTGGGGGCAGATCTGCAGGGGCCATAGGGACTAGAGCTTCAGGCCAGGGCCAGGGGTTTCAGTCCTGATAGCCCCTGCATTAATCTGGCCTTGCTAGCAAGATGCAAAGCTTAGAAACTGTGTCACTCTGACTCACAGCTGAGTATTGTACAGCATATGGTACTACTCAACAGGAGTGAGGATGGAAGCATCTGGCCCTAAGCAAATAATGATGTAAAGTTCACAAACAGCATGTTATAAACAAAACCCTGTGAACAATTAAGAGTAACCATCCCAGCTCCCTGAGACTGAACAATGGCTATTAGACTAGCTGTCTCTTTGATAGTGAACAAAATGAAGCGCTTCAGCCAATTACAGATGTGCTGTGTCCAGTAAAAGTCTCCTTGTTGCAGTTCACTTTATTTCTCACTCACATCAACCATTGATTTTTTTTTTCTTTAATTAGGTTCTGGCACAGTGATAAAGCCTTGCATCATACAGTAATACAGTAATGCGCATGGTCTGGACTGCTAGCCCTACAAACTGACATTCTTCACAGAAATTCCAGCACAGAAAGGTCCTAGGGGTTAAGAACTCCAAAACAGTTATCATGAAAACAATTTATGCAGCAGCTACAAAAATAAAATCCCATACAAAAAGCCACTCAGCTTACTCTAAGATCCACTGTAAACAAACCAGAACACATGTTTTGTTAAATAATAAGAGTTTACCTGTTATAGGAGTCTACAAAGTGGGATCTTCTCTCATGAAAGCTCATACAATAAATAAAATTTGTTAGTCCTTAAGTGCCACGGGACTCCTTGTTTGTTTTAGTAAATTGCATATTGTTGCCTTTTTAAAAAAAATTTTAATTCTCTTCAGTCACTGTATGAATGCCAAAAGTAAAACTGTCTTGATGGCAGCACTCTAAAGATATGTCAGCATTTTAGGCCCAGCAATTAGTGTGCCCATTTAATCAACAGTATGGAACACAAACATTGCTATAGGATGCAGTACACTGTCAGCTGCTCACTAGCTGGGCTAGTGTTAACATTTTTAATGTCCTACACCATCCTAGCAGCCAACTAATACAAACAAGCAGATATCCAACCATAAGAGGAAAGGGAAGACCAAGCAGCACAGCAGCATAATACCTCTCCCACAGAAAATGATGGCCAAAACAATTTCCTGCTCACCCATCCCTGCTGCTCCCTACAGGTGAAAATCCATACTGCCCAGAGGGACAGTAAAGACACCCTGCTCTTTCCTCCTTCCATACCAACTACAAGGTGAGAGCACCTCCCAAGAGACAGTGGGCTCAAGACTACACAGAAAGGGATGTGATGCTGGCCATATCCCTCTGTACAGAACTCTCCTGGAGTTTCCTCTGTGACTCCGTGCTGCTTACACGATTGCTCTGGGTTATGCATAACTGACACAAGCCTAGCCCTAAATCAACAGACTTATTTTCAGTGATTTCACAGCTTACGTTTACCCAGTCTATTATTTTTCAGCTTTCTTCCTTAATCTGAAGAGATTCATGCTATGACAAGATAAATATTTCTTCTTTAATGGCAACCACCACTGCATCTCACAGGTGGGGGGGAAGAGTATTGTTACCTGCTGTGCCAAGGTATTGACTAGACTTCAATTAAACACACATTAAACTTTAACAAAGGAGTCTTTCCCTTATATATATCTCGCAACCAAACCACTATTATTAAAGTCACTGAAACTTACTGAACAACACTGGCCAGGGCTAATTAACAATTTCTGTTAAAACCTGCAGTTCCTTAGTACAACAGCATGGGCTGGATCCTTAAATAGTGTAAATGGGCTTAGCACCCTACGCTAGCCCTGTTTATACTTGCAGAATTGTCCCAATATGTCTATAAAAGCATCTCGTTAAAACTAAAATGTTAAGATGAGCCATTTTAAAAATATAAACATACATATAATGTAGCAGATTGCTAATTTGGGATTTTCTTTTGAATATGCATTAGCAAAAAGCATCTTCTAGTGATAACAGGAGAAAGTGATAACGTATCTAGTTCATGTAATATTCAATTTGGATGTTTGGGGACAGAGTGTGTACATGTAGAAAGTGAAAGAGGTTTTCATTATGATGCTCATTAGCTGCACTGTAAATATATGTAAATATTAGCACTACCAGATAATTAATGCTTATTGTAAAATATTATAAATATATAAGCATTAATTTAGGGCTAAAAATGACAGAAAAATCTGAAAACAAATCTTAAATTACTGCATGTCTTTTCATTATTCCTTGGAATCACATTTCCAGACTAACTCCACTTTATATTGCAGAGTGTAGGTTGAATGATCTCTGTGATGGATGTGCTAGGGTGTTGATTCATTAGAAAAAAAAATGTTTTTCTGTAGATGGAAATCCCCTCTTGATTTATTGGATGAAGAACAAATTTTATCTCCACAAGGGTGGTTTATGGAAGTCAAGACATCCTTCCCTCAGAATATTTCACTCATCAATTTTTCTACATATTTATATAATTTTTGAATGTTCTTGAGGAATGCAGCCATAGATTGTGTCCAATTTTTTCCTTGCGATGATATTATCCCCATACATCAATTAGCAATGATACATTATTCATGTAGAAAACAGTTTTAAGTTACAGTATATGCCCTACATCTAGTTCTTCGGGCTCAGGGGAACATGGAGGTGGATAAATGAACTTCTATATAATTTGGTGTTGACATGTTTATTCCCATAAGCCTCTACCCACACTATTGATGTACTTGAAAATATATTTTTATAATGCACTATGTCATTATTATTTGTTGTTTACAGTTATATATTCCCAATAAAATAACAAACAAAAACATTTAGAGCACTGTGTTTTATTGAGCACATCCATGAATACTAAAATAATTTTAAAATTTTGGCTTAAACTGACAGAATTTGCAGATACTTTCAAAGCCAGCTCGAAATTCCTTCCATTCCATCAGTTGTATCCTTCCATTCCCTGCAGTTGTATTTGAACTGTATTCCTTCCACTCCCTGCAACAGTATCTAAAATGGCAGCATCTCCCACCCCCCCATCAATTACTTTGCAATGCTGGCACTGTGAAAGTCAACTACCACTTTAAAGATCTCTGTACTTACAAGAGAGATTACAGAATGGGTTAATTATGGAATTTCAGCTTCATTTCTCCAATTCTTGGCTATTGTCAAGTCCACTAGCGTAACATTATTTTTAATTATAGGGGTACTGCATTTACTGGCTCAAGGTTAACCATTAGAATCTAGAACTATGCAGCAAAGGAATAAATTCATTGGATTTGAGACCTCTGTAGAACTATTTTCAAACTTTCAGCCATTATATTCTCTTAGCTGACTTGGAGGATTTAAAAGGCTGTTCAAACCTTTCACAGTTTGATCTGTGTCCTTTTAAAAATATACTTACAATAATGACATAGTCTAGACACTGTCTTGTGGTCCAATGTGAAAATTTCACATGGTTTAACAATAAAGAGATGTTTTAAAAGGGATATTTTGCATAAAACCAGTAGAAGTCAAATTTTATCAGAGGGAAGTTTACATTTTAATCATAGCTTCATACAAGCATAATAAATAGAACAGAAAATGACTTATAAAGATTTTTATTCCATCACTGATTAATACCATTATAAGGCATGAAAGTAGAGTTATTTATCACTAGCCTCAACAGCTTTATCTACACCATACCAGTACTTTCTAGAGAAAGTCAGTCATATGATAAAGAAGATTTTCAAGTCAAATTTAAGAGAGGGGAAATAACATAATGGCTCATAAAAGACTAAGAGGTTCCAGAGACATGGAATAGCACAAATAAATGATCTTCATAATCCTCAAATGTGGATGTTTAAGAAAATGGACAGACGGGAGTCTAAGAATGTAGATGTGCACAAGCTCTAGGTCAGAGATTGGGGACCATCTTAACAGAATCACCATGTTGGGGCTAACCCGTATGCATCTCTCTATGATAAAGCAGCAGGTGAAATTCTTTGTGCCATATACGTTTTATGTGATTCCTTATGTCCTCAGCAAGTTTAAGACATACTCAGGTAGGCTGTCAAAAATGCAGAAAGAAAAAATGACACTGAAGCAAGCTATTGGTCTGGAATTAAGTATATTGGTCTTTGGGAGCGTTGCTCACACACACAAAGAAGCAGTTTTATCCTTCTGACTAGTAGATACTACCAAGAAAATTCTTTAGAAATAGCTACAATCTCTAGTTGGATAATCACATTTTGTCAACATGTCCCTAAAAGCAACCCTTTAGCTGCACCCACCTGGATAAAACACCTTCCATCATACCTAATATTAAAGATATTTATGGCAGGCAGACAGTATTCAGTGAACTTTTTTTTTAATTTTCTGGGTGTCTGAGTAGACACTGCATTATTTTAGGCGGCTTCAGTTACATGATAAATAGTATCTTATTTTTTACATTATTATTTACCATCTTCTATATCACAGCATTTCCCTCTACTTAGTACAGGAACTAGTTCCAAAGGGGCACCTGTGTTAGTCTAGTTCAGGAAAACAAACAAGGAGTCCTGTGGTACGTAAAGACTAACAAATATATTTATCACAAGAGTTTTCATGGGAGAAGTGGGATTTGCTCCCACAAAAGCTCATGCAATAAATAAATTTGTTAGTCTTTAAGTGCCACTTGACTCCTTGTTTGTTTTATCGGAACTAGGTATCACAGATACCACTTTGCAGAAGATTCTACCAAATGCTCTGTTTTTTATGGCAGCCATTGTACCTGGAATATAGATATATTCAGAGACTCCATGAAATTCTGACCTCAGTGATATCAGTGGGTAATTTTGAGCATCTAGTCTTTCTTAGTCATGATCATCTAGTTGTGGCTACCTAATCTGACTTCCTGAATAACATGGGCCAAAGAATTTCACTCACCAACTCCTTTCTCAGCCTGTAGCTGTATGGGAGAAGTGGGCAGTGGTTATACCTGCAGACAGCAATAAAAGTTATGCTCTTAAACAGTTGTTTCTCCTCTGTTTTCTCTTGCATCCCCCCCTGCACATTACACATTTCCTTAACCAAAGTTTAAACACATACATATATTTCCTTAACTAAAATTTAAGGCCTAGCTAGTTTGTTTCCATAAACAGTTAGGGATGACGCTGCCTTTATCAATAATTACAGTTCTATTTGCTCCCAGAGGGTTTGATGCAACAAGATAGTGAGCAGTACACTTCACAAGATTGAGATTTTAACGGGAAAGGGAAGTCAAAGGCTAATAAATGAACCTCTCTTTTATCAGCAAACAGTATCACATCAGTGCTGAGGGCAACCAGCGGAAACCCACAAACGCATTTAATGACAGAGATCAAAGAAAATACTCCGCCCCCCCCCAACCTATCCATAGCATTGAACATTTCTGGATCTGGCATGGTGCCACTTCAAAGCCTTCAGCTGACACAGCCTTTGAAACTAGCCTAAGCTTTCAAAATGACTAATCATGCACATTGACAAGCATGCACTCCTCTAAGAACTTAAGCTGTTTTAAATCTTTATGGCTGATTGTGCCTACTCTCATCCACTGAAATGTGCATACTTAACACTATGTACACACATGTACATGCACACACCCCAATACCGCATCTTTAGAGAAGTATGAAAACTCAAATGTAATTACCATTCTCAAAATTTTCAAAACTAAGGGCCAGAAATTAGGTTCCTAAAGTCCATGTGTAGATGTCCATATAAGTGATCTGATTTTCAAAACTGCGTGTATAAATATTTTACAACCATAAAAATAAGATTGTGCTCATTTCCAGATTAATTGGTGAAGGTTCAGACAGAATCTTATTTTTAACCAAACCAATCTCTACTGGTACACACTCAACACACTTTCTCTTACTACAACATTCACCATATGATCTTCATTCTATACTGACACAATAGGCAAAAGTTGAGATCAAATTAGAAAATATTGCTGTGATGCGATGTACCCGCTTCTTAAGGCTAATAAAGGTAGCCTCCAGTCCAGGACTTCCCCATTCCAGTATTTCTGTAAGAAATAAGGACCCATGGGCCTGGGAACTTGAGAGGTGATGAGGTGGCAGATGTCGTCTCTGGACATCTTTTGGAGTTTGTGAGGAAGTCTCAGATTGCTATCCCCATTCAGGACCTGAGACCAGAGCTCCAAAGTCCAGAATCCCTCAGCACTCATGTGGTTGTATTTCCCAGTGCTGCTGTAAGTTTCTAGCTTGGAATGAGATGTTAGGAAGGGATGCAAGAAGCTCCTTTTCCTCATGAGAAGGGAACCAAAAGAGCTGTGGATCCATGGTCTTTATTTCCTGTGATGTATTCTTTTAATCAGGGCCAGCTTGACCTATAAGCAAATGAGGCCCTGGCTCAGAGCGTCATTTGCTTAGGGGTGGCCGTGGTGCCGTGTCGGGGGCGAAAAAGGCAGCCCATGGCTCAGACTCCACAGTCCTGCCCCGCCTCTGGATCGGCCTGCCGCACCCCCAGGGTGGAACAGCCAGCCCAGGGGAGGGATGAGAGAGTGGAGCCCAGCCTCTGGGCTCGCCTGCTCCGCCGATGGGCCATCTGTTCCCCACCCTAGGGGTGGGGTGAGCCGGGACAGAGTAGAGGCTGGGTTCTGCCCCCTGCTGCCCCCCAAAACAGCAGGGGAGACACAAAATCAAAAACCAGCTCAGGGTGCCAAAGCCCCTTGAGCCGGCCCTGCTTTTAATACTGGAGGAAAGAAGTGTGTGGCTGAAATTCCTGTGGAGGAGTCATGCTAACTTCAGATCCCTAAAAAATGCCAAACCCATTATTTGCATTATGATCATAGGCAAAATCTCTAGAGAGGAGCTGTGCTGACACCAGAAAGAATGGAACAGAAATGTCCTGATGGGGAGGTTTTGTTTTGCTTTCTCCCTTGAAGAGAATTCAGCATATGGCCCTTGGTTAGCTTGGGCTTGTCATTTTGTTTAGCTCATCCTGCCAGTCACTGGAATGACTTCTGTATGCTGTCTCCTCCTTAAAGTTGTTGTTTTGCTTTAAGTGATCATAAATCTTCCACAGAAGGTTTTACCAAGGTTCAAATATTTGCCAGATCAATCCTAGAATGCTTAAATTAATTTAGCAAAACAAGCCCATTAACTTTCCCACATGTTGTGTCCAAAAATTTAATCAATTTCCTCTGTGAATTTCAATGACCCACTCAAAGGAGATGATCCACCTTCCTATTTTAATCCACTTTTCTAACTCAGAACATAGGTGATCAGAACTCCAGCATCCATCACAAAGCATACAGGTGCCTTGCAACGTTCCCTCTAATTACTCGTAGACTGTGTGTGCAAACAATTTCTTTGTGTGCGCAAAAACATTTCTTTGTGAGCACCAATATTAGCACTATTGAATTTTTTGTGCACACTATTTTTTTGTGCGCGCAGGTTTCATGACCTGTGGGCGCGCACACACGCACACAGCTTAGAGGGAACAGTGGTGCCTTGCTCACCACATGTTTTCTGATAACATACTATGCTGCAGTCCAAAACCAGCCTGCTTATTTCACGATAATGGACTGAGCAAAAGAAAGATAATGCTTCAGTGCAAAGTAGTTGACATGAGAAGATGTCCTGAATCCTCCAATATGTATTTCTGCATTAGCTTTCCTTCAGGAAGAGCAGTCTTTCTAGGCATGGCCACAGCCTGAGGCACTAAAGAGGATCAGTCATTATTATCTCTGTGCTTGCCAAACTAACAAGATTTTTCAGAACACTCATGTTTCAATCTTCTTTACTCAAGCAGCATAGCAAATAAAACACCCAAGGATTCAGACTGTGGCCTTCATTAGGCTGGTGAGAATCTCTGCTCCACTCCACACATGCAAGGCCACACTCTACACAGACCGGAATCTATTTATAGTAGGTCAGTGGAGTGATTGCGATTATTATAACAATTATTGCAATCACTGCAATTATTTAGTAATTGCAGTGGAATTACTCCATGTGTGCACTGACTCTTGTGAGATCAGAATTTAGCACATTGTGCCTAGAAAAAAATCACAGGCTTCTGATTTCTGTATCAGAGATGTAATAAATAATTAATAACTGGCAGATGTCTAAATAAAAGCAATACCTACATACACTTCTTCCACATGTGTCATCTGCTAATACTGATCTGGACATCTCAGCTATGTATAGAAGATCAAAGCAGCAGAAAATCACTCAAAAATACTTGACGCTCTTCAGTTTTAGTCTGTAACATATTATTGCCAGATTAATCAGATCATAAGCAAAGATGATGATAAAGGCCATAGCAACAATCAAATGACTTCTTCATTTGTATAAAACAGACATCTTGAATTCAATATTGTACAACATATTCTTTCCAAGATCAATGACGAAATATATAGAACCCAAAAATCTTATTTAAATCAATAATTGTTCATTTTCTGTTATATATTCCAGAAAGGTATTGCCAACAAAACCTCAGTTTTCTCTTGTGTACAGAATTCAAGCAACATGGTATAATACATCAGCAATATTAACAAGACGGCCCTTACATGTGAAAGAAATTCAACAGCCTTTTATTTTCTCAAAGTGACAAAGATTCATAACATCCTGGTCGTGCCTTCCAGATGGTGCCATGAACCACTTAAACACTTTACCTTCTTTCTACTACGTGTCTTGAGAAATCTGTTTTCAGTCTTTCAAACAAAAATACAGCTTCTAGCCTCTCTCCTGTGGCAATGTCATTCTGCAGTCCCCAGCCAACATATTCTTAATATTTCTTTATGATGAATAAATCCACCTGCCACCTTCATCGATTGCATATAAACCATTAACAATGTATTAGAGTTCTTAGAACGTCTTCATAAAAATATTGTTCATGTCTCCTATGAGGAAATGACAAGGTTCATTCATCCACCTAAAAAGCAAAAGTCTAGGTCGTCTGCTCTAAGATAGGGGGAACAATGCAGCCATACATCTGCCTTACAAGACTCCCATAGGATTCCTTTTGTGTAAAGGGGAAAATCCAATAGCACAGAGCCGCTCTCATCCTTGACCTTCATGAATCAGGGTCATGATCTGGGGACGGCTATTGCTTTAAGTTGTATATTGGGACTGGCTTAATACCCAAATTCCTCACAGTCAGCAAGCTATGAGGCTAAACCTAGGTCTGAAGTGAGTCCAGTATCTGTAAAGGGAAAGTGAAATACAAATTGGCCAAATTTGAAGGTTAATTCTATCGTCTGCCCTTCTTATTCTTCTAGTCTAGGGGTCTCAAACACACAGGCCGTGGGCTGCATGCAGACAGAGTTACCTCCTGCAGCCCCGATGACCCCTGGAATCCAGGAACTCCTAACCCCTTCGGGCTTTTCAAGTGCCGAGCCCTCTGCCAACTGGGAGCTCAGCATCTGCACTGCTTCTGGGGTGGGCCATGCCATATCGCCTGCTCTCCCCACCCCCAGTGTCATCAGCCACTGCTGGCGAGAAGCTGAATTTTAGAGTGTGCCAGCCAGCAATATTCCCAGTAGGGTGGCTGTGTGTGCCAATAGGGAGCTACCTCAGGTGGGGAGCTCTTAAAACTCCCACCCTGAGCATGGCCTGAGCATGCTCGGGGAGGAGGGGAAGCCCAGCCTGTGGCGTGGCTGCTCCAGTGGCCAAGTGAGGAGGGCCAGGGTGTGGGGGGGTCGGGGATGGGCAGCCACTGGGGACAGTCCATTGGGGGGGGTGCTGGCCAGGGGGAGTGCAGGGAGCTGGCAGCATGGTGGGGGGGGGTGCCTTCCCCACCGCCAGCTGAGCACAGCCACCAGGGTCAGGCAGAGGGGTGCCTTCCCTGTTGTTGGCCAAATGCAACCATGAGGGCCAAGCAGGGGAGGGGGGGCGCCTTCCCTGCCACCAGAGCCCAGGGGAGCACTGGGAGCTGGTGGCAGGATGGGGGGTTAGAGAAGGGGTCGGGGACCCGGGGCAAGTTGGAGGAAGCCAGTGGCAGGATCCATCCAGCGGCAGGCATCTGGATCTGTCCTTAGCTGCCGCAGGAAGGCAGATGGGGATGGATCCAGCTCCTCACTGCCAGACCAGATTGGGCCCAGGGCCAGGGAAGGGCACTTTTTGGGGTGCAGCCCTCAGGCCAATATCCTAGTTGTCATGCGGCCCTCATGGTGATTTGAGTTTGACAGCCCTGTCCTAGTCCTCATCCTGTAGTATAAAGTTCTCACTGAAAGAAAGGATAATTTCAAAATAGAAACTGCCCAACTGGTACAACTCCAAGTCCAAGTTTCCTCTCTTCTTACTATTATATGGTCAGCCTAGGTCTTATTTCACAACATATCATTTATTCCAGAAACATGCAATAGTGTAGTGGCTAACACCTCTGCTTAACATGCAGAAGGTCCTGGGTTCAATTCCCAGGGGGTTGGACTCGATGATCTCATGAGGTCCCTTCCAGCCCTATGATTTGACTTGACTTGACTTGACGCTAGCCACAAAATATAATCCAAGTTAGTTACATATTGCTCTGTCTCTCACAATAAATCCTTTCCCATGTAACTGGATGCTTAAAGGTAAAGTCCCTTTTCATGGTGTGGCAACACTCACAATGTATGTTGCCAAATATCAAATATTTCTCATATACTTCTTAATCCATATGAGAAAAGGGATGGCTATACAAACATCTTGCCAGTCTTATCTATCAACAAAAAGTTTATATACACCAGTACCTAAAGTACTAAATTTCTAATATGCTCATGAAATGAACTGTCAGTGGAAATGGAAGGTTCTGAAAACTGCTTTGTTTCAGAACTTGTTAGAAATGAGGTTTTTGGTTCATATTTTACACTGTTTCTTTAGCAGCCAACATTACATCATATCTTCTCAAATCTGAAAGCAATTTCATTCATCTCAATATCATCACCATTTTCCTCATTTTAACTGACTACATGGTAAATCTTGGAGGGTGCGAATAGCAGGTGCCAATAGTTGTATTGGACAGTTATTAGATAAATTTTACAAATCACTGCAAGTGGTTGTGACTTTAAGGGCAACCCAGTGATAGAAAGCAAGGGACTCATTGAATCAGGTAATGGGTTTCAGCTGGCCTAACACTTTCATTGTACACACCAACTCACTACAGTTATAATCTGTATCTAAAAGGTGTCATGTCATATGTCACTGGAAAACTTATAACTCACTCACTGATCATGAATATTCTTGAGTGAAGGATGTTTGTATTGAATGAAGGATGTATAAGAGTTATGGATCGATGCTGGAATGACGACTAAAATGTATATATGCCAGGCATGTCAAGGGGAGTTGGTAAGCAGGTCTGTCCTGGACAAATGAATGTGTATTTACTTCTCTGACCAGCCTGGTTATCATGCAAAGATAATGGAAGTGTATTAACATTTTAGGCAAACAAAGCTATCAATCTAACTGAGGGGAAAGTAGACAACTTCCAGCAATAAGAGAAACTTTATCAGGGTTATAAACACAAAGATCTGAACTTCATGGGATAAGTAATTGAACCAACTGATGGTGTAAAGCAGTACTATACTATAAAATGCATAGCAAGTAAGGTGTTTTATGAAAGCCCAAAACAAACTGGTAATTAATAGTGTTATAAAACGTATGTCTTAACACACAGCCCCTGTTCTTCTGTAGAAGGTGCTGACTGAGAAAAAGTCAGTTGTGGCTGGGGAGAAAAGAAGATTGGTGAGAGAAATCATATTGAACAAAGTCTGCATAAAAGTTTCAGATTTTTAGATGTGTGTTTTCACTTCTATTACTTGTACCTACCTTTATTTTTATTTCTTCTACTTGTTATCACTTAATCTATGACCTAGTGTTAATACATTTGTTTTATGTTCACTATAAGCCACCTCATTGCTGTGTTTAAAAGTAAGATTATAGCTATCTTAGTTAATAAGTTATGATGTGCTTTTGTCTTTCAAAGGAGAAGACATATCTTCTCTCTCTGAGTATTCTAGAAAAATGCTAGACACTTAAGAGTGCATGGTTTTAAGAAGATTCAGCACTGGGAGTGTGTTGGGATCACCCTTCAAGTAGTAACCATGGCTGGTGGAAGCCAGGGTGGGCCTAGCAGACTGTAAAATGCTGCAAGGGTCAGAGTAGCTGTACTAGGGCTGTTTAACACACAGACAGATACTGAGGACGTGACTGGCATACTTATAGGCTAGTTGAGACCATTCCAAGCAGGGGATGCAGTAAAGCATTGTAAGGCATTCAGGACTGCAGAACAGTTGGTGACACAGCCCCTTACTTGCTGTGGATTGCATCCTGAACCCCATGACAGGAGCACAGGTAGTTAAAGTTACTCAACATTTTTCTATTATATTGCATTTTACATTTAATGTTTGTGCCAAAATTTTGAAGCTGGGTATCTGCCTCAGGCAGAATTTAGTTTATTTGTTTTTTGAAAGTTTCAGTTTAGCTTTCTCATTTCTGAGAACAATATGAGGGGTAAATACATTGCCCATATCAACACAAATTCTTACAACCATTTAACTGAAAAGCTCTACTGCCTGCATGTTTTGGAATACAGATGTGTAATTTGGCAAGAGGTCACCAAATTTAGCCATGCTACAATCCTCTGAAAAGCTGCAGTTTGCGCATGCAAGCAGATTTGTTAAATCTAAGCAGCTAAATTGTCCAAAGAGTCTGTCCTCACTAAACGTGTTCCATCTCCCTAGAGCTCCTGCATCTGAAGGAACTGAGCATGTCCCTTCCCTAAAGGCCAATGGAGAGTACTCCATTTGTGAGCTGAAGGGGCTGAGTTGTATTTTCCTGCAACTGCTCAGCTTGGAAGACTGTGGCCACAGTAGCACCAAGCACAGGAAGTGACAGCACAGAAACAATCTCTCCCATACATGCAGGGCTCCCTTGCTTGCACCCAGACAGCATTGTGGGGAAGGAAGAAACAAGCTGTTTTGTATGCAGAGGGGTGCAGAATGGAGGGAGGATCAAGGGACAGAGACAGTGGTTAAACTGGCATGAAAGAGAAGTGTGCAGAGGTCTACTGTCATCCTCACATCCATCTGTCTTGCTGCTCAGCAATTAGTCTGTCCCCCACCCCACCCAGACTCCATCAATTCTGCCCCTCCTGCCACCCACCAATATTGCTCCTGCATCAGTCTGGTCCCAAGTTCTTATCAGTCCCTCTCCCACATCAGTTTTCCCCTTCACAGCCCTCCAATATCACTTCTGCTGCCCACTTACCCCAGCCTCCCCTGTGCACCTCCCAAAATGCCTAGTTTCTTCACCTTCTCCTCTCTGGCCAGGTGCTGTGGGAAGGGAGAGTCAAGGGGACAAGTGCAGAGGAGCCAGTCTATTTCTCACAGAGTGGAGGAACAGAGCAGTCCTGAGCTGCCTGCCTGGCTCTTCCTGCTCCCTCCTTTGCCCTCTTCTCCTGTGACAATGGTGCCCTCTCCTGAGGGGAGGGAGAGAGAACAACTCTGCTTGCATCCTTCAGCAGTCCTGATTTGCTGCTCTTCCTCTTCCCTGGGAAGCAGACAAATCTGCCAATCAAAAAGTGCTTTCTCCCAACGGTATTAAAAACCTGCAGTTCTCAGTGACCCAGCTCCCTTTTTATAAGTGTTACTGCCTGGGAATGCAGCTCATCGTCACCTTTAAGCACTGAATAGGGAGGAACCTTATCGAAAGGAGAGAGAACAGGCAGGAGCTAGGGAAAGGGATGTGGAATAGGACGAGTTGATATGAAAGGCTATGGACAAAAGGGCAGAAGGGTCTATAACAGTGGAGCATACTTCCCTATAGAACCTGCCATTGAACCCAGGATTCCTGAGTTGCTATATTCCTTTGCCATCTAGTGATTATCTGTGAAGCCTTCTGACAAAGCATCTCATTCCTGTTTGGACCAGGTCCACATAAAAAATGCCAATCTCTGCTCCTACTGCTCAAAGAACAAAGGATTATATTGTAGAGCTAAAGATCCCAACTCTGATGAGGATCCATCCACAGGATGGAATGTCTGTTTTTTCAATTGATAAGTCTTTTTTAAAACACAGAAAATTTCCTCTCTCTTCTTTAAACTATATGAAAAGAACATTAAGGTTTCAAAATCAAGCACCAGAATGTATAAAGAACTGAGCTAAAATTGTCCATGCAATCTTAATTCAGCCCTCTTGTTACATGCATCGTGTTACAAAATTTCAGTACATTATCACAGATTATATTTTCCACAGGACCCCTGCCTCATGTAATGAGCAGAACAGACTTGCTTTGGCAATGAATCAGGTTATTGTCTCTTGGACACCTGCTTTATTTTGTGCAGGAGCTAGAAGGTTTGTTGTGAATGAGGCCTCGAAGTGCAAGAAGTGAGTAAAGGGTCTCATAGTTGAATTCTGCCATGAAGTGGATTCTATTCCTGCCTGTCCCACACCCTATTTGATACGTCAGTCACTTAAAATGAACTTTTCACAGGCTGTCAGTAACCAAGTGATTCTCACTTTCTGCGTGCCTAGGATCTGATGTGAAGAAGTCCTGAGTGCTTATGCCAGCCAATGAAGTCAATGGGAACTGTGCTTCAGACATACAAAGAGCTAAATAATATAAAATACTCTGGAAAATCAGGACCTAGGTCTCTCATGTTAGGCTCCCAAAATTATGGATACTTTTGACCATAATCTCTCTGTGCCTCAGTTCCACGTCTGTAAAATGGGGATAATAATGCTAATTTACTTTACAGGGTGTTGTGAAACTAAATTATTTTTTTGCGAAGCACTCAGATCCTGACAGTAGTGAGTGTCATAGAAAAGACAATGATCAAATTAATAATTCTGTTTTCAAAGCAGGGTTGGAATGGTGTGTAGTGAATGAGGCATGGCCCACACACTAAACAATATGGTTAGAGCTATTTATTGAATACTTCCTCATTAAATCAACATCATCCAGTCTATGCACTAACTGTGACAAGAGTCCTGTTGAAAAATGGTGTGAGATAATGTATCATATTGCATGTGAACACTCAGGCTTCATTAAGATTGCACAGGCAACGTGAATCCAGGCATTTCCCAGCTTTTGCATACTAAACCTTGTAACCTTAATAATCTTCTTTTAACACAGTTTTGTGTGTGTAATTTGTACATAGACTATCATAAGCATTCCTATATCCAACAAGTATACATGTTAGCCTGCAAACAAACTAAACACCATGTCTGTGTTATTGCTTTTAAAGGAAATAGTTACATACCACTATAAATACAAATCCAAACTTACATCTCTCATCATTTTTACAGCTTCTCTGGTCCTTCCCAGTTTTCTTGCACACATTGCCAGCCTCCGTTTAATGTATACTAACACATTGGTGTCCCGCCCTGGAGATGGATAAAGAAAAAAGAATAGATAAAGCAAAAGTCCATTTTATCTCTCCATACAGTATAAATCATAGTTCTCCCTCTACATTATCATTGTTGATCAACAAGGGCAGAACAGTGAATGTAATGATGAACATAGGCCACATATTGGTTACACTGGCCTATGTCTGTTGTAACAACTCTGAAGTCAGAGCTATTCCACATACACATAGGTATTAAGGACAGCACCATCTGGTTCCATGTCTATGGAATATAGTTAGATATCAACTTGTAGATGTCATCTAAACATCAGAACACTACAGTATAACAGTGAAACAAGGGGAAGGCTAGGCAATTAATACATTAAAGAAATGTGTTATGTTACAATTAAATTGCTCTTCTAGCCTGTTTATCAAGTATTATAACTGTCAATACTTGGTAAAGATAATAGGCTGCTACAGGGCGGCTGTAAAAGTGAACTTTTGCATTAGGCTTTGTATGGCTTAAAAACCATACATTCATTATGAAGAAATGCCGTACACCTTGAACTTCTGCTGCCCTATTGCTTGTGACATCATAATTATCTTCAGTTCCCAAGAGCAGCCAGTTATGGATGGCAAATTAACAGGTTCCAGATCTGATGCTATCATAGAAAAGAAAATGCCCTGATAACAAAAAAAGGCGCTAAAAGTAAATAGCTACAGCAATGACTTTCATGGAAGATACACCATTAGATTCTTGTCTTACTCCTTCTGTGAGAATCAAGAATCATTCTGATTATAACTTGTCATTTTAACATGCTTTCAAACCAACAGGAAATGTGCATATAGTTAATCATCCATAAAATTACCATATAAAGAAAATATAACACACCTGTTAGAAATTTTCTTAGTGTAGAATATACAGCCTTTAAAGATTTTGACACAATAGTTCTAATATTTTCAAATCTTTAATAACAAGATGTGTGCTGAAAGCATTCCATATACCTACAAACTATTTTAAAGTTGTGATTATACTTTTCAGATCAATTAAGCAACAGGTTGAAAGGTCTGACTTTAGAAGAGAAAAACAACACAGAAGAAGGAATTTCTTCAGCTGCATCTTACATTATGTAATTCTTTATCTCTATACTGATTCCTATATATTTAACAAAAGACATTAGTTACACACACACACACACACAGTGTAACTAATATGGTATATCTTTCAAACTGGGACCTCTTATGAGTTATACTGATTGAAGAAATGTTCAAGTGTGTTTTCTCATTATGACATTAAGATAATCCTTTAAGCCAAGATTTTTAAAAGTAACTAGAAATTTGAAGTCCCTAACCTAAAACATGTTAGAGGCCCTCAAAGGGAGGGTGGCCAGCACTTTGAAATTCAGACCTCTTCAAAGTCCCTATGTCAGGCACCCAAAATCAATAGTCTCTTTTGAAAATCATGGCTGTGTATGAATGAATATATGTGTACATACACATAAACATAGACATTTGCTAGTGTTTAAGAAAGAATATCATGGATCCCACTTGTGAAAAGACTAACATGTTCACTTCTTCCCATCCCAAAAGCAATATGAAGGGCTGGCAATAGAATAATAAATAAATACTTAGTATTGAAACTCACCCTCTTATCAAGGGCCAGCACATTGGTCAGACCTCAAGGTCGTTAGAGTAGACTTAAAGTAGGAATTAAGTATTGCCTAGGCTTTAACCTGTATCTCATACGTTAATAACTTGAGCCTCACAGTATGTTTGTGAAGTAGGGAAGTATCATCCACAACTTTAAAGAAGCAGAAAAGTAAGCCATTTTGGCTTTGTCTACACTAGCAATTTTCCTAAAATTTCCCACAGTTACAGTAGTGCTGGCTTTGCTCTTTTGGTATCAACAGTAAATATGCTAGTGTTCACAGATGGCCCTGGTGGCTGCCAGCATTTGAACCACGGCATCATTAGATTTGCTTGAAGAATAGCTAGATGACACAGTGACTAAAATGTGGTGGCCTGTCCTCACTTGTTCTCAACACCATTGCTGTCACATATGAAAGTGCAAAAGTGGGAAATATCAAATCCCCCATCTTCAAAGCATCTGACGAAGTAGGATTTTTTCCCATGAAAGCTCATGCAATAAATATATTTGTTAGTCTTTAAGTGCCACAGGACTCCTTCTTCATTTTACTGAACTAGACTAACATGGCTGCCCCTTTGGGGCTTGTTAATGGAGACACAGTCAGAGAAATTAAGAAACTTCTTTTAGGCCAAATGAGAGGCTAGTGGTATTGTGACTCAGATTCTTCTTTCATGGCAAGGCCCCAACTCATCTGTTGCCAAGGGAGTTGTGGGCAATACATGTAGAGAAATCAGGAGCTGCATAAGCAGATGAATTCTTTGACCCCCCCCCCCCCGCCCATACTGAGCTGCTTGACAATCTCTTTTACATACCTATTTTTAAAAGCTGAAAGTCGGTCCAGCTGTATTTGTATCTATTATAGAAGGAACTGGCAAGGACCCTTATATTTAGGATGCATAATACTTTTTCTTATAAAGGACCTTGTGACCTTTTCTTTGAGAAGTCATTATTTGTAGTAGGCCTTTGATGTTTCACAGGTGGCATGCCCTCAGGCTACAGAAGTGTCTTTTTTTGTTCCATGAAATTCCTGTTGACTTTTGCTGAGATATAAATTATTAATAATTGTCATATATTTGATTTCACTTTTGTTCCTCAGGAAAAGCTAGAGTTGTACGTAATACAATTTGTTTTTATTTTTTCCTCTAAAACAACATAGAAAACTACACAGAAACTGTCACCCATTGCATTTAGGCTTCAAAGTCAAGAACTTGAAAGTTAGGAAATGCCAGATTTAGTTTCCTGATTGGGCTCCTTTCTGACATGCATTATGACAGTCTTTAATTACATGATAAACTTTATACCATACACATAAACTTTTGCCTTACCTAGTACAAAAGATATGTAAGAAGGAGCAGAATCAAGATTTCATGGGCAACCATAAATCTGCTAATGTCTGAAAGATGCTTGGAGAGGTTAGGTACTATAAGTACCTATTTCCTTGAAAAATGAGCTATCATTGTGAATGCATCATTCTAAATATTACTTTGTATCCAATGAAGATACAAAATAATTTCATAACCTCACAAAACATCATGTGTTCAGACATACAATTGTTTGTGCTTTTGGGACCAAAGATCACAGAGTTCTGTCAAAAGTTCTACTGATAAACAATCTTCCAGTTATGGGAATTGCCTAACACTGTGACTTTGGGTTCCTGAGGAATGTGAATACATCCATATGTGTTTATACTTGTATTCATGTCATTCACAGGGTTTCTTTTTTACCTCATTAATAGGATAAAAATAAGTTAAATCTGTTTGCTTCACAATCTTTTGTTCATTATCTGGCAGTGATATTTTTAAATATAGACATATGAAGCATCTTATAAAAAAACTTTGTACTTTGCATTGCCACCACATCTACTTCATCCAACTTAGTAAATTAATTACCAAAAATTATCTAAAGGTTTTGATCAGTCCTTTCTATTACCTCAGTGTTTGATTTATTTTTCTCTTCTGTTCTGTATTTCTGTATAGTCCACAGAGGGATCTCTCAGTCTCTTCATTCTAACTTTGCCATTGTCACTTTAATGAATGGGTCTCAATAGCCTTACCACACAAAATTAAGTTGATAGGCACTCACTGGCTTTTATAGTTGGTGAAAGAATGAGGAATGGATACAACTTGCAAAGCATTCATTCCATGTAGACAAGATCTCTCAGTATTATCACCAAGATTATTCACTTGCCCATTAACACCATAGTCCTACATTTTCAAAATGACTAGTGATTTTGGATGCCTTATTTGAATCACCTTAAATGAACCTCTATTTCAAAAATTCAGTATCAGTACATTTTCAATATCTGGTCTCTGTAAGGTGTCTTACTTTTGGGTCCCTAAAATCCAGTCACCTTTGAACATGCAGACCACAGTGGCTATCCATTTTTTGATAGCTGTTGCCCATTTCTAGATGTGATTGAAAAAAGGTTGGACAACTTATGATGACTTTTACCTTTACTCTTATCACCCCTGAAAATTTGAGAAAAACAGGCAAAAAGAACAGAAAGAGACTATAACAGCTCAGACCAAATTACAATAATTGTTAAAGATGTTCCCAATTTCTATTGCCTTGTACCTTGTGTACTCTTATAGCTGTGCAAAGTGAATGACATCATTTTACTCTCACTCTGCACAGGCATAAATAAATCTACACAATGTGTGGAGAAAAGGAGAAAGTCAAACCTAAGAAGATTCTTAGCTGACCAGAATTATTAGAAACTCCAAAATGACTTACTGTGTTGGGCTTCATACTGGGCCCCATGGTGCTGTAACTGCTGGCTACGCCTGTAACAACCTTCCCCTGCTTTCAGAGCCTGTTTAAATAGCTTCTCTGCCTCCATAATTGTTGTTGCTTCCTCTTCAGCCAAGAGAATGTAAGCAGTAGCACAGCTGTTAAGGAGATCAATGACAAAAGCAATAATTAATAAGATGGCAAAGTCAATCCATAGCAACCAAACACATGCAAACTGGCAAATAAACAACGTCAAATATACAACAAATTGTATTTTGTTCAGGTTTCTGTTTGATAAATCTTTGTAAGGTAACTATGTTAGAAGACCAATTCTGTATTCTTGCTTACACATAAGAGTGTATCACTACAGGAGCACTACTTGTGAAGTACAATACTGCAGATCTGGCCCTCATCATCAACAACTCAAATGAGATCATTACTTTTAAGTATTATTATTGTCAGTGTATTATACAGGACATCTCTGATCTTTTTAAAATGAAATGTTTTTACTGTATGAAAGTAAACAAAGAACTAAACCAACCACAATAAAATTAGAAAAAATACAAAGATAGATGCAATATAAAGCCATGTTCACCCAATTATGTGATAACATTTTAAATCTGTTCATTGATTTGTGTGTTTAGAAAAACCAGAGAAAAAAGTAACCAAAGAGAAACAAAGGATCAGACTTTAAGAGTGGCATGATGGATGAACTGCAGAGCATAGTCTGTCAGTCAGACATGACACACAGGCAGAAAAGAGCCATCAAGTTAAATAAAACCAATCTCCAGCACTGCTTCACAGGACCAACAACAGATGGTTTGAAAAATAGGTTCTCTTGTACATGTGATTCCTCGTACATTTGAATAGGCCAGTGTTAGGCTTATCATTTATCACTCATGTGAACTTTTCTAAGCTTTGTCCAGTTGAGCAAGAAAAAATTACTGTCCAGGAGTTAACTATTCCTTTTCTCCTTACTGATGGAGAAAGTTGGGTAACTGTTATCAAGGCAGTCAACTTACCTTATCTTGGAATGTCAGGGTATTTCTGGTAGCTACCTTATGGGAGTCACTCTCTTTTTATACACTTGTATAGCTTGTCATACCAAGAAAGTTTCACTGAATTGAACTTATTGTGGAATCATAGGCATCCATTATCTTTCATTGAAAAAAAGTAATGAACCCATGGACCATAAAGATCCTACAGAGTTGCCTTTTTTTTTTTAAATTACAGGATACTAAGCAAACACACAAATAAATAAATATCAACTACTTTGTTCTTGCCTCATCACAAACAGGGAACTATCTGATCCTCCCTTTTCTCCACCAAATAAACTCATCATCAGGCAACGTATTTAATACTTCAACATGCCAACACAGAAGCTTGCACCAAAGCTCACTGACTTCAAATGAGAAGACACTCACTGGTTTTGGATTGGCCTACAGCTGCTGCATCAGAAAGTGCCAAAGGGGTTGTATTATGCCACACAAACAGATAAGGAGAAACTGATCAGATATCAGGAAATCCTTTATGGATGCATGGAAACTATCCCCTGCAGTCTTTCTCCAGCACCTATATCCTCCCATATTGTCTACTTATATAAATGGGGAGCTACTAAACATACAGCTCTGGCTTTCCCCCGAGTGTGCATGTCTTTCTGTGGCAGGCCTGTCATTACAAATAAAAATCTTTGTGGCAAAAATCAGTGCCCATAAGTATTATCCAGTGCATTTTAAATGACAAGAAATAATCCTAATGATATTGTTACTTACTCATTCAACTCCAAGGCTTCATGTGCTGCAGAAATTCTGGCTTGTGGGTTTCTCTCTCTCCAGGCTTTCTGCATTACTATTCAGTAAAACAAAGCCAAACAGAGGCATGTCAGTCACTGCAGCATGAGCAGGCAGAACTGACTACACAACAACAAGTCGATTAATTGCTTTCAGTCTGACTCACTGCTGAGTGTTTCACAAACCAAGAGGTTCAACCAGTCACTCAAAAGACACAATTTCATATGCTGTTCTAAGTCTCCATGTTTTTTCTTTCATTTAATTAAACTTTTGTCTACAGCTAAATTTGGGCAAGGCGTAGATCATGGATTGAGCTGCAGTGTTGCAATAAAGTGAGGGGAGAAAGCAAAGGGAACCTCTGCCTCCAAATAGCCCAGTCCCACCAACAGGCCCTGACAAGATCTGTGTGTTTGGTCCAGCAATCCCTCTATCACGATGGAGGGGTGGCCAGGTCAAATTTGAATGTGACCCTAATTCACCAGCTTGGCCATCCCTCACACACACCACCCATTTGCAGTCCTTCTGATGCTCATAGACACTGGGAATCCCCAGTGCCCAGGAAGGATTTAGTTTGCAGAAGAGTGAGTGGGGATTTGACAGCAGCCTTCAACTACCTGAAGGGGAGTTCCAAGGAGGATGGAGCTACGCTGTTCTCAGTGGTGGAAGATGACAGAACAAAGGAGAGATGGATTCAAATTGCAGTGAGGGAGATCTCAGTGAGATATTAGGAAAATCTTTTTCACTATGAGGGTGGTAAAGCTCTGCAATTGGTTACCTAGAGAGGTCGTGGAATCTCTATCCTTAGAAGTTTTAAAGGCCTGGCTTAACAAAGCCTTAGCTGAGATGATTTAGTTGGGACTGGCTCTGCTTTGAGCAGGGAGCTGGACTAGATAGCATCCTAAGATTCCCTTCCATCCCAAATCTTCTAGGATTCTATGATTGAATCTGGGCTTTTGGTGCTTCCTAGGGAAGTGCAGATGCAAACAAGGATGGGTTCTGAGGCTCCCAGGACTGCTTGAAGACTGTGGGGCAGGGACTCAAGAATCCTTCAGTCATTTGTTTGCATAGCTTTTGCGTGGCTAAATGTGTATTATCTGATGTCTTAGTCAAAAAATATTTAACAATGTTGGAACCTTTTGCATCAAAGCAGGTTATTTCCAGTTCCATTGTTCTGTACACCTTTCTGTTTCAGTGGCTCAGTAAAACACAGGACCAAATTCTACTTCACTTACATGGGTGTAGCCCCTATGTCAGGGCTGAATTTGAATCAGAGCGCATACATCAGCATTGCATGAGATGGTAAAATAAAATTAAAAAAAAAAATAGTTCCACTACATGTCAGAAACCTTTGCTGGAAGTAGGAGGGAAACTTGAGTCTTTGTACGAGTGAAGGCTTCCGTGACAGGCCATACAAAATATAGTGAAGTATCTCTCAAGCAATAAACAGAACCTTACTAAATAATTACTTGCCTGAAATCTATATATTAATAATCTGATTCCACAAGTTCTCAATTTTTTATCCAGAGGGAGCATCACTGAGATGTGATCAAGCCATTGCCTTTGCTAGTTTATTTGAGAAGAGTTGATCCCTGTGACAAACTTTCGCTAACCCCATCTACAACTTTCATTAAGCACTTAGAAAAAGCACATTTTCTTACTTGCATCTGCAGGCCGTAAATGATCAGTGTCACATGTAAAGAATGTTTGATGATCCTGAGCTGAAAGATTCATATCATAGTATGTCAAAGGTTCTCTTCCTGTCACCCATGTATACCTGCAAAGGTGCCAACAAAGTCAAACATTTTGGTGAGATAAAAAGACACATACACAGCAGAGTCTACAGTAAAGGGAAATCCCAGAAATGACCTACTACTTAATTCACTCCACCTCCTTACCGAAGTATAATTTTTCTCCACAGTGCATGCTCTTTTACTTTGAAGAAGCTATCATAGTTACACACAGGCTTGTGTACAATTACACCTGGTATTTTCAAACGTATATCTTGAAAATGAATACAGATGTATTCAGAAGTCAAGACCCGTCAAAGCTAAAATACAACCCACTCAATTACTGTGTCACAATAAATATAAACAGAGCTGCCATACCATATTGCTAACAAATACCAGACAATTTTAAATCATTTAGATTTTACCTGTTCTCTAATGATATAAGAAACTGTGGAATTACTGGGCTCTGGAAAGTGGATTAAATTCCTTCACATTCAAAAACATTTATCAAGTAGAGAATGCAGGTTGAAAACTCAAGGCATAACTGAACGGTGTCCAAAAGGTATTTTGTTTGGTATTTAAACTCTTCTCTCTATGCTTCTCAGGCTATTCCATTGCATAGCAGAATCTTGTGACACTTACCGGTTATACTCAGCTCCTCTGAACAGGTTTAATGGATTTCGCCACACTTTGCATTCTGTCACAAGGAGAAACAAATTTTCATTAATTAGTCTCCCCAAAATTACTATTGATGTTAATCAGAAACATCAATTATTCCTTAAGAAATTGTGGTGATCTCTTTTTAGTTCCCATGCAATCAAACAGCAAATGGAAAATATGCAGATACACTGAAATGTATTTTTCTTCCCACTCTACCACTGCCAAACAATAACTTCCTTATAATTTAGGGTTAAATTATATATTCAAGAAAGCAACCCCAACAAATCTCCAAACGGAAGATTAAAAAGATTGCTTTGATTACTGCCAGGATTCATATTTACTATAATGAATGTGGGGCAGGGGGACAGTTGTATCTGGGGTTATTGTGTAGAAAAATCCTGTAATTAACTTTGTCCCTGTGGACTTGTTATTTCTAGAGGGAAATTTCATTGTCTAGTTACTGTTATAAATCACTGAAAGTCTCAGCTACAATTGGTTGCTTTAATTCCTGTTCAGCATTTGAAGTAAAAAAAACCCAAAACCTGTGGCACCAGATGCTGACCTAACTCAAGTTAACTCAAGCTTCAGGACTGACAAGGGATGCTAAAATTGATTGACACAGGAAAGTTCACGGCAAAGGCTTGGGAACACTAAAAGAGTTTCATATGCTTTGCTCCTTTTATACAAAAGAAAAATAAAATTACAAGTCCCCCACATTCATATCCAAATCCATCTCACAGGCAGTGACACACAAGAAAATCCCCAACAACATAATTTAGAAAAGAACTTAAAAGATTAATAGCATTTATTCCTACAGCTTTCCAAATATAAAAAGGTTGATTCTGGTTTCACTTACACAAGTTTTACACCAGTGCAACTCCTCTGATTTCAACAGAACCACTCTTCATTTAAACCAACAAAAGTGAGACCAGAATTGGACCTAATATTTGCAGTCAAAGATTCAAGGATGCACTGTGTAGTAGTATACAATTTTGCTGCAGACCATTCATTGTAATACCAATCATGAAAAAGACGCTGCAAGAACTTATCGTGCCTTGTTTTGCAAGCAATATTGTGTCACAGACATTTTTTCAGACTACTTTTCATCAAAACCAAACAACAACTTGAAAATATTCTACTATGAGGTATCAATGACACCATATTAACTCCTCAGGACCTCACCGCAGCAAAAGCTTATGGTATGATGGTTAATTGACAAGATATCTAACCTATGCATCTTATAATATATAGGCCTGATCCTGAGACATAATGAATAACCTAGTGCATCACAATGAGAAAGAGAGAGACCAGGTGGATGAAAAATACCTTTTATCGGACCAACTTCTATTGGTGAGGGAGACGAGACACAAACTGACCCAGTAAAAGATATTATCTAACCCATCTTGTGTGTCTCATGTCCTGGGATCGACATGGCCACAAAAGCGTCACATATAACAATGAGAAACAGAAATAGAGAATGGGAGTCAAGCAGTGGTCTTTTCCACGTCCTCCATTGCTATGCCAAGGACTGAAACTGCAAGGAGAGAAAGCATCTTTCACAAATTTGCAGTACTTCTTGTAGCAATCTGAGAAAAGTCAAAGTTGCAGATGGTCACACTGGCCTTTGGTGTGCCCTGGAATTGGAGGGTGGAATCACAGAAGATTAGAGTTGGAAGGGACCTCTTGTCATCTAGTCCAAGCCCCTGCTCAAAGCAGGACCAGCCCTGGGCAACAGAAAGGTGTTATGTAACTACATTTGCCATTACACTCCCATCCCTTTGGGTTCTGTGCTGAGCAGAGCTCAGCCAGATTAGAGGACTATCATCAAAAAGGAATGGCTGGCACAGAGCCCTTATTTGGTCTCCTTGATGAAGTCTGTCCAATAATAACATTCCTTTCTTCTTCCAGATATGGGTAAGTCCTCCATAGCCCACCACCCAGCTGAGCTGCATTCTTTCCAGCTGTTGTTCCACATTGCAGAAGCATCTGAATGTGAATTTGGCCCTTAGTATGGAGTGGACGATTTCTACTGTATTTTAGGTACTTCATGTCAAAAGTAGTCTTTTCAGCTGATTACATCACTTCTAAGGAAAGTAAGATTCAGGGACTAAGCAGGCTGACACTGTCTCTTGAAAAGAAAAGAAAACGAAATGAAACAGTGGCAGTCATTAAAAGGGAAAGATTTTATTGTGGAGAAATTCTCACCTCAGTTTTATATTCTGATAGCAAAACACTACAACTTACTATGATAAAGACAACACTAAGAATAAAAATCCTTCCTTATTCATGTCTAAATCACTAAGCAGTCAGCTAATGTTAGAAGCCTCTATCCACTTGCAACAATGGAACAGTTTCCAACCACCCTATTGTATAACTACAGAGGGTGGTTTTTTGCCAAGTTTGTCTCTGGCCATATAAAATATGATTTTTCAAACCAAAGCAAGCATTAAGGTAAAATCAGACATCTCAATCCCTGAAGAGTAATTAAATGGTCCAGTTACTCTGATTGCAATAAATAGGAAAGAAAGCAGTTAACATTGATGACTGTGATGTCATTCTTTTTGCTTGATTGCTTAACTTTAAAGTTATTAGACTAAATTCTCAGGTGCATAAGAAATCAGCCCACCTGGCTGACATGATGGGGGAGGGAGGTATTTTACTACCTTTCCAGTCTTCCCTACCCTGGGAGCAGTTGGGCTCCAGTTTGAATGGTTATGTAAGATGCTCCTTTTTCTGTTTCTAGCTTTGCATCATCTCATAACAGAGTCTGAGTAGAGTGGCTGTGCTCCTAGTATTCTGATCATAAGGATATCTGCTACACTCCAATAGACAAGTGCCACTATGAGAAGAGAGAGAGGGATCAAACAAAGAACAGACATCTTCAGTGATTTGGATTTAGAAATCTAAGGGAATATCCATGTTTTGATTTATAATAGGTGGAAAGTGTATCTCTTCCATCGTATTATAGGATATTGGTAGCTCACTTTAGCATCGTGATAAGCACATAGGTCTTACTGAAGAGTATCCTTTCTTTTTAGGCACTTGTTCCAGAGTGAAGTTCAGACTACTGATTTCTTTTGGAAGGTCTGAACTCCATGCAGTTGTTCCAAGGGATTATATGATGGCATTAAAGGAATTCACCACATTTACAATCAATTAAAGGAATTCACAATCTAATGTACACTCATGGGATCATAGAAGTGTAGGGTAGAAGGGACTTTGAGAGGTCATCAAGTCCAGACCCCTAAGCCAAGGCAGAATCAAGTAAACTAGATTACTCTTGGTGGCCATTTCTCCAACCTGTTTGAAAAAACCTCCCATGATGAAGACTCCAAATCATCTCTAAGAAGCCCACTCAGAATTTAACTACCTGGATAATTTGAAAGCTTTTCTTAACCTCTAACTGAAATCTCACTTGCTGTAGATTAAGCAAATTCCTTCTTTCTGTGGGTATGGAGAACAATTGATCACTGTCCACTCAATAACAGCCCATAACATATTTGAAAATAATCATTAGGTTCCCCCCAGTCATCTTTTACTCAAGACTAAACTTCTTCAGTTTTTTCAGTCTTTCCTGATACCTCAGGTTTTCTAAACCATTTGATCATTTTTCTTGGTCTCTCTCAGCTCTCTCCAATTTATCCATGTTCTTTCTAAAGTGCAGTACCCGAGTCCATAGATGTAACTGAATTCCCGAAAGAAGGCTTAACGGTGGAAATGGTTCTGATGGAATACTCTATCCATCTTAGATAATTATATAACCCCTATCAACAGACTATTTGTGAGCACCAAACAGTCTTGCACGTATGTATATTCACAACAGTCCCTGTGAGGTAGGATTGGGCTGTTGCCCTCATTCTATAGGTGAAGAACTGAGGCACAAAGAGGCAAAGTGACCTGTCCAAGGACAAACAGCATTTCTATGACAGAATAAACAAACTAAAACACAATAGCTCTTTCAGCACAAAATCTTGGCAAAGAGGCTTGTGATAAAATCTGGGTACATTTTGGACTTGCTGAAATGTGGTTAAATGTATTGACGTGTGCAGGCATGTGCTGCACTTTCCCATGTTTTCTGTCAATATGCTCCAACTCTGATCCACACTACAATACTGCTGCTGCACAAGCTTTTTTAACTTTCCTGACGTGGGAACATCAACTTTGCTAAGCTACATGGAGATTCCATAACATAGAAAATGTCCAGTGGAAGTCAAGCTTGTTGAGGTCACTAAACATATTTAGCTTGAAGACTCAGGTGATTCCTGATGAACCTACAAGAGCAGGCATGAAATATACTTTATGAAGGCTTAACAAGAAACAGGATGGAGGTTACTTCCATAAATGTCCCAGATCCTAAACAAATATCCTTTCTCATTTATTGATTTATTTCTTCCCCATTTTCACACTCTTTTCCTCAGGTCTTTAATTCTGATATATTTTAACAGACTGAAGAAGAGTCCAAATTTAATGATGTCAACTGATTCTTGTGACAAAACCCAAATGAAAGCTAAATGAGTTTCCAGTTTTAAGCGCATCTGGACTGTACACACCTTACAGTGGCACAAAGAGTACATATATTACATAGATCCAAAGGGCAGCCATGTTAGTCTAATTCAGTAAAACAAATGAGGAGTCCTGTGGCACTTAAAGACTAACAAATATATTTATTGAATGAGCTTTCATGGAAGATAATCCCACTTCGTCAGATGCTTTGAAGAAACTTCTTTGAAGTTCTTCAAAAGTGTCTGATGAAGTGGGATTTTCTCCCATGAAAGCTCTTGCAATAAATATATTTGTTAGTCTTTAAGTGTCATAGGATTCCTCGTTTGTTTTTTATATATTACATACTCCCCTGGCATGGGCGTAAATAGCAATGAAGACAGGGAGAAGTGGCTCAGGCGACTGAAGTACAGACGTGCCAGAAACTTAACATATGTATCTCCTCCAGGCATATGCCCAAGCAGTGCCTCCCATATCTTCTGTTTTTAACAGTGTAATGTCCTGTTCCCTCCCCGCTGCCTGAGCCCTTCCCCACCAGACGAAAAAGCGCCAGCAGTGAGAAGGGCTGTGGTAGTAGGGGGGACAACAGGGAAAGGCTCAAGCAGCTTGGAGCCTTTCCGTGCTGCCTCCCCACTGCTAGAGCCTTTCATTAATGTTTAGCCACACCCTGCAGTGTGGGTGCAGCCTGCTTGTCACTGCACTGTGAGCTCCATGTGTACACTTGTACCCTACAAACCAACACCAGTGTAGACAGAGCCTAAGACATACGTGCTGAACAGCGCAATAGGGCCAAAACATTATCTATGTGAAAAGGGATCTGCAGTTTTCTTAACAAAAAGCAGTTCCACTCCTTGAAAAGCTATACATTTCTCTAACTAAAAATATAAACTAGGAAACAGAGACATTATTGTTGGTGAATTTAGGGAAACAGAGACCATAGTGGCATCAATAAGGTCTGATTCTTCAACAATCTCTAAGAAAGAGCATGTATTTGGCCTTCCTTGTATTGTGTCTGTTTACCTATATCGCTCCACCGACGGAGTATCCAAGCACACAGGAAGCAATAATACATTTATCTACAGAACATGCCCATGAAATAGCTAAGTTCTATTATCCTCATTTTACAGATGACAAAATGAAACATGGGGCCTGATTTACAGAAGTGCTGAGTATCCACAACTCTGATTGGAGACAACAGCAGCTACTGATGCCTAGTATCTCTGAAAAATCAGTCCTTATGTAATCTGTACACACTGGAAATCTGCAATAGAGCTGGGAACTGGACCTCCATCTTCTAAATTCAAGTCTAGAGTCATAACCACACCACCACCCTCCTTTTCATCAGTTCATTACAACACTTCTTCTTTGATATGCTGCCCTCTTACAAATATGGGGCAAATAAATTCATGCATGTCCACAATATTTAAATAAATAAATCACAATCTTTGCTTCTCTACCTTTTATGTAAGGATCTCAAAGCACTTCAGAAATGACAGGTGCCCAGATAGATAATACAGCTGTTATTAGAAAGGTAGCACAGTTAAGGTCAAAATTTTCAGAAGCAATCATTCAATTTGTGGACTTCTGTTGCTGAGTGCCCAACCTGAGATACTGTGGATCTGATTCAAAGCACCTGTAACCAGGAGTATTGCTGCCCAGGGGAAAGACTCGGGGCACAGGTATGGGCCTGGCCCCCTGGCTGCAGACCCTGTCCCCTCGGCCCCGATTCTCTACCCAGGCCCAATCTGGCCTCAGGCTCCTGCCAGGGCCAGCCTGGCACCAGATCCCCAGCCAGGGGTGGGGCCAAGAGAGGCAGGCGCCGCCATAGGCAGCTGGGTCCCAAATCTCTGGCTGGGGATGGGGCCAGGAGAGGCAGGGGCTGCCCCAGACATTCGGGGCACTGGCGCTGGGACTCGGGGTATGTGCCCCATGTGCCAGGTGCCAGCGATGCCCTTGCCTGTAACTCCCACTCAGGTTAATGGGAGCTCTGGTTGCTTCACACCTCAGAAAACAAGGCTTGAGGTGTCTCACATTAGGCATAAAAAACTAAGGCCTCTTTTAGAAATCCAGCTGCATGTGACCTGGTCAAAGTCCACAGCAAATGGGTGCTAGAGGCAGGAGCAAAACAGCCTCTTAAGCTATTGCAAATCACAGTTTTGCCACTTCTTATTAAATGAAAGTCAATTGGTGCTTACAGACTATTCACATTAAGTTAAAAATAAAATGATGCAAAAACAGATGGGTATTCTTGAGATCTTCCTGTGATTTTTCTTGACAATGGACTCATTAAATCAAGTATTTCTGTAAAAGAAAACTAATTGCTTGCCTTTTGCAACAATAATCAATCAATCAATCAAATCATAGGGCTGGCACGTCATTTCTCAGAAACTTCTGAAGTATAGGGGAAATGTCTGTCTTTGGTTTATGCTAATACAGTCCAAGCAATCAGTGCAGTCTGATCTTTAGGAAGACATAATTACCTCTGAGCAATTAGTAAAGCTGTTTTTTCTTTTATTAGAAAACATGCGTTTTACAATCCGCCCTAGCTAACGGCAGCACACAGCAACACCATTGCTGGAGTACCTCAGGAAGGTACAATTTCTCCACAGTGTACTGCTGCTCCATACCAATAGCAGATTGCTCCCCCCGGTCCAGCCACCTGTACTGCAGCCATCTGCATCCACTGAAAGTGAAATCTTGGCTCTACAGATTTCACCGGAAATATTACTTCAATGAGGCCAACATTTCACACTCAGTATAAAGACTTTGCTTACCCCTCCATAGAACTGCTGATGGGGAGTGGGTGGGAGGGGACAGCAAGGGGGCAATTGCCCAGAGACCCAGAAATTTAAAAGGGCTTAGGTGGAAGGACGGATGGAAGCATATCCTCATTTTCTCCATACCTCCCCTTCTGCCGAGGTCCCTGCCACTCATGCTTCCCCCCGAGTCAAGATTATTTATTATGCACTATGCAGGTATCTGGGCAGCTGAGGAGATGGTTGTTATCTGCTACTCAGCTTCCTGGGTTCCTCAAGCTGGGACGCTGAGTAGCAGATACCACCTCTTCAGCCAGCTGGGAATCTGCATGGCTCATAACAAATAAGTAAAAACTTCCATTACCCCTATACTTCAGAAGCCCACCTGGACCTCAGCCATCTCCTTTTAGGGGCAATTAACTATTCTGCCCAGGGGCCCAGAACTACCACCTGTGGCCTTGCCCCTTCATGCTATTTAGACAGGGGCACAGTTTGGATGTCAGGGCCTTAATACTGCAAAGATTAACTTTACACATATGAGTAATTCTTTGAAATATCAGAGCCTTAATCACTAATGGGCACAGATATTTCATTCTCCTGTGACAAGTTCCTTAGAGAAATGATCAATTCTGCCTTCCTCCCTAGGAATTTACTTCAAGACATTTGGATTTTAAAACTCAGCTTTCAGCTTTTCATGCAAACTGAACCATAGATGTTTCCACATTATTTCACTCACATTTTAATTTGATTTAAATACCAACGCACACCAAATAAGTAAAAGAGACAGATTTCTGTATTTAGAGCTGGTTTTTACTCTGCTTTCTCCTGGGAACAGGCTTACAGGATTACTGCAAAAGATATCATGTTCACATGTGACTGACAATTTCTCAACACAATGAGCACAGACCAATTAAAGCTCAAAGTGAAGATTGATTTAGAACGAAATGGCTAACACTGAATTCAGTGTGGGCAAAGGCGATGTTTTATCATTCCTCTGCAGTAGAAATGCAGTAAAAAGCAATCGATTTCTTTCAGTTAAACGTAGGCGAAGAGGAGTGATGTTCACAGTTAATTGTTTGCAGCTGACAGGAATCATCTTACCTGAAACACTCTGTCGGTTTGAATCAGAGTCTCCATTGCTTGTATTAGAGTTGTTGGGGGAGTTATTGTCCACCCCACCCAGCAGAGGGCGCAAGTGGCTCACAGAGACCTGCTCAATAAATGAAGTCCCATACTTGCGAAAATACCACCACTCAAATATCTAAAACAGAAGCAGAAGATATCATATTACTGATTACTAGTGTGTATTTTGTCTCTGTTCTCCCTGGAGCTGAATGCATGTGATTTTTATTAATGCTTTCACATCTATTTAGATTTCAGTTTACATTTCTTAACATTTATTTATCCATTCTGAACATTTCTGATTTATCACTCAGCACTTCTCAGAAACCATAAAAGGAAAGAGGTGAAAACAAGCAGACTTTGGCTGTCTTACTATCTTCAATACCTCCTCTTCCTCATATATATTTACAAAACCACTTATGAATCCCCTGCTAATACAGGATTGGTCCCTGTATTATAATCTCCATTGGTTTCCCTGGGAAGATTATCCCACAGATTAATAAATTTCATTGTCAGGACAATTATACTTCTAAAAACATATGTTCCTGATATTTGCATAATGAAAATAAAAAATAGATTCTGAGGTGATGGGAGTGTGTGTAGCCAGAAACAATAAAATCAGCTCTGAAAATGAAGACTTCTTCAGACAAATGTAAATATGCTTTCTGATTGAAAAAATTAAACACACATGAATAATGAGAAAATCTGACATATTTCTAAGGGTTTTTTTTTTTTAACTAAGCAGCCAAACTTCAGTGTAGTAATAGATATGAAAATGATTCAAGTAAAAACTTCTTGAAAAATTTGCAGTACTTCCTGATATTGATTGGAGTAATATAAAATTTAACATTATTGGAGGGGAGGAGGTACACGAAAAGCAGCATTTAATTTCAGAAAAGAAAAATTAGGAATTAGTTGAAGAGAAATTAAAAGGTACAGTGACAGAAGAGAAATCTCTAGAAGCTGCATGGAAACTTTTTAAAGACACTATGATAAGAGGCTCAATTCAAACGTATACTCAAATTAAAAAACATAGTAAAAGGACTAGACAGGTTCCATTGTGGCTGAACAACAAGTAAAAAAAAGCAGTTAGAGGCAAAAAGGTATTCTTTAAAAAGTGGAAGTTAAATCCTAATGAGGAAAATGGAAAGAGCTTAAACTCTGGCAAGTGAAGTGTAAAACTATAATTAGGAAGGAGAAAAAGAATTTAAAGAACATCTAGTCAAAGACCCAAAAAGCAACAGCAAAAAAAAAAAAAAATTTTTTTAAGTCCATCAGAAGCAGGAAACCTGCTAAACAGCTAGTGGTCTACTGGAATGTTAAAGCAGCACTCAAGAAAGACAAAGCAATGGCAGAGAAATGAAATAAATTCTTTGCATCCATCTTCACAGTTGAGAGTGTGACGGAGATTCCCAAACCAGAGTCATTCTCTTTAGGTGACAAATTTGAGGAACTGTGACAGATTGAGGTGTCAGAGAAGGTTTTGGAACAAATGAACAAATTAATCAGCAACCAGTCACCAGATGACATTCACCCCAGAATCCTGGAGGAACTCAAACACGAAATTGCAGAACTATCAACTATGGCATGTAAATTATCATTTAAATCAGCGTTTGTACCCGACGACTGGATGTTACACTAACATGACACAAATGTATAAGGCTCCAGAGGCAATCCTGGCAATTGCAGACTGATAAGCCTATCTTTATTGTCAAGAAAATTGGTTGAAACTATAGTAAAGAACAGAATCATCAGACAGATAGATAAATACGATTTGTTGTAGAAGAGTCAACAGTTTTTGTAAAGGGAAATCATGCCTCACTAATCTACTAGAATTCTTTTATGGGGGGGAAGGTCACAAGCATGTGGACAATGATGATCCAATTAATATAATACACTTAGATTTTCAAAAAAATCTTTGAGAAAGTACCTCAACAAAGGCTCTTAAGTAAAGTAAGCAGTTGTGGAATAAGAGAAAGGGTTCTCTCCTGGATCAGTAACTGATTAAAAGATTGGTAATGCAGGGTAGGTTAAAAGACAGGAAACACAAGGTAGGAATAAATGGTCAGTTTTCAGAATGCAGAGATCAGATCTGTCAGATCATAGTCCCCAGTCTTGATATGTCCTCATAGAGACAGTTCCAATGGGGAGACTGAGGAAACCTAACATAAGAATGTCCCGTAATCCAGTGACTCAGGCACTCTTGTGAAACATAAAAACCCAGATTCACATCCCTTCTTTTAATCAGGCAGAGGGAGAAATTGAATCTGTTCAGTTCTCAAGTGGGACAGGCCTATGTGAACTCAATACCTCTGTTCTGCATTGATTCCCCATTTACTCTCTAGTGCAATTCAAAGTGTAGATTACAAACTCGTGAATGGTTTGGTAGTGCACTTCTCTCTGAAGCTAACTCTTGCCGATAGCCTTTGCAACAGTTGTATTCAGTCAGAAAGCTCTTCCTGTTTGTCCCTGTCACTCAGCTCCAGAGGGAGAGTTGCAGGATATTCTTGGTGAAGAATCTGAGATCCTGTTCCAGTGGCTTATCAGAACTGAAGTTTAGACACTTTTAGGATACTGTGCAAGATCGATTTATTAACAAAAGTTTCTCCTAGAGGCTGTGGGTATATTACAAATAAAACCATGTCAGGGAACCTGGCTGCAGCAGAATGCTCTCCTGAACTGTTTACAAAACAGTTTGTAGAGTTCATTGGATCCTAACTTTTTGTCATAAATAGGCTACATCCTTGAGGTACCTTCTCAAATCGACAACCCTGGGGTTTAGCCTGGTTCCTGAACAAAGCTCTGGTCCAGGCTACACTATAACTTGGAGCCAGGTTTTTAACCAAGCTGAGGGACAACTGGAATTGAAACCTAGTTCCTTGACATGCCTGTATTTGTGGATAGATCTACACTTCCTGCCATTTTCAGTGGCAGTTGAATGGAGATATGAAACTTTCTTCAAATAACATGTCTCAGATCATCTACCCTATACCCAGCACATCCACTGTGCTGAGTCAAAGAGGGGGGCCTCCCTTTGATACAGCACTGCTCTAGTTGCCAGAGTGATATTCAGAGATTGGCTTCCCAATTGACTGAGCAGGTCTTCACAGACTCCCTCAGTCCACCAGGAAAGTTGAGCTGATGGCAGCGATTTTGCTGCTGTCAATGAAGGCTTGTCCTGTGGTGCAGTATGGGACATTTGTTAAGCTCTAACTGTATACCGTGGATGGTTTGTAAGGAAGGGATGCGTGTCACCCAAGTTGTACGTTTTAAATCATGTAATGTAGCCAACCAATCATGAGGTTGGTTGTAACAGAAATAAAGGCATTTTCGGTACTTTCTTGAGTTATCCAGACCAGAAAGAAGTGGTGATGGAAGTCAATGCCAAAACACACTTTGACTTCAGTGGGGACAGGATTTCACACAAGGAGTAAGAAGAGAAAAGAAAGACAAAATGATAAGGGAAAGTACCATGTTACTTATGAACAGCCTAAGATTAACACGTAACACACTATCCCCCCAAGCTGAGCACTACCAAGACTTGTTGCTATGTATAGGAAATGACACAGACATGAGGTGAGTGAGGAGTCTTCTATATATCATTTGCCACTCTTCTAAAATAACAATTTTTCATCGTTTTATAATCTGCTGTAGCTGTGATCTCTCCTTCTGATTAGTAATTATGGCCAATTCACAGTGGAAAGAAGAAATCTGCCAAAGCAGACCATATGGTGGAAAATTCCAAACATCAGCTCAACTAGCAGGGCAAAAATTAGAGTAATTTAGATATAAAGAGAATATTTGTTTTCAAAAACACTTTCATTTTTCATACTAAGAACTTTTACCACAGTTTTTCACCACTGAATTTCCTTTTTACCACCAAGTTTATTGACCACATGCTCCCTTCATCATAGTCACAACTTATCTATAATACTGACTCCTTGACTTTTACCAGTTCAATCAATTTACTTATCTTAGGTGTCTCTCCTGCATGTATAGCTGTGGTGCCTATCCACAAGACAATTCAAGGTAGTATTGAGTTTATACCTCTGCTCCGTATCTTTCTTATCTCCTCCTCCCTCTTTATTTCCTTCAACTTGCTCACTGTGGGCTGGTTAGAGAGAGAGACCCCGTTACTGAAGTGAGTCTCATAGATATAGCACTGAGTCTAATCTCCTCTTTTACAGTATTCACGGGTGGGGTCCTGCCAATGGGAACATTTTGTCCTCATGTCAGGGACTCGGCTTCGACTGCATCTAGTTACAGAGTCTCTTGATGAGTCATAGATAAATAGGCTTCCCACTCACAACTTTTCTAGGCTTCCCGCCCACTACCTTTCACTTCTGCCTATCCTCCTGCACTAACTGATTTAAGAGATATACATTCTCGTGGTTCTTTCTAATGCTGAATTTCTTCTCCTCCCCAAATCATGGACTGAAATGCTTCTTGCTGCCTCTTATTCATCACCAATATTTCACACAAGTAAGACATATCTCCTGTTAGAGACCCACTTCCTTCTTGCAAGTCTCCCACAAACACCCCTTCCCTTTAGTCAACCATTTTAGAAATCATGTAAAATGAGAGGCCTGCTATAGTTTTTCATGCATCCAATACACATTTTAATACATCTCAAGAAAGTGCACATTGATGTGGGTATATGGGAGATACTGGCAGAAAATGGTGTACAATGGAGAAATTAATGTATCTGAAGCCATTGAAAAGGTAGAATAAAGATGATTAGCATCTCACCAGGGACAACATCAGCTAAGACACAATATAGCCCGAAACCAAAAGAAAGAGATTTCCTGTCCTCAGTGTGGCCAATGTTTCTGTTCAAGGGCTGTACTTGTATCTTGTCAGTATGCAGGAAAGTGCTAGTTGCTCTCTACAGTCAGCATTAACAGCCAAAGAATAATTGCTATAGAATTCTACAGGATGGCTAAGCAAACCTATATAAAAGATCTGACTCTACTAAATTATGCTGATTGAGAAGTGATTTCTATACTGGTCTGTTGGTTTTATTCCTATTAAAATGCCACTAGATTTTTCCAAAGGGACAGCTCTTTTCCCCCTCCTTTCCTGCTAATTCCCATGGCTGCCTTCACTCTCCTTTCCCCATCGCCAAGTATAGAGCTATGTCAATAGAGTCAGCATATTTCTCCCATCCTCCCTAGACCTGCTGGTTTGTGATGAGAGCCATTAATATTTTTACCCTCCAAGTGCATTGAATTTAACATATATCACCTTCCTTTGAATGTGTTCTTGTTAAAAGACTGTACTAGCCAACATCAGATCTGCACATGGCCTCTGAACCTTGCCAGTCATATTCCCGAGTGATTTCTCTGAAGAGCTGGCCTGTGGTTTGGGGCTCAGATTAAGCAGTTCTGAAGAATGCCTACTGTGTGGTCATTAAGTAATTGTCTTCTGTTGCTTATAAACACTGAACCAAGACAGTTCCCTAAACAGCTGGAGCACATCTGATGTTTTACCTGAGATCTGCTGGTTCACCATGAACCAGCCAGTGACAGGCTGGAGAAGAATAAGGATGAGGTGTTGGAAGTGCTGTGGACACATTTAGAATCACACTTCTTCCAGAGATGGACTCATACTATAAAACTGAGTTTTGAATTCAAACTCACTTATGGTTAAGCATTATATAAACTCAAACAACAGAATTTTTGCAGTTATTTAGCTGCAGTTTTAACACCGCCCCTGCCCCCCCAGCACTGAACAATATCAGGTGAGGAGAGGCATAGGGGTCACAATATCTGCTTCATGTTACTGCTCTACACAGAGGATTCTTACAAGCACTTTACAAATGGGGCGACCTTAATTGTGGCAATCAGCAAGCTACATATACACGATTTATTTTTAAACAAAGAATGGGACAATGATTGCACAGCAATAAAAATATAAGACAACCCTTGCTTGTTTATGTAGCCAACCAGTTCCCAGCATTAAGCTTGAAAAACAACGTAACAACTCTAATATCATACACCATGAGGATTCAACAGTTGTCCTCATTTTGTTTCTGTGAATGTGGCCAATAAAAGTTGGTTTCCTGTGAACAGATGCACTGTTATGAAAAATTTAAACCTATACTGTGGCTGACCCCAATACACATGTTTGCAAGAATAGGGTCTAAGAGGTTAAAAGCAACATGAGCGTTTTAAGAGGACATTCTCAAGATGCCCAATATATATGTTTATTTCATTTTTAATAATTATCACTTGACAATGAAATTGGGTTCATTACCAATATCTATTCCCCCACTTTTTCTGATGAGATATTTCCGCCACAGCCAATCTCAGCCTTAACAGTCTAAATAAAACCTCTGAATCTCTCTCTCTCTCTCTCTTCTAGAGGGGCTTTTATTTTTATTATATTTATTTATGGCAACCCTTGACATTAAAACTTTTTTGAATTATTATAGGATTGCTGGGCTGTTGGCAGTTATTCTTTCCTTATAAAGAAATGATACAAGCATTTGTTTTTGGAAAAAAGAATATTAAAAATTCCATGGACTGCACAAACATAAAAGGCAAACAAAGGACAGATCCATCTGTTGCCCCTACAAATCATGACAGTATCAATCACATTGTGAATAGAAACAATTTTGTTAGATGAAAATAATGTATTGAGTACTTACCAAAATAAGACCTGAGATTAATGAAGATGTGCCTGTTAGGGCAACGTAGAACTTGGGGGTCAATGTGTTCAAAAACATACTCACTGAAAAAGAAAGAGAGAAAATCATGAGTACAACAGCAAGACAGTTTACCCTTTTTGGCTTCCTCACAAAGTCTACCCACACTTCAAATAAATTATTTGATAACCTTAAAAGTAAAGTCATATAAAGCGCACTCCTATTAGTTTGCCCGCTATTGGTAAGATGCAATCCAGTGTTCTACACACAGGATTTCGTTTTCACAACAGAGTCAATCATAAGGAGCTATCAATAACTTAGAGACTCATTTAGCCTTTTCCATTCTGTATTGCACAATCCCATGACTGCATTTTAAAGCTCTTGAAAAGCTAAATGCCAATAGAATAGGTAAGGCAAACAATACATATTTTTTATTAGTCCAACATATCATAGCAGAGCATGAATCAATCTAAATCTGGGTTTAGTGCCCTGCTTCACTTAAGACTTGTGATGATGGACAAGTCATATGGGGACAGATTTTGTTTTTTAGGGAAGTTAGGCATCTAAAGATGGGGGTAGGTGCCAAATGGGATTTTCAAAAGGACGTCAGTATCTAACTCCCACATTTTAAATCCCTTTAGGCGCTTAACTGCATATTTTGGAACCTAAATGTCTCTAAAAATCTGTCCCTTAATCTCATTGGCTCTCAGTACCTCTTCTGCAAAATGGGAATGACAACAGTTCCCCACCTCATGGGGGTGTTGGGAACGAAAATACATGAAAGATTGTGAGGTACTCAGCCCTACAGTGATGGCAGCCAGTTCTATTAGGAAACAAAACACTAGCTTTACCAGACTAGTTCATTCTGGATGCCCCAGGAGCCTTACAGAGGACTAGAACAGCCTTCAAAACTGGTCATATTGGCTGGGGAGGCACGTAAGTGTTAAAATTTAGCTCTTATAGGTTGACTTGCCATCTATGAAGCTCTCCAACAGCACTGGCTGTCAGAACAATCCTCAATTGCTCCCTCAGTTCCCTATGGAAAATTTCTATAGCATTTGAAAGAACATAATCATCTTTCTATGTTTTTTTTTTTGGACTAGCCTACAGAATTTAATGCAGAATGATAGCACTGCTTTCGAATACTACAGCATAGTTACAAATAAACTAACCCAGTGTTCTAGCAATGAAAGCATTTTCTATTCAGTTATACATGGCTCTGGAATAGCTTCTGTAGAATCCTGCTGGTCTGATCCCCATTACCCTGACTGAAGGCACGGTGATATTGGGGGTTCATTCAGTTCTTTTCGGTATCTTTAACAATGACATTTATTGACGCTAACCAAACAAACTGAAAAGTAAATGGGAAACAATACATGCATCATATCAGCCATCACTGGCACATGGTTTATTTTCAATGTTCAGTAAGAAATGGCATTGTCTTCCGGAGAAACTGAAACACTGTCAGGCACTCCCTTTGTTTTGTTCTGACATGCATCTTTTCTCACATTTTTCCTGAAGAAACTATAAATTCCTGGTACTGTGTGCTCACGTGGAGGGGGGTCCTTTTCATTCCATTGAATTTACACAGCATCAAATTTGCACAGTGGAGTCAAGAACCAGACCCCATGCTTTTTAGTTGTGTTAATTTTACCCCCACCCCCACCCCCAAACAAAAAACCCCATGGAAGCAATAGTGAGCCAAAACCTCAACTGGTATAACAATTCATGCATCTTCACTGATTTCTTGTCTTACATAGAGCTATACTTATTTACACCATCTGAGGATCAGGTCCAATATTCAGGATTTCCAGTGCACCTGACACCTTTTAAAATACACATTGTCTAGGAAACATTAGTGCATGCTAAGTCCAGCCCCAGGCTATGCTGGGAAGGAAGAGGAATGGAAAGACTAATAGCTTTGCCCTATTCAAATGACCCACACGTCCTTTTGAAGAAAATATTTCTCATTCTGGAATGCAAATGTAAGCTTGAGATATAATCAAACTGTAACCCTGATGGTGTCACTGATAACATGGTAGTCTGCCAACTAAATCTCCTGCCATTCTTAGGCTAATGTACTCCTGCAAAAAATATCTTCTAGAATATTGCTGTACATGTGTCCTAGTCATTACTTTCCTAGAACGCCAACAGTGACTTTGGTGATTGAAATGTCAGGTGTTTTAGAGTTTATGATATTAAATTAGAAACATAAATTATGCGGGTTTTGACTTCCCAATTATGGGGCTTGAGACAGTTACCAAAATATTAAAGCCATGATGCCTTCTAGCTTTAGAAACTGGGGCATCTGTGTGGAACAATGATACAGCCATTTCACTCAAAGGAGTATTCTTTGTTTAGTTGTGGCAGGACACTGCTGCAGAGAAATTTCTGCCTTGAGAGCAGATGAGTTAAGCAGTTTCTCAGGTCTCACCATTATCAACCACACTGGATAAACTCAACATCTGGGAAAATTTGTCCATATGGGCAGCGACTGTGTAACCTTCTCTGTCCACTTAAGCTCTGGATTACCTCTCCATGTTGCAGTATGACTTGATCCCATGTCTTAACTGCCCTGCATTTATTTTCATCCCATTCTGTAAATTCCCCCTCTTCAAAGCGTCAGACAAAGTGGGATTTTCTCCCACAAAAAGGACAAATGGAGTTGCGGCTAGCGAGGGATGTAAAGGATAACAAGAAGGGGTTCTACAAGTATGTTAATACCAAGAAGAGGATCAGGGATGATGTAGGCCCCTTGCTGAATAGGGCAGGCATCCTTGTGACAGAGGATGAGGAAAAAGCTGAAGTGCTCAATGCTTTTTTTGCTTCAGTTTTCACAGGCAGGGTCAGCTCCCAGCCCACTACCATGGGTATGGCAGATGGGAGAGAAGAAGACAGGCCCTTGGTGATGGAAGGTCAGGTTAGGGACTGCTTAAAGAAGCTGGATATGCACAAGTCCATGGGGCCAGACGAACTGCATCCAAGAGTGCTAAGGGAATTGGCCGATGAGATAGCAGCACCGCTGGCTGGATCTTTCAAAACTCATGGAGAACGGGGGAGGTGCCAGAAGACTGGAAAAAAGCAAATGTAGTGCCTATTTTCAAGAAAGGGAAAAAAGAGGATCCGGGGAATTACAGACCTGTCAGCCTCACCTCAATCCCTGGAAAAATTATGGAGCAGATTCTCAAAGAATCCATCCTCAAACACTTAGAGGAAAATAAAGTGATCAGGAACAGTCAGCATGGATTTACCAAGGGTAAATCATGTCTGACCAATCTCATCTCCTTCTATGATCAGATGACTGGTTTTCTGGATGCAGGAAGAACCGTTGATGTGATATACCTTGATTTTAGCAAGGCTTTTGATACAGTTTCCCACAGCATTCTCACTGGCAAATTAAGGAAGTATGGGTTGGATAGGTGGACTATAAGGTGGATAGAAAGCTGGCTAGATCAACGGTTTCAGCGTGTAGAAATCAATGGTTCCATGTCTAGCTGTCTTCCAACCCTATGATTCTATGATAAAAGCTCATATGACAAATAAATCTGTTAGTCTTTAAGTGCCACAAGACTCCTTGCTTTCTTTGCTTTACTAAACTAACGCTGCTGCCCCTCTGGAACCTCTCCATAGAGTAGATCAGAAAAGCTGATCCTGCTCTGGGGGACCACAATACCCTTGGCGCTTGTGTCAGTGGGCTCCTTAACACAGACTCCAAATAAGCCCTGGTTAAAGGGAACTGTTGGTGACATGGTGTTTGTCACTGGCTGGGGAGAGAGGATACTGGATCCACATTTATACAGAGCTTGTAGCCCCAAATTCCTATGTTGGGGGGACAGAGAGAAAGAGGTGCATTTTATCTACCTTAAGCCCTACAGAATTGCTCAAACTTTGTGCAGGTGGGGATGGAACATCACCCTTAACGAATACTACCAATTGCTTCAAAGGGCATTTATAAAGTACATCACTACCTTCACCACAAACAAGCTATATTGATTCCTGTTTTAATAATCAGATGTCAGTGGAAATCGTTCTATGTGGAAGGGATTTTTATTGATCCAATCTTTGTGCCAATGCTCCTGATTTCTCCTACATGTTCTCTCTTTCTTACTGTTGGCTGTTTCTGCCCGTTAACTTCACATCATACCAAAAAAGCCCCCGCCAGTAACCCCAATGCTGCTACAGTGATGGGAAAGGCAAAGGGCTACAAGACAGCATGTTCTTTAGGATGTGTGGACCACACTGTCAGCTGGTGCAAACTGGCACAGCTCCACTGATTTATTACAGCTATGCTTATTTATACTGGCTGATTAGCTGATCTACGTCTGTTGAATAACTTTGCTTTTTTTTTTTTTCTCTTCTATGTGGAAATACGATGATCTTCAGCTGAAAGAGTAGTACAACCCTGCCAATTATTTGTCACGAGATATTCATCCCCCCTCCATGTTTCATTATTAAAGCAAATTAGTTTCCAGTGTGAAATCTACATCTTCACATCCATGAGGTGAAATGCAAAAGTCATGTGATCAGATTGTGCTCCCTGTGAAGTCAATGTCAGTTTTGCCTGAATTTTTGTAGAAGTGGATCTAGCTTTTCCATATTCACCACGCACTGCCTGATTTTCCTAAACAGCCTATTCACTTTAACTACTGTTAAATCCCAGTTGCTTGCAAAGGTTTATAGATGGCTGAAATATTTGCAGAGTGCTTGTAGAGGTAATGGAATACCTTGCAGTCCGTAGTCACTGCATGTTTCAAATCATTTGGGGAAAAAAGATCTAACACAGACTGTTACAAACCTTAAAGGAGCCATTTTAAAACTAACTATAAACACAGGCTAATTAACAGACAACCATAAAGCTACTGCAAACTTATTTTGTACTGGAAGAGCAAACTGCATTTTTATAAAGGATACACTGTATTTCGCATAAATATCAAAAACACTCAATTCCTGATTTATGTCCAAAACCCAACTCAGTCTTAACCTAATCTGTTGGCCCCTCCATAATTATAGTTTCAAAAGTAAGTTAAACCCTTAGATTTAAAGTTATTACTAAAACACAGGACTCTCCTTGAGGGCAGAGAGCAGTGGAACAATGGTGAATGAAGTACTATGTGAAAGTTCAATGACCCCACAGACACAAGCTGATAGGCAGACTTCCTGCCTCAGAGCTAGGAGAGCCACAGGTTCTTGAGTTTTAAGTATGACATTTTCTGTCCAACACCCTTCAAATTGTCCTCCCTCTAACCATCTTTAGAGGGGCCATTATAACTCATTGGGGGCAAGTGCTCTTAAGTCGAGTTGGATGGAATATGCTTGAGTATCATGGCACCATTCTTCTCATATAGGAAGAAAATTTGAGGATAACCATACATTAGATGCCGCACCAAGAAAAGCTTGAATCCTATAACAGAGGTTTTCCCTATGAAGCCATTAAGAGTTTTTACTTCTACAAATGTTCTAAAGAAATTACCAAAGAAGAGGGGGGAAAAGCACACCTAAAAGTTGAACAGAACTATTCTGTGTGTTTTAAATATAACTTGAGTTCTTGCAAATTCAAAAGGAACTTTCTTCTCTAAAGCCTCTTGATATAAATTAATAATCAAAACTTGAAAATGTCAGTGCCTTGGGAACAGTCACATTTGCTTCTACCAGAAGTAATCAGCATCTCAGTGCAATGCACAGGGATATCTAGATACCCACTCAACAGTATCAACAATCTACCATAACCCTAGAGCCGGGGTGCCCAAAGTGTGGTCCATGGGCTGCATGCATCCCACAAATGGCTTTTCTGCACCCCCCCCCAAGGAGTTTCCTGAAAAAACTATGCAAATACAAGAGCCAGAGTATGCTGGAAATAGAAAAAATCTAGCAGAACAGCAGATAGCAACCCCAGCCCAGGCTGGGAGTTTTGAAATCTCCTGTCCTGAGCATGCTCAGGGAGGGAGTCCCAGCATGTGGTGTGGCTGCCAAAGACAGATAAAGGGCCCTGGGTGGGGGAGCCAACATCAGGGTTGAAGGATGAGGGAGGGGGTTGGGGACTCTGGGGAAGTAGTGGCAGTATGCATTAGTTAGGGAGGGGGTCAGAGACTCAGGGGCAGTGGCAGCAGTGTAGGGGTTTTAGGGAAGGGGTCGGGGACCCTGGGAAAGCAGTGGTAGTGTGTGTGCGGGGACTGGGGTGAGGGTTGGGCAGATGAGGCTCACAGATGAACATCTTCACTCGGTGATACGAATCTCAACTAGCAACTTGAGCCAAGATATCTTCAGATGATTGCTAGAAAATCCCAGCTACATATGTGACACAGTCAAAATTAGATGCGTCTTTTTTGTTGTAATAATATACTGAAAATATATAACTGTATATCATGTATAGTGCAAAAAGAACCAGTTTCAGAATTTTGCAGCCCATGGTCCCACACCAATCAGGCTCTGCAGCCCCCATGCATGAAAACTTTGGGCACCCCTGCCTTGGAGCAAGAGTTCTGAATCAGTTAGATTCAGACATGTGAGGCCTGATCCATTAGCCCATCAAGCTAGTGGAAAGATTCCTATGGACCTCAGTGGCTGTGGATCAGGGCTCTGATAAGAAAAACAATGCAGAAGAATATGGCATAAAAATTGTCTATAGTGTCACGCGAATAATAATAGATGGCAACCAACACTGTCAAAGCATGACCTTGTATAAATACTAAGGGCTCAATACACTTCCAAGTCAAGATAAGCTATGCAAGTTATGTTTCATAAGTAATGTATGACGGGAACCTAGCTTATGCTTCTTGTTCTGGTGGAGCACTGGAGTCGATGGGATAGTGTCTACCATCAACTGAGCAAATCTTCGCCAGATCCACTCAACTGCTTAATGAGAGCACTGCTGATTTAGTACCATAGTGAAGACAAGCCCCAACTTTTTAAGTAAGAAGACATCTTGGTTTGAAAACAGACACCTCTTGCTGTTCCACTGATATTTTTTCCCTTTCGGCATTTGGGGAGGTGATGAGGTCAGACAATTATTCTCTGGTGTCAAAGAAGGACAATGCAGGCTATCAAAACTCATGCAGGATTTGTAGCTCTTGATAACAAATATGTTAATATTTCTGTACGTCACATATTTTAAAACATTTTAAAAATAGTTTAATATTTCTCAGTATTTCAAGGAGTCTTTATGATAATAGATATTTAAAGGAATCTTGAGTTCTGTGGCTTATAGATGTTGGAGTACACAGACATGGGGAGAGAGAGACCAGTTCATTCTGCATGAAAGAAGCTACAGTGGGTGCAGGTCTTAAAAAAGCAGGGACAATACCATTGGTCTTCACAATACAATGGTGACAGGAATTCAATGCATACCTCCTACTAACTGTAAACTAAATGAAGGCTGAGCCAATCTGAGTGTGCTAATTCCTAAGGTACTGGCAGCAATGAACTCTGTACAAACCAATAGAAGCTGCACCCCAATTTGAAATCCACCTGCATATTTTTTTTTTTGGTTTTCTTGTATTCAAGGATAAAAATCGAGAAAAAAACATTTTCTGGGAATTAATGAGCAATTGGGGATAACAGCTGTTGCTTTGCACTTTGAATCATGGTTTGTCAACTCTATGACTGAACAGTGTTATGTGACTGGCAAGTCCCTTCACCTTTTTGTGCCTTTGCATCTTTCCCTTCCCTTTCTCTGTCTCGTCTCCTTTGATTGTAAGCTCTTTGGGGCAGGTCCTCTTTTACTCAATTTTTACATGTGTCTAGCAGAATGCACTAATCTCAGGTAGGACTGCTAGGCATTATTGTAAAACAAATAATAGCAGGAATGAGAGGCAGTGTAAGTTGGACAGAATGAGAACGAGCGATAGTGGGGGACACCTGGATGAATTGACTGGTTCTATTAACTGTTCCTCTCCAGACATTCTGTCGGGGGGGGGGGGGCCTTAAGTGGAGAATTTGTGTAAAGTAAAACATTGTTTCTGGTTGTTAGCGGGCATCTACTGCAACAGCTTTCAAACTTACCTCCTTCATCAGTTTCTTTGTTTGCAACATAAATAAAACACTGTCAACATTTATGTATCTTTTACTCTGCAGATCTATAACATTTCAAGGTAGCCAGGACTTCTGTCATCTTAGTTGTACTTTACTGCTATATTGCATGAGGAAGTACTCCAGTGTGGTTGAGACTGGGGATTTCCTTTCTTCACTATGCAACATTACAAGACTCCTCAAACTGAAACTGCTTTCATGGATGGCCAAAACTATTTCAGAAAGACATCAATTGCTTTGTCAAGTTGTTGTCCTCTTCTACAATCATGTATCCATCAGTAGAATAAGTTCTGATATCATGGTGCTGTCACATGAGAAAGCCTGATGTGCTGTGCTGACACTAGCAGTGTGGTTTTTGAATATTATCATTTATTCACATTCTCCATTTCCATTTAGACATGCATCGTTCTCCTTCTTCTTGTAAGAGAAAGCATCACAGTATGTCCAACAAGAGAAAAAAAATGATTCTCAAGAGGGAAAGCTACAGCATACAACATGAGCCAGATAACATTACAGCTTGCTGCATACACTGGTACAAAGTAATCCCATTTGTCCTGTAGTTGGAAGGCTATCTCAGTTTATTTCATTGCATAATGAACTCATTACATGAAATAGTACTAACTACTGCAACAAGTTTTGGAAAGATGTAGCAAGGATATATGGTGTTTCTTACATTCAATGTGCTTATTACCTTAACCAAACCATGCTCATGCTAAGGTCTTACATACTTTTATAAGGTTTAGCCTTTTAAAGCTGTACTAAAATGAAAGCCAATTACTAAACCTCATTATAGGGAGTCACTTAAGACAATTAATGGCTTTTGTTCTAAGTACCAGATCAGCACAGTTCAACTCGCAGATTGACTAGATTTTGCCCTATTCTGACAAGCTAAGTGCGTGGAAGCTCTGGCTGTATCAATTCCATTTGATTTTGCACTTGCAGCTGAAAGGATCATTATATTCATTATTTGATCAAATAGGGCCTTTGACTAAAGGTTTACTACAGGGATTTGTTTCAATGCCTTAGATATTAAGATTAGCACAGGCAATCTTCATTGCTGGATGATGACTCAAACACTGACCAACGGCTGCCTGCGCTTTGTGAGCTATCAACAAATGACAAAGACCCAGAGACTGCTGCATTACTGAAAGACCTCTGAACTCTGGGATCAAGTGGTGGCCCCTTTCTACAATCACATACATATCTCTAATCCTATTCTTGATCCTTAGTGAGATACAAAGAGACCAAAGACCTCTTTCCTATCTGAGTTGCTTGTTAGCCTTTTATCCAAAAGATCAGGTGACCAACAAGCTATCCCTGACCACAAACCAATCACCCTGGGAAACAACAAACAAGTCCCTGGTGGGGCTAAGTCTAACTCACACAAAAGATCATCCCATCCCTGTCAAGGCAGGATTCCTGGAACAGACAAAGGCATTCATGTTGCAAAATTTCAGCGGAAGGGCTTAGGGAAAGGCAGGAGAAAAGCACATGCATACAGTAGCCTGAGATTTCTGCCCTCATGTACTCCTCTCACTGTAAACTGTGTGGTGACTTGCTGAGAACTAGAGTTGGTCAGGGAATTCCTCCCCACCCCCTCCCCACCCCACTAAAAATCTTTTTCATCATTGTTGAACATTTTCTACAAAATGTTTAAAGGTTTCACCATAAAAAACAAACACCGAGTGGTCTCCAGCAATCAAAAACTGAAAATTTTCAGTTTGTTAAACACAATTTTTTGGTATAACTTGGAAGTTTCGCTTGTCTGGTCCAATTTTTTCAGTTGCCAAAAAAATTAGACTATTTTGGGGGTTTTTTATTTGTTTTAAACTCTACAAATTGTGTCAAAAATCAGATATTCCAAAACAGAAAATGTCTCTTTCGATTGAAAAGCCAAGATTTTGTATTAAAAACACAAAAACAAAAAACCCTCAAATGAAAAATCTTAAGCCAGACTGTGACTAAACAATAGGTGTCTCCCCACAGTGGCTGAGCACAATATATTTGCATTCCAAGCTCTTCTTCAAGGAATCAATATTCTATTCTCATGAATCTTCCTCTAGCCTCTTTATTTCAGGAATTTCTTAGATGCTGTTTACCTTGGTATCTAAGCAATTGTGAGATGCTTGTTGACAACATTAGAATGATAAAAGGCAGCAAGTTCATGGAGTCTCACCCAGGATACATAATAGGTAATATCATTATCCTATTATTGAAAATACATCTGTGCTTCCTGCTTACATAAAGTCTGCCTTTTTTTTTTAATGGGAAAGATGAGTTAAAGAAAATGGATTTGGGGCAGGGGAAGAGTGTTGATTTAAGTTTTTTGCCTTGGGGGGTATAATAAAACTGTGTAGAAAACAATGTTTCTATCACTGACATATGTTGGACAATTGATACCCTTCTGAAAATGCAACGACAACGCATTAGACAGAGAAAAACACTGAATTCCAATATAACGAGTTTTGTAGAAGAAATTAAGAGAAACTATCACACCACTTTTCTCTGTTGTTACTTCTGAGGCTCTCTAAACCAGGAAAGTACTGTATTATTTTTTCAATAATTTGTGCTCTGGGTAATGTGGCATTGAAAATAAGAAAATAACTTTTTCATTAAGTGTTATTCATTATTCCTGTAATTAACATCCCATCTTTAAGATACACCTTTGAATCGCTGTTAGTAATTTGTATCAAATGGAAAGATTGCTACAGTATGAAGAGAGCTATTACCCATATTGCCTACATTTCTGGGAATTTTCAGGGAAGGTTTAGTACCAAGTTTAACCTTCACAAGACAACCTGCTTTAAATGATATATGTTTTAAAATCATAGAATCATAGAATCATAGGGTTGGAAGGGACCCCACGAGGTCATCTAGTCCAACCCCCTGCCAAAAAAAGCAGGACCACTCCCATTAGATCATCCCAGTCAGTGTTTTGTCCAGCTGGGACTTGAACACCTCCAGAGATGGAGATTCCACCACCTCCCTAGGCAGCTTATTCCAATGCTTCACCACTCGCCTAGTAAGGAAGTTTTTCCTAATATCCAGCCTGGACCGCCCCAGCTGTAACTTGAAACCATTGCTTCTCGTTCTGCCCCCTGTTACTACCGAGAACAGTCGAGCTCCCTCCTCCTTGGAGCAACCCTTCAAGTAGTTGAAGGTTGCTATCAAATCCCCCCTCAGTCTTCTCTTCTGCAGGCTAAATAAGCCTAGTTCCTTCAGTCTTTCTTCATAGGGCTTGTGCTCCAGCCCTTTGATCATTTTGGTTGCCCTCCTCTGGACTCTCTCTAATTTGTCCATGTCCTTTTTGTAGTGGGGAGCCCAAAACTGGACACAGTATTCCAGATGTGGCCTCACTAGTGCAGAATAGAGGGGAAGGATCACATCCCTTGATCTGCTGGTAACACTTCTTCTGATGCAGCCCAGTATGCCATTGGCCTTTTTGGCAGCAAGAGCACACTGCTGACTCATGTCCAGCTTCCCATCCACCATGACTCCCAGGTCCTTTTCTCCAGTGCTGCTATTTAGCTGATCACTCCCCAGCCTGTAGCAGTACATGGGGTTTTTTCGTCCCAAGTGCAGGATTTTACACTTATCCTTGTTGAACCTCATGAGATTCCTCTTGGCCCACTGCTCCAATTTGTCTAGGTCTCCCTGAATCCTGTCCCTGCCCTCTACGGTGTCTACCGTTCCCCCCAGTTTGGTATCATCTGCAAACTTACTAAGTGTGCAATCTATCCCATCATCCAGATCATTAATGAAAACATTGAACAGAACTGGCCCCAGGACCGACCCCTGGGGCACACCACTTGTTACTGCCTGCCAACTTGACATGGAGCCATTGATTCCTACATGCTGAAACCGTTGTTCTAGCCAGTTTTCTATCCACCTTACAGTCCATGCATCTAACCCATACTCCCTTAATTTGCCAATGAGAATGCTGTGGGAAACCGTATCAAAAGCCTTGCTAAAGTCAAGGTATATCACATCAACGGCTCTTCCCGCATCCACAAATCCAGTCATCTCATCATAGAAGGCGATGAGGTTGGTCAGGCATGATTTACCCTTGGTGAATCCATGCTGACTGTTCCTGATCACTCTATTTTCCTCCAAGTGTTTCAGGATGGATTCTTTGAGAAGCTGCTCCATGATTTTTCCAGGGATTGAGGTGAGGCTGACAGGTCTGTAATTCCCAGGATCATCCTTTTTGCCTTTCTTGAAGATAGGTACTATATCTGCTTTTTTCCAGTCCTCTGGCACCTCCCCTGTTCGCCACAAGTTTTCTAAGATAATGGCCAACGGTACTGCTATCTCATCAGCCAGCTCCCTCAGCACCCTCGGATGCAGTTCATCCGGCCCCATGGACTTGTGCACATCTAGTTTCTTTAAGCAGTCCCTAACCTGACCTTTTGTCACCAAGGGCCTCTCTTCTTCTCCCCAGTCTACCGTACCTAGTGTAGTGGGCTGGGAGCTGACCCTGCTTGTGAAAACTGAAGTAAAAAAAGCATTGAGCACTTCAGCTTTTTCCTCATCCTCTGTCACGAGGATGCCTGCCCCATTCAGTAAGGGACCTACACCATCCCTGATCCTCTTCTTGTTATTGATATACTTGTAGAACCCCTTCCTGTTATCCTTCACATCCCTTGCTAGTCGCAACTCCATTTGTCCTTTGGCCTTTCTGATTTTATCCCTGCAGTCCCGAGCAATGTCTTTATATGCCTCCTTAGTCATCTGTCCTAGCTTCCACTTCCTGTAAGCATCCTTTTTATGCTTCAGCTCAGTGCAGAGCTCTCTGTTAAGCCACAGTGGGCGCCTTCCACATTTGCTGTGCTTTCTCCTTATCGGAATTGTATCTTCCTGTGCCCTTAGCAGGGTTTCTTTAAAATGCACCCAACTCTCTTGGACACCTTTCCCCTTCAGATCAGCCTCCCAAGGGATCCTGCCCATCAGTTCCCTGAGGGAGACAAAATCTGCTTTTCTGAAGTCCAGGGTCTGTGTTTTGCTTCTTTCCTTCTTTCCTTTAATCATCAACTTGAACTCAATCATTTCATGGTCACTGCTACCCAGGCTGCCATTGACTTCTACTTCCCTGATAAATTCTTCTCTATTTGTGAGCAGCAGATGTCTAAATATAAATGCATACATCTAGAAACCAATGTGTAGGCCACATTTACTGGACGGCGGACTCTATTCTGGAAGGCAATGGCTCTGAAAACCCTTGCGAGCAGGGGCTGTATAATCAACTGAATATGTACTCCCAGTCTGATGCTTTAGCCAAAAACAGCTAATGTGATTGTGGAATGCACAAAGTGGGAAATCTTAAGCAGGAGTGCTCTATTTCACAGTGATGTGACTGCTACTGGAATATTGTGTCCAGTTCTGGTTGCCAAAATTTAAACAGGATGTTAATAAATTGGAGCTGGGTTAGAGAAGAGGCATGAGACTGACTAAATATATTAGAGGGATAAATATCAGGGAGAGAGAGGAATTATCTGAGTATAGTGCCAATGTGAACACAAGACAAATGGAAACAAACTGCCCATCATGAAATTTAGGCTTAAAATTAGACACAGGTTTCTAACTATCAGAGAAGTAAAGTTCTGGAATAACCTTCCAAGTGGAGCTGTGAGAGCAAAAAACCTAGCTGACTTCAAAACTAAGGGGGTGGTATGATGGGCCGGCTTAGTTGGGCAACTGACCAGTTTTTGACTACTGGTGGTGGATATGCCACTGACCTGAGAATGGCTGTTAGATGGGATGAGTTCTGAGTTATTACAGAAAATTCTTTCTTGGGTGTCTGGCTGGCAAGTCTTGCCCCCATGCTCAGGGTTTAACTGATCGCCATGTCTGGGGCTGGGAAGGAATCTTCCCTCAGGGCAGATTGGCTAGGGCTCTGGAGGGTTTTCACCTTCCTCTGTAGCATGGGGCATGGCTCACTTTGTTAATGGGTTCTCTGTACTTTAATGTCTTTTACATTGTGATTTGAGGACTATAACACCTCAGTAATAGGTTAGAGGGCTTATTATAGGAGGGGGTGGGTGAGGTTTTGTGGCCTGCATTGTGCAGGAGGTCAGATTAGATTATCACATTACTCATAGACTAAGGTCAGAAGGGACCAAAGGGTCAGAAACCCTATTTTATGATAAGCTAAACAGATTGAGCACCTTCAATCTAACAAAGAGAAGGTTAAAGGATGACTTGTCTATAAGTACATAAATGGTGAACAAATATTTAATATTTCAGTAATATCAGTAATTGAAACTAGCAGAAAAATACATAACATGGTCCAACAGTTGTAGACAAATTCACAGCAGTAGTAAGATGTAAGTTTTTAACAGTAATTAACCATCGGAACAATTTATCAAGGTTCATGGCAGATTCTCTATCACTGACAATTAAAAAAAAAAATCAAGATCTTGATGTTTTTCTAAGAGATTATCTTGCGAAATTATATGGCCAGCATTATGCAAGCCAGACTGATCAGACTAAGTCTGACTCTACATAAAAAGACATAGTAGAAAGCACAACAGGACACAAACTGCAAAGACCCTCAGCATAAGAGTGCTGAGGACTTCAAACGGCAAGGATGAAGGGTGGAGATACAGTAATACATATAAAACCTTGACGAGCCAGAGCTAAGGTAGGGTAACTGTTTCTCCATCTTTGAGCATGTGTCAGTGTGAATCCCATTTAAGTGACTGGCAAGTAGTATCCTCCCTGGACAGGGGCCATGTCAGCTGTATCTGTCAAACACAGACTGAAATACTGCTCTCCCCAAATTTGGCATATGACCAGTGCATAATGTTTAACAGAGTTAGTGGGTCATATGGCTATCTTGAAGATTGGAAAGACTGGCACGTTTCTGAAGTAGGTGTATAATACTGATGCATGTGTCCTGGTGGAGTGCACATTGATGTTCAAAGGGAGAGGCATGCTCATCAGTTTATGGCAGGTGGAGATTCAATGCGTGATCCACTTCGAGATTCTTTGTGACAAAAGATTTTGGACTTCTGATGGGTCAGACAAGGTCACCAAGAAGTGTGGAGAGAGCATCAATGGCTTGGTTCTATGGTGGTAATACAGAAAGGTTTAGAAACATCCGAAGTATACACAGTTTCTTGTCTCCCAGGGTTGAATGTGTCTTTGGCAAGACAACTGATAAGCTGTTGAATTGGGTCAAGTGGAATTCCAAGAGCACCTCAGAGATGAATTTTGGCCTTCCTTATGTAGCCCAAGGTCCAAAGTGCTTCAACAGCAGCAGTGAAAACTACAGGTTGTGGGCTACAAACTGCAGGATGTTGGAAGAACTTCCTTGCTCCTGCCAGGAGGCACCCTCTGCCCTCCACAGAAGGGAGTTTGCGCACTGAATGAGGCTGGGAGCCTGTGGCAGACAAGCAGGGAGCAGGCCAATGGATTGTAATCCTGTTATATTTCCTTTCAGAATAAAACCTTGTTCCTGATGATTGGTCTGAGTGAATACACACTAATACACAACACAAAGCACACAGAGGAGCCTCAGGCCTAGTTTCCTGAAGCTGTGTTAAAGGTCACAAGGCAGAACACCCTCATGCTCAGCCAGTAGACAGGAGGGGCTACATTTTAATTAAGTCCTTATGCCCCTTTCTGCCATGAGGGACCTTGGTGAGGAAGGTTGTCTGCGCCACATTAGAAAGTCACATTTTGCCAGCAGGCCTGGCAGTTGGCCACACACAGCTGTAGCATAACTGAGGAGCATGACTTTCTCCCAAACACATTGAGGCATTTGGGGTCTCTGAATGTCAGCACACTTCTTTTTGATCGCAACTTTTCCCGTGTGGCTCATATGACTAAGGAGCCTATGTTGGGGTGAGTGAAGAAGTACCCACATTCCAAAGGGCTCACCTGGTATCTCCTCTCGGCTCACTTTGCCATTGGTGTTATAGTGGCTAGTATTTGTCAAAGGGCTTTAGTGAGATCTTGCTGATGGGGCACGTGGTCCTGACTTGATTATTAGTTGACAGGATGTTGAATGTCTTGTGGGACTGCTCTGCGATGATCAAAATCTCAATACTCAGTATCAGCAATGCACACAAGGCGTTCCTGGAATGCTTTAAAGTCAACCAGTGCCAAGAATGCTGGTTCATCTAGCAAAAAGGAGGAAAAGCCTCTGGGGGTGAGATGAGGTACACGTGCTGTTCCTTCCCTGGATCCAAATTCTCTTGATATTCTGGTGTCAAAACTCTAGCCAGGGATGCTATTGAAGAAGAGACTTCTCTCTCTTCCTGTGTGGTGAAGACCAACTCCTCAGTTCCTGTGAAGGTAGATGCAGTAGCCCACAAAGACCTATGATGGCATCCAGTATGAGTGAGGATGGCTCACAGATTGTTGACTGACCCCATGCCAATCTCGAGGGCCTCATGATGGCTGGGGCCTGTAAGAGAAACTTGCATGTCTCTCAGTGGGGAAGGTTCTTTGCTCAGAAATGAGCAGAGCATATGCTGTGGTGATGGTGATGAGAAGAATTTTTCTAGGGGCAGCAATGATGTGTAAGGCACTTTTAGTACTGAAACCTGTACCAGTGCCAGTATATGTCATGCCACCAATGGTGTGCCTTGTTCTGCTCATGCCTCACCCCTCGTGGCTGGGGTTAGTGCCAAGCAGAGCACCTCTGGAGACAGGAGACTCTGCTGCTTTGCAGTGTGCTCCTCCTCTCCATTTCGTGACGCTATTTGAGGCTGAACGAACCAGGAGTCCTGTGACACCTGAAGACTAACAAACTTATTTACTGCATGAGCTTTCATGGGAGAAAATCCCACTTTGTTAGACACTTAGAAGCAATCTAAGCATCTGATGAAGTGGGGTTTTCTCCCACAAAAGCTCATGCAATAAATACATTTGTCAGTCTGTAAGTGCCACAGGACTCCTTGTTTGTTTTGCTGAACTAGACTAGCACACCTTTGGCATTTTGGGCTGGAGTTCTTCTCTCCATCTACTTTGTTCTACCAGTCCATATGGAAGAAAACTGAGCTTCTTCTTTCTTGGTTCTTGGAGTGACCCCTTTTGGTGTTAAACTTTGACACACACAAAGTGTTGGTTTCAGCTTTGACATTTAGGTAGAGGTTGGTGCGAATGCCAGTTGTGATGCCAGCATTAATGTTGGTTGTCAAGTCTTTCCTTATCACTGTCATCTCTATGGCTGTTTTAGGCATCATTTATTTACTCAGTGGGGTGCTAGATGACATTGGTTTATCCATTAATAGATTCTAGAACTTGGTTTCCTCTAGCTTTAATGAGACTTTCATAGACTTTTCAGTAAGAAGCAGCATCAGCCTTGCATCTCATAATGATCCATGAGTCCCTGTGGAGAAGGACTGGGCAACCAGAGATCTGCTTGGAATGTGTGAATTCCTCAGACAGAAGAGATGCCTGCTGTGCCCATCTTTCAGAGAGTTTAGTTCATCAAATGATGGAAAGGGCATGAAGCCCACAGATTCTTAGTCCATCTTTAGAGAAGCCAAGTATTGAGAGTTTGGCCAGTGAAGTTTGATTCAGACAGCTGGAGATCTTTTTCTGGAGATCAAGGCAAAAGGTCAGAAGTGGTTCTGATGATTCATGAAGATTCGCCTGAGCTAAGAACTAGCGGTTAGAGAGTCTCCAGATTCTGTCTTGCTCCCACGGACAATATGTGGGAACTGAGGGAGGGCAGCAGCTGCCTTGTCCCTTATGTCCTTGTATGGTAGCATAAGGATGCTCAGGGCACATATGTTGCCCTGCTAGGCACTGCTAGTCAAAAAATCTTGCACCTGAGGCATATGTGCATCTACAGCGAGATCTATGTTGACACAAGCTCAAAGAACTTGCATTACTTATTGTAAAAAGGGCACTTACCACAGCCCTGTGGGCCAGTGTCAGCTTGGATAATTACATTTTACCTTCCTCCCTCCCTCCTGCAGGTTAAACTGGATAAGGCATACTTCACTTTTGTCCTAAAACTGCAGATTATTGTTGTGTTTCAACTCAGAGAGGGCTGCATTTCAGTGATGGATGAACTGATCTCTTGATGTAGGCCCCAGTCCTGTAATGAATAATATGTGAGTGGATTCCTAGACCTATGTGGGAGGACACTGCAGGATCAAGGGCATTATCCTTGAAGTGCATTGGGATTAAAAAAAAGCCCTACCTAAATACTGGAACATTATCACGTGAAGGAGGGGGAAAATATAAAGTGCACATTCTCATTATTTAAATTATAAAGGGGGGAGTTTCTAATAAACATTAATAATGAAAAATTTGATTTAGCCTATAGTAATCTTGCAAAGAAAAAGACATATGAATGCTTATGGTATTTTGCTTATTGAATAATTGATGCTTCTGTTCTAAAATTGAATCATGGTTAAATTCAGGAGAGGGTTGAGTGCAACACTGACTGCCCTGTTCAACTCTCCTTTTCTTTTTTAAAAATCATTGAACAGCTTCAGAAGCAGCTGACATTGAAGGAATGGAAAGCAGCTAAAAAACCCTGAATAAGAATACCACACCTTGTTAGGGATGCTTCAGTATCACACAAAATTCTCACTTGGCCTGAATCAAACATGAGTGTTCTCAGAAACTGTGCACAAGCGTACCAATCCGAGCACTTAGCATCATCCACCAATTATGCTTTCAGCCTCTCTCTCCAGCTCAATAGCCTGGATACAGAAATGAAACATGAATGCTGTATCAGTTAAGCAAACAGGGCACTGGCAGTAGGGAAGGTGAGAGTCATGTGCATGAATATAAACGTTATAGGACTAATTATAACCAGTACATCTGTACAGTACACACCACCTGTTACAAATCAAGCAGTTGAGAAACGTTCCGCATGGCATTCCATGTCAGGCTGCAGATAATCAATTATGGCTGAAGAGTAGGTCTTGCAGTGTGGAAAACTGATTATTTTAAGACTGTGTCTGAGATTAGCAACTTGATGCCTGTCTGTCTTGCACTAGTTGCTGGAAATTTTCAGTAAATACGAGGACAGCATTCAACCGTAATGTCTGATTACTGATATAATTAGCACTTATACAGTATCTTCCATATAGGATTACAAAAATCTTACCAACATTAAGGGCCATATGGGTGCACAGGGGACATAAGTGGGAGTAAAATTTGCCCATATGCTCCTGCGTAGCCTCCCTGGGCGGTGATTTTAGCAGCAGTGGATACTCAGGATCTCTTAAAAACCAGATCCAGAATGCCTCAAAGTGGGTGTCCCAAATCAGTGCACACTTCTGACATTGCCCTGTTACACAGTGAGTCAATAGCAGAAATGAGAATAAAACTTAGGAATGCTTATTTTCAGGCTTGATTTTCATTATCATTGAGCTCCAACAACTCTGAGCAAAGCTAATGGGAGCTGCAGGTGTCCATCTGTTCTGAAAACAGGCCATGGGAAGTAGTGCAACAAAACCCCCCCACAGGTTAGAGAACCTCTTCTTTGGTTGGATTGCAAACAGCCTCCATCAGTCTGTTTGAGACCGTCTATGATTTCCTTAGCAATCCCTGATGCTGATCACTTATCTTAACAATTGTACTGGGATTTCCACTATAATTCTCCTTTTCCTCCTGCCCTTGATGCCTACACTCTCAGAATATTCTAAAAAATTTTCTTTGTGGCTAAACTTTCCCACATTTGGTCTCAGCGCAGAGACGAATGTTTCTTTCTGGGGAAGTGTGAGGGGAAAACCCTTAAGCCATTTTTAGAAGTGGAGAACCCCTACTTCCCTGTTTCTCTCTCTCACCCACATGCACAACTTACTTTCCGCAGCATAACTGATCAGAGGCTAGAATCCTAATGGCCATTGTGAAAGGCCAATATGAAAGCAAACCCCAAGAGTATGGCTGAATGCTTTTCAGACTGCCAGTCTCTTCAGAAATACTGGGACTTTTAAACCTGCTAAGTGTGTCTAAGTGCTCTGCATTCTGGCATTTAAATGACTAATCATACCATTATTGCTCATTTCTCATACAGAAATAGCATCAAAAGGAGAGTTTATTTTCCAGTTAGGAGATCCTATTAAATAGAGCCACACCATAATGTGCTTCCAGTGGCATAACATGGTTTCTGGAATGGGATGTGGGAGAAGCCTCTCTATTCCCAGCGTCACCCCTGGCCTACTGTGTGATCTCAGGCAATTACAACATTTGCCATTCTTTGACTCAGTTTCCCTGGCTGCAAAATGAGAATGATTCTTAGTTACCTTTGTAAAGGGCTTGGGGAAAAAAAGGGACATATATTATACAGTCAGGGAAAAAGGAAATTTTGGGCTTGTTTGTAAACCTGGATTGCATTTTCATATAAATGCATCATAAAACATTGGTAAAGTAAACTCTGCTTTGACCTTTCCTGGAGATGGAAAAGCTTCCAAGTATTACCTCTTTTAAACACAAAGTGATGAATCTTTCTCAGCATAAAACAGAAAATAGCTGATTATACTCAAATGACTGATATTGTAATGACCCTTCTAAACAGGTTCCAGAGGAGTAGCCATGTTAGTCTATTTCAGCAAAACAGAAAAGAAGTCCTGTGGCATTTTTAAAGACCAACCAATTTATTTATCATATAAACCAGTTGTTCCCAACTTTTTTGGCTCAAGCACCACAGACATAATTTGTACAACCCTAAGAGCCCCCAGGCTCTGTCAGCAACACCCCTCCCCTCCCACTGCAGCTAGAGCAGGGGTCTCAGACATGTGGCCCCTAAAGCTATTTCCTGTGGCCCGCGATGACACGATTGTTACTGATATTTGCAATATTGTTGTATGAAAAGTTTCAGTGGTGCGGCCCTTGGGCTAATGTACTCGTCCTCATGCAGCCCTCTACTAGTCCTCATCCAGCCCTCTACTAGTCCTCATGCAGCCCTCATGGTGATTTGAGTTTGAGACCCCTGAGCTAGAGGGAAGATCTGTAAAGAGACTGCCTGTTTGCTGATCTCCGATCTCCCTAGCTGCATCAGGGAAACCATGTGTGTCCTGTAGCCCTGTGTGCTTCATCTGGATCCCTGGACAGTGATGCCCTTCTCTAGCCAAGGGGATGGAAGATCAGTGCTCTCCTCCCTCTAACTCCAGCATGGACCCCAGCAACTATGGACATAGCCGGAGCACTTTGCCACACTTCCTGCTACAGATAAGGGAAAGAAAGTGCTAACTGATCTCACAGCCTCTTGGCTGCAGCAAGGACCCTCCATCAGTCTTTTGGCCCCCCAAAACCTGCAGCTGAACCCATAGGCAGCAGCTCCTTTCTACAGCCAGCAGGAGGGGAGCCATCAGCCACTTTCGGTCTGAGTCACAGGTTGGGAACCACTGGTATAACCACTGGGAACCACTTTGTGGGCATAATCCCACTTCATCAGATGCATGAACTGGAAAATGTGGCATGTTCACTACATTTATATATACAGAGAAGAGTGGGTCACAAGGTCAATTCAAACAGGTCCAGAGACATAGTCTCCTAGCCTATCTCAGCAAAGTAATCAAGGTTTTGATTCAAACAGTGAGGAAAAGGAAAATAAGAGCTGAGGAAGGTAAGAGGGCGGAAATCACCTTTTGTAATGAGTTTGAATAGATATCTTGAATGGTGAACTCATTACAAAAAGGTTATTTCCATTCTGTTACCTTGTCAGCTTCTGCTTCCCTCTTGCAAAGTTTAAATCAAAATAACTTGCTTACTTTGCTGAGATGGGCTAGCAGACTATCCCTCTGGATCTGTTTGAATTGACTTTGTAACCTACCCTTCTCTGTATCTATAAATACAGCTAACAGCCCACATTTGTATTTCATACATTTGATTAAGTGAGATTGTGTCCATGAAAGCTTATGTGATAAATAAATTTGTTGGCCCTTAAAAACACCACAGGACTCCATTTCCATTTCTAAACAGACCATTCCTATCAGTGTGCGCAAAGTGCAAGATAGCTTTTCCTATGGCTGGTCTACAAATAAAACTTGCTGATCTGAGTTAAGTTTGGAGTAAAGAGGAGCTATAGAGAAAGGGAAACTGTGAAGGTGATTAAGTGTGGAAAACTGCTTTGAGAGTTATCAATTTTCCAGACCTAAATAACCTTGAAGAGAAGGAGCAGTAAAATCTACCTGTAACCAACTATATTAGGTCTGGATATCTCTTTAAATAGCCAATATACTCTCTTTCCAGTGCTCAGTTTGTGCAAGGGCTGAGCCTCGGCACCTCTCAGCTTTTAAGTTCGTAGTCCCAGCATTGCGGGTTTGCTGCATCAGTTATGAATGTTAAAAAAAAAAAAAAAAATTGCTCTCGGCACCTAATTGCTTGAGCCACATCCTCTCTCATTACAAATTAAGCATTGCCTATTATACTATCTTACTACTCATTATTGTTTAATTTTTTTAAAGAGATGAAACTAAAGTTGTGAAGGAGGTGCTCATTAATCTCGTGTCCAGAAAATGAGAGAGACTGTTAAGGACAAATGGAGACTGTGAAAGAGTTACTCAGATTACTGTGACTCAATAGTAGGATCTCAGTCTGAGCACTGAACATGAGAAGTATCATCAGCAGAGAGAAGATACTACTAAAGATCTCATCTTGCTAAAGCCATGCTGCCAGGAAGGAACTTAGCCTGAAAGAGCCCAAGGGAAGAGTGCGAGTTCTGTACATGGACTCCACCTGACAAGATAGCTACAGCAGAGAGAATGTCAGTGTCAACAGAAGCCAAAGGCAGTCAGATGAGATGCTATGAAGACTTGAAACAGATTCAAAAGACGATTATTGCTTTGTAGCCATATTCTAAATATATTTAGTTGACGTGTAACAGGGAAAGATTTGCTTACTCCTGCAAACACCCACTGATGAAAGAAAAAAATATTGCATCAAGTCTTTCGAAAGATTATCCCCAATTCCCTTTTTTGCCCCAATAATTCTTCCTTGCATAAATCTTTTCACAATCAGGGCCTTAATTTCTGAACTAATTTAATACATTCTTCCTTTTCTTCTTTGAGAGCTTTAACAAAGTGCCTATGTCAGGAAAATGAATCTCTTCAATCAGATGCTTTTACAAGGGCCTCCTCTAAAATGTTGTTTTTAGTCTGCTGAAAAATCACCATCTGCACAAACTGTTTCAATCTTGTTGTTACTGGAAGTGCACTAAGGATTATTATCTAAATAACAGGGAGTCATTAGCTTTTCTCTCAAGCAGTTTTTTTCACCTGGGAGTTTTAATAGTCCTGAACAGACAAATCCCTCAGAGACTGCTTTGCAAACCCCAGCCAGAACTCTAATAGCTTCTCTGAGATTCTGAAGTATTTATTGATTTTCAAAAAAAATTATCTATGTTTTCTTAATTTTACGTTTTACAAATAGGAAATGATGCTAGAGAAAAAGCAGGAACACAAGCAAAATCATTTCTTCTAGAAAGCGTATTCCAATTTAGAGTAATAGAATATGAATTAGGAAAGAAAAATTGTCTACATATTGTACTCTGTGCCACTGTTACCAAGGCTGTAACTGTGACACTATCGAGCAATAAGGTAAAGCCAAACGTATTTACATATGTCAGGGGTGCCAGAATCTATCACAATGGACTCAAACATGTGGGTCGTGGGCCTCATGCGGCCCCTAAAGCTATTTCCTGGGGCCTGCAATGACATTATCATTACTGATATCTGCAATATTGTTGTATGAAAAGGTTTCAGTGGTGTGGCCCTCGGGTTAATGTACTAGTCCTCATGAGGCCCTTGTGGTGATTTGAGTTTGAGACCTCTGATCTAACACAATGAAAATGTAACAAATCTTTTTTGGGACTCTGAAAATATGAAAAATATATATCTAGTAACCCTTCAATGCACGTTGCAGGGGAGGGCAGAGAGTAAATGAAGGACAAGAGGCTAAATTTCAGATACACATTCTGAAGCAGAGAAATACCATAAAGAATGCAAGTACAACATCTTTGAGTTACTACAGCTGCACTGTGTGGATCTGAAAAATGATTGACTGATCGATCGATCAATCAAATCACACTTCCTTCAAAGAAAACTACCAGTAATCAAGTTTGTCATTCCATGCATAAGGACTAGCATCAAAGGCAGTAAAGGAGAAGTCACTTCATTAAAGCAGTTAGATAAGTACTCTATGTTACGTGTGCTTGGGACCCCCCAAAAGCAAATTCACAGATTCTTTACACTAAAGCCTTCATTTGGTTAGAAATTAAAGGGACAACTTGATTGTATCATCATGCAGTTTTCTTTTTATGTCATCAAGTAATTTTCTCCAGACTGCTGTGGAGGGGCTTAAATCAGGAAAACCAGGCTCCTGGGATTCTTGACCTATAGTCATTACTTTCTAGTTTTCTTGCAGCATCAACCACTGACTCTTTATCTTGCTTTTTGGGTAGATGAATCTAATCTAGCTGCCAGTGTATTCAATTCTTAATACCATGTTTAGCACCAAACAGCTCAATGAGCATGCCACAAGAAGATGCTCTAGGCCAGGCGTGGCCAAACTGCAGCTCGGGAGCCACATGCGGCTCTTGAATGAAGAAGTGTGACTCCCGGAAGAACGTCTGCAAATCAATTTAGGAAAGCAGCCCCAGCACAGGAGTTCAGGAGGGGGTCGGGACAGTGGAGAGAAGTGTGGCGTGATCAGGGATGGTGGAGAGAAGCGTGCCGTGGTCGGGATTTTAAAAACCTCGCCACTAGCCTGCAGTCTTCTACATCAAGCAGCAGCTAAGTTTTTACTGTATAGGCCTAATTTTCATGGTAACCTTAAGTAATTATTAGAATCTGACATCAGTAGAATCAATATTTGCCCTCTTTTCACGATAAAATTAAAGTACACAATGAATTTTAAACTCACTAGTTTTGGAGTAGGTAAAAGCATATGGCTATATGCCTTAGTGCGGCTCTTGAAGGTTTAATAATCAACTTGTGTGGCTCTTAAATTCCATAAGTTTGGCCACCCCTGCTCTAGGCTTTGCCTTCAAATGAGCTGATTGGAAGTTTTGCAATAGCCTGTTTTTTGCAAACTAGATCGCTCTTACACATTAGTCCATTTGTCTACTGAAAACCCCATTTTGTACCTATCTTTACTTAGGGCAGATCTATAATGTGTAAATTATATGAACAAGTTTTCTTTTCTAAGCACAGAATCCACATACATACCACAACCATTCTCACTCTGTCCAATTCATCCCAGTTTTTATGGCTCTTCTCACTTGACACTCTGTGATGTGCATCCACTTGCTCTCCTTCATTAAAGTTTTTTCTGCAGCCGCTACCCAGCATTCTAAATTATTCATTTTGACTATCATCTGCTTCAATTTAGATTCAATTCTCAATGCAACTTGAAAAGAAGAACAGAGTGAAGATATTCTCCTAATTCTACATAAATTCAATGTGCAACGCCCCAGGAATACATAGCACTATAATGCAAAATGTCTGTATGTATTTTAAAACAAAGAACATAAGAAAAAAAGCTGTTTCATAATAATCCATTATCATCTGTCCTGATGCCTTACATGGCATAGCAATCATCTCTCTACATATGAGCTAATCATACAGAAAATTATGATCTAAATCTACAGCTGTCAGGGGCAACTCCATGCATTACCGAAGCTAGGTACCATGACTTCAAACAGAGCAGCTACAAAAGCAGGTGAAATCTTAAACACTGATCTCCATTTCATACAGATTACCTTATCTACAGAGGAAAAGACAAACCATGATATAGATGCAAAATAATTCACTGTTTCTCAATGGAATATTTTTCAAAGCTGCTCCTAATATAGTGTTTCCTTTTATTCCTCAGAAAAGGCAAGAAAAGTACTATGGAACAAAAGGAGAGATGAATGGTTAGATTTTGTTTTCAGAGAGTAGAGAACTTTTCTTTATTTTAAGGGGAAAAAAAAACTGTCACCATTCAATCATGTAGGGAAATAATTGCTTAGTCCAAAAGGAAAATGTGTTATTGATTTCTGTGAAGCTTGGCTGACTTTACACTCAGAACTACTTAACTGGTTATTGAACAGAAGTAGCACGGAAGGCGAAGCCAGCTGTTCCAACTTCCAACCCATCATTCAGAGGAGTCACTACATATGGCAAACTCTATCTTTAAAAATACATAATAGAGATCACTGAGAAGTAGAATTAAGAAATAATTAAAAATGACATGGCTGGCATTGACTTTCCAGTCCTGGATGTTAGAAAGCACAGTTACTTGGTGGATCAGCTACCAGTAACAACCAATTAACCAAAAGAATGACACAGCCAAGGCCATGCTACAAGCAAGTTGGCATTTTTAAAAAAATGGCAGTATTTTATTATCTCATGTCAGTGAGCTCTGGAGACATGTTAAAGATTAATAGGAACAGAAAAATCACATGATTGAAAAAATTTACTGCCGTTAAAGACCATATTTTTTATTTGCCTTCACTTAATTTCCAGATACCTTGTGTTTAAAGATGTATTCCTTTAGTCCTGTTGATTTCTCAAATGTGCATTACGTTTCCAAGGGAAACCATTTTCAGCAAATTTTAACAAGAACATTTCCACAGCCCACCAACATGCAATTCAGCTTCTCAGATGCACTACAGCAAACTTGGGAGTAACAGAAACCTGTTGTTTCATTAGAAGGCAGAACTGAGAGGCATGAAAAAAAGGAGCTGATGATCAAATTCTGCTACCCTGACACACATTATATGGGAATTTTGCCCCCACATCCCACAGTCGCATTCACTTCACTGAGATTGCTTTGTGGAGTGAAGTAACCAATTCCAGATATTAGAATCCATCCTTCAGCACACACAACTGCACTGAAACAATTCATTCTGTAACCAACATTGCAATAAAAGAACAGCTACATGTTTTGTAACTTAATTTCTGCATGATTCAATGAATAAAACACAGCAGGGTTCACTAATCCATTTCCTAACCCCAAAAGACTGATTGTTAAAACATATATTTTTTAAATGCTTTCCACCACTTAATACTGTCAGCCCTTCCTACTCCCCTTCCTTCTTTAACATAATACTCTTGATGATGCAGTCGAGGGCATTCATGGTGATACAGTTTGCTGGCTGATGCATATTTAAGACAGACCTCTGGGAGCAGATTTTCAGCACAGGGATTTAGCTACGCAATTGCAATTAATGGTAATGACAGCTGAGCAGCTGAATCCCTGTGCTCAACTCTGAACATTTACCCCACAATGTTAGTTTAAGCTAGCGGTTTCCACTTTATGTTGTTTACTTGTTTTTATTCAAACCAACAACTTTCATAGCTGTAACAAGGTAAACATCAAGACCCATCTTATAAGCACTTACAAGGAACCGTTAACTTTTTATACATGCGAATCTGTTCTTAGGATCAAGTCCATATTTTGGAGTTTGTTTATTTAAATAAGTTAAATTTCTCTGTGAAGGAGTAATATCTATGATATCCACAATGGCTTCCTGTGCTTTTCCAAATTAATGGGCCATCGTGATCTTAAAAATTACACTTCTGTCTAAAAATATTTTACTTGCTGTACTATTTTTTTCAAGTGGCCCCATGATAACTGTAAACGAAGATGATTGATAACTTCATTTTTCATGAGCTTTTTCAGTCTGCTCTTGGATGTTTCTGTGGTTCATTATCTATAGCCAGTTTCACTGTTTCCTCCTGTATAGTCAGAAGATCAGTTTCCCTTCTTTGGGTCTTTCATACAGAAACAGGGGGGGAAAAGCCTAATTGTAAGGCATTAAAAGCTAGCAGGAGCACCCACGGATAGGAATAAGACCTGCTATTACTTTAAACTTTTTTCCAAAGTTCGCTCATTTCAAATGAGCAGTATCTCTTTAAGGGTCCAGTTTTGTTCCCTCTGAAATCAGAGTCAAACCATGGACTCACTGTGGTCAGAACTGGGCTCCAAGAGCCTGATCTTTTGTGGGGCTGAATGTCTTCGACTCCCCTTGACATCAGTGGCAGAGGGTGTTCAGAATCTTGCAGGATGAGACCTTAGATGACTAAAAAAATATGGTAGCCTAGTAATTTTCCAAAGGTTCCATTCTCCAGGACTCTTCTAGATGTAAGAATTTTTCATGCCCCTGATTCCTGCCCAACTCCACTTGGTTCATCTCTGCATGGAACCCGTAAGGTTTATTCTGTGGACAACTACTAGGGAGGGCTTTTGTGGTTACAGGAGCCACATCCTTCCTACACTGCTAATCATTTAGCACAATTCAGTACATTTGTATACTGAAACTGGGTTACAGAGTACGAGGCTATAAAACACTTATCAAAGGAGAACACTTCAACTAATGTTAATACCATGCCATGGTTTGCACTTCTACAGCACTTGCCATCTAGGCTCTCAAAGCACTATGCAAATATTAAGTCTTGTACCACCTCCTACAGATCCAGAAGTATTATGTCCATTTTGAATAAAGACCCAGAAGTTGAGTGTCAAGTTGGAAGTAAAAGCCTGAACTCTTGATCTCCAGGTCCGAGATTTAGATTATTTTCTTTTCCAACTCCATAGGTCAAAAGAACTTTCAGAGTTGGTTGGACATTTGAAGTGCAGCATTCACAGCCACAGCCTAATGATGGTGGTTTCAGTGTTACTGGTCTCATAATTAACTACTGGTGGTTAATAAAAGGCACTTCACTGGGAATGGTGGGGACAGCAACATCCTCCTTACAAGTGAGTCTGGCAAACTCTGGGGAATTGCCTGATATACCTGATGTGCATTGGTGGGTTTTTTTTTTTCTTTCACTTCATCATAGTGCATGAAATATTGATGCAAACCAGAATATATTGTTTGTTCCCTGGGACTCCAGCACATGGATAGCTTGTATTTTTATCACAAGACAGGAATAGAAACAACACATGGGACTTAATGGAACTCACTAATGCTTGCCAACCAAAGCTTTCATTGCTTCCTTGATTACTGCTGTCTTTTTTCATTTGAAGCCCATTTTAAATCTGTTTTTAACTCTTACATCTCCACCCCCAAGTACGTTTACTGGTTCATGTGATTAATGGCATCTTACCAGTAAAGAGTAATGATCTACCAAAAAAAAAAAAAAAAACAAAAAAACAAAAAAAATCAAAGCAGATGTCAGTGCCTTCATGAACCAAGCATATACATAGCATGTGTACATCTTACCGTGATTTCTCCCAGGGGCACATTTTCCAATTAAAGAAACTTAGTTCTCTTGCTGTACTGCTAACTTTCCTACATTAATGATATTTGACACTCAGAATGCTTCTCACAGCACTTTACAAATGTGTGTATGTATCAATGCCCCCCCAGTTTAGAGGAAGAAATGGGCACAGAAAAGAACCTGCAAACACTGAATTACTGCCTGACCTATGAGTAGAAATCAGGAGTAAATCCTAGCCCCACTGAAGACAAGGGAAGTTTTGTCATTGATTTCAAAGGATCCAGGATTTCACCCTATGTATGCTGGTTCCAAGTCTGCTGTTTCCCCAGTTTCCTTGACTATGATCATATAGTATTCACAAGAGAATCCTCATACCAGATTAAGCCATTGCACCAAATTTAGTTCTAATATTTTATCATCATTTAATTGTTATCAGGGTAAACAAACAGTTCCAGCTGAATACACAGTAGTTGGATTCTATCTTTCCCCCTGCACCATAATTGTAAGTAATGTCTTGGTATACACATCAACGCAACAGAGAACATCATTTAAGAACTGCTGTGTGACAGTAATAATCCTGGAGTACCTATACACAAAGACTTGACAGACAAACCTATTTCAGAACTGATTCCATTATTTACATCAGATTCTATACCATCTGGTTTAATTCTGTTTTTAATGCATTATTCCAGCACTACATTTTAATGATTAAACTGTTATTTAGTTAATTCAGCAAATGCTTTTTTAATATCTGTGTATTTGGCTGCCTTTTCCACGCCATCATTTATCACATTGCAACTACAAGGAATTGGCCATTCACTGCACAGGTTTTCCCAAAGTGGGAGCTCTATGCTCAGAGAAATCTTCTAGTGTCACCTATTGATAAATATCCTTCTATTCCAATATCTTTTGGCATTGGCTTTCTTAGGATCTGAAATGACTTTTGGACAAAATTGGGAGGTTTTGTGAATATGGAAGAGGACTAGAATATCATATAAGTCCAGATGGCCTTGTTAACTGGAGTAATAGAAACAGGATGAAATTTAATAGTGCAAAGTGCAAGATCATGTACTTAGGAACTCATAAAAATGTGTGTTATAATATGGAGAAAATATCAATTGGAAGTGACAGAAGAGGAGGAGGACCTGAAAGTATTGGCTGATCACTGGGTAACCATGAGCGGCCAATTCATGAAGCTTGAAAAAGTCTAAAGCAAACCTCGGGATGCATCTGGGGTGGTACTTCCAGTAGACATAGGCAGTTGTTAGTACTGATATACAAGGAACTGGTGAGAACTCATCTGAAATGCTATGTGCAATTCTGGGCTCCCCTGTTTAAGAAAAATGCATTTAAACTGGAACAGGTGCAGGGAACGGCTATGAAGAGGGGACTCAAAGAGCTTGGCTTGTTTAGCCTAACCAAAAGAAGACTGAAAGGAGCTATGACTGCTCTTTACAAATATATCAGAGGGATAAATACCAGTGAGGGAGAAGAGTTCCAGTTAAGTACCAATGTGTACACAAGAACAAATGGATATAAACTGGCCATCAGCAAGTTTAGACTTGAAATTAGGCAAAAGTTTCTAACCGTCAGAGGTGCAACGTCCTGGAACGGCCTTCAAGAGGTGTGGAGGGGCAAAAATCCTAACTGGCTTCAAGGCTGAGCTTGGTAAGTTTATGGAAGGGATGGCTTGATGAGATGGCCTACAAGAACATGTTGTTGATCTGAGACTACAAGCAGCAAGTATCTCCAGTGGCTGGTGATGGAACTCTAGACAGAGAGGGCTCCGAGTTACTATAGAGAATTCCTTCTTAGGTGTCTGGCTGATGTAGTCTTGCCTACACACTCAGGGTTTAACTGACTGCCGTATATCAGGTTGGGAAGGAATTTTCCCATGAGTCAAATTGGCAGAGACCTTTCAAGTTTTTTTTCCTTCCTGTGCAGCATTGGGCATGGATCACTTGGAGGTTTAAACTAGCATAAATGGTGGATTCTCTGTCATTTGAAGTCTTTAAACCATGATTTAAGGAGATCTGTAACTTCGCCAAAGGATAGAGGTCAATTACAGGAGTCAGTGAGTGAAGTTCTATGGCCTGCAATGTGCAGGGGGTCAGACTAGATGATCACAGTCATCCTTTCTGACCTTAAAGTCTATGAATCTATGACTATTTGAGGGAGGAAGTGACAAAGGAGAGATGAAAAAGAATTAGAGTTCTTTAGTACCTTGACTATCATTCTTATTTTTCTCCTTCTCACTTTTCACCTTCTCAGACATCTTTTGAGCCAAGAAAGACTAGACAGAGTGTCTCCTCCATTCCTCATCACCAGGGACTGAGTTTGCAGCCTCCTTAGTAATCCCAGCTCCTTGAAACTAAGATGCAATTGGACAGAAATGAATTAGAAAGCTGGTCCTAGCCTAGTGTCTCTGCATGCTCACTGCCATTATTCTACAATTTCATCTCTACTGCTGTCTGGAATCTACAGTACCCCATATAACATGTGTCCCATTGTAGCTTGGACTGGTGCCTTTTGTGATTGCTTTATGTGGCTATTTGATAGTTGTACTCAGACCTGCTCACCTGTGCATAAAGTGCCTACCTTGCTGTCTACCTGGCTGTTATCTTAAATGTATCCGCATAAAGTCCACCATTCCTCCACTAAGCTGCAGCAGACTACCCCTCATGAAAAGCAGTGCCCTAGTTGTCTAGGCCCTCAGTTCCTTACTGAGTTATTCGATCTCTGGGAAAATGTATTACGATGGTCCAATGTTGCCAGGTCAGGATCCCTTCTTGTCTGTTTTGCCTTGGTTTGTCCGTACCCAGGGTAGATGTCTTATAATCCAGTTCTCATTTGGCTCTGAAATGTTTGAATTCTGTTGCCATATACCATGGCCCATTGTTTGAGCTTGAACATCAGGTACACCTTATCTTACAAAAAGCACTTTCACCTTGTAGATCACTGTTCTTGCCCTACTGTCCTCCAAACAGTCTAGCTCACAGAAACTGGAGAGTACTCTGCTGTGATGACGTAGCTCCTGTCACGAAAAGTGAATAGAGCTGGGTTTGAATTTCATGAGGCTGTAAAGTCTCCTGCTGTTGCAGGTCACTGTAATTTTTACATACCTTCTACAGTTCCATATGCACTCTCAGCTGGGCACAGGCCAACAGATAAACTCCCTGGTTTGTCTCAGGAAAGTCTCTATTCTCTGGTGTAGAGTGTATCCATATCATCATATCAGCTCTTAAATCTGTGAGATTATGTCTTCTGCTCTTTAAACAAAATCCTGTTTTGCACACCTGGGTCCACCCTTCAACTGGCAGTAGGGGGTAACCTTTTACTGTACATGCGTCTTGTGATCTGGCCAGCTCTGGAATATGAATTGTTTTAATGCATCATCGGGTGCACACAGCAGTGGTTTCTTCATGAGGTTTTCCCATGGTCTGTGATCAGACTGCTCGTCCACCTGGTGCCCAAAAGTGAATGGGTACAACTGTGACATCACAATGAGTGCAATCAGGAGCTTCTTTTGTATCTGACAAGTTCCAAATAGTTAGCCATGTTAGTCTAGTATCAGTGTCTCTTTCTCTCTCTTTCTGTATCTAGCAGGGCTCTCCTAGCAAATGTTCTGGGCAGCTGGCTTTGCATCAGTGCTGCCCTGAGCCTAGAGCCCTGCAAATCTGCGGATATCAGCATTATAACTGCATCCGCGGATACAACACGGATATCTGCGGACCTTTTCTTGCGGATGCAGTTAGGATACAGATCCATGTATTTGTATCCGTGCAGGGCTCTGAGTCCTCCTTTTGCAGGATCACATCTGTAGCACTTGTTTCTTCACAGAACCTGTGTCTTGCTTATGATTTTCTTTACTCTTAACTACCTGCTCTTGATTTCTGACCATTCCCACATTGCATCATGGTGTATATGAGCTCTCCCAAGGTTCCATAGGCCTCTGATAAATGTAGCCAGAATCTGGAAAGATAGCCAGCAATCCTTATAAATTGCTTCACTCCTTTCACATGATCTGGCCATTTCCTTGCTGGCTCTCAATTTCTTGGCATCTGGCCAGAGTTTCCTGGTTGTTTTCACTTCAGTCTGTCATATTCCATTCCTGGTGCCTGTTTAGGAGTTTCCATAGCTTGGTACCAGGGTCCTGCATTTCCTCTTCCTTGTCATCTCTTTTCTCTTATAACATTATCGACAATCCTTATATCAGAGAACCCCTCTAGGTCCTGGTTCAGTTGACACTGGAACACCTCTGAGGCAGGGCTTACACCCCTGGCATTCATATGCAGCGCTACCTGCCTAACAGTGTGGCAAAGGCTGGCAGATAGCTGGATGACTGATGTAGCTCAGGGTGCCAGAAACCACACTTGACACCTCAAACAGTGAACACATTTGCCCTGCATAAATCAGGCAGCACATCCTGACTCACTGCTCAAGGGTAATGATTTCTTTTCAATGCTCTGTCAAGTAGCTTTTGATCAATGCAGTTCCTCAGTTTACCTGAAAGTTTCCTCACCATCATAAGGCTGCTGATCCACTCTGTGCCAGTGTAATGATATGTCGTCTTCTCAGCCCTGCTGGCTTCTTCTTCAATGGCTCCATCGGGCTATTGAACCCTGCATTTCATTAGTCTCACAGGCTGTACACTGGGAGGGGTCTCTTTCCAATTCAGTTTACCTTCTTGAAACATGTCCTCACATTCTGTTACAATGCTAGGAGATCCACTGGTGATTGTTTTCCCTTTGCTGAGATGATTTTGGTATTGTACTGCAGTTGAACCTAGGGCTTGGGTTTATTCTCTTTTTGATGCTTAATGAAGGCCTGAAAGGGTGTGTGTGTGTGTGTGTGTGTAAAAACAGGATTTCTTCCACTGTCCTTTTCTGGGTTTTATGCGGTAATTTTGGAAAGTGTATAGGAGCAGTGGAAAGGAGCAAAAAACAAGGCACAAGCTCAATGTTCTTTCCTTGCAGGTCACTGTTCAGTTAAAAATAATGATACTGCTTACTAATTATTCCAACTGTGTCCATTATTACTATGTCTTGGTAAAAGGTACCAGCAATTACAGCAATCAAGATTATGAAATACACAAGAGCAATGGCAAGTATTTGAGATGCATTAATCGTAGCATTTACTGCATTATTTTTTTCATTTCTTTCCAAAGGGAATAAGGAAATGCTAAGTCAATAGTTACTAATGCTGCCTGTGTTTATAACTTTGCTGAAATCTGGAATGACATAAATTGGATTTAAAAATACAGTTCACTTAATAAATTATTAACAGGGGAAGTTCAATAGTAAATTTTGATGAGAAAAATGTATCTTCTAAGTTCAGTAAGTGAAAAATACAGGCCAAGATTTTCTGAAGTGACTAGTGATTTTGGAAACTCAAACTAACATGCCTTGAAAGGACCCGATTTCCAGAAACACACTATCGGAATGACCAACTCCTTTTAAGGTTTCAGGCTGAGCACCCAAAAACGGAAGTACCTAAAATTCAAATCCAGCTGTATGCTGCATCAATGAAGAAAACAAAACCCAACTAAACCATTATAAAGCCATCACATCATAGAACTTCCTTAACAGAAAATTAAGTATAGTAATCTTAACAAATATAACATGCTCAGAGACTTAGGGTGAAATCTTGGCTCCTTAAGTCAAGGGAAAAGCTCTCATTGAATTTATTGGTGCAAGGATTTCACTGTGAATCTTTTTATTAAATTGCATGTTACCCTAAACTTTCCAGGATTAAATATACTGTAAGGTGACTTCCAGGAGACAAAGCTGAATGTTAAATCTACTGAGGCATATAACCAATCACAACTAGCCTGGAATGCATAACTTCCCATCAAAATTTATTTCCAAGTTTGAAAATCCTTCTTGCTCTGCGTGATTTAAATTTGTCTTCTGCATGTGTTTTTTCCCTTGGGAAAAAAACAATACTTTTATCTCCATAAAAATCAAAGCATATTCATACAGTTGCCATTTGACAAACTATAATAAAGTCAGCTTCTTTTGAAGGCAGGTGCCTGTAACTGTGATTGATGTGTAGGTTGTACTGTGTATTTTATAATGCAATTGATTGAAACTGCTCATTGTCTTTTCTCCCAGTTTGGCTACAGAACTTTTTACAATACTAGAGCTGGTAGTTTACTGTAAGAAGGAAGATAATTGACCAGATCCCATTCACTCAAGGCTCCTCACTTTTCACATAGGAGGAAAGCTTGGCTGCATTGGCAGCATGCTTCCCACACTCATGCCTCCAGACCATTGCCCACATGCATCTATTCTTGGACTCTCCCACATACAAAGTTATGTTCTGAGTATCGTAAAGCAGAATTAAGATCTCTTTTCCCACTGACAAGCTGAAGATTCATGTTAGTGGCTCCTGTAAATGCCAATAGAATATGAACGTGTAAATGCTCACTTTGCACTTCTTTAAACTATTCACAATTCTACTAATTTAAAATTAGAGTTCTCTTTAATAATGTATGAGGTTATTGTCATATTTATGTATCTATGCTCAGAGGTTGGAAAGACAGATTTTATTAAATGGGAAGAAAAATATAGCAGCAAAATTTCATTTATAAACATAATCAAAAAAGTAAAAATGATTTTCTATAAATAAGCATTAAATTGTTCTGTCACTATTTATACCATAATCATTTAACATAATTATCTTTTCGTTGTATTATTGTTTCTTACAGAGTTGTACAAAATGATTAGTATGTTGAACAGTAAGATTAGAACATATTTGGAGCCGTATTTTGGGTCAGTTCCACAGATGTAAATCCAAAACTTCAGAGAGGCTAGACTAGATAATTAATAGATTAAATAAATTTATAAAGAGCCACTGTGATCATCAAGTCTGATCTCCTGTATAACATAGACCAAAAAAATGTCCCTGAATTAATTTGTGCTTGAACTAAAGCATCTCTCTAAGAAAAACGTCCACTTGTGATTTAAAGGATGCTTGTTACAGAGAATCCACAACAATTCTTTAGAAGGTATTCCAAAGGTTCCTCATCCTCACTTTTATTTGTGTTACCAAGAATAGAATGTGGCCTGTTGACTTTATTTTTTTTATCCTTACTACAGATATTATGGAGATTAAAAGACTATTAGTGAACCTTACATGCACATACTGAAAGATGCAAGATGAGTGGAATATTTCATGTCTTTGAGCCACCTGCCCACCAGAAGATGGTTCCATTCGTCTGATCAAAAGGCTTTTAAGTAAAGTCCTATTCTTCTCAAGAGATAAATCTGATTTTCTAATTTGGGTCAGAAGGTACTATTTTAGATTTAGGGCTCTATGTATTATTGTAGGGGTGGGAGAGAAGAATTTCTATCTAATAAAGAAATGCAAATACATCACAACCAATGGGAGAATTTGAATACTTACATGGGAGTAGTGGGTAGTCTGCACAGAAGTAACCAAGTGTCTGAACGTTGCAATGGATAGAGCAGCAGTAGACATCATGGACATTTTTGCCAGATGTCCTGATTTCATAATGACAGTCCTGATACTTGAGACTTTGTCTTACATAGGTGCCTTGCAAACAGGGGACAGCAAACAGGGGTGTTTGCGAGGAAAGGAGTTGGTGCCAGGTGCGTCATAGGTAAGTGATTGGACTGTGTCTTTTTCCCTACAGGTGATTTGCTGACTGTGTGTTTGTGCCTTTTTCCCTCCAGGTGATTTGCTTCTGTCTTTTTCCCTACAGGTGATTGCTATTAGTTGTGGGACTGTGCTTGTGTGATTGGGTGGGGGCTGATTGCACCATTGTTCCCTGATCCCCTTTAATCACCAGCCTCTAGCAGCCTTGTGATTGGCCTGCCCCCTGTGTGACTAGCAAGGGGCAAGGGCTGACCTAGGCAGAGAAGGCCTTTAAAAGCCACTGCTAGAGTGACCAGAGGGAGCTTGTGAACAGGGGACAGCAAACAGGGGAGTTTGGGAGGGAAGTTGAGGAGGAGTTTGGGGAGGCCAAGATGGTGAAGAGGAGCCGCACTGCTGGTGCCAGTGCCCCTGCTGTTTCCTTTGCCCCTGTTTGTAACCAGACAGACAGACTGACAATGGATATCTCCACCCAGATCCTGGTGTGGATTTGCAAGGACTGTGGCCTTCGTTTTCCTGCCACTGATGATCAGGCTAGGGAGATGAGCCTATGTGATAGGTGCCTTCTGGTGGCATCTCTCCGGAAGCAGGTAGGAGAGTTACAGGAGGAGGTGTCATGACTCAGGGGTATCTATGCCCTGGAAAAGTTCCTTGACAGTGTCCACGATGAGACCTGCAAGGAGGAGGTCCCTATCCCAATGCCAAGGGCTACTGCCACAGCTCTGGAAACGGATGGGATGCCTATGGCAGAGGGAGGACACTGGCAGCTGGTCACCTCTGGCAGCAGACAGTGCTCCACATCTGCTCACATCTCACCATCCATTGTGGTGAGGAACCATTATGCGGTGCTGGACACAATGAAGGAGGTAGAGGAGAGACCATCCACCCCAGAGGCTGGGGAGATCACAGCCACCTCACCTAAGAGGAAACGTAGGGTTGTGGTGATTGGGGACTCCCTCCTGAGAGGAACGGAGGCACCCATCTGTCACCCTGACAAGGCCTCTAGAGGGGTATGCTGCCTGCCAGGTGCCCGTATCAGAGACATTACGGAGGGACTGTCAAAAATCATCCACCCCTCAGACTACTACCCCATGCTTCTTATCCATGTGGGTACCAATGATACTGCGAGAGGTGATCCTCAGCAGATCCAAGGTGACTTCAGGGCTCTGGGAGCGAGGGTGAAGGAGTTTGGAGCACAGGTGGTGTTCTCCTCAATCCTTCCAGTCAAAGCTAGAGGCCTGAGGAGAGACAGATGCATCCTAGAGGTGAATGCCTGGCTGCGAAGATGGTGTGGTCAGGAGGGATTCGGCTTCCTTGACCATGGAGTTCTGTTTCAGGACAGAGGATTGATAGGCGGAGATGGCCTTCACCTGTCCAGGAAGGGGAAGAGTGTATTTGGGCACAGACTGGCTGACCTAGTGAGGAGGGCTTTAAACTAGGTTCAACGGGGGAAGGGATGGAACTTGGGGGGTGTTGGGACTGTAGTACCAGGAATAAAAGAGAAGGTAGTTGGAACATGGGGGGGGCAATCAAATAATTGTCTTAAATGTTCCACTGAAGCGCCAACACATGAGGAGAGTGGGGGAGGACTCCTCCCAGAAAAAATGCAAGAAGGTATATGTAATAGAATTGAAAACCAAACTGACAAAGTAGGGCAAGTGACCAGGTATCTTAGGTGCCTATACACTAATGCGAGGAGCCTGGGAAATAAATAGGAAGAATTGGAAGTACTAGTGCAGACAAGGAACTATGATATCATAGGAATAACGGAGACGTGGTGGGATAGTCTGCATGACTGGAGCTCTGCCATGGATGGGTATAAACTGTTCAGGAAAGACAGGCAGGGAAGAAGAGGGAGAGGAGTAGCACTATATGTAAAAGAGCTCTATGACTGCTCAAAGCTCCATTATGGAAGTGGAAGCATGCCTGTAGAAAGTCTGTGGGTTACATTGAGAGGGGAAAGCAACAAGGGGGATGTTGTGGTGGGTGTCTGCTATAGACCACCAGACCAGAAGCAGGAGGTGGATGAAGTGTTCTATGGACAACTAGCGGAAGCTTGTAGATCACAGGCCCTGGTGCTCATGGGGGACTTTAATTACCCTGACATCTGCTGGGAGGCCAATACAGCAGTGCATGGGCAATCCAGGAAGTTTTTAGAGAGTATTGGGGACAACTTTCTAGTACAAATGCTGGAGGAACCAACTAGGGGCCTTGCACCTCTCGACCTGCTGCTCACAAACAGGGAAGAACTGATCAGGGACGTAGAGGTAAATGGCAAGCTAGGCAGTAGTGACCATGACATGGTTGAGTTCAGGATGCTCATTAAAGGAAGGAAGGAAAGAAGCAAAACAAAAACCCTGGACTTCAAAAGAGCAGATTTTGGCTCCCTCAGTGAACTGATGGGCAGGATCCCTTGGGAAGCTAATCTGAAGGGGAAAGGAGTCCAAGAAAGCTGGTTATATTTTAAAGAAACCCTGCTAAGGGCACAGGAAGTTGCCATTCCAATTAGGAGAAAGAATAAACATGTCAAACAGTCAGAATGGCTTAGCAGAGAACTCTGCTCTGAGCTTAAACATAAAAAGGAAGCTTACAGGAAGTGGAAGCTTGGTCAGATGACCAAGGAGGCATATAAAGCTATTGCTAGGGACTGCAGGAATAAAATCAGAAAGGCCAAAGGACAAATGGAGCTGCGGCTAGCAAGGGATGTAAAGGATAACAAGAAGGGGTTCTACAAGTATGTTAATACCAAGAAGAGGATCAGGGATGGTGTAGGTCCCTTGCTGAATGGGGCAGGCATCCTCGTGACAGAGGATAAAGAAAAAGCTGAAGTGCTCAATGCTTTTTTTGCTTCAGTTTTCACAGGCAGGGTCAGCTCCCAGCCCACTACCAGGGGTATGGCAGATTGGAGAGAAGAAGAGAGGCCCTTGGTGATGGAAGGTCAGGTTAGGGACTACTTAAAGAAGCTGGATGTGTACAAGTCCATGGGGCTGGACGAACTGCATCCAAGGGTGCTGAGGAAATTGGCTGATGAGATAGCAGCACCGCTGGCTGTTATCTTTCAAAACTCATGGAGAACAGGGGAGGTGCCAGAGAATTGGAAAAAAGCAAATGTAGTACCTATTTTCAAGAAAGGGAAGAAGGAGGATCCGGGGAATTATAGACCAGTCAGCCTTACCTCAATCCCTGGCAAAATTATGGAGCAGATTCTTAAAGAATCCATCCTCAAACACTTAGAAGAAAATAAAGTGATCAGGAACCGTCAGCATGGATTTACCAAGGGTAAATCATGTCTGACCAATCTCATTTCCTTCTATGCGCAGATGACTGGTTTTCTGGATGCAGGAAGAACCGTTGATGTGATATACCTTGATTTTAGCAAGGCTTTTGATACAGTTTCCCACAGCATTCTCATTGGCAAATTAAGGAAGTATGGGTTGGATAGGTGGACTATGAGGTGGATAGAAAACTGGCTAGATCAATGGTTTCAGCGTGTAGGAATCAGTGGTTCCATGTCTAGCTGGCAACCGGTCACGAGTGGTGTGCCCCAAGGGTCGGTCCTGGGGCCGGTTCTGTTCAACATTTTCATCAAATGATCTGGATGATGGAATAGACTGCATTCTCAGTAAGTTTGCGGATGACACCAAGCTGGGGGGAACAATAGACAAGTTGGAGGGCAAGGACAGGATTCAGGGAGACCTAGATAAATTGGAACAGTGGGCCAATAAAAATCTTATGAAGTTCAATAAGGACACGTGTAAAATCCTGCATGTGGGACGGAAAAACCCCATGCACTGCTACAGGCTGGGAAACATTCAGCTAAGTAGCAGCAGTGTAGAAAAGGACCTGGGGGTCATGGTGGATGGGAAGCTAGATATGAGTCAGCAGTGTGCTCTTGCTGCCAAAAAGGCCAATGGCATACTGGGCTGCATCAAAAGAAGTGTTACCAGCAGATCAAGGGATGTGATCATTCCCCTATATTCTGCACTGGTGAGGCCACATCTAGAATACTGTGTTCAGTTTTGGGCTCCCCACTACAAAAAGGACAGGGACATGCTAGAGAGAGTTCAGAGGAGGGCAACCAAAATGATTAAAGGGTTGGAGCACAAGCCCTATGAGGAAAGACTGAAAGCATTAGGCTTATTTAGTCTGCAGAAGAGAAGATTGAGGGGGGATTTGATAGCAACCTTCAACTATTTGAAGGGATGCTCTAAGGAAGATGGAGCTCGACTGTTCTCAGTGGTAACAGAGGACAGAACAAGGAGCAATGGTCTCAAGTTGCAGTTAGGGAGGTCGAGGCTGGATATTAGAAAAAAATTTTTTACTAGGTGAGTGGTGAAGCATTGGAATGAGCTGCCAAGGGAGGTGGTGGAGTCTCCATCTTTGGAGGTGTTTAAGGCCCGGCTGGACAAAACCCTGACTGGGATGGTTTAGTGGGAGTGGTCCTGCCTCTGGCAGGGGGTTGGACTAGATGACCTATGAGGTCCCTTCCAACCCGAGGATTCTATTATCCTCTACTCCCTGTCTGATTTTTCACATTTGCGATCTGGTTACCCTATTACCAAGAAGCTTAAAAGGAGAAAGAGAAGAGGGTAAGCTTGGAAAAACAGTATTATCTAGTAAAGGTCCTATAAAGGACACCTGAGAATGCAGACTGTTTTGTCTCACAAAAGATAAAACCGTTCAGAGGGGTTATACTGATCTTCCAGTATGATTATAGACAACTACAAATCCTATAGCTGTATTCACTACTTTATGCTGTGCTATAGCATCACAACAATCACAGGAAAAAACAGCTCAACCACAAATCACAAAAGCAAGCCTGGAGGAAAGAAATCAATAGGATTCTTTCATATGCTGTTGTTTCCCAGACAAGCAGACTTCCAAGCATCCATACTTAACCAAGGTAACAGAAATGATTACCTTTTCCCCATCCCCACTTGCATATTGCAGAAATGTCCCTCAGTCAGTTTGCTAGAATCTATTGTGAGCTACAAGCACAGAGTCAGTGCTGATTAGCAGTGTGTCTTAATGAGTGGAATACTTGACCCACACTTCCTGCCAGAGTACAAATGTATCATCTCTGTGACACATGTAAAAAATCTCTACAGCTCCAAGGAACAAAAATCCTGCAGCTAGTCAAGAACCTGAGACTTCCAGAGTATTTTATGCTGGACCAATTCCCCATTGATATCTAAAACTACCTTATCATTGCCTTTTTCAAATGTTCTTGTTTTGAGCAGTGCATTGTTTAATTTTTGCAGTCTGGAGAAGAGAAACTAAAAAAGCGTATTATTAAAAATCATGACTGGTGGCAGATGGCTGTTGCTCTTTACAAACAGTTGTAAAGTCATCTTAGCAGCCATCAGGACTAGAAATTTTAGTGCATCTTTCTAGTGAAAGCAGAAACTGCAGACATTCATTCACGTGAGCATTCTACTCACTTTGGTGAGTGCCGTTTCCAAGCCTAAAACAAAGATGTAGCTGAAGTCACGGTTATATGTAACCCTGAAGAATAAAGCTTCTTTACTTCAGATTGTCAGGTCCATACTCCATGTTCACTTGCTTTAGATACTAACCATAGCTTTTAGCTCAAGGGTGCCCAAAGTTTTCGGACATGGGTGCTGCATAGCCTGATTGCTGCAGGCCTGCGGGCTGCAAAATTCCAAAACTGTTCTTTTTGCACTATACATGACATACAGTTATGAATTTTCAGTATGTAACATTATATATATTATAGTACTCATTCAATACAATTTTTTGCTGGCAAATTAAACACAGAGGCTTTCTGTCTTGCTCAATAACCCTTCCCTTACACCCCTGCTCTGCGCCTCCGCTTTCCCAGATTCCAACACATTCCCTAACCCATCCGCCCTGTGCTGCTGCTTTTCCCGAGTCCCAATGCCTTCGCTAATCGCCCTCCCTGCACCGCCGCTTTCTCTGAGTCCTGACCCTTCCCTCATGTCCCGGCCCTGCGCCACCATGTTCCCTGAGTCCCAACACCTTCCCTCATGCTGCAGCCCTGCGCTGCCACTTTCCCCGAGTCCTGGACCCTGTCCATTACACAGCCGCCCTGACCACTCCAGAGGTCATGCCATGTATTGGGGTTCCTGTCCTGAGCATCAGGGCAGGAGATTTCAGAACTCCCAAGCTGGGATGGTGCTGCTCCCTGCCCCAGCAACCAGATTTTTCTATTTCTGCACTTTGACTCGGTTAAAAATTTTTATTCAAGGGCCACAGAAAAGCCATTTACAGAATGCATTCGGCCCAAGGGCTACACTTTGGGCACCTCTGGTTTAGCTCAATAGAATACAGCAGCACAACAACAGAGTGGGCTTGAGGAAAAACACGAATGGGAACAAATTCATCCCTTGAATAACTTCAGTGAAATCATGCCAGGAATAAACGTGGCCAATTAGTCTCAGCATTAATAATCCAATGGAAAAGTGACTAATTATCAGACAGCATGACAGACATTTTTTGCCTCATTAGCAGCTTTCCAGGAAGTAACTGACTAATTTCATTCAGGAGATATTTCTTTTCCTTAGCTCAGCTGTCTGACAAGGAAGAGGTGAGTTGCAATGTATTATATTTCAGGCCTATTCCTAATGCTAATATAAAAAATGTATGCTGTCATTTAGAATTATAATCTGAACTGAGACCTTGCATACAGGCAGTTTAATGAGTTAGACTGATGGCATATCATGTAGTGCCCATGAAGAATGCTGTTAAAGAAAATACACATTTGTTAAATTTAGGCTTAATAAATTCAAAAAATGAAAAGCAGACATTTAAGATTGAAATTCACATGATTAAAACAAAAACTAGTTCACTCTTATATCTCAAAATAGCAGAACCAAATCAGTGACAAAGAAGAGAGCTTGCCCTTGAATATGAAAGGATAATGGCAATCAAAGTATAACACACAAATAAAAGTGTGGACTGATTGCTCAGGTACCCACAGCTGGTGGATTTCAATCTAACATGTATTTGGTAGAAAAGCTATCTACAGCAGGACCCTCTTTTTCCACTTAAAATTTGCCAAACTCTCTGTACCCTTGACTCAGTTCTTCTTTTTATAGCACACCATAAAAAACTTCTATTTTCCTTTTAGCTTCCAGCTGGCCTTCCTTGAAATGTTTTGGATAGGATAACATATTAAAGGTAAGATGTTTTTAAATTAAAATATGCATGGGATCTTGTTCTTGAATTATATTGTTGCTGTCACCACAAACACTAGATACAAATAGTTATATAAATAACTGAGGCATTGCCTTGGGTGCCCATGGCAACTGCAGGCAGAACATCTATATTTTATCCATGCTGCTACAGTTCAAGACAGGTAGCTGCTCCTCAGCAGATTTTAAATCTTATTCTGAGCAGAAGGAACTTGTTACCGGAATTGGAAGAAACAGTGTATTGGGTAGAAATATATTTAGACTAAAAGGACTTCTATGAAGTAACAAGGATTGCTATTCTATTCCTTACTCATAAAGTGGTCTTCCACTGGCGCGCACATACCACTCATCTGGAAGCCCTACTGAGCAGTTCTAATCACCTACTGAAAATTGAGGCTAGCTTTGGTGAAAACTGAATGAAACCCAAACAAACACTTAAAGCGGGTGCCTGGTAAAATAATCCAAAAGTGGTCCAAAACAAAATGTATCCATATGCCTTAATGTAACTATCAAGACCAGAGAGCTATGCTAACAAGGGATGGGATCCTCCAGATGGGGGAGAAGGGTGTGCCATAAGATGACTAATTTTCAAGTAAGAAACTACACTGATGTCCAGTATAAGCAGCCTCACCCCCTAGTCCATCAGTAGTACTAGAAATTATCAAATGGTAACAGATTAGAAATGAGTTGGTTAAAGAAATAAGGTAGCAGTGACCAATGGAGCCTGCAAAACCAGACCATGAAAGGCTACATCAGTTGACAAACAGATCTCTAGCTGGTCATGTATGGAAGACAGCACTAACCAAATGACTTCTCTGCAGATCACATCATAAACTGAAATTTTCCTGTGCCCAGAATGATGCCCCACAACCCATGCAGTGGACATGAGTCACCAGTGAAAGGAGATTTATTGGCTTTTCTCTATGTTTCTGAAACAGTCACCCATATCCAGCGAGCTATGCTTGTTTTCATGGCTCTAGTAAAGGACAAATAAGGCATCTAATTTCTGAATCAGGTCAGTTTGGCTCATGAAATACTTGCAAGTCCATCTGTCATCGAGAAAATCAAATTCGGCGGGGGGTTGTCATTTTAGTCTGTATATAACAAAAACAACAAAAGTTCGGTGGCACCTTAAAGACTAATAAATTTCTTCAGGCATAGGCTTTCATGGGTTGCAACCCACTTTGTCCAATACAGAACTTCCATTATTTTTGCTAGAAAATGAAGTTGTATCTCTGTGGAGTGTCTGTATTTCAATCAAAAGGATAAAGATGTTTTTTCCAGCAAATATGTAACCATCAGGAGGCACCGCTGCCTCAGGTAAAGATTCAGGGCACGGGTGTGGGTGCCGCCTCAGGCTCCTGCCAGGGCCAGCCCTGGCCCCAGATCCCCGGCCACAGATGGGGCCAGGAGAGACAGACAGCACCGTGGGCAGCCTGGCTCAGGATCTCCAGTCAGGGACGGGAGAGGCAGGCACCGCTGTGGGTGGCTGGGCCCCAGATCTCTGGCCAGGGACAGGAATGGAAGAGGCAGGGGCTGCCCCGGACATTTAAGGCACTGGCGCTGGGACTTGGGGCATGTGCCCTGTGTACCAGGCGCCAGCGACGACCCTGGTAACAAAACTGAACTTTGCCATAGGTTTGGTTGCAGTCCCTAAAACTTTGTCCATCATCATAAACTGGAAAATTGGATCCTTCATAATTATCGCATTCAATTAGTCTCACTTTTCATACCAAGATGACTTATCTGGCATGCAACTGGGGTTGTAACAGAAAACAGACCACTGACATTTTCACAGATAGAAAGGCATGTTGTAAAAAAAAAAAAAAAAAAAATCCAGAATAAAAAGTTACAACTAGAATTCAGAATGTAGCCTGGAAACTGATCTAAAGATCTAGAAATAAGGAGATGGCAGGTGACCCAGTGATCTCCTCTAGAGCAGTGTTTCCCAACCAGTGTGCTGTGGCCATCAGGCCCGAACAGGTGTGCCATGGAATTTTTTGAAAACCTACTCGAAGAGGTGTGGATTGGCTCATGATGATTCATGAGTTCATTTAGAGACTATCTAGTGGTGTGCTTCAAAATAAGTAAAGGTATCAAGGTGTGCCATGGCAGAGAAAAGGTTGGGAACCAGTGCTCTAGAGATCCTGAGAACACCAAATTCTGCCGCTTGGATTTAAGACTTAAAACCTTATAAAAATCTAGTAAACAGGAAAGTCTAGGTAGTTCAAAACAAAAAGTTTCCTCAGGGCTGTATCTGGCGAATTACATCCTTGCTCAAAGGTTCTTCACACTGGAATTGTTGAATCTCTTCCAGCATAAAAGTAAGTGGAAGGTGTCCCAACCTCTGCAAGCAGCTAGCTATGTTTTATAGCATGCTCTTACATGCAGCCCAAAGACTGTGTGAATTGATTTGCTGTCTTTGGTTCTTAATAGGTTAGTGAGTGAAGAGATCCTGTACATGCAATACCAGTCTGCAGACTATGAAGGTATCTCTCAAAGACAAGCTGTGGTGCTGCAAAGATCACTGGGCTGATCTGTCTTGATTTTCCCTACAGACATGGGCAGAAGAGTAAAAGGGAGGAAAATATACATGAGGGTATCAGACCACTGCAGGTGGTAAGACTGACTGCATTCTATGTCACTGTCTCTCAGTAGGGGAAATCAATAATTGGTGAGTTCTCTTTTGTCCTACGATGTGAAGAAATCAGTCTGGGCAGGAAGTACTCAAGGGCATGAGTAAAGGTACTAGGAACTGCTGCAGAAGATACAGGAGGACAAAGGAGAGAGAATGACACCCTCAGGTCCAACTGTGAGGAGTATAGCGGTCACAGAAGTGTGATTTTTCCTTCCATTCATCCTAACCCATTTGGGATTGATCTAATGTTTTCCAAACCACTGAGTTCTGTTTCATCTGACTCTGAGCGCTTCATGTGGGACTAGCCAAACTACTGACTATCTGGGTGCATTATCTGCTGAAGGATATAAAGATGGGTAGAAAGAGGCTTCATGTATTCACAAGTAGGGGTTGATATTCTCAAAGGAGCCACTCAGGCCATCAGGTCTATGATGACACCAACAGGAGAAGAGGAGAGAGAGTAAAAGATTAGGCATGAAACCTCCAATCATTGACCATCTCATAGTAAGGAAAGGGTGACAAATGTTTCAGAGGCCAAAGTTCACTAGTCCCTTCAATATACAGCATGGGTCAAAAACACAGTGAAAACAAAGTACTGGGATCTATTGGTAAGCTCCTAAAACCTATTTATATATACAAGGATTTTTGTGTGTCTAGGGCACTTTTCAACAGAGCTGTCTCAGAGTTCAGCAGGTTCACTTCCCAGTAGCGCCTCTGAATTGGTGAATAGGGTTATGACCAAGAATCAGTGTTGAGAACACAAATGCGAAAAGCACAGCTGAAAACTGCGGGAGATCTCATCAATAACCAGGGATATTCCATTGACTATGGGGCGTCTAGTCATTTTCTCTTAACTACAAGATGTTAGAAAATGTAAAGAAAGCAATGGTTTGAAAGAGGTCATACAGTACATGAAGCTGAATGGAGGGGAGGCATCACTAATGGGGACATAAATGCATTTGCTGTGCTCATTTGTTTCTTAGATAAAAAGAGAAAAAATGCAAATTAAATGGAAATGCCTCATTTTCACAGGAGCTGGAAATAACATAGCAGCACATGGTGAGGCACAGCTGGTACTCAGGCTTACTGCTACCATCAAGGCTGAATGGCTAGCAGGATTAAGAGAAGCCGGGCTAAAACAAAACAGCACCAGGCAGTTTCTTTTTTTTCTGATTCTGCTATTCCATTCCGGTATGCTAATTCTAATGTGAACATATCCCCCCACATGAACTGAGTTTGAAGTGACACAGAATGGGGATCATATAGCGAGTGTGCCCATTCATTTTTAGCACAGATTGTGCCCAGTTGGGAAGAGACCATCTGGGTGAAAAAGAAAATGTGAAGCTATTTAATTGGTGCTTTTCATTAATAAAGAGAACAGTCGGGATAGGGAGAGATGTGTAAAACAGGGAAATCAGTAAGCATGAAATGGGAGACAGAGGAGAGCAGCCCCACCACAGCTGGGAGGTCGTATTGGTTTCCTGGTTACAACAAAACTCCCACCTTTGGTTATGTGGCTATATCACTCTTTTGTCTCCTTCACTCCACCTCAATAACTTGCTGTGAAGAGACTGCACCCAAGGTGCTGACCCAAAAGTGCTGAGAAGAGAATAAGGAAGCAAACTCCAAAGACACTGTGCACTGGAGTATAGTGAACTGCACTGCCAGCCAGCTCTGCAGTACCACTGGCTTCCAGGGGCTTCCCCTCCTTGTTTGTGCAAACCACCTAAGGCTATCTGGCAAAATTTACTGCAGCAAATTCTCCCCCACATAACTCTATATAGCTATGAAAAGAGCAATGCAAACATGACTTTTCTTTCAAAGAATTGACCAGTTTTAGCACCCTTTCACTAGTATCTCTGCATTTATTATTATTATAATATAACAGGTGTGGCCAAACCGCAGCTCGGGAGCCACATGTGGCTCTTGAATGAAAAAGCGTGGCTCCTGGAAGAACATCAGCCTAGGAAATTAGGAAACAGCCCCAGCCTAGCAGTTCAGGAGGAGGTCAGGGAAGGTGGGGAGAAGTGTGGCATGACCGGGGATGGCAGGGAGAAGCACGGCATGGTCAGGATTTTAGAAAACTCGCCACTAGCCTGCAGTCTTCTACACTGAGCAGCAGCTAAGTTTTTAACTGTATAGGCTTAATTTTAATGGTAACCTTAAGTAATTATTAGAATCTGACATTAGTAGAATCAATATTTGCCCTCTTTTTACGATAAAACTAAAGTGTGCAATGAATTTTAAGCATACTAGTTTTGGAGTAGGTAAAAGTATATGGCTATATGGCTCAGTGCGGCTCTTGTAAGTTTAATAATCAACTTGTGTGACTCTTAGGTTCCATAAGTTTGGCCACCCCTGTTATATAAGCATTTAAAATGTTTATAAGAGTCCTCACAACAAGAGAGGCCAAGGAAAGGCAGGTTCAAGAACATCTCCATCAACCATGCTCAGGCCTACTTCTCTTTCCGCTCCTCCTTTCACCCCCTCTTGTATATGCCTGCAGTTTCACGGCCTATTCAGCAGCACTAAGGCTAAGCCTTCCAAATTCTAAATGCACCTAGTAAGGCCTGCAGAAAAGTCTCAACGAATGAAGCTCCCTGCTCAGCTGCTGCTCCTCGCATCCAGGCTCTCAAAGTCCCCTAGCAAGCAGAGAATTGAGGATGGTGCTCCCAATACTCTTCCAGGCCATCACAGGTTCCTGGCCCCATGCTGGTGGCTGGGGAGGGGGAAAAAGGGACTTCCTTGGTCCTGTTGCTGGTTTTCTACTGCTCTCCTAAATGTCTGCTTAAGTCTCAACAGCTCAGCTTCCTGCTGCTCATTAGTATTTTGGGGTTTGGATTCACAGCTTGCCAGGAATATTTTGTGATCCCCCTCCTTACCCCCCACAATTTCATAAAAAATTTAGAAGTTTCCAAACCAGCTCCGGTTTGATAATTAAACATAACACAGTCCATAGACTGCAAGGTCTTTAGAGCGAGGGCCATCATTTTTGTTCTGTACCTGGACAGCACCTAACAAAATCGGGGACCTGGTCCATGACTACGGCTCCTAGGTGTCACCTCAGTACAAAGAAACAACAACAATAAGGCCCTGGGGGCATAATGTAAACACAGCCAGCTGCATCTATTATTGTGGGCCAAGAGAAACATAGCTAGCATCCATCATTCCATGAGGTAGCTCCTGAGAGAAGAAAACCCACATTAATTGCTGGGGCAATTCACATTAACTAGTATCAATCTTGGAAATTTTCTCCACCAGGTGCACTAAATAAATAAATAAGCTTAACTTTGTGCAAGTAAACATCAAAGGCCTGACTTTAAGCCACAAAACCAAAGAAATCCAAAATACTGACTTAAATTACTTTGTTGATCTTAATCATTTTGGTAGACATGAACTTCAAACCTCATGTTTCCACCGAAGGCAGCAGATAGAGATATAAGCATTGCCCTACAATGTTACAGAATACAAAAGAGGGTAGTAACACAAGCTGCTGTTTTGTTTTTCAACATGACACTACAACTGGAGTTGTGAAACTGCTGTTCTATTAGTGAAAGCTGCACTCACATCTCATAAAAATTTGTCCAAAATAAGCAAATAGTGATTCAGTGCTTTCTTTTTTCACTGTACTACATCTGCCTCACCTAAATTTTCTGGGCCCTAATCACTGTTCTCTCTAAGCTGTGGCATGCACACAGATCGTGAAACCCATGCGCACAATGAAATAAAGCACGCACAAAAAAAATTCAACAGTGCTAATATTAGTGCAGACAAAAAAAATTTGTTGCACACACAGCCTACAAAAAATTAGAGGAAACATTGGAACTAATCCAGCTCCACAGAGGGACATCCCTTCTGGTCATCACATCTTCTGTCTGCCACCTCACTTGAGCTGTGAAGACCCAACCCCTGCATGACATATCGAGCAAGAATTCAGAATGGATGAAGTAGGCAAGAATGAAGCTCACAGACAGAGGAATTTGGAGGGGAGGGTGCATAGTGTAGTAGGGTGTAGGTCCATGTTGACAGCCAGGTCCCTTTCGTAGGAGAACAATTGAAAATAAGATAAATCAAAGAGCACAACAAGACAGACTGATATTTTTAAATTTTATTGGATGTGCAGGCAAGAGTGACAAAAATAAAGCAGATACACAAAGGTCAGAGTGATGGCTGGTTGAGCTAATCAGACCACATTTTAATAGCCTTTGCCCTAATACAGAAAGATCTAACACATTTAAAGAGCCAAACTAAGATGCATCACATTTCATCAGCCCAGATTATTTTCTTCCTGTTTGCTTTGCAAAAATCTCATTTTATTCCCTGCTGCCTTAGATTATCTTATTTTTTTTCTTCCAACTTTTCTAGTCTTTGTGGGATTGTCCGTCTTACACCAATGATTCCTGTCCTCTCTCACCCTTCCTTATAATGGTCATATATTCATTGCCTTGTTCTGTCTCTGACTGGTGATTTCTTTACTCATTTGTTTCTCTCAGTCTGTTTCTAGATTACAGTGTGTAACTCACTAGTGATATCACACCGAAAAATAAAGCAAAGATGCCATGCCACAATGAGCCTAATTATATTACTTTGATTTCACTTGTTATTGCTATGCTGGAGAGAAAGCCATTCTCCAATGTGATGCTTAGCCCAATGTTTTAGGAAAGTACTTGCTACAAAAGGATAGGTATCTAAATCTGTCTGCACTGACCTGTACCATATGCCAACACCCTATGGACACCAGCAATTTGCAATAATTTGTATGAAATAATTTGCAAGGAAGTTTAAAACGGTACAAGTTTTCAGCCTGATTTCTTTTAATTTGACGGATCTACAAAAGCTTAGAAAAAAATACATTCTTAAGGAGAAAGTGAATTCTATTTGTGCTAGTGGTTTATGTTCCACTCCTTTTTTTAAAGCACTAAAGTAAAAGAATTAAACAAACAAGTTAGAATATTCAGATTCGAAGCTATTATCCCAGAATCTCACGTGACCTAAAATATTTTTGTCACAGCTTACATTTCTGCCTAGACATCTGTGTTTTATTTACTGTTTGTACTGATATAAATAAAACATTGGAGTACTTGTCAATCATCATTTTTTATTGATCAGTTTTCATTTTGCCTGGGCATTCTCCTCTTCCAACAGATCAAATTACTTCTAAATGCCGTCAGATGATGCAGCCCAAGAAACGTGGCCCAACGCTTTAGTCTGAGCCTAAGGGTTTGTCTACATTGCATAGCTCCATGGATGCAAGGTATACAAATTATGTTATGGAAGTAATGTGACTGAAGTCAGTGCATCTTACATCGAGTAGCCATGCTCTCTTCACTATGCTACGTCAATGGGACATACTCTCCCTTAATGTAGCTTATACTTCTTTGTTTAGTGGAGCACTGGAGTTGATGGGAGAAGCACTCAGCAATTGACTGAGCATGTCTTCACCAGACTCCCTTAATTGATGGATCAGTGGCTGCAGTGCTAACAGAGCTGCCTCCTGTGGAAAGTCTTGCAATTTGTTCTTCTTCCTATTTAGAAGCTACTTCAGAATTTGACTTCTGAAGAAGTAGGACTAGTTGTCAAATTTCTGCCAGTGAGCAAAGATTAATCCAATCATTGACACTCTCAGGATTATTGATCAACCAGTAACCAATAAAAACTTAATTTTAAAAATTAAGTCTCAGCTCACAAAAGATAGCATGGGGTACTCAAATTTAAGTACCAAATAGATACTGCATGGACAGCAGAATAACTACCTCCCATGTTGTCAACAAGAAGCCTCAATTGATTCTGAAAAGACCACTTCTAGAGATGAGAGGGTAATTAATTACCATGTGCATTCAAGTTCTTGGCCTCTCGACATAGGCTAATAGTGAGGATTGCCAGAAATGATGGTTTGCTAAAACGGATATTTGTAGGAAAGCAGATAAGACCAGAATTTCACATTAGCCACACAATAGTATACTGCAAGGCCTTGATTTTCAGGCTTCACCTGCACTTAGAAAAATGGTGTACTTCTAAACTGTGCTACAATCCTAGTGAAAACAATGCTTGTAGTTTTAGCTGATGTTAGCTGGGGGAAATAAATCCTAGGGAGCTTCTTCCTAGTGAAAACACGGTCTCAACTTTAACCTGGAATGGTTTTGAATCAGTGACCTAGAAATGGATAAAAGAATACATACTTTTCACCCACGTAGAGCAAGAATGTAGAAATTTGCATTTGAATCTCTGTTGCTAGCAGCACTGACTCTCTCAAACCTGGAGGTGGCTGTTTCTATTTTGATTATAAAAAAGCCAGATTGATTTGTGACCACAGGAAGACTATGTTTAATGTGACTCCCATAAAGATGGTAGGACCAACTTCAGTCTAATTTTCTTCCTGGTTTTGTGCTTCATTTTCATTTTAAAAAGGAAATAATTAATTGGCACAAAGAAATCACTAACTAAACACCAGCAGCTCAATTCATTATAATCCCTACAATAGGAGTGACCAAAGCCAAGCAGCAGCCACCCTCATCTCAAATACAGAGTTGGGGCCCATCAAAGCCTGCAATACTCCATCCTAAACAGCATGAAATCAGCTTGGATCCACACAGAGTACTATAAACAAAGAGCCCTGTGGCACTTTTAAAGACTAACAAATTTATTTATCACATTAGCTTTCATGGGTGGAATCCTACCTCATCAGATGGTTGAAATGTGGGTTACAGTGTGGAAGGGAAAAATAAATGCAGGGAAGGATAAATCAGAAGATCAGGTCAGACTATTTCATCAAATTGTTTTGATTCAAACAGTGTGGAACAACAGATAAGGAGGTGAGGGGGTTGAGAGAGGAGTGAAAAATTACTTTTTGTAATGAGAAAGCCAGCCCATATCTCTATTCAAAACCAAGCTAATGGTGTTAACTTTGATAAAAGTACTGCACGCTATGGCTAATAGTCTCCATATAAAAGGACAAATGCAGTGGCAATAAAGTTCATTTAGCAGTAATTAAATTCCCAAGCACACAGGCAATCCACATCCATGAGCAGAACTCCCGATCAGGCATCAGGTAAAGACCTCTGAATTCTTGTTTCTTCTGGCACTGCACTCCTATGCCTAATCACTGAGAGCTGCTCCTGTTTATGTAACTCAGTCTCCTGAGCACTGAAGCTATTATATCCTCAGAGACTGATGCAGCCCCTGGCAGTTCTGCTAGGGAGTGGTAGCTGTAATTGATTTCCAGGATGGTGTACTAAAGGCTGCATCTGTGTCCAACTTATTTTATTCATCTGACACCCCACTGAGTTCCTTGCTTTTGGTGCCTTCCCTTTTTTGTCTTGGTGTTCAAGCTCTATCCATCCGACTACTCAGCCTTTCCAGTTTTCCCTCTTGCTGATTTTCATTGGTTGCGTTCAGTTGTTCGCTCCATGCATCTCTACAGCTAACACCGTTGTTATCTACTTAACCTTTTTTTAAGTAGGAACAGGGTATCTATGGAAGACCACTTGTACAACAGGGAACATGGAGAATAACCAGTGCTGTCTGACATGACACAGTTAAAAGCACGCTCTTCTTGGCATAGGTGGCCCCTCCAGTTTGACTTTTGTTTTCCTGTCAATGTTCATACAATTGCTAATGGTATTCTGCTAAATTATGCACTTGTGTCTCCCTATAGATAGGTGAGTGTGATGGGGGAGCTTTGTATCCCACTATGTTCAATAAGTCTCTTGAATGGTTGATTCTAAAATTCCTAAGCGTGCTTCTTCACTAAATCCAAACCAAAGGAGTCTCAGAATATTTTGTCAGCAGCTCTCCTGCCTGATTTATTTAGTAGTCAGGCCTATGCAAATTTAGTGAGGAGGTCTTTTACTATGAAGTTATTGTCTTAGATCCCTTGCTAATGCTGAATTTCAGATAATCAATGCAGATTAATTGGAAGGAGGCAGACCGGTTGTTTTAATGCTTTGCACAATGGGCTTTTTTCTGAACAGTCTTTTTAAGGTGTCCAAACTCTAATATAATAAAATAATCTCTCTTTCTTTCTTTCTTTGTGGCCAGCAATATTCCTCTTGATACACCATTCACTCAGACCTGGGAGGAGGAATGCAATATCATAAATATTGGTAAACTAATGGTTTATGTGGTTCAGACAGAACAACTGTCATTTGGATCCTATGTGACTACACAGAAGTTGTTCCCATTCTCATAGAAGTAGACTTACAATGGGAATCTGATGCCATTTCTCTCGTCTACTACGCTGTGATTCCTGCCCATCATTCAATAACTTGCCTTTTCATGAGATCCTCATCCTGTACTTAAGTTCTTTTTTATGAGAAGAGATTGGGATGAAGCGAAATCTACCTGCTGTTCCCCTCCCATTACTGTACGAGGACTCATTAAATCATGGATCCAGCATGTTTGTTCATCTTGCTGGGTTTCTATACAACTCACAAGGACCGAGACCATAACCCTGGAATATCAACACTTATTTCTTTATATTTGTATGGGTAGAGAATGGACATCTGTACTGATGCTGGCTTTCAAAGACCTGTATCTGATGTCAAAACTGAAATCAACTAGTTCTGATACCACTGGTACCCTGCTGCATTTGTGTTTGCAGTTGTCATGACATACTTTAATGGGCTGTAATTGCATGTGCACCATGCTTAGCCATCTACAGGCAGTTACAAAATTGGTCAGTAACAACGTATTTCAATGCCAAGAATTCTTACTTCCATGAATGCAAGTGGCAGTTCTTTTTTGACAAAGCTGATGACCCAGGGACTATTATTCACAATGAAATATGGCCCTGGCACCTAGGCCAAAGCATCAATGTAGAAAATGAGTGGCTGATTGAAGATAGATAAATTGTCTAATAATCAATTCAAAACCTCCTGGTGGCTTCCAGGTCTATAAACTTTCTGGGCAGAAGATAAGTGACAAATCCAAGTTCTCTCTATTCCAGATCTTTCCCTACTCATTAGGGTCTTTGCAAAGGGGTCTAAGGGTTACACAATGTGAGAAAAGTCCCCAATGAACTCACGATGTTCTCTCAGGAAACTCACAGGCTTTTGAATTGCTTTCATTGCTTCTGGTTTCTTCCACCTCATCCTGAACTGCTGCCATCCCTTATGAACACGTCAGTGCCCTTCACGTGACGGTAGTCTTCCAGCTATTAAGATTTCTCTCCTAAAGAGGTCACACTTACTAGGTTTTAATTTCATTCCACAGTCTTGCTGTGTGTTAAGCACTTGTCTTCATTTCTCATATACTGTTCAAGACTCTTGCTATACACCAGAAGGTCATCTAAAAACAAAGTGGGATTTTCTTCCTTGAAAGCTCATGCAATAAATAAATTTTTTGGTTTTCTAGTGCCACAGGACTCCTTGTTTGTTTTTCATCTAAAAAATGGGATCCACAGATCATTCCGATAACCACCAAACACTTCCCCATGCAACACTGGAAAGCAGATAGAGCATTTATAAACTCAAAGGGAATGCAACAGGTTGCTCATTTTTCCTGTGGCGATACAAATGCAGTTAGCTTATCAGCATCTTCACTCAAACTCTTAGTGATAAGCTTTACCTTAAACAAATAAAGCCATTCCTTTTCCACTGACCAAAATTGGACTGTAGGTTAAAAAGTCTGTCATTTTATATTTACTTCTCTATAATCAATGTAGAATCTCAACATCATATCCTTTTAACTATATACAAATCACTGGGAGCACAATGGCTTTATTCTTTCTTTCAAGAAAAGATTTTTGTAATAGTTTTTGACCTTCGCAAAGAAGGGACTAGGAAATTTTGTTATAGCAGCAGTAACAGCTACTCATCTCATATACATCCTCAAACTTGGAATACTCCTTTTGATTGATTCAAAAGTGCAGCATGTTCCTCTCACAGCATTTTGAATGTACCTGATGCTCCAGGGTCAAGTGGGAGAGCTCAATCAAGATAACTCAGCTCAAAGACAGCAGAGGGTTTGGAATGTTGTGTTTCTATTAGATGGTTAGCAAGCGCCTATTAATTGCTCTATAATATCCTCTTGGCTGTTCTCAGGCTAAAAGATCTGATTCTGCAGATTAAACTGACCAGAGTTTAAATTCATTTGGTTCTGCACCTAAGCACTCTACCTACACCTTGAAGAAAAGAAGTTGAACTGGAAATGGTCCTCTTTCATCTTCTAAGCTCAAAACATCCTTCATTATTTTTAAATCAAATCAGAAGCCTCTCTAGTAGCTACTTCCTTATAATGAATGCTGTCTACTGTCACAAGTTGTATACTGTGATGGGCAAACTGAATTTCACTTTAGCCCCTACCTTAAAAGAAAAAAGACAAAAGCGGAATTGTGGTCTCATTCACTTCCCACAGATCAAAATTTTTCTCCATTCCCAAAGTTTAGCAAGTGGTCAGAATTAACAGAAGGGTAATAGGCTTTATCCTTTCAACAACCTGACTGCAAGCCTTGTGACTAGACTATCTTTATCAATGAGATAAGGAGGACAGGGTATTACACTAGGAGCCAGGTGAACTGGATCCAATCCCAGATCAGCCACAGTCTTTGCGACCTTGGGCAAATCTCTTACCTCTTCAGTTCTCTGCCCCAGGGCTAAGACTCATATCATACAGATATTTTGCATGAATACATACTTATTAATGTGAGGCACTCATATCACTGGGAGGTGGGTGAGATAAGTACATAGATAGATATGAGGTCACCAGAGCGGGTAGCTCCAGAACTGCACTTTTCCTATCTTCTAGTTTCCAAAGCAGTGTTTTCTCTTCCTTGCCTGATTTCCCTTTCTGTGGTATGGCTGGCTCAGCATTGCTGGGGCTTCCTGCCTCATTCAACTTAGCAGCAGCATTTATTTTCCTGACTGGGCTCTGCCTGAGCACCCCGTCTTTTGGTGATGTTCCATCTCATTAAAATAAACAAGATTCATGCACTTAAGCAAGATGCCTGACTACCTTCAGGATATTCTATACAGCCATCTATCTTGGTTCTTGTTTTGATGCTCATCACTGAGCACTGCAACATCAAATTATTGCCTCTTTTCAGCTGAGATATTATCACAACACAGCTCCGTTGCTCTTGTCTACAAAAATTAGCTGTGGGTGATACTTCACAATTGCCTTGGCTCAGTCTGGTGAAGAAATGATACGCTGCAGCAGATCCATCAGAGAAAGTACAAAGCAGTTTCTCTGGGCTCCTGAACCACTCTGGTTACGCACTGATATTTTAAAAAAATTCTTTTCTTCTTCAACATCTGCTGTCGGAGAATAAAGCTAAGAATTTGTTTTCCTACTAAAGAACTACGCAACGTTAGTGTTGGATTTATAGACCTTATTACAGCTTCCACAACCTCAGTCTTTGCCCAGCATAACTGTAATGAGTAATCTCTTTGCAATGTTCTGTAGACCACTTTCTTGCAGTACTCTTTCAAACAGCACTAAAGAAGCCTTTAGTGCACACCAGCAGAGTCTAAACAGACCAATCAACAAGCAATATGTTAGCATGTTTTACAAATCTGTAGTCCACATTACTAGTTAAAGTAGACGAGCCCTTTCATAAAGCATTCTTAATTATGCCTGAAACTGCTGTAGCTGAGAAGATCCCTTTAACCTCTTTCTCTAATTTGTCTAACAACTCCAAACTCCAGAGGGAACACTGGGTACCTTACTAGCTGAATTTGTGATTTAAGGTTACAGCTGCTGCTTCCTTCTGCTGCCTCCTTTTCACTTACAGGTCTCTGAGCACACACTGTTGATGTCTCTCTGAATTTGGCACAACCCTGAAATTGTGGCTTTGCTGACTGTTCCATAAGCAACCAATATTGGCAACTGTTACTTGTGTTGATGAGCTAGAATTGCAGCTGATAATTTAAGATCAGGAATAGGGACCTTCCTTCATCTGCCAGCTCAGTAGTGCTCCCCCCAGCTCTTTGTTTTTCTCCTCCAACTTGTCTGACAGTTTCACGTAGGTTATCCATTTTAAGGTGATAAAGACATCCTTAATATTTAATAGTACGGTTTAATCTTTCTCTGTCGTTGGATTCTTTTGTTATGAGGGACTACCTATAAAATCAAATGGCCTCAGTGGAACCTTCACATTTACTGCACTCTGATGGGAAGAGGCATTTGAGAGGAATGTGCAGCCACAAAAACACTGGCTTGAAAAGCAGAACAGAACTTAATTACAATAAAAGGTCAGGTCACAGTAGCTTCTCATAGTGCTTTTTAACCTCCTGTCTTCTCAAACCTCTTTCCTGCTTTGATCTGTTCTCAGATCTCTTGAGGTTAGTTTCTCCAAAAGTCCAGCAGTTTAACCAATAAAAAAGGAAAATCCTTCAGCCATATTGGAGGAACCAGTGATATCAGCACACACCTAAATCCATGTGTCTCATGCCTTCATTCCCCAGGTCAGCTTTCCTGCCTCTGCCCCTCTTCTCTTACTTTTCCAGAGTGGAGCAACTAAGTGGCCAAGCAGGAAGCCATGGTGAATTTCTCCCTCAATGGTTCCATTTGCAATGATACATTTGCATCATAACTTTCCCTTTCTACAAACACTCAGTATAGCATGACTAGTAGGTTATCATATCACTAACATCACATCAATCAACACCAGTTGTACAAATATTGTCTCCTCCTTCCACAGCCACATATGGAGTCTTTTGATGCGGGTTATTTATTATCTTACAAAATGAAGCACAGATACACATTACATTAATAGTATATGGAAGGTGCTCAGTTAAAATTCACCAGGTACCTACACTTTCATGACCACACACACACACACACACTTCTCAGATTTATATACTCTGGAAGATTCAGAATTTAAAGCAAGAATTAGTTTAGCCATCTGTATGGCAAATTTTAACAAATATTGTTTAATTATATGTTAAAGTAAAGTTTGACTCATTTTTCTTCAGTTCCCTTCAGTTTCACAATGCAGCTTTTATCATTGTATAGTAAACCTGATGTCCAAATAATGTCTTTGTAAATTTGAATGAGCTCTCTTGCATTACAGCTCTGGATAGTACACATATTAGCCGAAGACCAAGGGAAGGCAAATAAATTCTGTGAAAAGGTCCAAAGTTCATATTTGATTATTGTCTGTGGGTTCTGGTTATAAAATTAGTTCACATATTACCCTCCATCCACAGTGAATCTCCCACTAATGACAATGGGAAGATGGCCAGAAGACTGGATCTAGAATGTGGCCCCTCTTACCAGCCTCCTCCCACATTAGAACCCATGGAAGAAAGCTAAAAGAAGGGTAGTTTAAGATTTCCTTTATGAAGCGTACGCCTGAATTCTTCTGCTTAGCGTCCAGCTCATAAATGTTGCAGATCCTAGGTGCTCCACTGCCTCTCTGATGGTCTAGGGCAGGGGTCTCAAACTCAAACCACCACAAGGGCTGCATGAGGACAAGTAGAGGGCTGCACGAGGATTAGTACAGTAGCGCAAGGGCCACACCACTGAAACCTTTCCATACAATGATATTGCAAATATCAGTAACAATCGTGTCATTGCAGGCCGCAGGAAATAGCTTTAGAGGCTGCATGCAGCCCACGGGCCGCGTGTTTGAGACCCCTGGTCAAGGGCCTTCTCATCACCCCACAGCATCTCTCTCTTTTCCCTTACAGCACAGATTCAACTGGCAACATGGCTCAGGGCCTCTTCTGGCTGCAGCTGCACTGAAGATGCACATGCCCCCCACCCCTCTAAAAGGGACGAGGGAGAGATATTATATTGCAAGCAGCAGGGGCTGCCTGCTCCTTCTTTCTCACCAAATGAATGGCTCATCTCAGGGGAGTGGGGGGGGCCCCCCCCCGGAGGGACACTGCTCCTGAAAAGCCAGCAGGCCCCACTCCTGCACAGGCATGATAACAAACCATGTGTACAGGGGACCTTCCATGTGCAAATCACTGGGAAAAGAGGGCAGCTAATTGTTTTACTTAGTACAGTTACTATTACATTCAATATCATGCAGTGGGAAAAAATTATGTAGGGCAAGTTAGGGCCACTACTATTTCTGTCTTTTCCTTATTTGCCTATTTTTATCTGTATTGTTATTTCTTTTCCATGCACAAGCGTAGTTTCTACACTGGCCAAGCAAAAACACCATGGTATAGCTATGTTTTTTCACAAGCTCTCTCTATCAGGTTTCAAGGTTGATAGGCATGCATGGGGGCTCTTCACAAATGTCAGAGCCAGTTCTGTCTACACCAGCCTTATTTCACTTCATATTTCAAAAGATTCTATTCAGAGCAATGGGGCTAAGACCAAGGTTTAATCAAACAACATTTTGGTATTCAGCAGAATCAGAAATGGTCCTGGCAATAAAGATAAACAAACACACCATCACCACACCAGGTAAATCCATCTAGTGGGCTGGACTGGGTCACAAGATGGGAGTTTGCACCCCTGCTGTGTACAACAACATAGTGCCATATGACCAAAACCAGATAAATACAAAGTATCTATTCAAGGCAACTAATGTGAAATACTGATGGCAACTGCTAGAACACAGTGCTCATGTTAAAATGTTTTTTAATTGTTTGCATGGGCCTGTCATGTAATTTTTACTTAACATCAAGCTCTTATATAATTTACAATAATTGTTGTCACTTGATCGTTTCCCATTTTGCAAACAACATAATGAGCATAGCCTCGTTTGTTTTTCTTTCCCTTCCTTCTGCGAACAGATAAGAACATGCCTGTGTGTCTCCAATTACACTCATACCGTCTTTTATTGAGCTTCTGACTGCTGTCACAGATCACTGGACGGGTCACTACATTTGACTTTTAAAGCTAAAGTACAATCACATTGAATGTGGGCAGAATGAGGGCTTTAGAGTTTGCTTCTTATCTACATATTTGTTCAAATAACATACCCAATTTTTTTAAAAAGGAGAAAATTATATTTTCAAAATAAAGATACAGTTCCTAACTGTATTGCTACATAGACAGCAGTGATGATAATCTTACTGTAGCTTCATATTTTTTGGAGCTGGAGAGGATCACTTTTGTATTTCTTTCACAGCTGTGGTGGATTTCTTTTTAAACATACTGTAAAGAGAATGAGCTAAACAATATTGTTCTATTAAGATAGAGAAGTCTACAACTTGATACAGGGACCACTGTCTCTCACTGACTTGAGGACTCGGAAAGAAAAATTAAAATAAAAGGAAAAAAAGAGGCCTAACCTGGTATTTGGTTAAATTAGACTTTTAAAAAATTGCTCTTCAATACTTTGCTTTTTAAGTTTGTTCTGTGATGATTATTATTGTTCTGTTTGACAGCATGACCCAGCCCATTATACAAAGCTACATGGCACAATCAACCATGGGGAACACTTTAGGATTAATCTGCCCTAGCTTGCCACGATTCAGGAGCTCAGACTAGGGGACAGAAGGTCCTTTCCAACTCAGCCATGACACTATTGTCTCAGAACTTCCCCTTTGTTAAAGGTCCCTGTGCCCTGATTAGAAAAAGGCTGATGACAGAAGCGCAGAGAAGAAGGGAGACATTTAAACAAAAGGAAGATGATGTCTCAGAATGGAGACAGAGATGAAAAACCCTGCAATGCCCAGCTTGTTTGGCTTTATTTCTCTAAATCACCAGCTGTGAGAGCGCTTTGTGGCACCTGTGCTGGCAGAGGTGGGGCAATGCACAACCCATGTTCAGCTGTGACTACCAATTTTTTTTTCTTAACAACTACTTCAGCACTGACAAGCCATTCTGCGAAGTAAGTGGTGGTTGTAATACTAGCTCAAATCACCCTTTTTTAAATTCAATCTGGGCACTATGGAAACAAAAACAACCACAGCTGTTGTCAGAGCAAACCAGATAACACATCAGTGACTTTATCAAAAAGTCCTGTTCAACAGATAAGCTAGTCATTTATTATCTACTTTATAAAACAAAAGAAGCCCATCAAAATTAATAAGATTTACTACTGAATTTTCAGCTACAAGAAAATACCAGAACATCAGATATTTTTTCTTAATATATGTTAATATGCATATTTCACACACACAATTTGTGCTTCAGAATTCCTGAAGTGGTAAGTTTATACGCAACTGAAATATTAGGCATTTTGTTTCTATGCTTGTGATTGGGATCTCCAAACGGGAGTACAGCAATAGAAATTAAAGTCAGTAATGCAGGAAAAATTACTTGAGAGACGTAAGAAATCAAAGAGCAAATGCCTTTTTTTTTTTTCCTCTCCCTTTCCTAACCTTGACCAGGCATTGTGCCAGAGGAGGTGAGGAACTACCACTGTGAATCAACAGGACCACTTAACCCTCAGAAAGAATAAAATTCTTAGGGGTAGGACTGCACAGTCACTAGGTACCCCAGCATGTTACTGTTCCTGATTAATGGCCAGCTCCAAACAGGGATCCATACTGACCCCATTCTGGAAATAAACTGCACTATATAATAAAAATAAATTAAACAAAGTGAAGTAGGGTTATTTGCTAAATTAGGTATTTTTTAATATGCAGTATGTAGTACACCATGAAATATTTTTAATTAGCACAGAACTATCTCTGGATACCCAATGGTCTTTATGTAACTGCACTGTCCCTAGTAATATTTTTATAAGCAGGTCCGACTAGTCATCTTCTATCAGTTTAGCTAGGTCACAGATTGTTCGTTACATTGAAACCCATCTAGCTTGTTTTCAGTGACATGTCTTGCTATTGCTTTTAAAGCCCCAGGCACAGTTATAAATTTCCAGCACAGAGATTAGAAACAAACAAATCACCCATTATTTTGAAACGTTCCTCTTATATTCAGAATTCCTGCCCTCCTCCCAAACTGCCCATTCAGTTTTGATTTGCCATATTTCAGAAAAATTTGAGAGACTCTGCTTTCACAAACCCCTCCAGAAATACAGAAAATAATCCCAACGCCAGCTTTTCCACCCCTCCCCAGTAAAATTGTTATTTTCAGCCTTTTCTGATCTAACCCTGAAGCGTTTCTCACTCCTTCAAACATGCCCATTATCATGGGAGCAACACATTCATTATTAGTTTTGCCACAATAGATCATTGACAGAAGGGATCTTATCAATGAACACATTCAAGTGAAACTGTATTTTTTGCTGCATCTTCCAGCGGCCTGCGTTCAGCAACACTGACAGCCCTAAGACTTGCTGGTAACCTCAAGGATGCGCTAGAAGGTCCTGTAGGTGCTCTCCCCCAGCATCTTGAGACCCATAAACAGGCTAGCACCTCTGCTTTTTTCTAACAACCTCCAGCAAAAGGAATGCAACTGCTATGGATGCAACGTTGCCCTGTGCTAAACAGAAAAGGATGCAAGTGGGATGCATTTACTTACATGAAGATTCAGTGCCAAACATGGCTGGCCCCAGATGCTGCTATTAAAAAAAGGAAAAAAGAGTGAGAGATAGAGGGAGTGTGTAAGAGAAGGATGAGACTGCTACACAGCAGGGGTCATGAAGCCAGACAATGCAGTCCAAGCTGCCAGATTCTCTTCCCAGCTTCAGCCTGCAGTCAGCTTTTCCTTGCAACCAAAGCAAAGGTCTTCTTCAGGAAGCAAAAATCAGAAGCTGCCGTTTTAAATCCAAGAGGTAAGGGAAGGTCAGTGTCCCTTCTGTGATGCAGTGAGGCAGAAATAGGTAGCAGACACCAGATACTGCAATCCACACAGCCCCGGCTCTCAGTAAGACAATAGCATAGCTTATGCATACACTGGATGACGTCAGGACACTGCAAAGACTGACTGCTGTTAACCAGAGGCTCAGAGGGGGCTTGAATAGAGCAGAGCAATTCAAATGGGAATGCCTTTGTCACAAAATACAGAAGACAAAGAGCCAGACATATATTTCCCTCCCTGATAACAAAACAAAACGAACCCCCCCCACTCACACCACAACGAAACCCCCTCAGAAGCATTATATCAGCTATGTGTTGAATTTACAATGATTTTCTTAAACTTTGTAAATCCAGAGCATTTCTTGCAGCACATCATGAAGATTAAAGATTCCTGGGACAAACACCCTATCAGATATACTACATAGGATTCAAGAAAGAATGGAAATACATACTTCCCTTAGAAATGAACTCTCCAAATTGTCTTTTCCACTGCATGAGGATTAAAAGTCTGAATTCACCTAACCTTTACCAATCTCCAATCAAAAGGATGCGTGATCAAATATTCAATAATTTTATTAAATGCTACTGTGGTGGTATGCTGCAGCAGTAATCTACCCACAACAAAGAAATTGCATAGATAAAAATGAAAACCAAAAATTATGCTGCTCTCAGGCTGCAAAGCCGCAATAGCAACAAAAGGAGATCCCCCCCCATCCCCTTCAACTTCACTTTATCTATTTAAGGTGCCCAGATTTAGGGTTACCAGATACCAAAGCCTGGGAAGGAGGACAGGGAAGTATGAAAAGAAGGACATTGGAGGACACATGGAGAAAATGTAGTATTAATGTAATATTTTTCTGTTCTTAGGGGGCACTGGAATGCTTCCCCTTAAAAATAGGGTGTTCCAGCATACTTTAACCACTGTAAGTAAAAAGCCAGACAAAATCATGTATTTTTAAAATGCCTGCCGGACGGAGGGCATGTCCTCCTTTTGCCTGACATCTGGTAACCCTACCTAGATTTAGTACTTTGAAATCATCACGATATTTAGAATTACTACTTTCTGGAACAACTCAGCAATTTAGGAGAAAAATGACAGTGTAAAAACAAATGTAAACAAGGACCTAAACTGACTGTAAATAATCTCACTGCAAACAAAAGACTTGCTGTAGAATTCTCAGAAACCAAGCTGGGGTCCCTGCACTACAGAGAGCAGTGAAGCAGTAACTTCATGGGTTTGAGGCTAGCAGGCATGAGGTTCATCTGAAGAATGACTATCCGGAGGGGGCAAAGAGGAGAAGGTTTTTAATGTCTCTCATTGAGCAACCACAGCTGCAAACATAGCAAAGACTGGAAAGTGTTGCCAAGGATGAAAAGGAAAGGAAATACAAATGTGCCTGTTACCTAAAGCACTTCAAAAAGATGAACAAAATCGTTCTGGTATTCTGCAGATTAAATGCTACTAATCATTTCCACAGCCTTTTTCTTCTTTTTTTTTTTTTTTTTTTTTACACTAAATAGTCTCATGCTATTTATATCACACACAGGGTCACTGTGGACAGCATGGCTTATATACAGTGAGATGCGGAGTAGCAATAATATTATTTTACACATATAGAGGCATGTTTAAAAATATTATGGTGCCCATTTTTGCTTTGCCACAATCCCTGTGTATAGGGTTGAGCTGCCCCAGGAGCGGACTGGCAAGCAATTCAGTCCCAAACTGACTCCCAATTTCCCACTGCATCAGAGGGAAACATACCCTGCTTTTGTCCTAAATCTCATGCAGTGCATGATCCTAGCCATGCTAACACAGAGGCAATAAATGGCACATTAAGGGAGGTGGAGCCAAGGCTCCATCTGCTCCTTGCGCATTTGCACAGTGGCTCTGTTTTGATCACACCACTGTAGTTAAAGCAGCACAACAACCTCGTGTGGATGCGGTCATGTTTGTATAAAGGTGCTTAATGTTAGCATAATTCCCATATGGCAGAGGCATAAGCCAAGTCATACAAGACATTTTTACAGCACATGACCACATTCACACTAGGGTGGTGTCATGCCTGGGTAGCTAATTTAATAAAATGATCACAGCCCTAACTGTACAATGGGAACATAGCACTGGAGGGGGCCTCCTGAATCCAGGCCCCTGCTGTTGCAGACAATTGCCTCATCTAAGCCCCATCCATAAATTTACCAAGATCCATCTTAAAATCAGATTTTTGCCCCCCAGTACTTCTGCTGGAAGGCCATTGCAGAGCCTCTCTCCTCTGGTGGGCATTACTCATCGTGTGTGTGGGTGGAGGGGGGGGGTCTGAACTTCCAGGCTAAATTAATTCACAACCATTTTATACCAGTACAAAACCCAGGCTTAAATATGGATTTAGGCGTCTCACTTTAGGCACCCAAGTATGAAAATTTTGGCTAAGTGACTGGGCTAAGTTCACAGACGAAATATGTATCACAGCAGAATGAGGCACAGAATTCAGATCTCCTGATCCTTTAAATCCAGATCTATTCCTTTCTCTTAACAGGAGCAAAATATCTTGTAACATTGATGTGTAGTGGCTTTTTACAAATATTTTTGCACAGTATTATACTGAAGGAAGATACAAAACCTCTGAGCACTTGCAATACCCCTCCAAGACCTCATTACTTTGATTTATTTATTATGGTTGAAACACTTAACTGCTCCATAAAGTAACAGTCAAAGCATCTCACACAATACTATTTGATTTGTACAAATTTTTATTCGGGCAAAGTTAGGCTGACATGGTAGTGATTAGTAACTATGAGTAAACTACGTGATTCGTATGTGACAGATGGCTAAATACCATCTCTGAAATCCTTCAATAGACATAGTCAACACTTAATAGCTTGACTTTTCCAAAAAAAAACAAATTGCATTCACCATTTATTGCTTTGATAGGAAATATAATTTAGCAGTCAGACTCAGCAGGATACTGAGATTAACATTGCCCAGTTTCTATTTCCAGTTTTGCCATTTACTCATTGAGTAAATTTAAACTCTCTGTATAACAATACTTACCTGTCTCACAAAAGTATTGTAGAGCTAAATTAATATTTCCAGTTGGTCTTGAATTCTCAAATGAAAGCTTTTGCAATTTTTAGCACTATCATTTGTTTCTGGTAGTGCCCACCATATGGTAGGTGCTGTTCAAATGCATGACTGATTACAATATTAATTTCAATAAATTTTCCAAGATACTAAGCTAAATACGAGAGAGGATACAGTTTTTTTAGGATCTAAGTGCTGTGTGTGTCTCTCTCTCTCTCTCTCTCTCTCTCTCTCTCTCACACACACACACACACACACAGAGGAAATGCTCCCATTTCACAGCCCATTCTTAAAGCAGAATCAGCCGCTATCATGTGTTTCCCTAATTATCACTACTGAAGGACAATTTGTCACTTTACTTTGTTCGAATATGCATACAATTCTCCTACCCATGCTTTTAATAAACATTCTGGATAGCAAAATATTAGCATTTTGCATAGATGTAATTTTTCCTTTGTTTAATAATATTTCTCTCAGAACAGTGCAAGCAGGAAATTGCGATCTAGCTTTTTCACTAGGGAATCATTCCATTTTGATCCTAGGACTCCTTTTCCAAAGGAGAAACTGCAGGAAAGTCCTGGGTTCAATTCCCAGGGGGTTGGACTCGATGATCTCATGAGGTCCCTTCCAGCCCTATGATATGATATGATATATGATTTGAAAGGACAACTATTCCATTAACTCTGTAAAATTTCCCTGAGATGCTCATCTCAAAAGAGGAGGGCTTTGCTGCTTTGTAGAGTGATTAAGAAACTGATCCCAGGAGATTCAAGAATTCATAGGGAAAGTAGAGAACAAGTCTAAAGAATTGTTCACTCTGCCTTGCTCTCATTAATTATTAACATTATTTATTTGTTACTGTAATAACTAGAAATCCCAGTCATAGCCAGGACCCCCAAAAGCTAGGTGCTGTACAAACACAGAACAAGGCAGATAGATTTGTGGATGTTTACAGAGAACTCTTTTCAAACACAAAGGGCAGCATGAAAGAAAGCATGAAGGTGCTTGTTTGAAAATTTAACAAGTGGACAATGGAGGCTGGCATTGTGGGCCAACTGGAGGCTAGATTTGATGGTATGACAACAAATGAGAGATAGGTAGGTGGCAACTGGCCACAAAGAGCCTTGAAAGTGAATACACGGAAGTTATATTTGATCCAGCAAAGAAGGGGAAAGACAATGGACAATTTGAAAAGATGGTGTTACTGGCTGCTCTATTGCGCTGGGTGGCATGTCTGGATGTGTGCCTGAATCAGATAAGGGCCCATGTGGTCAGCTTTCAAGGTAGCATCCAGTGTCTATACCTTCTTGGAGGGGCTGGGGAATGGGAGAGGCTGCCAGGCCCCAGGGACTCACTCCCCAGCCCCAGGTAATGTACCCTGCTGGTTAGGACTCAGGGTGAGGCACCCCCTTTGCTCCCCAGGGTAGTGTGGCCCAATGGCTGGCGTCTTCAACAAGGCTCCCCCTGTCCCGGGTTAATGCAGCCTAAATGGCCTAGGTCCTTGTAGAGGTTCCCCTGCCTGGGATACTAAGGCCTAGTGGCAGGTGTCTATGTAGAGGTTTCCCTGCTTGGGGTACTAAGGGATAGTGGCCGGAGTCCTTGCAGAAGTTCCCCTGTTTCAGGGTAGCATGGCCTAGTGGCCCAAGTCCTTGCAGCAGTTCCCCTGCTTAGGGGTAGTGTGGTCTATCAGCTGGGGTCTTTGTAGGTGTTCCTCTGCTCAGGGGTAGTAAGGCCCTGTGACCGGGGCCTTGCTGGGTGGGCGAGTGCCAGCCTGTAAAGTGCCAGCAGTGCGCGTCTCCTTGGGTCAGCTTTCCATTCCTGACTGAGCTGGGTGGCTGGCTTTTATACTTTGAGCATGCCCAGCAGATTTGGGGGGGGGGGGGGTTCTTCAGCCTAGAGAGTTTCTTTAACCCTTGCCTCGCTGGTGCAGGGCCAATATGCCCCCTCACAGAGGTGTATTCAAAAAGAGGGGTAAAATGATCAAAAAAAAAATAAATCAAGGAGTCCTGTGGCACTTAAAGACTAACAGATTTATTTTTCGCATGAGCTTTCGTGGGAAAAAAATCCCACTTCATTAGATGCTTCCACAAAAACTCATGAGAAATATAAATCTGTTAGTCTTTAAGTGCCACAGGACTCCTTGGTTTGTTTTTTTTTTTTTGTTTTTTTTCCCCTGGACTGGACTAACACAGCTGCCCCTTTGAAACTTGGCAAAACCATGAAAGCCACAGTCTAGGAAACTGATCTTTGCAGCAGAATTCTAAATAGATATTGGAGACAAGATATTGTTTCATGAAAGCGAGGAAGTAACCAACCAGACAGCCATTTTAAACTCAGTTCTGACTAACAGGAAAGAATTGATTGCAAATCTGAAAGGGGAAAGCAATTGGGATGAAAATGATCATAAAATGATAAACTTCATGATCATAAGGAAAGAAATCAGTGACAGCAGCAGAATAAGGAAAAGAGACTTAAAAGAAAAAAAAAAACTTTAAACAGACTCAAAGAGCTATGGTCCCATAGAAAGAAAATCAAAGGGATGATGGAATTCAGCAGAACTAGCTGTTTCACAAGGATACTTTTTTAAATGCACAAGTGTAAACCATCCCAACATAAGAGAGAGATAGGAAGGCTAGTAAAAGGTCCATTTGGCTCCATCAGGAGCTGTTTAGTGACCTCAAAATACAAATCCTACAAAAAGTGGACATGTGGACAAAGCTATAGCCCAAGCATGCTGGGACAAATTCAGAAGTGCTAAGGGAGGAAATGAGTTACACTTAAGAAGAAACACAAAAAGCAATAATATAAGAAGTTCCTTAAATACATTACAAGTGAGAGAAAAATGAAGGAAAGTGTAGGTTCTCTGCATAGCAGTAGAGGAGAGATAAAGACTACTAACATCAAGAAGGTTGAGGTGTTTATACCTATTTTGCTCCTTTCTTCACTAAGGAGATTAATGGAGACTAGACACTCAAAACAATTAACAAGAGGGAAGGAACACATGCCAAAACAGGAAAAGAATGTGTTAAATAATATTTAGATAAGGTAGAACTATTCAAGTCAGCAGAGGCCAATGAAATCCATCCTACGGTATTTAAAGAAACTAGCTGAAGCAATCTTGGAAACATTTGTAATAATCTTTGAGATCTCATGGAAGGTAGCTGAGGTTCCAGCGTATTGGAGAAGGGCAAACATAGTGCCTATCTTTCACATGAGAACAAAGAGGACCAGGGAAATTATGAACCAATCAGTCTGGCTTTGATACCTGGAACAAATCATCGATTTGTAAGTACCTGAAGGATGCTAGGGTTATAAGGAAAAATAATGAGGGTCCTGTGGCACCTTATAGACTAACAGATTTCTTCGGGCATAAGCTTTCAGGGGCTCCAACCCACTTCGTCAGATGCATCTGATGAACTGGGTTGGAGCCCATGAAAGCTTATGCCCGAAGAAACCTGTTAATATATAACAGGGGTCTCAAACTCACGGCCCCCAGGCTGGATGTGGCCCCTAAAGTTATTTCCTGTGGCCCACAACAACGCTATTGTTATTGATATTTGCAATATCATTTTATGAAAAGGTTTCAGTGGTGTGGCCCTCAGGCTAATGTGCTAGTCCTCCTGGAGCCCTCGTGGTGTTTTGAGTTTGAGACCTCTGGTCTATAAGGAGCTACAGGACTCTCATTGTTTTTGCTGTACACCAGGTTTGTCCAACCTGCAGCCCGCTGGCAAGAATCCAGCCCACCAAGGCATCTTATAAGGCCCAGGGAGCCACCACATGCAGTCGTGTGGGCTGTGTGGGGCTAGGAACATAAAATAAAAATTGCTCACCAGCCTCCCAAGTGAGAAAAGAATTGCAACGTGGCCCATCATCTAAAAAGATTGTATACCCCTGCTATACACAGACTAATACGGCTACCCCTCAAGATGATAAAGGAATAGCCAGTATAGATGCATCAAGAACAAATCATGGAACATCAACCTAATTTTCTACTTTGACAGAGTTACGGGCCTAGTGGATGGGGAGAAGCAGTAGACGTAATATGTCTTGATTTTTGTAAGGCATTTGGTATAATACCACATGACATGCTGATAAGAACTCAAGAGAAATGTGGTCTAGATTAAGTTACCATAAGGTGAGTGGCACAAGCAACTGAAAGAGTGTACCCAAAAGTAGTTATTCAAGGTTTGCTGTCAAATCAGGAAAGTGAATCTAGTCAGATCATGCAGGGGTGTATGCTGGTTCAAATACTATTCAATATATTTATTAACAACTTAGATAATGGAGTGGAGACTAGGTCTATGACACCAAACTGGAGGGGTTGCTGTTGCTAGCAGTTTGGAGGATGTGATTAGAATTCAAAATGTCCTTGACAATTTGGTCTGAACCAAACAAGATAAGATTCATTACTGACAAGTGTGAAATACTATACTTAGGAAGGAGAAGTCAAATGCACAACTACAAAACACAGAATAACTTTCCAGGTGGTAAGACTGCTGAAAAGCTACAGCAGTTATAGTGGATCACAAATTGTTGACTCATATTCAATGGATGCAATTGTGAAAATGGCTAATATTCTGAGAGGTATTAATTAGGAATATTGCATGTAAGACAAGAGGTAATTGCCCCACTCCTCTCAGCATAGTAAGTCCTTGGCTGGAGTCTTGTGTCCAAATGTGGGTGCCATGCATTAGGAAAGATGAGGATAAACTGGAGAGTCCAGACGAGAGCAACAACCAACCAACAACAACAACAACAAAAGCATGTTTCATCTTCAGAAAAAAGACTGAGTGGGGACCTGATAACAGTCTTCAAATAGCTAAGGGCTGTTGTAAAGAGGACTGGGATCAATTGTTCTCCATGTTCACTGGAGGTAGGACTAGAAGTAATGGGCTTAGTCTGTGGCAAAGAAGATTAAAGTAAGATATTAGGAAAACTGTCTCACTAGAAGTGAGTTAAGTTCTTGGTTCAGCTTCCAAGGGAGGTTGTGTAATCCTTGTTTGCTACAGTTAAGAGCGGCTGCAGTTCTTCCCCCTTCAGTGGTCCAGAAAGAACAGCCACTCTTGGCTTCCACCTCCCAGCTACTGAGTCTTTCTTTCTTTCTGACTGGGCATTCCCAGGGTGGATAGTGCCTTCTTTTCTCTGTGTAATTCCCAGCACAGATAGGTTTCCCTAAGACACCTGCTTGATTTCTCTTCAGAGACAGATAATGCTATAGACTGAAGTTGGCACAGAGCTCTTTTCAAGCAAGTCTACTTTGTTCTTAAGGTACAAAACATTACAGAGAAAACATTAAAAACAATGAAATAACCTACACACATGCTAATAAGTTTCCTGCAGTTCATCACAACTCTCACATGTGTTCTGGGAAGTTCAGTTTTTTAATATCCCATCCCAGGGGCAACCTTGTGAATACTAGTTCATCAAACCTTCAAGAGAACAAGCACACTCCTCAAATATTCAGTTCCCTTTTTATACAGTTCCGGGGTCTTTGAACTGGAGTTTCCAGAAGCAGGTAATTAGTTTACAAAGTCTCTCTCTCCCCAGCATGCATTTTCAAAAGGTTGGCTTTGGAGGGGAAAAATTTGCATTTCCCTCATCTTAAGGTATTTCCTAAGGAAACCCACTCATTTATTGCTCCAAAAAAAAACCAAACAAACAAACAAACAAACAAACAAAAAAAAACCTTTGAACTTCCTCATACTTTCCAGAGATTCTATTAATCTTCTTTCTACTAAAGCAGTGCCATACAAGTTTCACAATGGTTCATAAATAGTTCATTTGCTTTTGTAATACAATGAAACTCCAACAGTGCTAATCCTAATTCAGTGAAAGTTTAATTTAATTCAACAAAGTTTATCAGGATAATACAAGATATCTTGAATCCTCAAAAACTGCCAGTGATGGTGTAATGAAGAGATTGGACAAACCCCTGCCACGGGTGACCTAAATTTACTTAGCTCTGCCTCTATTAAGGGGTTGGACTTTATGATTTCTTAAGGTCTTTTCTAGCCCTATATTTTTATCATTCTGTGTGTCAAGGCCAGAGAGAAGGATGATGCAGTAATCAAGATGCGAGAGTGGATGAGAGTTTTAGCTGTGTGGATGGATGAGATGGACCATATCAGATGCTGTGGAGGAAAATCTACTGGATTTCAATATGGCCTGGATGTGAGGCCCCAGACAGAGATCTGAGCTGAACAAAGATTATGCCTAGAATGTTGCCTGAGTGACAAGCGGGATGGTGATACGTTGGCTTTGGGGGACTGGGGGAAGATTAGGAGATCTGTTTTAGGCATCTTGAGCTTGAGCCTACAGATAGATTTTCACAAGGAGATGTCAGGGAGTTAGGCTGAGACTTTAGTTTAGGGTATGTCTAGACTGATGGTGGCAAAATCGCCACTGTCAGCATGATCTTCTGGGCACGATTTAGCAGTAAGCATGAACTCGCTGCTGCGCTCCAGAAGTTATCATAGCAACTCCCGCACCCTTAACAGGAGTTGCTGAAAGCTGACCGCAAGCCATTTGCGGTTGGCTTCCCCAGTGTGTCACAGCAACTTACAAAGTTGCCAGCAGATATGCAAAGTATTTTATGTGCCTTGCGTATCTGCCATCAACTGCTGCCGAAAACCCCCGCAAATATAGACTAGGGTGCAGTGACCAACTTGGGACATCTTAAAAGGGTCTGATTTTCAGATGTGCTGAACACATATCCTCTGACAATTTTGTCTATTTAAAGCATCTCAAGAAGGGCATCTAAACAATGACAGACACAAATTCGCTAAAATGTAGACACACACACAGTACTGTATGTAATTACATATACGCAATTTCTGACAAAAGAAAGTTTAATGGGAAAAATTGATCTCGGGTATATTAGGGTCTACTCCATTCAGTTCAGTAGAAGTTACACTAAGTATGAATTTGGTCCTGCATGCCCACATTACACCTTAACAATCTGTCCCTAAACTTTCAGAGGCTGACTCTCAACTAATGTGAATTGTCGTGGTTCAGTGATTTTGTGACAATCTATCCCTTATTGTACATAGCAGAGGATGGTGAAAAATGTTTTGTGTCCTATAACTTGCCTTTTTGGCCATATCTTCCAAGGGCTGATCGGTTTATCTTAAATACTAACTGCAGTGATTTACTGATTCCATTGTACTTTTTGCCTGTTAAGGTTTATGTCTTTTACAGGCCTGTAACAGAGGTCTGGAGCACAGCCAAAGTACAAACTTAGGTGTTAAATGCTAAAGTATATTCACACTGAGAGGTCACTTTTTCCACCACAGACAGAGACACCTAATCTTTGTGGATGTAACCAACCTCTGGTTCTGTCTCTGCTTCTTGGTAATGAAGAGTAACAGGAAGGATGATTCATTACAAAAGGTTAACACAAAATGGATTTGCTACTGTAACCAACCTCCCAAATATTCATTTTATTATATACAAATTTGATTGGCTATAATAAATTGGGCAAGCAAGTACTTATTGCAGCAACTATTCAGCATTATTAAATAACTGGAAAAGTTTCTCTCTCCATACTGCATCATATTACTAAAGAATTTTGATAAAACTTACCTCTTTTTAATTATCCTTTGGGGCTCTTCTGTTTTAACAAAGCTGCCTATCCATAAATACATATGTATGCGATGTAGCTGAAGCTGTGTCAGCCCTAGGATATTAGAGACAAGATGGGTGAGGTGATATCTTTTATTGGATCAACTACTGCTAGTGCAAGACAAGTTTGGAGCCACACAGCTCTTCTTGGGACCTGGGAAAGCTACTCAGAGCTTCACAGCAAATGCAAGACAGAACAGCTTGTTTAGCAGTAGTTAGCACATAGTGCAAGGGACTTTTCAGTGTAGAATGGCCCACTACAATAATCTGTAACCTACTGAAGTCCCCTTTTTATCCTCTGACTGCAGAGTTACCACTAGGTCCTCCTGTGACCAATAAAGAAAGTTTAAATGGACTTAGGGCTTTCTTATGAGTCTGATAACAGACAGGACCTTCTGTGCAAGAGCAGGGGAATCCTTGTTCAAGTCACACCCCATTTAAAAGGCATGTAAACATACATCAGTACCAACTCCTTTCCCTAAAGGCAAGGAAATAATTAGGAATCTATACCATGCACTGGGTGAATTACATGAGGTCTGACTCTACCTGCCGTATCAGGGTTTTTTTTGCAGGCACAGGCTCTCCTCAAGCTGATGTTGATACTTCTTGTTCTTCCTTTTCCTCATGCTGGTCCTGCTCCTTTTCTCTCATGCGAGTGCTGGTGCTCCCTAGGTTTCCAAATGAAGTCTGTCCCTCTCCAGCTGTATCCTGTCTTTGTACACTTTCAGAGTTGTCCCTGCTCTCTATTGCAATGATGCATTTGTTTTGCATGAAGAATGGATGTTGCTTCTATCACCCCTTCATTGCTTCTCTCCAGTGAGCTGACTCCAAGGTTTCCTCCATCTGTGAGGGCCTCTGTCAGTGGACTGAATGTTCTTTGTAAACCTGACACTCATTTCTCTTCTGCTCAGCACAGCACAGTAAGCTGACTGACAGTCTTTTTTCTGTTCCTCAGTGTTGAGCTGCCTTTCTTTGCATAACTCAAGCAGCTGACCTCTCTTCAGATATTCATAACTCATTGTCCTGTCTCTCTTTTAACTACTTCTTTCCCCAAAAAACAAACTTCTCTCTTTGCTTTTCTCTTCTACGGTACTTGCTTTCATGGCGGTTGGCACTTCTGGGAATTCAGACTGACATAGATCCCACAGCTATCATGTATGTCACAATTTCAGGCTAATCACACTTGTATTCACCCTCTGCAGTCCCTGAAGGGCAGCCACTAAAAGATTTTTGGCTCACACATCATCACTCTTTGGCTGAGACCTGTTATCTCACGCCCTTTTGACCAGGAATATTAAGGACGCACAGCTCCCTGGATTTACACTGTGATATTCCCAGCAAGTCAAGACCAAGCAGTGACTATACTCTGCTTTCTCTCCAAAAGCTATGACTAGCGTACTGCCTGCAGCTCTAAGTTACTAGACAACTCCTTCTAATCAAGTACATTTATTCTTAAGGTACAAGCATTACAGAGAACAAATTAAAATGATAAAATCTCCCACAAGCATGCTAAAAGCTTATCAGACCTCACCCATCAGCCTTATGGGGCCTTACTAGGTTGAATTGTTACAATCCATCTACAAGAATTGTCCCCACACCCCCAAACAAAAGGTCCTGTCCATTTGCTGAATACGAAAGAAGGATCTGAGTATGTTTAAACTCAGACTATTTAACCAAGAGTCATTTCTTTGTTTGCTGGTCTCTGGAGAATCCAGTTTGAACTAGAATATGTGAGCCATGCCTGCCTGATTTTCTTCAATCACCCTTCACTGTTTTAGTTTCTAGCAGAGATGTGGGTAACCCACCCACATGGAACAGAACCCAATCACACATCAGCATTCATTTAAAACAGCATATCCCAAAAATACTGCATAGGGATGCAGTCAGGGATGTGCAATGTTAAACAAACAGTTAACTGTTTACTACCAGTCTTACAATGAACACATCCCTTTTCCTGCACTTCTGTTCAAATCCCAATGGCTGCTAAGGTGGGTGAGCAGAAGTTCAAGGGGCTACTGAACATCTAATCAGAGAGCAGCATCCAGAGGCCAGCCCCAGTTGCTGAAGCTTGTGCACTGAGCCTGTAGAGTGGCTGCCCCTTCCGCAGAGAGAGGTGATGGTGAAGTGATGACAGACAGCATATCTGGCTCTGACAGGCTGTGGAGTCGTCCCACTGCCATGTGGGCTTGTGGCCCTCTCTACACCATCTCAGCAGTGCTGCAGCCACCTAGCAATTGCAGGTGGATGGGAAATGAAGGGAGTCTGGGCCTCTCTTTGGATTCTAGCAGCCACTGCCACCATTGCCCAATCTAAGCCAAACTATTAAAATTATCAAGAGAGTCCTCTGGTACTTTGAAGACTAACAAGTTTCTTCGGGCATGCGCTCTTCTTTGTCATATGCATCTGATGAAGTGGGTTGGACCCCATTTTATTTCAGAAGTACTCTAAACAATCATTGGGAGTTCATGATATCTAGAACCTGTGAAAGAAACCTAAGAAAGCGTATAATTGAGCTTTATTTTCAATAGTCATCTCTCTTCAGGGCCACTAAACACCTCTTCTTTGGCATTCTGTGAACTTTCAGTTAATTGGTTGTGTTTTACTAGATAAATTGGTTCATACACTCACTGCCTTTTAGTGTACTCTAAACTCTGTTTACTTTGATGTTAAACTTCAATTCTTTTCCCAGCTATGGAGATTGGAAACGTACATAGTCACTTCAGAATTTAATTAGAGAAACTTTCTTTCATTTTAGCCTGTTTATTACTATTGCAATTAATTCTGGTACAAAGAAATGAATAAGAGGAGCAATTAGATAAATTCAATCTTTGGTTGTGAATTCTGTCCTACCCCATTTTCATGGCATCAAACTAGTCAGCAGCTTTCACGTGTTAGGAGCTACAAGTTTAGTTAGCAGTTTGGATCTTCGTATGCTCATCCTTCCTTCAAGAACAATGCTAGGACTTTACAAAGAACAGCAAATGTCATCTAGCTCATTAAAAAGTTCCTCAGTCTCTCTAAGTCTAGTCTTTCTGTTTAAATGCGGTACATACACATTGCTTCACGTTTTAAAGTCAAGCCTACATGTAGCTTTATGTCTTTGTTAAGAATGGAAAAGGAGGGAAAAAAATAAATGAGACCAGAAAACCAAGCAAGAGAAAGAAATAAACTGAAGATTTAATTCTCCCAAAACACAGACCAATCTTAGTACTGATGGCTTGAGAAGGGATAGCCCTCTCTGTTTATTATCTATTTGTATAAATGCCAAAACAGTTCATGCTCTGATCAGAAAAGCCAAACCCAAACCATGTCAACACAGCAAACCTATTTCATAGAGAAGCCCTTGCCATCTTTTGAAGTCTCTTTTTTCTTGCTTAATGTTAATTTAAGCAGGGCACAGACACATATCCCTTTCACTACAGCAGGCCACAAGGATTTGCTTCTCCTCTGATACAATGATTTGTTTGCTTAAAGCTACCTCATCAACTAGCATAACAGGTGTCAATTTATACTAGGTGATGTGCATCTGGAGAGTTAGCATAATCAGATTATGGGACTTATTGTACTACTGTTCTGTAAACAGAATCTCTTTTTGTGTGGTGGGTTGTTTTATTCTTTTTTTGATGCTCCATAATAAGCCCTGAGTTACTTGAAGACACTGGTTAATATCCCCTTGAAGCCAAATGATGCTATTTACTTACTTTAGCCCATTCACTGTAATTGAACAGCCTTTGATACTATTTGACCATAGCTAAATATGCTTTGGCCACAGGCTTATCCCACAACAAAGCCCCAAGTGTGAGGAGTCATTCAACCTTTCTACACACTGATTTGGACCTGCACCCACAGCACAGACCAGTTCAAACGCTGGTAGTGGGACAGATTACTTATAACAGTTAAGGACATAAACAGGAGAAGTGAGCACCTTGATAAGAAAATCACAATTGATATTGAGTTGTGAACTCAAGAATTTTCTCTGATTTTCAAATATATAATTCACTGTTTAGAGTCTCAGTCTAGTTCTCACTGATTTCCATGGGAGTCCAACTGTACCCTAACTATTTAACCACGTCTGGACTTTTTCAGAGAAGAGATTTGGGAAGCATACATGGGTCTGTATTTGACTAGCAAACAACTCTATTCCTCATCATTTTTGTATTTCCATTTGTAAGAGTACAAATAACATTCACTGAAATGAAACATTAATGTTGACTGGTAGTGCCACATGCTGACCCACAAGGTGCCACTCTGAGTGGACGCAAGTTGCAAGCTTCCTGGCATTGTCACCTGCAGTTGTTACAATAACTGTTGGTGCTTGGCTAGACTACTACAGTGTCATCATATTTATTTGTAATATATTATTCAACCAGTAGATGTCTCTGTGCTGTACAGCTAGATGTGGTCTTTATATACACAGGAAATAATGCTGGAATTGAAGTTGCGTGGACAACTTTTTGTCTGTATTTATAGTTTTATGAGGTTTTTATAATCAAGGCATCTTGATTAAGATGAACTGTTCCCATAGTTTATGACAGAAGAACATCTGGAGTTGCATCACTTCAGTACCAATCTGATTTCAGGACCCATGCTAATGGAGACACCAAAATATTGGTGGACTGTTGTGTGGCTGAGGGTCAAAAGATACATCATGGTTCTGTCATAGGTGGGCCACTACCCCTTAGCTGCTGTTAGGGTTTCACCAGCATGTGCTATAAAAGTGCTTTCTAAGTCTTCATTTGACTGTGAAAGGTGTGAGGTGCAAGAGTCATTGAACAGCAAGGACACTAGTAATTAACACACAGACTATTGTAAAGTCACAAACTGAACAACATGTAAATGAACTAGACTAGAGGCAAGTGTGTGCACCTGGATGGAGGCTAACAGAACAAGATGGTAGTTTATTTATTAGTAGTATTTGCATTACTATATCCTGAATAGGTTGAGAACTTTAACAAAAACCTCTTCTGAGAAGCTGTCATTAACTTAGGAGTAGACAAAATTGGATCACAGCTAGGCACCAGCAATGTTACCTTTGGTCACGAGGGCACTCCTCCATTACATTTCTGCTGTGGTGCTAGGCTACAGGCTACTAAAACTGGTCACCATGGCAACCAGAAACAGATTTGTCAAGGCCTTCATTAACGGATCTTGCCCGAGTGTCAGAGGAATTTTCCCATAGTAAGTATAACACTCACCACTCTCTGTAAGGAACACCATTGCACTGTCATGTCTCTAAGACTGGTACATACCTGAAAATACACTAACAGGCTCTTAAAAAGTGGCCGAAACAATAAATGGACTGAAATTTTATAGGCAGTTATCTTGTACAAAGAAACAACTTGTTTTTCTCATCATTTGTTGATTCTGCTGCAGATCAAGTCCCAAAACTAATTATTTGAATAGGAAAATAACAAGCCATTTCTTCAGTTGAAGTCTAATAGTGTAATGCTGTTATGTTTAATGTGCAACAAGTAGAGAGGGACTGAACTGACAACCTAGATCCAAACAAGTCCTTAAGTCTGTAAAGATAAGAGCCCAAACTGTACCTGCCTTCATAGCTAGAGCTTGTCTCTATTCAAAGAGGGATGGATAATAAGGGCCAGAAAGCAAAAATGGTATTCTATTACCACAGCTGTTGACATATGGCATCATCCATCAGACAGCAGCTTATGAGTTTAAAACAAAGCTTCACTGCTACTAGTAAATAATCATGTTAAAACAGAACAATAGGCTTGCCAACAAGAAATAAAGATCCAAACCATTTAATTCAATGTTACATTGCTTCAAAAACTGCTGTGCATTTGGTTCTTTGTCCTATACCACTCCTGGGCAAATTGTGCAACCACACAGGATGCAAAATTAATAACCAAAAGGCAAAGACATCAGGGGTAGCACAGACAGATATCAACAGCATCACCTGGAAATGTCTGGTGCAATGTATTTATAAAAGAATGACAAAGAGAAGAAATCTACAAATGTCAGATTTTACTTATGCCTAATTAAAAAGTCATGGTATAGCTTATTCTTAATGCTCAGTGAACAGAGTGGTACAGTGAAGCAATACCCTACCCAAACATCTCTGAGAATCAGGGACTTAATGCTCCAAGATCATCTAACAAGTAAGAGTCCTGTGGCAACCTTAAAGACAAACAAATTTCTTCAGGCATAAGCTTTTGTGGGCTGCAACCCACTCTGTCAGAAATCTGTTTGTCTTTAAGGTGCCACAGGACTCTTGGGTTTTTTTTGTTTTGTTTTGTTTTTTGCTGTGTGCAGACTAACACAGCTACCCCTCTGGAATGTGTCACCTAACAAGTAAAAGTGAGTTTAATAGTTTCACTCTTTGTCCATATCACATAATGTAGTGGCACCATTATTCAAGAGTTTCTCCAGTATGGACAGAAGCGATGCAGGTCAGGATTCAGCTGCATGGAAAACCTAGTTGTTCCTTGTTAAGGCTGCATGTATCTTCTTTTCATAAGCACTGAGTTAACTCACAAATATTAAACAATGTATTTGCCAAAATAAAAGAACATCAAATAGAGAACTTAATATCTGGCATGGGAAAAAAATGCAGTGATCTTTGCTTGGAGTCCTGCCAGCCCCACCAAGGTTTAAATGAAGCAGTTCCTCAATGTGTGTGTTTTAGAGTGAGTTTCTCAACATGTGAGAGTGCATGCTGTATTACTGCTTAGCTCTGAGCTCAACTGGCACAGTTATTCTTCCTCTAAACATTTCTGAAATGAATATTTGTCTAGTAGCACAACATCCTTATGACCATACTGATTTTTTTTATACAGCAAACAGTATACATTTTTGTCATAGTCATGAGAGCAGCAAACCAGTAGACTACCTAGCACAGACAAAATGTGACTATTTTTTCAGTGTACTGTGGTAAGTTTTTAAAATAATTCTGATAGCTATGACCCATCACAGCTTCTGCACACAGCTTCATTTCATGAACTGGCAAGAAATTTTCTGACAGAACATTTTTCCATTAAAAATAATGCTACTTCACCAAAAATCAAAACATTTAACAGGAACACACTGATTTTGATGACATTTCACTGGGAAGATTTCAAAGATTTTTTTGAATTCTGTTCAAAACAAAAGACAGACTATAATGAAGTAGACAGGCCACTCACTCAGGAGACAGACTTAAGTCCCTGCTTTGCCTGATTTGGAGGCATCTGGGAGGAAAAACGGCTTTGAAATAGGCTGAACAAGTATATGAGCACACCCCAGGCCACTGCTCTAACACATTCACCACCCATTACTGAGTCAGACATGCTGAAAATGCTGTCTCCTTGCCCCATGTATCATTTTAGAATATTTTATTCTTGGATGGGTAGGTTTAACACACTCTTCCAAGTTCACTTATTTTAGCTAGCTTTCCACCACCACCAGGCGCTGCTGGGATGCTGGATTATTTTGAAGAACCTTAGAACCCCAAGAGCATACCAATCAAACAGAAAATGAATAAACCCCATCTTCTTATACTCACTATCTATTTTACCTGTCAAATGGTCCTATCCCAACAGCTGTATGCCCCCCCCCCTTTTTTTTTAAATTATTGTCTTCCCCTCATAGGAGACACTGGCTAGCAACTCTCAGAACTGGGCCAACAGATCTCTGGGGCAAGGAACTGTATCTTTTGCTATGTCTGCAAAATGTTATACATACAAATGGTACTGCATAAATTAAAAGAACCAACTGCTTCATGCACAGAAAGGAGTTAAGGTCCCACAAATGACAAAACTTGATACAACCATAACCAGACAACTCCATACTGTACTTTGGAGACAGCAAATCTACTTTCTTCCTAATTAACTGTGTTGTGGATGAATGATGCACTTACTGTTCTATTCTTACTGTTTCAAAAGTGCAGGTTATGTTTAAGTTTTAAATATTGACTCATTTAATGTATTTGGGTAACATTTTCAAAACTGCTTAAATTACTTAGGAGACTAAGCCCCATTTTTCATAATGTCATTATCTACCTAAATCATTTTTGGAAAGACGACAACCTTATGTGCTTTTGTAAGCATTGCCCCTTGTCTTCCACGGGATGCTGCAGGGCTTGGAAACAGTTCTGTATGTACATTAGTGAGATCACTCATATTCAAAGCATACAAAATAAAAGAGATTAGGACTGGAATAAGAATAAGAAGGGACTAGATGACAGTGACCAAAAGTAAAGTGGAACTAGGTCATTAGCACTAGAGAAATCAGTACTCATACTGAAATTTCCAACTTCCTTCTCTGCCTTTCACTTGACATAAAGTAAAATTCAAACCCTGATTCTCCTCCTCCCCATTCTCAACAAAATGGTATTACCTCAGTCACACAAGGTTGATAAAACAAAAATAGTTACATTAATGCCAGGCTGAGTCTGCCTCATTAAAATAAAAACACAAACAGGAAATGAATAAGCAGTTCTGTGGCACTTTCAAAGCCTAACATTTATTCATTGAATGAGCTTTCATGGACATAGCCCCACTTTGTCAGATGAATGAAATGGAAAATGTAGCATGTTACCTGTAAACATATCTATACAGAGAAGGATGGGTCACAAGGTTAATTCAAAGAGATCTAAAGGAATAAAATGTTAGACTCCTTTAAAATACGATGTTTGGATTCAAACTGTGGAATAGGGAGGCAGGAGCTGAGAAGAATGATTTAAAGGAAATTCCCTTTGTTATAACCCAACTATTCAAGAGTTTTAGTCAAACCCAATGTGAAGGTAACTAGTTTGCAAATGAATTCAAATTCTGCAGTTTCACATTCCAATCTTTTTTTGAGGGTTTTTTTTTCTAAGTACTGTAACTAGCATGTTTTTCTCCAGAGTGTCCAGGTAGACTGAAATGTTCCCCTGCTGGTTTTTGAAATGTTATCTTTTTTGAGGTCTGATTTGTGTCCATTTATTCTTTTACAGAGACAGTCCAGTTTGACCAATGTATACAGCAGAGAGGAATCGTTGGCACACGATGGGGAAGCAGTAGATGTGGTATATCTAGACTTTAGTAGGTTTTTGATATGATCTCACATCACCTCATTAACAAACTAGGAAAATACAACCTGGATGGAGCTACTATATAATGAGTGAAAAACTGGTTGAATAATCACTCCCAGAGAGTAGTTATCAACTGTTCACAGTCATGCTGGTAGGGCATAATGAGTGGAGTACCACGAGGATCAGTTCTGAATCCAGTACTGTTTAATATTTTCAGCAATGATTTAGATGATGGCATAGAGAATACACTTACAAAGTTTACTGATGATATGAAGCTGGGAGGTGTTGCAAGTGCTTTGGAGGACAGAATCACAATTCAAAATGATTTGGACAAATTGGTGAAATGGTCTGAGGTAAACAAAACGAAGTTAAATGAAGACAAGTGCAAAGTACTCCACTTAGGAAAGAACAAGCCACTGTACATATGCAAAATGAGCAATGACTGCCTAGGAAGGAATACTGCGGAAAAGGATATGGGTGTCATAATGGACCACAAGTTAAATACAAGTGAGCAGTGCAATATTGTTGCAAAAAAAGCAAAACACCATTTTGGTATGCATTAACAGGAGTGTTGTAAGAAAGACACAAGAAGTAATTCTTCCACTCTACTGGGCCCTGATTAGACATCAGCTGGAGTACTGTGTCCAGTTCTGGGTCCCTCATTTCAGGAAAGATGTGGATAAATAGGCAAAGTCCAGAGAAGAGCAACACAAATGATTAGAGGTCTGGAACACTTGGCTTATGAGGGAAGACTGAAAAGGCTGGGTTTGTTTAGTCTGGAAAAGAGGAGACAGAGGGGACATGACAACAGTTTTCAAGTACCTAAAAGGCTATCATGAGGAGGGAGAAAAATTGTTCACCTTAACTGCTGCTGATAGGATAAGAAGCAATGGGCTTAAATTACAAGAAGGGAGGTTTAGGCTGGCCATTAGGGAAAAAAATCCTGTCAGGGTGATTAACTATTGTAATACGTTGCCTAGGCAGGTTGTGGAATCTCCATTACTGGAAGTTTTTCAGAGCAAGTTAAATCATCCCTTACAGGTGCTTATCTAAGAGGGTACTTTGTTCTGCCATGAATGCAGGGGACTGGATTCAATGTCCTCTCATGGCCCCTTTCTGTTTCTATGATGGCATATATCACACTGATAGATGAGCATGTGACTAAGCCACTGACAGAGTGGCTGACTTGGTTAGGTCCCATGATGGCATCACCTCTGTAGATATGTGGGCAGAGTTGGCAATGAGGCCTGCCACAGGAATAAGTATCTGGCTTAGCGTTCCTGTTGTATGGTGTGTAGTTGCTAGTGAATATTTGCTGAAGGTTGGGGGGAGGCTGTCTCTAAGCGAGGAGTGGCCTGAGTATCCACCTGGCTTTGTCATTTTTATTTTTTCTTTTAAACTTCCACAAGCAGATATTGTAGTTTTAAGAATGCTTGATAAAGATCGTGAAGGTGTTTGTCTCTGTCTGAGGAATCTGAGCAAATGCAATTGTATCTTAGGGCTTGGATATAACCTATGGATCACATGATGTGGTCCAGATGAAAGCTGGAGGGATGTAGATAGGTATAATGGTCAGTTGGTTTCCAGTATAGGGTGGTTTTTAAGTGTCTTGTCACTTATTTGTACTGTAATGTCCAGGAAGTGGATCTCCTGTGTGGACTGGTCTAGACCGACGTTGATTGTTGGGTGGAAATTATTGAAATTTGGTGGAATTTCTCAAGGTCCTCCTTTCTGTGGGTCCAGATAATGAAGATGTCATCATGTAGTGTAATTAGTGGTCTAGCACTTGGGAACAAGAAATGAGGAACTGTTGTTCTAAGTGAACATGAAAATGTTGGCTTCTTGTGGAGCATATGGGTACCACAGCAGTGCCACTAACTCAATAGTATAAGTCATCTCCAAACCTGAATTGGTTGTGGGTAAGTACTAAGTCACAAAGTTCAGTCATGAGATGTGCTGTTGGAACCTGCTAGGGTGGGCTCAAATGCTGTCACTTGCCCCTCTCCAGTGCCTAACTGAGAAACCTCTGCAGAAAGCAGCTGGAGAGCCAGGATCCAGTCTGTTCAGGACTCACAGTGAAGACTGTTCAGAGTTCCCATCCCACATTAAACTACTACTCAGCATAAACATAACAATGAACTTTATTAACTAAACAAACCTTATTCTAAGAAAACATGATTAAATGTAAACAAAACAGTAAGAAACCCAGGAGTCCTAATGTTTAGGTGGAGTCACCCTTATCTCAATTGTAGTCCTTTAAAGTCCTTGAGGCTTAAATACAAAACAGAAGCCATCCTCATCATCTCTAGCTGCACGAATCTTCAGGTGAATGCCATACAGTCCTTTCTTCCTCCTGTGTAGCCAGCACCACACAATCAGGTCACTGGCCATCCAGCTCTCAGTTCTATTGCAGACAATTCCCCTGCAAAACTGTCCAAAGCAGGGAGAAAACATCCTGCAGTTCACTCTCACTCAGCTCCTTTCACTCAGTCCTTGAGCACATGGACACTGCAGCTCTCTCTGTTTGCTCCTACCCAGACTGCACCTTTCAGGCTTCTTCTTGGGCATGTAACTCCAGCATAACAATAAAATTTGTGGAGCATGCTCAATGTGTTACCACACCCTCTTACCAGAAGGTTCTGGTTTCTGGGCTGCAAAATCTGCCCAGCAACGTAACCCAGCCATAAGGGATCCCTGAAAGCGATTACACCTTTTTAGGCACATAGGTTACACTGCGACATCACCTGGGATAGTTCTTCTAATGGCTTGTAATCCATCTTGCTGTGGGATGGTGGCATAAAGAGCTTCTACATCCATAGTAGCTGGGATGGTGTTTCCTGGAAGATCACCAATAGACTGAATTTTTCTATGGAAGTTAATGGTGTCTTGAAGATAGCTAGGAGTGTTGGTAGCATAGGGTCTAAGAAGAGAGACTCTACATGGCCAGACAAGCCAGCCACAAGAGTGCCAATGCCTGGGTATGTCTACACATACATTTTAATTCAACCCTCATAGGGCAGTGGTTCCCAACATCTTCTCTGCTGTGGCCCAACTTGCTACCTTTAACTAATTTGAAGTGCATCACCATATAGTTTCCAAATGAACTCATGAATATTCATGAGCCAATCCAGAGCTCTTTGAGTAGTAGTTCAAAATATTCCATGGCACAGCTGCTCAGGCTTGATGGCACACCTGTGGGCCATGGCACACTGGTTAGGAAACACTGTAATAGGGATTAGGTCGAATTTAAAAAAAAAAAATCCACACTATCTATTATTAATTCAACCTAAGGATTTCCTTAGGTTGAATTGACCAGAGGATGCTTCGAAATTATAAAATGACCTATAACTTCGAAGCAACCATCAACTCGAACCAGCTAGTTTGAATTGATGGTGTGTAGCCACATTAATTTGAACTAAAGTTAGTTCAAATTAACATGGGTTGACCTTCCTCCCAGGGCGCATGGCACCCTCAAAGAAAGGTGCCCCTCACCAGATCTGCATAGGGCCAATGGGGCCCCAGTCCCCCGGCTCGGGGGTGGGGATCCTGGACCCCCACACCCGGCTCCAGCAGCACTGCCAGGGCACAGGGAGAAGGGATTCCTCTTGTACCCAGCTGGAGGCACGCTACTGAGGTTGGGAGTGGGGAAGGGATTTTCCCCTGGCTGCCTGGAGGTGCATTGCCAGGGTGGTGAAGGGATTCCCCATGCCTGGCTCCAGCCACGCTTGCCAAGTGGGGAGATGTCACCCCCGTGCCTAGCTGGGTCCCAGCTGGCCAGCACAGGAAAGGGATCTGTGCATGGGGATCCCTTCCCTGAACCAGCAAGACTGCTCCAGCCACACACAGGGGTCCCTTCCCCACAGCCGGCAGTGCTGCTGGAGCAGGGGGAGGGGGTTGGTGCCCTGGCTCCACAGAGCCTGACAAGGGAAAACATCCCCTGCCAGGCTCCTGCCTTCTAAGCCCCACGTGGGGGAAAGCATCCTCTGCCCAGTTCTAGTGGCAGTCCACATATAGCTGGGCAGGGTGTGCTTTTCCCTGTCCCAGGCTCAGAGGGCTGGAGCCCGGCAGGGAATTGGGTGGTGGCATGGCCCTTCTTGTGGGCCATGTTGCCACACCTCCCATGGTGACCCTCTTCCAATTTGAACTAGCAAGTCCTGTCTATGGCCATTCTAGTTTGGTTTTCCTAGTGTGGCCATGTTCGTTTGAATTAAGTGAATTTGAACTAATAATTATTCATTTGAATTGATTAGTTCAAATTCAGTTAATTCAAACTAACATTTTAAGTGTAGATATAGCCCCCAGAATTATGGGGTGCCAGATTTCCAAGTCCATGGATCTTGTGAGGAGATAGAACATCACTTGTCTAGGCTCTAGGGGTGTGTCATTGTAGATTTCTTCCTGTGCTGCCACGGGAGGTTTCCTGAGTAAATGGTGTAGTTTATTTTGGTATTCCTCAGCGGGACCAGAGAGAAGGGGCTTGAAGAATGTAGAATTGGAGAGTTGTCTATTAGCCTCTCATTAAAAGTGCCTGTTACGTTAATTCAGCCATACCTCTCATGCATAGCATTTTCTAGCTCTCCTTTTCTTAGTACAAATTTAGTTGTATAGACTTCAAAAGCATATACTGTTGGAAGAGTTAGGAATACAGAAGTAGATCAAATTGTATCCTTTGTGGCAAGGTTACCCCACGTGGGGGTCTGGCCAAACAGTCCCAATGTTTCCCCTGGTGGTAGTGGCCTGAGGCCAATCTGTCCCAGCCCAGGTGGGTCTTCTGAGAGTCTTCCCTCTTAGGACCTGCGGGGCAGCTCTTGGTTTGGGCCTGTGAGTCACCCTCCTCTCCTTCCTTCTGCACTTTTAATTCCTCTATGGCTTGTGGCAGGGGAGAAACAGCTTCCTCCTCAGCCTAGGGAAGTTTCAGGCCTAAAAGCAGCTTCAGTCCTTCCCCCCTTCGTTCTGGCAGAAACAGCTTTTGTAGCCCTAGGGCAGCCCTTAACTAGGTGCAGGTGCCTCTAACTGGCCTGCAGTAACATCTTCTCTGCAGACAGGGAAAAGGGCCTTTAACAGCCTAGGGCTCACATATCTCCCCTGGCATACCCTCCTGTAGCCCTCTGGCCTGACCTTATCACATCCTGCAATAAGATCTGTGTCCTTTGAGTTTTGTATCAACCAACCGCTTCCATCATCCCTCTTCAGTGCTCCTTTTCAGCTCAAAATGTAGTATTCCCTCATTCCCACCCCCAACTTTCTTTTGAAACTGAAACATACCCTACATTTTTTCCCAGTACGCAGTTTCTTTTTGAATTGATACTTGGGAATGGAATATATCTTAAAACCAGTGGTGTGTCTTGATCATTTCTATAATTTATCAAGCCTTCAGCAGGAAATGTGATAGAGAGAACAGGAACTGAATTCACGGGAATGCATTTCAATCAGTATATATGTCCTTTACACTTGACTTCAAGTAGTAGTAAATTCTAATCAATCTGTTTATACTGTAATAATTTCTGGTATTTAAAAGTAGAACTGTAGTGGGGTTTATTGGTCTTTTAAGACTAAGGAAGAGTCCCGAGGATCCTGTTTCAGGGACTAGGAGCACAGGCTCAGGAACTGGAAGAGAGGAGGTGCTACATGTTAGTTGTGTGCTGGAAGATCACAGAATATGGTTACTATAAGAGCTCAGGGTCAAGAGCCCTGTCATGTAGCTTGAGGCTGAACGCCCCCTCTCTCTCAGGAGAGTTGTATATATGCCATCTTCCCTCTCACTATGGGAGAGAGCTGGTGGGTAAAGAAACCAGAGTTTGAATGCTAAGCTTCAGCTGAGCCGAATAAAGCTCTGTGAACAGGAGTTTAGGAGATGGATATGAACATTGGGGTTGATATAATGGACCTTGTATTTGGGGCCCTGAGGACTATTTTGGGCTACTGACCAGGTTCAGTGATAATCGTGAATGGGACTATATAGCAAGCCCAAAGGGTCTCAAAGAGAGGGAGCAGAAAGCTGGTGCTGTGAAAACAAAGTAGGGTGCTTGTCAGTAGGCGACCCCATCACAAGCACCATTAAAAAACTGTGTGCCTTTTAAAAGATCTGCTGCGCTTCAGTTGCCAGCTGTTGGCTAGACACAGTCACTGGGATATATTTTGTAGCCTGTGTTATGACAACAGCAGCACTTTTGGGTCTTAAAATTCATGAAGTCTAAAAGGAGAGGATCAGGGAGTCAAATCCTGGTCATCTTACTCTCAACAGTATTCTTCTCATTGACTCCAGTGTGCTGGAGGAAGAAGACAGAAGAATCTATGACTTTATAGATGACTCAATCAATTTTAAATTCCAAAATGCCAATCACACTTATTGCCGTTAAAACACTTAATAACAACAGTGAATGTGATAACGTATATGGCCTTGTCATTTTGTTTTCATGGTCTTAATACAGACTTGGGGGTCTTTTCTACACTGGGATTGGGGAAAAGTAACTGTCCATTCTTGAAGTGTAGGGAAAACATTGTTGGGAGCATTATAACATGTTGGTCACAGGATGTAAGAGAGACATAGTAAGTACTGAAATATATTTAGAAGTTGGTCAAAAAGAATTTTATGCAGCCCAGGATCATCTGAAATAATTCATGAACTTGGACAAGGGGTTCCCACTGAAAGTATGCTTTGCTTCCTCTCTCACACTATTGTGTTCTGTTACAACAAAATGCCACTGCAATACATCCCAGAAGGGGTGGCAACAATGTGGTGGTGGGTGAATGAAACCATGTCTGTATAGCATTTAAGGATCTGGAAGGAAATAAGGTGCTACATATTCTAACTATAATTTATTATCAAATGCAACTGAAGAAAAATCCTAATTTTCTTTATTACAAATGACAAAAGGGTGTTTTATATTTGTTTTCTTTTAGATTGTTGTCTTGCTTTTAGTAAACAGCAAAAAGCCCTCCTGATGCAATTAAAAAATAATTGCATATAATAAAACAGAGTAGACACTATTCCAAAACTGTACTGAGGTTATGCTACTACCTATGAATGTAAAACAACTAATCAATGAAATTTTTTTAAACGGACCTTAGATTCATAAGCTCTCCTACCTCAAGCGAAAAAGTTATATTCACATGCTCATGTTAGCCTTGATACTCTAGTTTATTAAGTCAATGGGAATTTTGCCTTTTATTAAAGGGGGAGCAGGTTAGAGGCCATTCAGAATGACCGTTAACAGAATAACATCACAAAGAACAGCTCAGTGAATTTCTAGGTATTGTAGCATCACAATTAAAGACTTGAAAGTAGTATTCAAAACAAAAAATGGCCTGTGGTCCAGCAGGTGTTAACCTTTAACTAAAATCTCCGAATGCATTAGTAGACTACTCTAGCTGTACCAGTTTCTAAAACAGGGTTGGCAAGGCAGAATGAACAGGATCAGATCACGTCCAATATATTTAAAAGCTTAGGGATCAATGACTCAATGTCTAGTTCACAACCAGTAACTAGGAGAGTACCTCAGGGGTCAGTCCTGGGGCCAGTTCTGTTCAACATTTTTATTAATGATCTGGATGATGGTGGGGCACCTACACATAAGTATTAGTGGGGGCCCCGATCCATTCCCCCCCAGCAGCCCCCAAGCCCTTCCCCAACGCCCCCCTGGGTCCTGCTGCTGGCCTCTGCTGCCCTGTGCCGACCCCCTCCCCTGTGCCCTTTCCTCATTAGGCTGGCATGCCTGCGCCCGCAGCTTCCGCCACATCCCCCAGCTCCTTATTTGGCCGCCAGAAGGGGATTGGGGCCAGGGCACTAGCTGAGGCTCCTGGCATGACCCTGCTCTGAGCATGCTCAGAGCAGGGTCAGACCAGGGCAGGAGTTTGAAAAACTCCCAGGCCCGACCTGGGTTAGCTCCCTACTGGCCGGAAGACTCTGTGTTTCAGCCGGGTTAGAGGCTGCAGCTGACAGCTGCCCACTGCCAGAGCAGTGTTCCCTGCATGGGGGCGCGACGGTGCAAACCTGCGCAGTTTAGACACGCACTGCTCAGGGGCTGGCCCTGAGTTTCAGGAGGCTGAGCCCCCCCCATGACACCACTGGATGATGGGATACGTTGCACGCTCAGTAAATTCATGGATGACACCAAGCTGCGAGGAATGGTAAACACGCTGGAGGGCAAGGATAAGATTCAGGGATACCTAGACAAATTGGAGCATTGGGCCAAACAAAATCTCATGAGATTCAACAAGGAAAAATGCGAAGTCCTGCACTTAGGATGGAAAATCCCACGTACTACTACAGGCTGGGGACCGATTGTCTAAGTAGCAGCACTGTAGAAAAGGACCTGGGGGTTCTGGTGGGTAGGAAGCCGGATATGAGTCAACAATGTGCTCTTGTTGCCAAAAAACCAATGGCATATTGGGCTGCATCAATATGAGTGCTGCCAGCAGATTGAGGGATGCAATTATGCCCCTCTGTTTGGCGCTGGTGAGGCCGCATCTGGAATACTGCGTCCAGTTTTGGGCTCCGTACTACAGAAAGGATTTTGACAAACTAGAAAGAGTCCAGCAGAGGGCAACGAAAATGATTGGGGGCACATGATTCATGAGGAGCGACTGAAGGATCTAGGCTTATTTAGTATGCAGAAGAGAAGACTATGGGGGGGAGGGATTTGATAGCAACCTTCAACTACTTGAAGGGGGTATTCCAAAGAGGAGGGACGTAGGCTGTTCTCAGTAGTAGCAAAGGGCAGAAGAAGGAGCAATGGTTCCAAGTGGCAGCTGGGGAGGCTGAGGTTGGATATTATGAAAAGCTTTCTCACTAGGACGGTGGTGAAGCATTGGAATGGGTTACCTTGGGAGGTGGTGGAATCCCCATTTCTGGAAACATTTAAGGCCCAGTTAGCCAAAACCCTGTCTGGGATGATTTAGTGAGAGCAGCTCTGCTTTTAGCAGGTGGTTGGACTAGATCAGGGATCAGCAGCACAGGCTGAGTGAGGCACCTCTCTTCCAGTGAGCCAGGTGTGCCCAGGAACTCCTGGCTGTCCCCTCTTCCTACCACAACCACATGAGCTGGAACTGGCCCCATGGTTGCGCCATGGCTCCCTAGCACTTGGGGGGCGGGAGGGTATGCAGGCGGCATGCGCTCCCTCTGCTGGTGGGGCAGAGCAGAGGGGCCCCGCCTATCAGCTGGCTGTCCCTCCCAAAAGTGACTGGGGAAGATCTGCGGCTGGTGGAGGCAAGGCACTGCAACAGCCCCTTTGCGGATTTCAGGCCACTTCAACCTGGCCACCTCAGGGCTGAACAAGCCCAATTCAGGGCCTGGGGTGGCTGGGTCAAAGTGGCCTGAACTCCATGGAGGGGCCATTCCAGGGCCCCCTCTTCACAAGCTGCAGCTCTCCCCCGACCACTTTTGGGAGGGACGGCCGGCTAGTAGGCGGGGCCCCTCTGCTCCACTCCCCCAGCAGAGGAAGGAAGGGAGGGAGCACAGTTGCCTGTGCACCCCCTCCCGCCCGCCAGCACTAGGGGGCTGCGGCGCAGCCAATGGGCTGGCTCTGGCACATGCAGTTGGGGGGGGGGGGGTTGGCTCTTCTCCCTCCTTGGTTCCCAGCCCCCGGACTAGATGAACTCGTGAGGTCCTTTCCAACCCTATGATTCTACGAGACTGGTCCTGTAAACACTTGGTATCCTGCCTAGTGCTTCCCATTGTGAGTAGCCCTGTTGAAGGTAATGAAGGGGAATACTCATCAAATGAACACTGGGCTTGCAATGTGCTCTCCCATTCTATATTTGAGCTCACAAACTGTATCCTGCGTAAAATAATTACTGTTCCACTGCAGTCAAAAACACATTTATATTGCATTTGCTGAAGCTGCAGAGATTACCTGGTTGCCTAATTTTGCATTTCTGATCAATTCTACAAAAGAGACAAACATTGATGATTCTTAGACACTTGGAGATAGTAGAATATCAAATAATAAAATATAATTGTATGGTGACAGCTCGATAGTTAAAATTGCAAAGAGATTCCATTATTAATCCTATTGTAATACCTAACAATTAGGCTCTTTTACAGCCAGAAAACCCAGAAAATCCAATGTCTTATCATTTGGACAATGAAAACAACAAGTGCATATGAATGGCTTCAACTGCCACAAATGGGCCCTAGTCCTTCTCTCTGGACAAACATCTTGTTGTGACAAGATCTGACCAACTGAATCTCACATACTTCTAAGCCCCAGTTCCAAGTAATAAATAGTCACAGTTCCTAGTTCTGAGGTTCACTCCACTGTGCAGACACTGTCTGAAACAAACACTTTTGGCAGTGGGACCCTGAAGTCCAACCACTTGAACCCCAGGATTAGTGCTATATCCCTCCAAATCCCCACTTGCTCGGATACAGTCTCCCCAGAGTGAAGGACTGTGGGAGCCCTAGCATCCTAGTTACATGCTTCAGAAATAATGTGACAGTAAAGCAATGAAGATAGGCTTAGTAAAGGAATTTCTAAACCACAAATACCTTTACTCTTAAGCAGCACAGAGTTACAGATCCATGGAAAACAACAAACAGTACTGAACACAATCCCTTCCAGCGTGCTCTCACCTCATCTGAGAGTCCTGGTTTATCCCATCCCTTTGGGCTGGCAGCCCTTTCAGCCTTTGCTACAAAACAGATGCTCTTAATCCACATGAAAGTTATAATGATAAATACGGTGGTTCACAAAACAAATTCAAATTCATAATTTGACAAACACATTATTATTCTTTATTTGTATTTTTGCAGTACTCCCAAAAATACATCATTCAAACATGAGTTAGAAGATTCAAAGTGAAATAATAGTCACTATGCACCAACAAAATTCAACCACAAAGTTTGAGAGCAGTGGTCCATGGCTAACCTTGAATGTTTCACTGGCAAAACAGACTATATGTCATGGCAGACCACGTCTTAAGGCATCAGCAAAAGGTGACTACAAAAATAAAGTTTCAGATCCCTGAAAAGACATTCTGTTTTTCTGATCAATCAGAATTATAACACTCTCTCATTGTCATTACCATAGACGCCCTTAGCTTAGTGCCCTTTCTCAGGCTGCATCAAATGCCATGCCAAGCACGTGTAATATTTATAGCTGAATTTCTGGTCAGCTAGTTTTGAGTCTAAGATGTCTATGATAGGAGTCCACAGAGCACATATTGAATTTCCAAAGGGGTGTGGACCTCCAATTGCAATTTTTAGGGGTCCATGAATGAAAAAGGTTGAAAACCACAGAACTACATCTAAAGAAACTGACTGTGCATTCCCCAACCCCAAAACAATGGCAGTGCTGGTCCACTGGGGGCCCTAAGAAGAAATATTTCCCTCCCTGCCCCTCATACACATAAGAATCAATAGGGAGCACTCTTGAGGTGTTTACACCTAGTGCCAGTTCAACTCAGAAAGATGAAGTTCTTCTTAAAGTAACCAGATGCCTAGCATACCATATCTTGCTGCCTTCTCAACAGCATGGCTGCTAAGGAAAACTGTGAAGACCTATAATCCATCAGACTTTACTTTAAATATCCTGCAGTTTACTTCAAAACAACTAAACAATTTGGGTATACAGAATTCTGCCAAGTGGAAAAGATTTGCAATTTGCGGGCAGCAAAATCAACAGGATAGTTACATTCTCACCGCCAGTAATATAGGATTATCTCATTCTCTCATACCAGAGTCTCATTCTTTCATACCACAGTACAAGCAGCAACTATTCATATTAATCATTCTGCAATCTCTACTTTCCATAGCCATGTCAGAAACCTGTGGCTGTCTGGGACTTTCAGCACTTACAGAGCTCTAAAAGAATTTCCATTTCAATGTGTGGAAATAACTAAATCTGACAATTTTTAGGAAAGAAATTTTTTTACACCTTGGCTAGAAGAGTTATAGAATTAAAATCTTTGGTCGCTGACCTTCACTTTTTTCCTTTTATGGTTAAGAATGCAAAAGCTTGACCCTATTTTCTTTTCCAAAGGCTTCTCAGTCATTCTAATTTTGGAACAGCGTTAATCTCTCAAGTCAAACATTGCTAAACAATGTGATTTCTTTGCAATCTGAATAGTGTCATAATAAGCATATGTACAATTGTTACACCTTACCAAATTTGTCAGACTTCATACATAATAAACTATTGGACATTTAGAGACATTTTCAAGACATTAGAGCCCTGTGAGGTGTATGAGTAGTTAAAGTAACCATGTCAGTTTGGGAAAGGGACATGAGCATCACTGTATACAGCTCAATGAAGATCTTTGCTCACTGTGCAGCTGTAGTTACAAAGGCAAACAAGAGATTAGGATGAAATACTATGTTGTCCTTAGATAAGTCTGTCACAGCCTCACCAAGAGTATTGTGCACTGTATTGGTCACCCTGTCTTAATTATATTACAGAATTATAGAGGGGCTGAGAATGATTACAGACCTGGGGGGGAATAAAACCTCTCCTATGAGGAGATATTGAAAAGCCCAGGGTTGTTCATTTTACAAAGCTGATGAATAAAAAAGGACATGATAAAAGTATATAAAATAATGGATAGTCTGGAAGTGGTAGATAGGGAGAACAAAATCTCCCATTTTCTTAATGCAAGAACAAGGGGAAGGGTACATTCAATTAAATCTAAGTAAAAAATTCAAAACTGACAAAAGGAAATAAGTTTCACTCAAAATCTGATTAAACCCTGGCCACAGGATATCACTGAGAACAACCATTTAGCAACATTGGAAGAGGCATTGGATGATCAGCTGGATAAGAAGAACATATGGAGTACAACAGTAAATGCTAAGAGGATGAGTATTAGGAGGGATCAAAACCTCACGCTCCAGGACTTAGAGCCATCTTAACTGTTAGGGATCACCATGAGACTTTTGGAGTCAGAGGCAAATTACCCCACATCTGCCTATTGCAAGTTTCTTGCACTTTCTCTCCAGCATTTGATACTGACCACTATTGGAGACAGGATACTGAAGTGGATGGACCTTGGTCTACTCCGCCATGACAGTTCCTATGACCCTATAGATAGTTTCCTAAACACAAGGCTCCTCATAAATACAAGAAGCATCCTCTATCCAAAAGTATCAGGAATAATGGATTCCCTGGGCCAAAGCACACAAATTATACCTCAAATACCAGAAACAGCCCAAACAGACTACCCCATAGGATTTAAAGATATATTACATAATATCTATACAGGAGATACCTTCTCCTTCCAATGTCAACCTTACCCTAAATCAACACAATAATTCATTTTTATTATTTCAACTATGCAATTAATCAATAACTTTTTGCACTGATGGATGGTTAATGCTGAGAAAGAGTTATAATCTCCCCAGTAATAGCATTTCTGCCCTAGTTGAGATGTTCACCAATATTTGTTCCTTGATGTAAACCTATCAAGGCTGAAATATGCTGAGAATCCTGAAATTTACCGAACAGACCACAAGCAGTAGATTTAAGGTCATGTTTCAATCATGTATTTAAGATTCATCCATTCTCAGATATTCACCATCTGTGCAAAGCAATCATTCTGAGCTGAGAAGGAAGGCTCTGACCATGGTAATTCTATCTTTTTGTAGTTGCAAACTATGCCACTGTCAAGAGAACCATTCCGATGAAGACGTCTAGTACTTTAGTTTGAAACTGATCAGAGAAGTAAATAATTTTACTTCAGATGCATTTAAAAGTCTAATTATTATTAGTACTTAACCTTCCAGAAGAAAAGTTAAGTGGTCTTTTTCTTCCTGGTGCTGTAGGAATGTTTTCTTAATGGCTAAAAAACCAAAAATGAATATTTAAACTTATCACTTTTCTTAAACATGAGAGGTAATCCTCAGCTGGTGTAGTCTGTCAAAGCTTCATTGCAGTACACAGTGCTATAACAATCTACACCAGAGGATTTGCCCCAGGAGATCTAATCTTTAATTTGCATCAATATAATACAATTTCTATAAACTGGTGTATAAAGTTACTGAAGCCACAGTAATTTACAGAAGCTGAGGAGCTAGTTCAAATTTCTTCAGGCTAAGATTTTCCTGAGAAACTCAGAATCTAACAGTAAAAAGAAGGCCAGCGCTGTACTTAAATTTTGATAGAACACTAGGATGTTCTTTTAGCCTCCCATTTCTCTTGCTGTTGTGCTGTAAACAGCAAGAGACTTAAGTGGCTGGAAAGAGTCTTCAGTAGCAATAATACAGAAAGACATATTCTACATTTTCCCCATTACAGAACCTGAAATAACTGACCTATATTTACATGATCAGCTATATTCTCGCAATTAGGAAAAGGGCAGTTTTGTCCCAGGTTTTAAAACAACAATGAACAGGAGATACATATAGGGCTGCCTCCAGTTACCACAGAGCAGATCAATCAGCTCACCTTCAAATCTTGTCCTACAATACTCTGGGCAGCTACACTCCCAGCACTGGGGAGAAGCAGATATATCTTCACTGCAAAAAAGTGGGTTCTTTTAAAAGGAGGATAACTAATGCACATTTTAGTAATCCCTCTATAAAATCCTAGTGGAAACAAGGTGAAAGTTGTTTCTTCTTCAGGGTAACTGTTATAGCTGATCTTGCCTATCTACCTCATGACAAAAACTACATGTACCTTGTTGCCATTAAAATTTTGGAGCAGGATAACTAATCTGAGTTAATTATCTCATGGTAAAAACACCTTTTTTTGACAACGAAGACAAAGCTTTGGCAAGCATTGTTGGCTATTCCTCACTGACTTTGAAAGACTGCAAGACCCCAGTCTATGCAACACCAACTGGCATGGAGATTAAAGCCCAACCTTGCTGCCTCTGTATCTTGAATTAACTCACGTTTCCCATGAAAAATAGACACCCAAGTTCCAAGTACTATAAGAATAGATTATGTAGTAAATGCCCTCAAAGATGCAGTGCATTTTACATTATTTGTCATAGCTTTTTCATGAGCTCCTGGATAACTGTATGTGTTAGAAAGCTATCGTATGTCCTCACGCGTCTAGCAAACTCAGGTGGTATGGCTTTATATTTAAGTTATTGCCATTGTAAAAGAATAATGCAATATATGAATAATTTATTTTATTTTTCACTTGTTTATTAGAAAAGTAAATTCAATGGACCCCTTTTTGGTGCAGTAACCCATTCAGGGGATCATTTGAGAACTGAAGATTTAAGTCAGAGTTTGAGAGATACTGTACTTGACCTTGAGTAAGAGAATGAGAGCTTGGGGAAAGCTGAGACAGCCTGAATAAAGTTTTAACCTGCAGACTTCCTCCCTAGTGCAGCCTGTGAAGAGAAAAGGGTGAGAGCTGGCCTTTTCCTAGGTGCTTCAAAAGACTGTGACAGATTGTTAGTGAGGGAGACTTTGATTAGATCAGTGATGTGTATCAGTACAATAAGAGTTATCTGGCATTGTTTTTCTCCTATACAGTGTTTCTTTTGCAAAATGCGTACTTAGTTTCATTCATGTTTTATTTTCCCCAACAGCCATTCATAGTTTTTAGGTATTAGAAATACCACCAGAACAGAATATCTAATAAAAAATAAATTTCATCTTAATTTTCTCCCAGTTGTTTGCACCTAGAATGAATAGCAAATTGGGGAAGCCAGGAAGCTAACATAACTAACACACTATCACCTGCGTCTGTTTATATAATATGAGCATCAGGGAGAAACCACTTATCCCTAAACAGTGAGAGTAAACAAATTCAAAACTATTCTCTAAAAGCCAACACAGAAGTCTTTTCCTTGTTAGGCACAGACTTTTAGTATTAACCCCATTCATAAGCCCTCAGTCATGAAAATGCATTATATTTCAGAACCCCATGACTAGCATACTGGGCAGACAACATATTTTTCTGTTTAATAAGCAATGGGATATTTAAGTTCAGTTGATTCAACAAAGTGTATGAGTTTGATAAATAAAAGTTTTTTGGAGGTACATCGTGAATGTGCTTAAATCTTTCCAGGTGAGTATTTGTCCCAGTCTACACTACCAGTAAAATTAAGTGCCAGTCAACATAAGTTACTTAAGCTACACAAAATAATTTGCATAACTCCTGTTACTTTCTAATTTCCCTGCGCTGTCTTCACTGCACTGCATGACTTGAGGGGATGGTTTTATTAAGTTAATTTTTGGATTGACTAAGCATGTCTAGTGATTGCCCAGTCAATCCAGAAAAATTCATCTGATGGAAGTGAATTTGCCACCATCAGTGTAGACATACCTTTCTCAGAGGGAGCCTTTTCTTACAAGAAGTCAAATACTTCCTCTGCCCTGCCCTGCCCTGCCCCATGTGCATGCGTGCACACACATCTTATACATGGTGGTGACATCCATGTTATGCTGATGGTGAAATGTGATTAGACAGTTTTCATAGTTGGTAGCCTTTGCTAAAACTTTGTTAGGACAGCTATTCCAATTTGCCCCCCACACTGCTGGACTCATTAATTTCATCCACCTGTTGCTTCTTGTCTGCATAGACTAGAAGTGTTCAGGGCAAAAACATCATTTATAAAACATCTGTACAGATCCTATCTGCAGCGGCTGTTCCTGCCTCAATTTCCACCCCTCGGAATCCCCAGTATCTCCACAACATCTCAGTTACCTAGTGACACCCCTCCTTGAGGTTGATTTATCATGAAAAAAAAGTGCAAACAGTCCATAACAAAAGTCCCAGACATAGTCCTTTTCTTATACCTAGTGTTTGTCTATCACCATACTCTGGTGTCTTCGAGCCCTTTGAAGCCCTTCTTCAGCCCTACCTGTGTTGTGAGCCGGTTGACATCTCTATATGGAAGAACAGGAGTCCCCGCCTGGTTGACAACATTTTATGTTTCAACAATAGATTAAGAAATGATGATGGATGATGTTATACATTGCAAAGGCAACTGATAAATGGACGTTAACGTGCAGTTTTGACTGCCTGTAACAGAGTTGCACTAGCCGTTTAAGAGGGAAAAGCCCAGTATACTATGTCTCATCTGCTGATTCCACTTAGGCTCAGATGAGGGCTGCTGGCCTGAAGGAGAGAGAGCTGGTGAAACGGAGCTGTCTGAGAATCACTGAGAAGGGGCAGGTAAGTGCTTCCTGGAAGTGAGAGGCTCTCAGGTAGAAGCTGTAGAGAGCAGCAGAAGTGAGCATAACCTTGCAGGAAGTTTCAGGTGTTTCCTGGGGTAGGTTGAAGGCAGAAGAGAGCAGGAGGCGTTTTCTGCATGACCTTCCCAAGCAGAGAGCCCCGACTAAAGGACTGAAGGCCAGAGAATAGCACAGGGAATTCCCTTGACTTCTAAGCTGGAAAGCCAAAACCAAGGGCCAGAGAGTGCTGAAGGCACAGCAGCCATGGATGGCTAACCACAGACATCTCTGTGCTGGAAAGCCGGAGTCCAAGAACCAAAGAGGCTCTGTGAGCCAGGGAGTGAGGGATGCTCCCTTCTTGAGGATGAGCTTTTAGAAGAGAAGCCAGCAGTGGGGGTTCCTGATGAGAGGGCCAAGGCTGCACTCCACCCAGGGCCATCCCTAGGAGGGAGCAGGGCCCAGGGCAAATCAGTTTGTGCAGGCCCCCCCCCCCCCACTTTAAACTTTGCAGTGCAATGTTCCCTCTAAGCCAGTGGTTCCCAACCTGTGGTCCAGGGACCCCCAGAGGTCCGCAGACACTTTGCAGGGGGTCTGCAGACCCTCTCTCTACCTGGGGCCAGAATCCAGCTACAGCCCTGATGCGCCCTGCCAGGGCTGCCTTTCCCCTTCTGTGGCTGTCTCCTGGCAGGGGGATGGAGCCACAGCAGCTCCCCAGCAGGGGCAAGGGCAAGGGCAAGGGACCACAGCTGCCACAGCTCAGCTCCCTGGTGGTGCATGCAGTGGTGGTGGCAGCGCTGCTCACCAGCTCTCCCACTGGTGCTGGCCAAAGTCTGCCCATGCAGGCCAGATTACATAATCAGCTGGGGGGGGGGCAAAGTTTTGTTTTTGTTTTTTTTGTTACAAAGGGGTCCCCAGCCTGACAAAGGTTGGGAACCACTGTTCTAAGGTGATGATGCAGCTGAACAAGTTCCCCGCCGGTTCTCCAGGCCCCAATGGGCTTCTTCCCTGCTGCCCACTGGCTCCCCAATAACTTGTGCACCCATAACTTCTTCAGCTGCATCATCAGCTTAGAAAGAACACTGGGCAGTGTCATAATTTTTCTTTAATAAAATCATAAATTTCTAGCCCTCATGCTAAAAAGTTGCAGAGAGAAGCAGAAAAACATGACCTGACTTTATCCTAAAGGCTCAAAACCCAGAAGTCAGAGAAAATACCTCCCCCTCATTTCTTTAAACATCTTTTTATTTTTAAGTGAGTTTTAATGATATATTTAAGCCAGACGTGTGACTATTTTTGATGTTTAGGGTAGGCAATACTGAATGTGTCATGGTGATGTTTCATCAACCTCACAGCCAAGTGGACAGGAGCATGTGGAGGTACTCTTTTTTGTGGTTCTGGTTTTCTGTTCAAGATGGGCACACAATTTTACAAGTTTAATAATTTTTCTTAGGTCAAGTTTTTGTTAAATTGAAAATTCAGAGAGAGGGAAGCTATTTTTGGATGATAAGAAATAAATTCAGGTCCTCTCTCACCTTAAGGCACTGGATTCCAATTGTCTAATGTATGTTATTTCCTTTATGCTGCCTGACTCTTTCCTTTTCCGTCTTATTTTAATATATGTATTCATACATTCCCTCATCGCTTTGCAGGTGATCTAAGTAATCAAAGTCAGGTACTGTTTAAGGATGAGAGGAACAAACAAGGGACTTTTGGCCTCCTCTTAGATACCCTGATGTAAATCAAAGAAGGAGTCTTGTGGCACTTTTAAAAACTAAAAAATAAATAAATTTGTTAGTCTTTAAAAGTGCCACAGGATTCCTTGTTTGTTTCCCTAAACTAGACCTGCATGGCCACAGTTGCTTTCCTCTTTGCCATGCTTTGGGACTGGTGGTCTGACTGCAATCAGTGACAATGGGGCTTATTTACAGTGCAGAAGGAAGGACAAAAAACTTCTTTAATGTGTTGATTGATGGCCATTAACCCTAAACACCCAGTATTTCCATATGAGCACTAGCCTGGGGTCTTCTCTCTCAGGTATAATAGATCATTATCTGCACAGAGAAGTTTGCTCAAAAAGACATCCCTGAAGACTGAAAAGTCTTGTTAAATGTAGAAGGAAAAAAGTTCTTTAATATCTGAGAACACTTTCTGGAAATGCTGATGTAAATTCAAAGAGAAGGTCCTGTTTTGTAAAGGTTGGGGATGTGACATTCTCCTGACTTTGTCCCCAGTTGCTTGACTGAGGCTGGCTCCATAAATTTTATCTCAGCACTTGCCCTTTCTCTTCCCCTCAGGGAGCAGTTGTGGGAAGGTGGCTACTTAAGAGTTACTGTAAAGAAACACCACCTGTCTGAATTCCTTTCCCTCTTACCTGACCAGCCAGAGCTGCTCCCTAGTCCCACAGCTTGAAAAAGCTCCCTGCTTCCTTACTCCAGCCAGCTGCATGGGATCCCCCAATAGCACGAGGCCCCCCAAAGTGCGGGGCCCAGGGCAGTTGCCCCTCCTGCCCCCCCTTAAGGACAGCCCTGACTCCACATATGCTACAAGCTGGGCTGGCTATCCTAACAGGATGGGAAAGGCTGAAGAAGAATGCACAAACACAAGATATGAGAAAAGGACAAAATTTGGGACTTTTCTTATGGACTGTCTGCACTGCATTTTTGTAAAAAGGGGTATTATTAGCCAGTTGAATCATTGTGGAGTTCATGGGGACTCAGACAGTGGGAAACTAAGGCAGATACACCTGCAGCACATAAGAATTATAGATGAGGATGGCTATGACACTGACCTATTTGTAGCCTGTCCAATAATCCACCTCCTCTCGGCAACTTCTAACATCCCAGTTCTCTGAGCAACCCCAAACAGTTGCAAGTTTACATTTTAAAATAATGCATACACCACCAGCTGTAACCCAATTAAACATGTGAACTTGTAAGATAAGCCACTGACCCACTGACTTGAAGACTGAAGATTAATTACAAAGGAACAATTGTGTAGAAGGTTGTTTCAATAAGATATATAACAGCATCAGTGCCACAGGAGAACAACTGGCTTCTTTCTCAGCCCAGAACAAAAGTGCTATCAGAACTAAGCAGTTAATGGATAGTTCTCTTTATAAGGTGGTAATAAAAATAGTGTACAGCACCTGGCACAGTGGGGTGCTGGTCTTTGACTATCACACCTAAGCACTAGTGTAATACACATAATAAATAAAATGATGCTAAAGAAATAATGTACTGACTCTGAGTCACCTGCTCTCCTTTGCTGTATAGAACATGTTAGACATATTCATGCCCATAGTAGCAGAGTGTTTTTATTGGCTATGTTTATGATAGAGACACCCCTTTACTTTAAAGATCTAATCCTGGACATGCCTTTATTGGCCAGATCCTCGGCTAATGAACCAGAATAGCTACATTGATCTCATTTGAGCAAGGCAAATTTATGGCAGCTTAGAACCTGGCTCCATAGATTTTATCCCTCAGAAAACAGGTACTGTGTGATATTAGCCAATCACCATAGTATTTATAAATATACTGCTGTGAACCATTAAAAATGTTCTTCTCTCAGAAGTTCTTCCCGTTCATCCATGTCTTCTCTCACTTTACTTTCTCCCAGGGTCACAGTTACAACACTAATTAGATTATGGTGAAGTCACTGTTTAATCAGATGCCCATCCCTGTATCTTCAATCTGTTTGTCATATTCAAAATGAAAATCAAGAACCTCTTTCCTTTTAGGTATTAAAGGAGAAGCCCAGAACCTTCAAAAACATCCCTATTGTTTTGAGAAATCTGCATGTTGACCATCTCCTCACCAATACTACTCTGGTTCAGTAGGAAATGACAACTGAAGGTGCTGAGGCAAAGCCTGTCTATTTCCATTACTAGTTCTCATTATCTATGCTTCTAAATTTACTACATCAGATGACAAGAAGTTTTTAAACTACAGCTCTCAAAATCCTTAGTCAGCTACCTCATAAAGATTAAAGCTCCAAGAGTCAATGAGGTTGAAAGCTATATATACATCTTTAAAGAGACTGCCCTCTAGTGTTCATAACTTATACATTCTTTATAATTTTTGGTCACAATTGTACATTAACTGTAAAATCTCTCATTAAGATGAGAGAAGCTTGGCAATTTGCATGTCACCTCCCTTGTAAGTCAATGATTTTGAAGGGAATTGGGCAAAGACAAGAAAACCCTCTAAAAACAAAAGCTTTTGACAAACCTTTGTCTTAAAGCTCACATCTGTACAGTGATCATTTGGAGTTGAAAGTAACTAAAATAATGTTTTAGCTAGATCTTAATTATCATTGTACAAGGTCAAAATATGTGTAGAACTTCAACTCTGATTTTACCCACTTCATGTGCAGAACTGGGAAAATCATTTGTAATGAATAATTTTATTTGAGTAATTTCAAGTCATCAACAAATAATTTCTGTGAATAAACTTTGGGCTGTAGCTTCCTCACAAGCAATTTGCAGTATCAAAAATTCAAGTTGCTTTGATTTGAAATCACACATAGTTTCAGTTTCTTAGTGATGAGTGCAACTCTTAAGATTCAGGTTTCAGATGCGAGTATTCATAATCAAATCATTTTAATTCATTTTCTGTCATTCATATTCTGTAATATGAGCTTAGTGTGTTACCTCAATCAAAATATGCACAGAAAGAGAACCTAGTACAAGAGTGTTTAAAAATTCTAAATATTTTTAGTGGATTTTTCCCCCTCTGGCATATTCACTCTCCTCTACTTAGAATGGCCCCTTAGTGCTGATTTTGATTCCGACCTAAGATCATCCTCCCCCCATGTCCTGATGTCTGTCTCTCTCCCTCACACACACTACATATCCACTTAGTATTTATGAATAAAATTTTCCATCAACAGTCCCATTTTCAAAGGACTAAATCACTTTATGTACTTTTGAAAATGTTTTCCTTATAGTTTTAATCTAATATATATCACTCTGTATGCCAGTACTGTGATTTAATATATCAATAAAAGGAATGTTATAATCCTATAAAGAAATCAGCATGCCAATTGCAGAAGTATTGTTAATCTCACTTAAATACGTAAAATACAAATCTAAAATAAATTTCCAGTGATAACAGAAAAATGAAGGTTTAAAAAAAAAAGATACAAAGCAACCAGATAGAGCTGTAATATACTGTTTCTGCATACGAAACCAAAATACATTTCCTAGAGCAGCAGAACTCACTTAGCAGACAACCTCCTAGGGAAAAAAAAACAAAACAAAACAAAAACACTTTATTGCCACCAGGATGTCCATTTAACAGGTTTCTCCTCTATTACATAAAGTACAGAGATATAAATGTTATAAAGGACTTTTACCAGATAAGCCAACATTGTCAGTTGCTGCACTGTGAAATCTCTCTATAGGCAGGCAGAGGCACAAGCATAATAGGTAACTACCACCAACCAACCAAATTTGCTGTGGTATTAACACAAATATTTTGAGAAAAGCTTCATAAAAATTTTATTGCTCCTGGCAACTTCTTCCCTAAATGCTGCTTGGTCACTTTAGGTTGTGTGGGGCGGGAAGGAGGGGAGACAGCAAAAATGAAACCAGGTATATTTTGGGTTGACATTTATTATTCATTTCTGCCTGTCTCCCTGCTATTGATTTCAGTGCCTATATATACACACACAGATAGCATATTAAAAGATATTGGTTCCAACTGATTTTCTGAGGCTAAGCATTGGGTGGTCAAAGGGGAAAAACCAACTACTTCAGATTTTGATGAGTTTTTATAAATTCCTGTGATGCACACATTGGGCCAAATCTAAGATCCCACAATGACTATTACACTGGTGCACAATGCTGGCTCAGACAGTTAGCTGAGGATTTACCCTCAGGATGGATGATTGTCCCTTGTGGTACAGGGCCACCTCTCACAATATACCAGGATGTGGCTAAGAAGGGGGATATTGCTGGGGTGCTACTGCACCATAGCTGATCCCTGACTGATGCACTGGCACCTAGTGACAATGCAGTCACAGTAAATTAGAGCAGCTCTGTGGCTGCACTGATTTGAACCTGGATCCAAATTACTTCCCAATCAGTCCCAATACCAGTGAAGTACAAAGAAGGCGAGTAAAACCATGATTAATTACCCCATATCAGGTCTTGTACTGAGTACAGCTTCTCCAGACACAAAGGAGAGCAAACTGAGTCATAACTTAGACTATTTAAGAAGGAAGCCCCAATGCTGATTACTAAATCAGTTAAGAAAATGAATAAGCAAGTATTATAGCCAACATGCACTCTATTGACACTGTACCATTCAATGATAGCGAGTTTGAGCAGTAGCCAGAATATACAACAAATATATTCAGGGGTGTCGCTGAAGCCAGGCTTGTGGAGCTTGAGCCCTGAGTCCCAGCACCTGAGCCCTGCGTCTGCTGGCGGCTGCAGCAGCAGTGCACAAGCCCCAAATGTCAGAGCGCCGAGCCCCAGATCTTTTTCCAGGCTAGCAGCGCTTCTGAATATATTTTTACATCTAGGCACTCAAGGTTAGACCCCAAACTGCCACTTCATAAGCTTAAATCCAAAATTTGAATTTTAATTCAGAAGTACAAACACTCCATCTAACCATGGGGTCACCTAAAGCCCCTAAGCACCTACATTTCTGATTTTGGGCGTGGGCAAAGTTGCCTCAGTGCTGACAGGGCTGAGCTGTTCATTGCTTAATTCACAGCAGGCTCCTCAAATTAGCCATTTCCCTGCCTCCCTTTTCTGAGAGGCTGGATCCAATGGGCTGCTCAGATGCTTGTCACTGAGCCAAGGAACCTGAGTATGACTCTATAACTCTGTCACGGCATGAACACCTGTGCACCCTGGGTTATGATCTATACGATTTTCCTGTTTACTTGCACTCTGTGACTATGATTTATTGCCAGTTACACAGTGCAATGTTTCTTTATGGATGCTCATAGCCTAGTCTACATGATTAGTATGATATTATGTTTCCTACAACTTCATGCATGTGCACAGACACGTTTTGAGGGATGGGGACAGACAGACAACTTTCTCAGCAGCAGTGAGCAGGCAAATACCTGGAAAAGGCAGTAAAGACATGCTAACTGAGGTGGCTAAGACAAGACGAAGAACACCTCTGCCTAGAAGTGGGGGGTGAGGAGGAGTTTTGCAACAAATAAAAATACTTGGAAAGATTTGAGGCTTTTTGCTTGGGACTCTCCATCTTGAAACAACTTCAAGCAAGATCTGGGCCCTGCCTGGTCACAGGCAGACACTGGCTGTACACAGTGGTTAAAGTATAATTTGATGAGCACCTCCTAATCTTCAGGCCCCTTTCCCGTATTGTCTGTGCCCCCTTCATGCATGTGCAGGCCCCAGCTCTGGGAGGCATTTTGAAACCCCCACCCCCAGCTCTTTCCTCACAAATGAAGCACAGCCTCAAATCCACATCATCACCCCAACCTTGTCCACTAGTGTACACAGACTCCCTCTTTCCCCATGCCCTCCTCAGCCTCCATCCCTATTTCCTAAGTTCCCTGCCCCCAAGTCCCCACTCCAGTCCTCCTAACCCTCCACTTCCCATCTTCACTCCACCTCCTTCAGCCCCTTAACTCCCTCCAAACCTCCCCAGCCCCCTCCATCCCTAGCCTCCACTTCAGCCCCCAAAACCTCCTCTATCCCTCCACAGCCCTGCACCAGTCCTCACTCCAGCCCTTCATAGTCCCCTCCACCACTACCCAACCCCTACTCAGGCTCCTTTTCCCCATGCTCTTCCACCCCGCCCCAGTGCCCCCCCCACAGATCTAGTGATTCATGCTGCTCCACACCCCTCCATTCCCACCCCCCAATCTCCAGCTCACCACGGCCACCACCACATCCACCATCGCCTCTCGCTGGCACAGTGCCTTGTGCTCCCCCTTCAGGCACTCCCCAGTGTGGCCAGGAGCAGTGACTGTTAGATGGCAGTGGGTGGAGAGCGCATGGTGTGCTGCTGGGCATGGAGTGAGCAGGGGGAAAATGTGCACGCAAGGCCAGTAAAGGGGAAACTCACTAGAACACTACACTGCATTCCACCCCATTATTCTGTTTTTAGGGGCCCTGGAACGCTGGCCCCTAAAATTTTTGGGGCCCGGAACACCATTCCATTGTGTTCCCCCTTACTTTAACCTCTGATTAAACTCTATGAATTGCTGGGACAGGCAGCAACTGGCAACCCAGCTGAGTCACCTGTGCCAAGCGCTGAACAGAGTCAGGGCAAAAGACGGTCTGCAGACAAACCCTTCACAAACACAGAGCAGAGCTCAACTGAGCCGAGGTCCACTATGGTGGACCCTGCACGGACACATGAAGCTAAAAAGGCCTGAGGTGCTCATTCGCTGTACACAGACAAAGTGCCCCAACCTTACAGTAGAATTGAATGGACATCAGCCTCTCAAATGCCTCTCCATTGCTGCTCCGGATTGCCCTAGGCACGCTGAGGCCAAGGGATGGCACTTCATTCTCTGGCCCGTAGCAGTTAATTTAAATAGACAAGCAAAGGATAAGATGGGAAACGAAACAGGCATCATTAGTAAACCATAGGGGAGAGCCACAGAATTAGTCTTTGGTCTCTAAAATCAACTCTTCCCCTGCCCCACACATGTTCTGTCTCGTTTCCTGCTCCCATCCCTGTCTAACTTACAGCAGCTGTTCCCCACCACCAGCAACAGGCCTGGCAACATCCAGTGTCTCAGCATGGTCCCACAGCAAAGACACTGTGCAGACAGCTGTAAATCAGAGCGTTCACCACTCAAGATACCGCTAAAGAAAGTTTTCCACATGCAGGTAACTTTTCTTCTCCCCCCTGGGAACAAATTTAGCCATCCACTTCCTGAGCCAGGAGCCTCTTCAGTGCCAGCAGCAGCTGCAAGGAACCTGCCACCTCTTGGAGCCAGGCCAGATGGAACCACAGGAGTTTAAAATTTCTGGTGCAGAAAGAAAGTGGGGGTGGCAGGGCAGGGCAGGGCAGGGCAGGGCCTGGTTTCCTGACACAGAGAAGCTTGGGGTGAGGTGAGCTGTGGTGGGGGGAAGCCTGGGCCCCACCCTAATTACGGCCCTGGACTCCAGGCTCCCTAGCACCGGCAGCCAGGGCAGAACGCCGTGTTCCACCTCATTCTTCTATTTTTTAGGGGCTCCAGAATGCTGGCCCCTAAGATTTTTAGGCCCCATAACAGCGTTCTGGTGTGTTCCCCCTTACTTTAACCCCTGGCTGTACAAACATCTGACAGCCGAACAGCTTGAGCACAAAACTTGAACTCTGAGGTTAGTTTGAGTAGAGGTATTAGGGTAGTATGCGTGTTTTACTTTTTATTTCCTTGTGGTCACTCCTGACTCATGTATATTGTGTCTCTGCCATGACTGGCCCTATTCTCAATTATAATCTGATCAATAAACTTGCAGTAGTTTTATCTAAAGCTGTGTGATCTTTAGAGGATGCGACTGAAGAAGGGCACAATCCATTTCTTTGTTAAATGGATGGACTTGAGTGGGCCCCAACCTCTGTAGACAGTGACTCCTGCTGTAGTAACTGGGGTTAGGGGTGCTCTGTCAGGCAGTGGCTTCAAATAGTCAGAGGGCATACACCCACTGCCTGAGACCAATTACATGCAAGAGGCTGAAGTGGACTGACTCAAGAGTGAGTAGTCACTTGGCAAAGCAGGGTGAATCTGCGTTCAGGAGTGGGAATTGGTGGGGGGGGGGGTCACAGCATCACACCAGACCAGGCCTGGGGAGCAGCCTTTCACAAACGCAGTGGCTAGGGGACTCCTTTAGTAGATGAAGGTACTAGGGCCTGCTTCAATGAAGCCAAGTTCTAAAGGGGCAGCCGTGTTAATCTAGGTCAGCAAACCAAGCAAGGAGCCCTTTGGCATTAAAGACTAACAAATGTATTTATCGCTTGAGCTTTTGTGGGAGAAAGTTCCACTTTGTCAGTCGCTTTGAAGATGAGGGAAATTAAGTTAATTTCCCCCCATCTTCAAAGCATGTGATGAAGTGGGAGTTTCTCCCACAAAAGCTCATGCGATAAATACATTTATTAGTCTTTAATGCCAAAGGGCTCCTTGCTTGGTTTTGCTTCAGCGAAATATTTCATACAAAGTGGAACAGCTTTAACAGGAGTGGTTGAGGAACACCAGCTCCTGAACAGATTATGCCCCATGAGTTAAAGCACTTTTTGGAGGCAGTAGACCTGGATTCCACTTTGGCCCTCCATCTCTCAGCATTTCCTAGTGGCTTGCTAAGGCAGTTCCCTTGCTGGCTTCTGTGAATTCCTGGGCACTTACCAGGGTTGTGGATTCCACAGGGTAGCAGGGCACCTAAGCATTAGGCATGTTATATTGACCCATTGTGAATCTAGCTCCCAGGTGCCACATTTACATCACCGTCTCAGTGAGAATACTACATACAGGGAGGGACAGTCCAGTGGTCAGAGCACAAGCCTGGCCTACAGGGCAGAGTGCAATTCCTCTTCTGCCACAAACATTCTGTGTCTCTTTATGCAAGTCATTTAGTTTATTATGCTTTAGCAAATAACTCAAGAGCTAAGTTTTAGTTAGAAAAATATTTTAGCTGAGGATGTTACATTCTAACAGTATTAGAAAGTTTATACAATAAACCACCACAAATAATTAATATGCTCAACAATAGGTTTGCTGTATCTGCTGAAATGAATATGATTATCTGAGGAAAAGAAAGTATTTCAAGGGCTATGTGGGAAGTAACCATCGCAAAATGCTTTAGCAATGATAAGGAACAGACATACTTAGTGGTTTAGATTTTGACAAGACAGGTCTTTCAACAGTTAGAAATAGAGACCACATTGCTACATATTCAGCATTGCCATTAGTTTTCAGTTTCTCTACAACCATATGCTCTAGATAGATTAGGTACAGAATAAACAAACATTATTCTTAGTTCAAAGTGTTGAGGTTTAAGCTAAGCATCCTCTAGTATGAGCAACTACGTCCTACTCAAAGATGGGATCTCTTTATGTAAATGAACTGTTTTGAGCTTTATTTTTAACACCAAATTCAGCTACCTTTTTATACAGCTTACCAGCCAGTCATTTTCCAGTAGTCTGTTTTAAAAACCCCTGCTCAAAATGAAGCTGCATTGTTATCCTATTACAGTCAACAAGAGTTCTGCTGTTACCATCAATGGGGCCAGGACTTCACCCTGAAGTGTTCGAGAAGAAGAAAGTTAGTTTATGTCCACACATGGACATCTGTCATCTTACACTTTGAAATAATTAGGGACATACTAGTTCTGAGCTGATAAAGCCTTTCAGGATACTGAGTACTTAATGATTTTCTTTTCCCTGAATTTCCATAGTATCATCACCTTTAGGAAAGGAGGTTAATCCATGAACATAGAAGTCAAATCCTTGATCCAATAAAGTTGAAGGCAAAACCCTTACTGACTTTGGTGGAGCCAGGATTTCAGGGGGCCAAGATTTTTACATAGCAGGCCCATGCATTGCATATTGCTTCCTGACTTACAGGACAGTATGGCCTCTTCAAAAATCATGCTACCAACAATGCCTCACTCTCTTCCTCCCAACAAGAATGTATGGCTGTCAACCCTGGTTTACTGATGTCACTAGGACTTCAACCACAGGATTCTTTACAGGGCGTTTTTGGACAGTCACCTGTGGGGAAGACAACAGTAAGCATTATACTCTCTGGATAGCAGGTATCTTTTCTGCACCAACCCACCACTGTCCCAGCCTAATCCCCTCCTACATATGGGTTTTCCCCACACAGGGAAAAAGTCCTGGTACTCTTCCCTTTCTGTGCTACTCAATCAAGACCAGCTTTATCCTTCATTCATGGAAGAAACTGGGCCAGTCAGGTCTTCTGAATTAAAATATAATTTGTGTTGGAGCCCTCTTATTAGGATCAAACACTATGGAGTTAAATGTATGATTCAAATATAACAATGTTCAGTATCACATGGAAGGTGGCATGTGTTAGTAAATCCGATAACCATGTGCCAGGCTAGCCTGTGGTATAAAAAGTTTTAATATCGACAGTGATGCCAAGTCATTTCTTTATGTGAAGACAAATATCTGAAGCATTCTGGAGTTACCAGCATATTTGAGTGAAACAGGCAACTTACAATTAAAAAAAACTCACACACATTCAAATGCTATTCCATGTTCTGAACTGCTCTCTTAGACTCCTCCTGCTGAGAATACACACAGAACAACCCAGCAGGTTTGACATTTCATTCCAAAGCCAAGTTTATTTCTAGAAAGTGAGCTGGAAATTACAACATTGCATGGTAGCAGTTGGCAGAGCTTCGCAGTACAGGAATCTTGCTTATGATAACTACAACCAACTTCATTTTCCCCCCCGTTACTCTTATCCTTCTAATTGCTATATTTAAATGCACTTAATCACTTATGCATTGAATCTACCAGAGTGACAAATCTTCACTTTAGCTGAAGCAATAATAAATCTTTGTCTTCTCTTAGCAGCTGGCCAGTTTTGATTCAGACTTTGAATTTATTAAGCCTGAGGAAAGGAAAGAGTAACAACTTATTAGTTTTCTCTTTTTGAAAGTGTCATGTTACTGTTCCCAGTAAATGTATTCTCCTTGTTTAAGCTTAATTTTCTCAGTGTTAAAAATTGATGTCCTTCTGCAGTACTGTACCAAGAAACAAATGAAACAAAAAACTCCAATTAGTCTCTGCTGCTAATTTACAATGCAACAGTAGCTCATTAATATTTATTCAGCACCACCAGCACACATTATACTTTACAGACAAAAGGCAACAAGCTAGAGTTTATAATACAATCTTTCAGTGGAGTCCTCCAATGCCAAGGCTTCAACAGTAATAATATCCACAAGTAGCTCATAGCTTGGCTAGAGAAATCAAGCAACATTTTCATTAAAATTCTTCAGCAAATACCCAAAATATGTTACTGAAGTTGCCCCTTTGAGAAGACAACAACAGGTGTCAGAGGTGGCAAGCAAAAAACATTTAGGAATATATGGTCTTGGGACTTCAGAGATCTGGGTCTCATTCTATAGATTTCTCCATTCCTGTGAATTATTTAGGCTGAACACCTTCTTTTCTTAACTCTAAGTCCCTCTGACTCGTTTGTAAAAATCAAGCAAATGTATGATTTTTAGGTGGACTGCCTTCATTTCTCTATGCCTCAGTTTCTGCAATATGTTCCAAAGAGTTGCTAGCCAAGTAATAATTTTTGACCATTCACTTCAGTGGCTGGAAATCCACTTCACTTAATAGATACCTCTCCATTCAGTTCTTAGCTGTGTGAACCAAGGTAACAAGTCTTGTGGAGAGAGAGGAAGTGGCAGATGTAGTATATCTAGACTTTAGTAAGGCTTTTGATACAGTCTAGCATCACCTTGTCATTATCAAACTAGGAAGTACAGCCTGGATGGAGCTACTATAAAATGAGTGAAAAACTTGTTGGATAACTGCTCCCAAAGAGTAGTTATCAATGGTTCATGGTTATGCTGGAAAGGCATAATGAGTGCGGTATCATACAGATGGGTTCTGCAACCACTTCTGTTCAATATTTTCATCAGTGATTTAGATGATGGCATAGAGAGTACACTTGCAAGTTGGCAGATGATACCGAGCTGGGAGGAATTGCATATGCTTTGGAGGACAGGATCACAATTCAAAATGATATGGACAAAACTGGTGAAATGGTCTAAGGTAAACAGAATGAAATTCAATAAAGACAAGTGCAAAGTACTCCACTTACGGAGGAACAATCCATTGCACACATACAAAATGGGCAATCAGTGTGTAGGAAGGAGTGCTGTGGAAAGGGATCTGAGCGTCATAGTGGACCACAAGCTAAGTATGAATCAGTGTGACACTGTTGCAAAACACAAACATCATTCTGGGATTTATGAAGAAAAGTGTTGTAAGAAAGAAATGAGAAGTAATTCTGCTGTCCTCTGCGCTGATGAGGCCTCAACTGGAGTACTTTGTGTAGTTCTAGGCAGCTCACTTCAGCAAAGATGTGGAGAAAGTCAAGAGAAAAGCAACAAGAATGATTAAAATTTTGCAATGCTTGACTTGCGAGGAAAGATTGAAAAAGCTGGGTTTGTTTAGTCTGGAAAAGAGGAGACGGGGGGACATGATAACAGTTGTCAAGCACCTAAAAGGTTGTTACGAGGAGGGAGAAAAATCGTTCTCCTTAACTGCCAGCGATAGGACAAAAAGCAATTGGCTCCAAGAAGCAAGGGAGGATCAGGCTGGATGTTAGGAAAAAATTCTTAACAGTCAGTGAGATTAACCACTAGAATAATTTGGCTATAGAGGCTGTGGAATCTCCATCACTGGAATTTTTTAAGGGTAGGTTAGACAAAACACCTGCCAGGGATGGTTTAAGAGGATACTTGGTCCTGCCATGAGTGCAGGGGACTGGACTCAATGACCTCTCTTGGTCTCTCCCAGTTTCTATGATTCTATAAAGCAGCAGTGTCCAACAGTTTTTTCATCACAATTTTGGCAAGTATGAATGTGTTAATCTTTTCACCACATGACCAAAAAAATCTGTTTTATAAAATATAGAGGGGTAGAAAAATACATAATGTCTTGAATTATTTATTGATAGAATCAATGAGAAACTGACACCTTTTCATTAAGTAGTGCAGGGAAATCAGGCATAAAAAAAAAAATCAGACAGACTACATCTCAACTCCAGCTCCAAATTTTCAGCCAATATCTATGACCTATAGTTTGATTTCACCATTTTTACTGCAAAAAGAGTTGCTTCACAGAGCGACATTGAACCAAAAATTGCAAACAGTTTTGGAATAAATGTATTTATAACCACAAACTCATTTCAATTTAAAATACAAAAAAAACCACACTAACAACTGAAACATTTTTTAGATTTTGAATGCTTTAAAGTCAAGTCACATTGGTCTCAGAAAAATGCCTCTCCAAAGAAAGAAGCCTCACAAGCTCATGAGATTGTTGAGAATTATAGGTGTCAAAGTGAAATGGATCATGCATGAATTCAAAAACAATTCTATACTTTTCAAAATTGGAGAAGTGTTGTTCAAATTTGTGGAGTAAATTCTGCAACGAATCCACATAGTGCTTCTTATCAAAATCAGGATTTTCTTTATATTGCTCCATGTTCAGAAAGTGTGTGAAATCTTGAACCTTCATGTGTGCCACAAAAAGTTTCAATTTTATCATAAATTCTCTTACATATTGCACCAAATCAAATACATTTTACCTCCCTGAAGTTTCAAGTTCTCAGAACTGTCAAGAAATCTTCATTACACCCAATGCTTACTAAGTTTGTTCTGAATTAAACAGTTTGATGTTTGACAACAATGGTCATGTGTGGATTTCACCCACAGCACATGTGCATTTTGCAGCATATGCCAGAAGCCATATAGGACTCAAAGACAAATCTGTGTTTGTTAAGGGCAGAGAGGTGCTAAATTAAGACAATTATTTTGTATCGTACACACACACACACACACACACACACAAATACACAGTAGACCAGTGGTTCCCAACCGGTGAGCCGATGCAACTCCTCCAGTGTGCCGTGAGAACTCCCAGAGCTGGAGCCGTGGTGGAGGCCCCATGTGGGTCTGGCCGGGGGTTTCTGCTGGAGCTGGAGCTGTGGCAGAGGCCTCACGTGGCCCTGGTCGCGGGCGAGTTCCCCAGAGCCGCAGTGGAGGCCCCATGTGGCCTTAGCCATGGGATTCCCAGAGCCAGAGCCGCTGCTGTGGGCAGCAGCACCATGTGACCCTGGCTGGTGGGTTCCCCAAAACCACAGGTGGCAGCCCCAAATGGCCCCAGCTGCGGGAGGTGGGGGGGGTCTGTGAGCTGGAGCTGGAGCTAGAGCTGTAGGCAGCAGCCCCAGGTGGCCTGGCTGGGGGGTTCCCTGAGCTGAAGCCATGGGTGGCAGCTGCAAAACAGGGTGCCATGGTCCATGAATATTCATGTTAATTTGAATATTCATGATTTTGTCATGGCAGTATGCCATGGCATAACTGAAGGCCTCAACGTGTGCTGCAGTTGAGAAAAGGTTGGGAACCACTGCAGCAGGCACAAAAAAGTGGACACTTTCAACTAGTACATGTATAAATGGATTTTATAAAAAAAAAAAATAGGTGGTAGAAGTAAAGCACAAATTCGCCACAGGTCAATAGCCATTTCACCACATGTGATGATTGGCAGCAGTGTTAGACACCATGGCTATAAAGGGTATAAGGAGGTTCTTGGAGTCTGGAAAAAAAAAACAAAAAAAAAAACACCTTTCAAAATAAACTAAACTCTTGACATGCTACTATGTATGTGGATGACAGGAAAAAGTTTAGCAACTTCAAGGTTGTGACTGATGCACAGGCTACCACATCTTTCTTGCTGTTTTACTTTGAATTGCCTTAAATTCACATAGTTGAAACCCACAAGGAGTCATTAGCTCATCTAGCTACAGGTTATTAAATTTCCTCAGTTACACCTGCACAGAGCCCAGTGACTTGTTTCACTACAGAATGATTTGTGGTTGAGTAAACATACATCTTTCAGAAATGCATCCAATCTTGATTTGAAGACATCAAGAGATGGAGAGCCCACAACTTCCCTTGATGAGATGTTCCACTGATAAATTACCCTCACTGTCAAAAAAGTGTGCCTTATTTCATATTTGAATTTTTCTAGCTTCTGCTTCCAACTAGTGGATCTTGTTATGCTTTTCTCCACCATATTAAGAAAGTCCTGTAGTACCTGATATTCTCTCTCTGTCAAAGTATTTATACACTGTAATCAAGTCACTTTTCAGTCTTCTGTTTGATAAATTAAACAGATTGAGCTCACCAAGTATGGCCTTTTCTCCAGCCAATAAATCATCTTGTAATCTAAAGCCCCAATCCTGCAAATGCTTACACAAGTGGTTCATTTTAAGCAAGTAGCACTTGTGTGAGTGGCATAGCTTGTGCTCAAAGTTAAGCATGTTCATAAGTGTCTGTACATTCAGGACCTGAATGTTACATAAACTCAGAGATATTAAGGCCAGAAAGAATAATGAGAATAGTTAAGTCCGACTGTCTGCATACAGGCCATACTTCACTCCAAAATTTCTAACTCCAGCCCAACAACTTGTGGCTGAACTACATCTTAGGGTTTAAAACTTCCAATCTTGATTAAAGACTCCAAGGGCTGAACAGCTTACCACATCCTTTGGTGATCTGTTCCAACAGTGGCTTACACTCTCTGTTAGAAAGCATGAGCCTGGTTTCCAATTTGAACTTTGCTGTATTCAATTTCCAGCTATTAGTATTTGTCACACCTTTGCCTGACAGATTAAAAATCCCTCTTCTGTCAGATATTGTCTCCCTGTGTAGACAACTATTTGCTGTGGTCAAACTAACCATCTCTGACTAGCTAATAGACTGAGCTCCTTTAGTTAATACAGGATCTGTTTTCCTGATCTTGAATGATTTTCCTCACTGTTCTCTGCACCCTCTCCCACTTTTCAACATCCTTTTTAAAACGTGGACACCAGAAGAGCCACAGTATTCCAGAAATACTTTCACGGATACTGTGAGGAGAAGTGATACTACCTACCTACTCCTGTTCCTATTAAAGTATTACATTAGCCCTTTTTGGTAGTTTGTTTCATATAGAATTTTATATGGAATAATATATTTGAATTTGTTCCTGAATATTCACTGTAAATGTGTAGCATTAGCTATTGCTTCATGTATATGCAAAAGTATTGCATAGATTTATGCAAAATTACTACTTTTCTTTTATCTAAACAGATAAGGCCAAATTCAATCTTTAAAAAAATTACAAAAAAGATGAAAAACTTTTCAGAATCACCTACATGATCTAGGAGCTTGTTTCGTTTTCAAAAAACTGACAAATAGTTAGGAACACAGGTCTCATTGACTATCGAGACTTCTCAAAAACTGACAGCACATCATGGTATTTTCAAAGATATGGGCGTTAGGTCCCGAGATGCTTTTGAAAAATCTTATTAGGCACCTATCTGCATCTTCAGGCTTCTAATCTTTAAAATATAGCCCAATGTGCCTAAGTCAGTTTTGAAAATTTTAACCATGGTCCCTGCCCAGATGATCTTGCCATTTTGTTAAGCGATTACAGCATAATTCATCATTTGTACATCTGTAAAGGCCAGTGAAGAGTACTTTTGGTCAAGATTTTATTGTGCAATGCTTTGCAGAATAGGATTTGCAGGTTTCCTCTGAAATACTGGCAGTTTATTATACGATATCAACTCTGGAAAAAAGTCAGTTTCTTAAATACCTGGAAATATTTTTGCTATCTTTACATTAGATCTGAACTTCATAAAATAGCTTATTTCATTTGAGGGTTTTTAAGCCAACTGCCTGTGAAAAAAATCAAATCCCTGAGTTAAACAAATGAACTCAAAGGAAATACTTAGATTTTATAGTCTGAAGTACCACTTCATTGCTCACTTTCAGATAGTATGAGGACAAGTTTTAAATTGTTTAAAACCTTTTTTGCCTTTTAGAGGTAGGCCAAGTATGAATCCATTGAAACAGAAACTAAGTTGCAAATAGTATACTACAATCCTGCACAGCAATAGTCTTCTTAAAAATGGCACTTTCCAAACAGCTCAGGCCCAAAATTTTACACACCTTAAAACTGTTAAAATCTGGCATGCACCATCCTCTTGAATCTCAATCTATGTTCAACATTAACAATCCAAATCACCACCATTTTTCCAGGACAGAAAAAAAGCAAAGAATTACAGGTAACCCACAAATACTGTTTACAGGCCCTGCAACACAGCTAAACACTTCCCAGAGCTGTAACTAACTTAATCAAAGATGGTGGTGAACTATAAACAAGAAATTGTGTTTCAGACTCCTTAGAAATGCAGGGGAAAAAACCAAATCATTTATTTAAACAAAGTAAAAGCTTTAAATTTCTTTTTTATACATTACAAATAAAAAAATCAAAGTAGTAATTAATAGTGTTGTTCAAAACTAGCAGCATATACTATCGGAAGCAATATGCAAGAAAACAGACAAGATCTCAAGAAAATCTAGATTAAAATTGTTTCTTTTTTTAAAAAAGCTCTCTATGCAGGATTAAAATTGATACAGTCAACACAGTGGTATCTTTAATCATTTGCATTAAGTAATTCAACTTAAAAAGAAAAAGAACCACTGTATTGTTAGAGGGAAATCCTCACTCCACTAATGGTACCAGGATTTCACCTGAGATTTGTTGTTTTGCAATAACACACACTTCCCTAATTCACACAAGAAGAAATATTGTGAAAACAAGAACATAAAAGAAAGGGTCTGAACTAGGGAAGAGTTATCACTAACCATCAGGACAATATAGAGACCAAATCCTCCACCCCACCCCCAAAAGAAAAACAGGCTGCTGACCCAATTTTGCACAGCTTTAAAAAAAAAAAAAAAAGAAAAGAAAAGAAAGTCCTTTCCCATGTGTTTTTCAAGCTAATAATTTCAGACTTAATCATTCTGTACACACACTTTTTTGATACACTCAGACAACGTATTTTGAAGTTAATTCAGATCAAGAACTGATGGTTCTCTACCACTAAAACCCTGTTGCGATGAGACTCTGTGCAGAGTAGTTTCTGCACCACATCCCCACCCCTGCAATGGGTTCCATGAGAGGCTCTGATTCCCTCCAGGCAATTTTTTCATTCTTGGACTAGAGGATGGGAACCCTAAGGGTGAAATTCTGGCCCATTTATTTCAATAGCAACATCCCCATTGACTTCAACAGGATCATGATTTCACCCTAGATCTTCACTTACGCAGATCTAATGGCCCACAGCAGAGGGAATGAAGTGGTCACTAGTTTAATAAGTAGATATAAATTACTGCTAAATTATGTTTTCTACTATCCATTAGAGTTCCGTAGAGCACGATAAGTGAGTGAAGTAGTATCTTTTATTGGACCAGCTTCTGATAGTGAAAAAAAGACAAGCTTTTGAGCTACACACAGTTCTTATTCAGGCCAGCCTGTTTGGGTACCCACTATGTGCTGTGCTAACTCTGGCTTTGTCGTCTATAAATCTGTGAAACAGTGATTTTCCACTCACGAAGACCAAAACCAGTACAGTCTTACCCTTCAAGACGTGTGAGGAAATGCCCCCTTTGCACCCACAAAAGTGCCACATTACTGTTTACAGAATTAGCCTGCCTTAAAGCAAAACCTGGGCTCTAATCCAGTGTTTCCCAACCAGTGTGCCAACGCACATGGGTGTGCCCTCAGGCCTGAGCAGGTGTGATGCAAAATTGTCCAAAAAACTATTCGTGGTTCTGGGCTGGCTTATGAATATTCATAAGTTCATTTGGGGACTATATGGTCTGTGCCCCAGAATAATTAATAGTATTGAGGTGTGCCACAGCAGAGAAAAGGATGGGAACCACTGCTTTAACCCACGCTTCAGCAAGGACAGAGAGCCCAGGCTCAAAGGACCACCACACTCGGGTAAGACGGCTGCACGCACAGATGCGAGGAGGAGTTAGAGATAACTGAATAACAGTCTGAGTTAATGTTGCAGTAAAGAAGCTGGGATTTCCGAGTCCCATGCTTGTGCTCTGATTGCCAAAACTGACCCAAACATGGGATAACTTTCATGGCGGGACTTTTGTTGCTGTTGAGCCCTGTGGTAACCAACCCATTCTACTGAAGGGTAATGCTGGGTATTGAGACAAACCTGTCCCATCAAGATGTTTGGTGCTCCAAGCATTACGCTGTTGCCCTCAGTGGCTTCCTATGAATATTCAGATTCCATTATGTTTCCAGAATCAAAGGAAGCAAGAATTACTTAGCAAATGCAAATTACTTAGTTTCTAATCCCATTGTCTAGGCAGCCTAGCCTTTCTTCCCAGGCTGCTGCCTCTGGACCTGCTGCTTACAGGCATCTTCTGTCTCCTTTCCATGAGCCTGACTCCCTTTGACCTCAGGCGGATATAATTTCCTTCTCTTGTATGCCAGGTATTATGGAGCATTCTACCGGCTGGATGCTGAACTGAGTAACAGTGCTTAACACTGGTTAGAACCTTTCCGCCACCTCATCTGGGATGAGGAAAAGTACCCAGTAATAAGATGCACAAAACATTAGACAAACAGTAAGGTGAAACCAATGATACTGAAAAAAAATCTCTAGTTATTTTTAGGAAGGCAAGTCTCTCGCCATTCTACTTTTAGTGACTCATTAAAGCCTCTGAAAAGTCTGTTTCTCAGCCCTATGATAAGCCATCTGCAGCAAATATGACATTTAATGCCCTAGTAATTAAATGTCTGTCTTATATCCTCGAAAGGGCATATACAGTAATCAAAGTCTTGAAAGTTAAACACTATTTCAGAAAAGGAATAAAAAGCTGAACTGTTACAGCAGGAGAAAGGAAACAGAATTGCACATTTTTATAAAAGGTGTGTCACAATCCAATTCACACTGAAGTGGTGGTATTCAGAAAAGTCTGAAGCTTTTGACTTAGAGGAAAACTATTTATAAAAATAATCAAGAGTATGCTATTTATCTTGGACTAAAACCACATCACATTCATTTTTAAATGCTTGTTTTATTTTTAGTATTCTAGCCTGAATATGCTGTATTGTTTCCTTGTTAAAAGGATGTCATGGTTACATTAGTTCAAAGGTTATTGTTGATGATTAATGTAAAAAACTAACTTTGGCATTTTGTTTTTTAAATTTTAATAAGATCAAAGGTAAAATGTGTATGTTTATATCATTGGACCTGACTCTTGCTGTAAGAAATAATGCCAGTGAAGATACTGAAGTTACACTGGTGCAAAAATGGTGCAGCTGAAAGGACTATCAGGCCTTTTACATGGCTTTATAAATTGCACGTCTGACTAGGTGGAAAACAAGCAGGAGCAGTCTGCGTGATTCCCAGGCCCTGGATGAAGTCAAGGATACCTCACCCCCCTGTGATTTCCCCCCTCACCCCAGCATTTGGTTACTGTCTGTCATCCACTGTGGCTCATCCTCCCCCGACATGGGTTGCAGCCCATGAAAACTTATGCCCGAGGAGATGTGGTAGTCTTTAAGGTTCCATAGGACTTTCATTGTTTTTGCTATACACAGATCAACAGAATTACCCCTCTGGAACTTTGCATTAGAAACATATATTGAGTTGCCTGTCCACTACGACCCCTAAATCCTCTTAGGGTTACTACTGTACTTTCCAAGATAGTCCAGTCCCCAATTCAGTAGTTAATTTTTTTCCTGTATGGGCCCAGTTGCATTTTCATACTTATTCCCAGGTCATTGATGAAGATGAGGAATAGTAGTCTCAGGCTTAAAACCAATCCTTGGAGCATTCCACTAGCAACACTCCCATTTGATGACGGTTCCCCATTTACAGCTGACTATTTTTTTTTTTTTTTTTTTTTTTTGAGATCTGCAAGTAATCTATGTAGCATGCATTTTCCTGAGGTTGTACTGCGCTAATATTCTAAACTAGATTGTTTTATGGTACTTCATGGGAACAGATAAAACTAAAATGCACATTGGGCATGTTATTCTCCCACTGTAACTAGTTTTTATTGCCAAGTTCAGGAGTTGCTTGTGGCTGCAGAGGGTCCTCTATGTGGGCCTTAAAAGATACTGCTGTGGAAGGTTTTTCCCATGTTTAGACTTCATACTAGCACTTCAGCTGTGTCTGGGTCATTTCAGTGAAAGATATGATGACTCATCTGAAGATTGCTATAATATATTTCAACTGAAATAACAGTGAATGAAATATTCGGGGGGCAGGGCGAGAGTGGAAGCAATACACATTTGATTAGTTCTCTCTCAAATGGGTTCCATGGTTTTCCCAAATTTTCATATGGATGCCACATTTTTTCCCAAATGAAGTATAAAAAGCATTCAAAATTATCAGCTGGATACTGATAAATAATTGCATAAGACCAGTTGTACTTTCTTTGTAGGTTTGAAAGGATTAGATCTGTATCAGTATATGTGAGTAAATATTGATGTCACACTTTTTATACACAGACTGATGAAAAGATATCTATCAATAATCAAAAATTTACAAGTAGGAAAGGAAGAAAAAGGCTTCTTCAGAGCAGATTAGAATTTGATTCAAGGACATTTACTGTGTCTATTTAGACAATACTGAAAAACTGTGTTTTCATGGTTATAAAGCTTTAATTTTGAATTTCAACATCTACTGGCATTATCTTATCATCATCTGACACCCTTTGTTGCCTGATTCCTCACAAGTCTTCCCAGAGCTGTGAAAACCTACATCCATAAAAATAAAAAAAAAAATTTGTGCAACTGTGAACATTTAAATAGATAAAAACAAAAACATGCTTGTGAATAAATATATCAATGGAAATTAGAAATAAATAAAAATCAAAAATTCTACCAACACTCTAAATGGGTGATCAAGAATCAAAGAATGAAATAGTTAGCATCAGAAAATGAAATGGTGTCCAAAAAACTATGTATGTTGAAGTGGCACATTTAGGCAACCTGCCTTTGATCTTAGTGGGTTGTTTTTGTTGTTTTTTTTTTTAAATCCTGTCTATTGTCCATGATGTGAAGACTTGGACTCTACCATGTACATGTGTAAGTCTAGAGGCAAGAGGGATCTCAGTGTATTTACTTCTCAAACTAGGTGGGACTGGTAAACATTGTGGAGGTAATAGTCTCAACTACCCAGAGGAAAGGATTTTGCATGTCTCACATTTCATACCCAGCAAAAAGCTGTTGCTTTCCATTACAGCTCTTCAGAAGACAATAACCTTCCTCAATGCAGGAAAAAAAACATGAGTCACAACTGATGGAGTTTCATGGGGGAAAAAAGATACCCAGATTAAAGATACAACCGTAAGACATCGTGATTCAGACTGGCTAACACTATGTAAAATTACTGCTGTTTCCATAAACCAATGTTTCAATAAACTCATGGCTGCTGAGCCTCATGAAGCTCTTTGGCTGTCCCCTTGTGGCTCCTGGCTCTAGGCCTCCCCTTGGCAATGGGGACCCTGTGGGTGGCCCACATGGGGTTCCAGGGCCCCCCCCAATGACCACAGGGGACCTTGCAGCTGGCACTGTGGTCCAGCTCCATTCACCCACCACCAGGAGGCTACACCCACTGCGGCTCTCAAAACAGTTATTGAAGAAATTTTTAAATATGGCTCTTGTCTTTTGGTTTGCTGACCCCTGCTATAGACTAATGGGATTTTTGGCCAATATCAGGGTTAATAGCATGGGCGGATAGGTTTCAAGATCATCATCATCATAGCTTTCTGTTATCTTTTACTTCTCATTTTCATTCAGAAGAATGAGCTGATTTCTAACCTTTGCCCAAGACCTGCAAAAAACTTTGAATAGCTTTTATAAAATGCTAGCAAGCCGTAGATACATTTTATTTCTAGGTTTACACATTAAGCCCAAGGATTTCACCCCAGCAGAGTACCTGGTTTTCTCAAAAGAAACTAAATTTTTCACACACATTTTTCTTTTGAACCCCTTAACCCTGCTCATGCTTTAGTCATAGGATTCGAGAACACAGGATAGACAAACCTGAAACTGAAGTTTCTTATTTATCCCCAATAAGAGCATTACGCTCAAGCCTTCCTAATGCTGCCCAACCACGTAGACCCAACTCCAACCCAGGAGCAGTCCTTCTGGAACAGAGGATTGCTCAAACTCAAGGACTATTTAATTCTTGGCAATATCAACAGAAAGTCATCAAGGAAGCCTGACGACCAGCCATCCAGCAGACGTCAATGGCTTTTGGCCACTATTGATTTAGTCTAGTTAACTAGAAAGGCGATGCAAGGCTCTGTATCTGTGCCCGGGTACCCATAATCCAAGGTTTTTCTGACCAGCAATACAGAGAAAGTACAAGTTTAGTGTAAAAAGGTGATACGTTATTTACATTTTGTACTGTGTAGCAGTTATGTGCCCGCACAGAAACAAGAGACAGATCCTGTCCCAGAGAGCTTCCAAACTAATCAAACATGCCCTCTCTTTCAAAAATACAGTTTAAGAGGGTTTTGCTGTTTTCTAGAATATGTATTTCACATTCGTCACTTCCAGTAAGATCGTAATGTATCATGTTTCCCTCAGTCTGATGAACAAGCTGGGGTGTCAGCACATAGAGAGGGTGACAAAACAATCTCCATGGTGCACTATACCCCCGCCCAGAGCAGCATATTGGAAATGGATAACTGCAAGGAACCAGAAGAGCCTTAACTCTGCCTCTCCAACGTGCCACCGGTTAGCCTGTTTTAACAAAACAGGACACAAATTGGCATACAACAGCAGCAGATACCTCCAGAGCAAAGGGAGCAGCAGCCAACACCTCCAGAGGTGGAGCTGCGACTCTCATTCTGGTCTTGGAGCAACGCAGCCACTCAATGTTCCTGGCCTAAAGACCAAGAGTAATCTCTCAATTTAGCCCGTAGAATACTTCCTCTGGCCTATACCCATATGTCCATTCTAGAGAGGTGGCAGAAAGCTAGAACTGTTGCTTGTATGTGGGCATCAGAGCTCAATGCCCAGGTTCCATAATCACATGATGTGCTCTGCACAAAAGGAGGCTAGACTTTAGAGGTCTCTCTCCAGATGTCAGATTGGACACTCTTCCACCTTATGGAGTTATGTCTGGGATGCTGCCCCACAGTCAGAGTGGGGAGGAAAGTTAGATAATAAAACTTCAGAACCTTCCCCTGCCATACATGCCCCCCCCAAGTCCAATGATAGGTAACATACTACGTGTAAAATATTACCAGTCAGTCAAACTGCTTCTCACTATATCTTACAAGTTGATTCTTCAAGGACTGTAATTTCTTAAAAGTAGAGATCTTTTCTCCATGCATATCTGTAAAAACTGTTGGCACTATCCATTTGAATGTATTTTGATTAACAACAAATATACACCAAAAAGAACCTATCTAGCATCTTGGGGACCTTGGCCAAAAATTAAAAATACAACCAAATAAAAAAGTAAAATCAACAGTTGTTCCTCATCTCAAAAGCAAAAAATAAAACCAAGCTCTGAAAATCAAGCCCAACAAACAGCCTTCTCCCTCCAAGACATCATCTCTTCTCAACGACCTGGGGAAGCAGACAGGCCTTGCATCATGAGCATTAGTTCAAGAAATATGAGCTACTGAAGAAGAAAGGGTTAAGGAGAAATAGGAAAGATTATAAGATGCAAAACTAAAGGTCTCTGCTACAGCTCTGACTTTAGCACTGAGAAGCTTCCAGCTCAAAGCACGTTCATTGATGAGAAATGTAGCACCATGGCACAGAGAGTGAGTAGCTCTCAAGCAGCTAGTTCCTTGGCCACATAATCTCTATAAACTAGCATTTAAACTCTACCAGACAGCCCATGAAGATCATGGACTGCTAGTGGTGTGCTCCCAGCAAGATTCATCAACTACCATATTCTGCACCAGCTTCAGGTTCTGGGTTGACTTCAGGTGTAGCCTTACAGTAATCTAGAAGTTGGAAAGCAGATGGATGACAACAACCAAAGCCCATGTGTGAAAGAAATGGATGCAGTCTTCTTGCCAGACAAAGAAAAAAGCCTGTCCACAGAATTGTTATTAGATAATGATTTAACAGCAGCTGGAAACCCATGATTGATCCAAGGCCCCAGAATGTGAAGACAGGCCACATATCATGAAGACAGGGGGCAGATCCAATTCTCACTACAGCTTCCAGTTGGTTCCCTCAAACTACCATTGTAACACCTCTTATTTGGACTGCATTTCAGCCAGCTACTCTTATCCATGCCATAACACTACTATTTTATTTGGTCATTTTTTCTACTACACTTACACCACTGTATGCCACAGAAGTTATCATTTTAACACATTTCATAGGGACTTCCTTTTGTACTTCCTTAGTAAAGAAGATAATATTATATGGTTTAAAAAATTCTCTGAATTATGGCTAATCTTACTGCCATCCTGCAGGAGCCAGGTATGTATTATTTCACCTACACCAACCCATTTGTCCACAGAGTCTTGACTCCCAATTTTTTTTCATAGTCCACTATGCCACCTATTCTGGGAGCAGTCTCCCAACTCACACAGGATCTGAGCCATGGGGATGAAGTGCTGGTTGCAGACAGGAAGCGACGCCACCGAGGATTCATCCAGACCACACTGCACATGCAAACTGAACTTTGCACTGTCCCAGCCTCCAGGCCAAACCAACCACTCTACTGCCAAACCAAGTCACTTCACCTCCTCTGCCTTGAATTTCTTTAATAGAATATTTGGGAAATCAGTCATGATTAGAATTGCATTCTAGCTTGTGGTAATATTTGACTGTTGTAACAGGATCTTTTGCAACAGGAGCTTAACGGGCTACAACGGCTAGTGGTGCAAGCACCTGACTTCAAGTTTGTTTTTAAAAAGTGCTTTTTGGGTAGCACCAGCCAGTATTCTCCCCAGGACTTGAAATTCAGGGGCTGTAGGGGGAGGTTTAGGGGGTGCTCAATAATTTGGTACAACAGTGTTACTAGCTGACAATGGGGGGGGGGGTGTTAGGGAAATCCCTGGCACCAGCCATTCAGCCCTGAGCAGGTTGCCCACAAGTAGGGCTACCAGATACCAAAGCCTGGAAAGGAGGACAGGGAAGTATGAAAAAGGAGGACATTGGAGGACACAGAAAATGTATTAATGTAATATTCTTCTGTTTTTAGTTCTAAAGGGGCAGCTGTGCTAATCTTGTAAAGCAAAAAAAGCAAGGAATCTTGTGGCACTTAAAGACTAACAGATTTATTTATCACATGAGCTTTTGGGGGAGAATATCCCACTTTGTTAGACGCTTTGTGAAGTGGGATTTTCTCCCACAAGAGCTCATGTGATAAAAACTAAGATTTTATTTAAGTGCCATAGGACTCCTTGCTTTTTTTTTTTTTTTCTTCTTCCTGTTTTTAGGGGGGGCCTGGAATGCTGTTCCCTAAAAATAAGGTTTTCCATGGCATTCCAGCAGACTTCAACCTCTCCAAGTAAGAAGCCAGACAAAATCTTGTATTTTAAAATGCCTGCCAGATGGAGGACATGAAGGTAAAAAGGACATGTCCTCCTTTTTGCCTGACATCTGGCAACCCTACCCACAAGAAGAGCAAGGAGTCTTGTGGCACTTAAAGACGAACAGATTTATTTATTGCAGCACGATTTTCTCCCACGAAAGCTCATGCAATAAATAAATCTGTTCGTCTTTAAGTACCACAAGACTCCTTGCTTCTTTTGCTTCACTAGGCCCCTTTGGAACCTACCCCCAGCGAGCTGCTAGGCAAGCTCCGGGACCCCCACTGAGCCGCCCTGAGGGGGTCACTGCTGCCAGCTGCTAAACCAGCACCCTGCTCCTGCAAGCAGATCAGGCAGGAACAGCACTTGGATTTGCAGTGCCCCCCCTTGCAGCACAGCGACCCTGATGAGTGACATCAGCCGGGGAGCACAATGGTGCTGTCCCCTTTTGGTGCCCCTCAAACATTGGCACCCCCCCCCACAACGCTTACCGGGTGGCACCAGCCCTGGGATCGGGGCTGCTGCGGGGGCACACCCGCAGGCCTGAATTGGGTAGGGCTACCAGCTGTCGGTAAAAAGGAGGATGCGTCCTCCTTTTTACCTTCACCTCCCCTCTCCAATTTTTAAAAGACATGCTTTGGTCTGGCGTTTTACTCACAGAGGTTAAAGTGTGCTGGAACACCCCAAACTCCCTGTTTTCAGGGGGAAGTGTTCCAGGGGCCCCTAATAGAAGGGCATCACCTCCATACCTCCTCCTTTTCGCACCTCCCTCTCCTCCTTCCCATGCTTAGCTCTCTGCTAACCCCACCTGTGGGGACCACCTCCCTGAGGCTCCAGCGCCCGTGCCACACAGCCCCGTGCCAGCAGGGAGTGACCCGGGCCGGCCACGCCTCGCGCTCAGGAGCACGCGGGCCGGGGGAAGGGGAGACTCGCGCTCCCCGCACGCGCCCAGCCGGCGGCGGTGCAGGAAGCCGGCGGGCAGGGCAATAGGCTGGAAGCGGGGGTTGCACGGCCGCAGGGCGGGGGATTGGCGCGCCGCTGTCCCACTGCAGGCGGGGCAGCCGCTCAAGCCTCCCCCAAGGGGCACCGGAGCCTGCAAGAGGCGGGGGGCTGCTGCAAGGGGAGAGGGGAGCCGGCGCGCGCCGCCCCGTCCCTCGCGCCCGAGTTGCAGAAAGTTTGCGGGGAGGGCGGCCGCCAGGCTGGGAGCGGGGAGGAGGAGAGGGCGGCTTTACCTGTGCTTAGATTGTCATTGATCTTCAGGGGCACCCGCAGGATGTAGAGCAGGAAGAGCATGAGGAAGAACCACAGGGTCCAAAGGTAGGTCCACGACCAGACGATGCAGGACTTGAGCTGCTCCAGAAAGCCTGTCCCAGCTTCAGCCATGTTTTTGAAGAAGGAGGAAAAAAAAAAAAAAAAAGGCCAACCCTGCTCTCTGCTGCCACAACCTCTCTCAGGGTGTATTTGTGGGATGATTCATGCCTCCCGAAGTAGACTCCGCCGCCCCCTTTTCAGGGTTTCCAGCCATGCATCTCTCCCAGCCGCAACAGAGTGAAGAAAATGTTATTTGAAAAAGCCACATCCACAAACAGCCCCACCCTAATGCTCCTGCCGCCGCTTTCTGTGCCTAGGCTAGAAAGGGCTCCGGTTTACAGCTGCTGCTGGCTGAGCCCAATTAAACTGATTTTTAGTAAAATCAGCAGCTGAAATGAACAGCCCTTGGGGTCCTGTTGCAGGTGCTGGTAGCAGATTGGTCAGTTTAGAGGTTGGATTCTGCACCACCATGACCACCTTAAAAAAAAAACCGGGGTGGGGGGGATTTTTCCCTTCACTATTTTACTCACTAGATTAGGGTCTACCCTCTCCCGACAGGGAAAAGTCCACCTAAAGGTCTCAAAGTTCATACAGCTACATGGTGGGGAGGGGAGAGGAAATGGAGATACCTGGACTTGCAGGCCCTTTGGAAAGGGAAGAGTTTTGGAGAGCACTGAGAGCATCAGCACAGTTTTAGCAGAAGCCCCTGGGCTCCTTCCTGTGTCCTAAGGGGTGTGTTGATGGGGTGTGTGTAAAGCCCTAGTTCCAAAGGGGCAGCCATGTTAGTCTAGTCCAGCAAAAAAAAATCTAAGGAGTCCTGTGGCACTTAGACTAACAGATTTATTTTTTGCATGAGCTTTCATGGGAGAAAATTCCACTTCGTCTGATGCTTCAAAAATGGGGGAACTTACAGAAGCATCTGACGAAGTGGGATTCTCTCCCATGAAAGCTCATGTGAAAAATAAATCTGTTAGTCTTTAAGTGCCACAGGACTCTTTTTTTTGGGTAAAGCCCTAGCCCTGTTATTGAGGCATGGGGCAGTGGTAGCAGTGTTTTTGCTGTCTTTATGAGGGTGGTGGAGAGGTGCCTGCAAGAAAGGATGTAGGTTTGCAAAATGAAACCATATCCCAGGTTTGCACTTCGTTCCAAAGCCTGGGCTGATGTTCTCACATCCAGCTGAGCTCCCCCCCCACCAAGGTTCATGGTTTCTGTGCTGTCCTATTGCTAAGTCTTTGAGCCGCTTTAATACTGTCAAAATAAAATACAAATGCATTCTTACATTTACTGTTATATTCACGTTTGGATAGTGCACAGTGGGCCTGATCCATAAAACTATTCTGTCTATAGGCACTTCCACAGTAAAAATAAATAAATCTTATAAAGGGGTAAAAGGACATGCGTTGTCCTCTAACTGTCCCTGGTTGACCTACTCTTTACCTCATTTTTACATTCCTGACTTAACCACATCCATTGTTTTGTTTTTTGTAAATGGTTCCCTGGTTGGTCCCTCCCCTTCCCTTGCCTGGTTTAGATCTTCTGCCTGCTGGCTAGCTCTCTGACCTACTTTCTTATCTTGGTTAGTACACATGTATTCTGTTTTCAACCTGCTGATCTAGTTACCTCTTTAATCATGTCTTCCAAGGAATGAGGTTTCCCCCATGTTTAATTACTTATGTCAAGACAGACCTATACCTTGTTAAGCCAGATCATCAAGGTTAACACCTTTTTTCCCCCTCCAAACAATATCATGGGATTTTTAATCAGTGACAAGGTCTTAGGACATCAGCTTTATGTCTTATCCAAAAATGGCATGTGGTGACCAAAACCAACTTACTGGAGTATAGATGTGATGGTGATTCAGCAGGAAGGGTGGCACTAAATGAATCACCAAGACCATTAATCAGAAAATATGATCAATTTGGAAAAGTCAGTTACAACATCCATGTTTACAGTTAGGTTACTTTCAGGGATGGTCTACACTGGCGGCCACAGTCAACGGGAGATACGTAAACCAGCCACGTTATGTGTATCTCCCATTGACTTACTGTTCACACAGCACGGGGTTGATGTGGTCTTGCTCCATTTGCGGAGGTAGATCAATTTAGTTGATCAGACCACATTCTCTCATTGACTGAGCAGGTCTAAACAAACCCACTGCTTGACACTGCATTGATCTCTGCCTCTGTGGCAATGAGGACATACCCACAGAAAACAAAAATCAGCACTTTTTTATACTATAAACAGGACAGCATTTTGAATATTTGAGCTTTTTTCTTTGTTAAAAAAGGAAAGGAAGGTTTAGATCTGCAAACTTGTTTACAGATTAGTATGTTACTCCAATTTATTTTTCATCTTGTGGCAATAAATCTAGGTCTTCTCTGTAATAAAAAAAGACAGTAGCACACTTACTAAAAACAAATTTCTCCTACATAGTTTAGTCTTGAAACTATTATTCTTTGTATTATGAAACTAAACATAGAATCATTGAAGGATCAAGAGGTCATCAAAACGCCTGTGCTGAGGCAGGACCAAGTAAGCCTAAACCATCTCTGACAGGTGTTTGTCCAACCGCTTCTTAAAAGCTGATGGGGATTCCATAACAAGTCTATTCAAGAGTCACCTACCCTTATAGCTAGAAGGGTTTTCCTAATATCTAACCAAATCTCTTTTGCTGCACATTAAGCCGATTACTTCTTGACCTGCCTTCAGTGGACATGAAGAACAATTGATCACCCTCTCTTTATATCAGATCTTAACATATTCAAAGACTGTTACAAGTCATCTCTTCTCAAGACAAAATTTGCTCTTTTTTTAACCTTCTCATAGATTAAGTTTTTTTTAACCTTTTATCATTTTGGTTGCTATCCTCTGAATTCTCTCCATTTTGTTCTCATTTTTCCTAAAGCATGCTGCCCATTGCTGGACTCAGTACTCTAGTTTAGGCCTCACCAGTACTGATTAGAGTGGGACAATTACCTTTTATGTCTTGCACATGATCGTCATGTTCAAACACCCCAGAATATTAGCTTTTTTGCAATCGCATCAGATTGCTGAGTTGTATTCAATTTGTGGTAGACTGTCCCACCAGATCCTTTTCAGCAGTACTGCTCTCTAGCCAGTTATTCCCTGTTTCATAGCTGTGCAGTTGATTTTTTTTTCTTCCGTAAAGTACTATGCATTTGCGTTTACTGAAATTCATCTTAGTGATTTCAGATAATTCTTAAATTTGTCCAGGTGATTTTGAGATTCTGATCCTGTCCTCTGAAATACTTGTAGCCACTTCCATCTTGGTGTTATATGCAGATTTTATAAGCCTACCTGCCACTCTGTTATCAAAGTCATTAATGACAATAAAAAAAAGTATGTACCCAGAACTGACCCATGCAGGACCCCACTAGATGCACTGTACTGTCTATTCTACCCTAGGATGTAGAGCTCAGTTATCTTGTTATTCCAAGACTTGGTCAGGATTTTTTTGTAAAGAATTTTAAAATGTTTATATATTAGCCTCCAATATTTCAAATTCTAACATGCTTTTCTTATAGTTGAAGATGAGCGTGAATTGTCCGCTTCTTTAGGTGACACTTCTCTTTTCTCCACAACACAGAAAAAGGCCAATAAATCAAAAAACATTTTTAGCCTTATCCATTTAAGGCATATATTGTAATCAGTCTTTAACTTTGTTTTCTTCTTAATTATATATTACTATTTCTATTTCCACTAGAATTATATTAATAATAAATACCATGCAGTTATTTTATGCCTTTATGTCATGCTTTTCTTCCAAGAATCTCAAATACCTTTGCAAGGAGGTATGTAAGTATTATAACTGTTATTAAAAGGGAAAACCAGAACCAGAGACTGGCAATGTGACTTGGGCAAGATCACACAGTGGGTGCGACAGAGACAGAGCTAGCAACAGAATCCAGCTTTTTAGGCTCCTGGTAGCATGCTCTCTCACCACCTCCTGTATATGCATTAATTAGAAAGGTAAACAAGAATGTCTATCACATTTGTATATATAAACAGCTACCCATATGTATAAAATAGCTTAACCTTTTTTTTTTTTTTTTTTTTAAGTGTATAAGTATTACCTAACCTAATATCTTTGATCACAAGTGGCTGAAAACATTTCTATTGTCTACCTCATAGGCCAGTAACAAGGTTTGGAATAATAAGGTTTGGAAAAAGTTAACCCATTAGATAACAGAGTAGAATAGGCAAATGACTGTCAATTCTGAAATATTTTTGCATTAAAGCTGAACTAAAATGTTCTTTGAAGACATGATGAATCTTCAGTTCATGTTCATTCTCTCCATATATGCACAAATGTCTCCATTTTGTATTCCACAAAAGAGGGATGCCAGTAACGAATACCTTTAAGTCATCTGATGAAGTGAGATTCTCTCCCATGAAAGCTCATATGATAAATAAATGTATTAGTCTTTAAGTGCCACAGGACTCTTTGCTTGTTTTGCTGCTCTAGACTAACATGGCTACCCCCTTGGAACTTGACTATGTCAAGTCAGAGATGTTGTAAAAAGCAAAACCAAATTGTTCAGTACCTTAAATCAGATGCCAAGTGGCTGAGGCCATCAGGCTATAACAGAAAACTAAGATTTTTTAGTTACCTGCCAAACCCCTTGTTGTCTGAGTTTAAGTGCTAATGGCCTTCTGAGTGTAGTACACAACCCAGGAAATGCACCATTTTCTTATAAACCAAGTCCAGTAGGGACCCGTTTACATGCGGGTGTTGGGGGACAAGCCCCCGGCGACCGTGCATAAACGGGCCCGCGAGTAAACAGGACTGGAAGGTCTCTGCCCTGGGGAAGGACCCACGGCACTGGCCCAGGCCCTGCTCCCTGGCTGCGGGCCACGCCACCAGCCCCGCTTCTGTGCTGGGGTCCGAGCTGGCCTCAGGTGCCTGCTGCCACCAGCCTGGCCCCGGATCCCTGGCTGGGGACAGGGCAGGGAGCGGCAGCAGCGGCCACTTCCAGCCCCGTTCTAGGTCCAGCCGCCCGCAGCCATAGCCGCCACTCCCTGCCTTGTCCCCCGCCGGGGATCCAGGGCCAGGCTGGTGGCAGCAGGCACCTGAGGCCAGCTCGGACCACAGCACAGAAGTGAGGCTGGGGAGCAGGGCCTGGGCTGGTGCCCGGGGTCTGTCTCTGGGGCAGCCGTCAAGGCTGTTTCCCCACTCTGATAGTCTGAGTGCAGAAGGTGGGGGCCTGCAACAGGCCTTAAGGCCAGTGGCTTTTAACGCCTGCTCTTAAAACTCTCCAAGGCCTCCAATTCCTGGCCTTGGAGTGGTATTGCTGCCACCACCCAAATGCAAAAAAACTCTTAGAAACCCAGGAAGGCGCACTTGGGAATTCCTTCCTGTGAGGTATCCTCAATCACTTTTATTCCTCTCTCTGGAGAGTGACTGAACCACAGCTGGAATATCAGCTGAAACTGGAACACAATTTCCTCTAGTAGCTGGCTGTGCAGTCTGAGGCACATGCACACAAACCTCTTGCCTTTCAGGACACAGAACCAGAACTTACTTAAACGGTAAAATCTTTAATTAAAAAGAACAAATAAAAACACAGAGTTTCTTCTCCGGGGTTTAACTTAGGTAGTTACGGGGGAGGTGGGGGGGGACGGACGGACGGACGGACACACATGTGCTTAGCACAGAGAAATCCAAAAAAAAGCCAAAAACAAAGAAAGTACCCTGGCTGCATCTAAGTAAACACTCCCTGTTCTACCCATGCCTGGTCAGTAACAAAGTTAACTTATCTCTGGTAAGGATGTTGCTGGATTCTTCCTCAGGCCCCTCTGGCCTCCTCCTGATCCTTCCAGGAGCTCTGCTGCATCCAGACAGGAACAGGCAAGGCTGCTGTTCCCATTCAAAAACCTGTGCTTCATTCCTATTGGCTGTCCTGGGACTCACTAACCAGAGCGTTAACCCCTTCCTCCCCAAGGGTTCCTACAGCAGCGACGTTCCCGGTCCTGTTTACGCAACGCGCGTTAACAGAACCCGCACCTTAATTTAGGGCCTTTGGGGGACATCCCGTTACCGCGCATTAACCAGTTCTGCGGGCAAACCAGTCATGCAGTAACGGGTCCCCACTGTACTCCTAATTCACCATCGCCTAAATTGAGGTGATTTTGTTTCACCTGAAGCTGTTGCTTTTTCTAATGCTTAAAGGGGGGACAGAAAGTTAAGCCTTCCTGGTCAAGTTTAAGTATTAGTAATATAATCAGCTCTTTCCGAAGAAATACTAAACCTGGAATTTAATCCTGGCAAGGAAGAAGAATTATTGTCAAATGTTATTGTTTTTAAATAAATGTGTAGTTAAAGTCTACCAAAGTATTCTGCTAATGATTCAGGATGTTAAACAGTCTTTTAAATTATTTTACAAACATTTCAGTTAACCTTGAAGTCTTTGCTTCTGGATCTCTAATTTATATTGTTTTTAGAATGTCACAGTTTTAAAAATATGACACACAAATTCTTGGAGAGGACAACGATTACCACATCTGTTTGAGGAGGATTTTCAGAATGTATAAAAACAACATGTGCATTGGCTTCATGTGTCAGTGAACATCAGGAATTGTTGTCTTCATGGGATAAAAAATGCTGATATTTCTGTGTACATTGATATCTGATTATTGGTTATGCCTGGGGCAACAGTTACATGGCCCATTAACTGTAGTACTAGGCTTAGAATTACTAAAAAATAAATGGTTTTCTAATCTTTTAGCTACCCAAACAATCAACTGGATATATGTATAGTAACTTAGATGCACATGGAACTGGACAAATATTAGAAGAGATGTGCCTGCTCCTAGTGACTTTTTAATTTAACGTAGCTACAAATCAAATAAACAATTCAGGCTCAGTGGGTGAATCTGACAGTGAAAACTGCTAATTTGTTAAAAACATCCTAACTACAGTTCAAGCATTTGAGGAAAGCGGAGTACTGTAACCAGCAGTTTTCTGATCATATCAGTCATATAATGTGATTGATATCAAAGATTCAAATATATCAAAAGTCTGCTGGGTTAGAACACATGCATCTTGGCTATTACCCAGTGAATTTAACATATGTTGACACAGTCAAAAGATTAAGCTTGATATTGAATTTTAATGTATTTTTAGTGAGCCAGAACAAGATAAGCTGAACAAGTATTTGAATATACACATTTCTGAACTGAATGTTCTGTCTGGAATTTTTGTCCTCCAGAATCCTAACAAACGTTTTATGTTCATGGCACTGTAGCCTAATCTCAAGGCTTTGAAAAGGAGTATAATAATATTGTGAAATATGGCAGTATTAATTCAAACTGAGCTTTTACGCACCTAGGGTACGTCTACACTGGAGGCTTAAGTCAGCTTAAGCAACTTCCTGGCCACATTTGGGGTTCATTATGTCAACTTAAGCACTTGTTTAAGTTGACTTAATAACTTTTACCCATAAAGTCAATGTTAAGGGTTAAGTCAACTTTATTAAGTCGACTTAAGCCAGGGGACCCATTTAAAGTTGACTTAATAAAGTCGACTTTAAATGGGTCCCCTGGCTTAAGTCGACTTTATAAAGTCAACTTAAACAAATGGGTCCTCTGTAAGTTGACTTTAAGTTGACCTTATTAAGTTGACTTACCTGAGCCCTCTGGTGTAGACATAGCCCTAGAGTGCTACATTTCAAAGAAGCCTGTAAAACAAGAAAGAATTTTGTTCATTCCCTGACTTTTCAAGGAAGCCAGTCAGAGTAATGGTATTTCTCTGACAAAGAACGCAGTAAGTGGATAGTGCATTGTTGCCAATCTTGTCCTCAGCGCTGGGATTGGTAAGAGAGACAGACAGAGAGACTGATTAGAAGGGGCAGGATACGTAACTTCCTGAAGACCTTTTTAAATCAGAGGAGAGTGGAGAAAGTGAACAATAGACAAGTCTCCACCAAAAGCACATACTGAAGGCTGCCCAAATCACTAAAGACTTTGCCAAAGGAGGTGTGTGTCTGAGAACACATTTGGAAAACTAGCAAAGTTGCAGGGGAAAAAAGGGCCTTATACTTCAAATCTTTATTGAAAAGTGATGCCTCAAAAAGACAGGAAAATGGAATTTTTCCCTGTTCCTATATTTGTAAAATCAATTCAAACACCACTCATTCTAAAAACTCCTTTTAATTAAGTTCAAAATGAAGTAATATTTACTGGCAGCGTTAGGTTATCTGTCCTTAAATCAGAATAAAACATTTTGCCTGCTTTGCTTGTTATGTTACCTTACAGGCTTAAAACATACATTATAATATTTCTATCATTTTTTGTGGGGAACCAAGTGGGGATTTCCCCTGAGGTACCAACATTTCTCTGGTCAACTGTAGGTGATGTGCCAGCCAATGACTCCCCTTCGAACGCTACTTACTAACTAAAGCATGCTGAAATTTTCTTAAAAGCCTCCTATCAAAATGTTAGCTAGGCACATTCACATATTTCCTATTAATCATGCTAAGCTATGCATTCTGTGAAGTATTTTATGAAGAAACCATTTTCCTTCCAAGAAAGCCAGGGGTTGTATGGGGCCAATGAGGATGTGTGTGCTTAGGATTGATAAAGAAATAAGGAAAGCAAGGCTGGCTTTTAGACAAAGAGAATTCTTGGCAAGTCAAAATTTGGCATCTCTACACATGCTCTGTGCATCCCTGAAGGCAAATGAGGTTGAGAAGAAACAAGAAGGCAGAGGCAAATGGCTGAAACACTGGAGAGGGACCAGGATCATTTTCTCTCTCCCCATTTTAGGTTGAGGGGAAAGACAATACATCAGTCTCTCAAACCCCTGCCTTTCAGAAAAGCCAAAGTTTACTGTCCTGAAAGAAATTGTGGGTATGACTAAGACAGAAGAACACTGACTTTTCTGAGCATTAAGTATTTCATCTTTTTGTGAGGATTAATACTTTCGGGGTGGTTATTTAATTTGTGACGCCTTACTAATTTCTTTAGTACACATATAGTGAAACATGTCTCCTACTTTGGTCTTCCTTTCCTAAATCCTTGCAGTTAACACATACAGCATTTACCGTAACCTTCTATCTGTCCTGTCAACCCAAAGTGTCTTTACTAAACATTGATGGGTAAAGATCACGTTGGCAATTAGCTGAGATTTAGTTAAACTTCACCTTGTCTCCATGAACCAGACTAGAACCAGACTCCTTGTTTGTTTTTCTGAACTAGACTAACACAGCTACCCCTTAGGAACTTGTCAGACTAGAAAACATTTGATTCACATTCACGCTGATGAGTCAAACACAGATGTTTGTCCTGCATTTGGATCTAGCAACTAATAGTAGGATTTAGTAACTTTGAATGTGAATGGAATCAAACACTGAAAGAAGCATATCCTCAGCAATCTGGGGAGATAACATTTGAATGAAATGACTCAGTGGATTTAATGATATCAAGTAGATTTGGCTCTGGAATCAGATTTCTTTTTAGCCTTTGCAGAATTTAGAATAGAAATATCCCTGTGCCTGATATCTCTGGCTTTGACTACTGTAGCCACCTCCAGACTGGACTGCTTTAGCACCGCCACATAACCTCTACCCAAAATATTATAGCTAAAGTAGTTTTCCACCACAGACCAGGGAACCTGCCCCCCACATCACTGTGTCTACTTCATTTCTGAGTCGTTTATTCCTCATTTTCTTACTATTACTGGAATCTGCTTTTTACCTTCTGTCGTGCTGTCCCCCATATTTGAAATACTCTTATCTGCCAACTGCTCTTCTCATTCAAATCCTTCATTCTGACTGCACCCTTTTCAATCAATTCCTTCTTCTCCTCTAGGAATAATCCTAAGACTAGCCCCTCCTGAATTGTTTTCCAGTTGTTTTATCCTAGTTACATAACATCTTGGGGGCCTAGGAACATGTCTTATCCACATTTGCAAATTGGGGGGTAGATTTACAGTGCTGTCTAAATGTGAGTGGTAAGATTCATGAAGGGATTTAAGTATAGCAATGCTCAGCATCATTGGCAGGACACACTTGAAAACATCTGGGATGGAGGATGCTGGCCAACTACAAATGAGAAGTGACACCAAAGGAGAAGGGAAACCTGACTGCTCTGCACAGAGGGGACTATCTGATGGCCACTGACCAATAGACAGGGCTCCACCCCCCCACCTGGCCCCTGTCCATTGAGGTAAAAAACTGGTATGTTATATTGGCAGCAGGAAGAGAGGAGGAGGAGCTATTTGGTCCCAACACTAGATGACTCCTGGCTGTTGGGAGAGTGTTGGTAGCCAGGGACTGCCAGCTGAGTGGAATGGAGGCATCCATCTGCCAACCTGACATGATGTCTTGGGAGGCATGCTGTCTGCTTGGAGCCCAGCTCTGAGATTTAATGGAAAAGTTGCCTCAGCTCAATCCATCTCTCTGCTGACGAACCCATATTTCTCACAGAGGTGAAGAAGTTCCAAAGGGGCAGCTGTGTTAGTCTAGTTCAGCAAAACAAGCAAGGAGTCCTGTGGCACTTAATGACTAACACATGTATTTATTGCATTAGCTTTCATGAGAGAAAATCCCACTTCATCAGATGCTTTGAAGACAAGACGGGTAGATGATGAGGGGGACTGGAGAATTACAATAGGGTGTAAGCACATCAAGAGGGAAATCAGTGGGGGAATCTGCTGAGCACTAGGTATCTAGCCACAAATGCAAGAGGTATGGAGAATAAACAGGAAGAACTAGAAGTATAAGTACGTAACCTAAATGACTGTCATCAGAAAGATGTGGTGGGATAAATTGCATGACTGGAGTATCAGTACAGAGGTGTATAGCTTGTTCTGGAAACACAGGAGGGGTAAAAAGCGATGGTGTTTGTTATCCATCAAAAATATATACACTCATTCTCAGTCTGGAGAAATGGAGGCAGACCAGTTGAGAGTCTCTGATAAAAAATAAAAGGAGTAAAAAAATAAGGGTGATACTATTAAGATGATTTCTACTGTGAACCACCACATCAGGAAGAAAAGGTGGATGAGGCATTTCTAGGCTAAATTACAGAAATATCCAAAACAAAAGACCTGATAGTAATGGGGAACTTTACCCAGAAATGTTGAAAAATTAACATGGCAAAACAAATTTTCCAGTGAAGTATTGGAATATATTAAGGACTAGTTTTTGTTTCAGAAAGTGGAAGAAGTAACTAGGAGGATTTTATTCTGCCCAACAGGGAGGAATAGGTTGTGAATCTGAAGGTGAAAGGCAATTTGGGTAGAAGCGATCACCATAAAAATATTAGATTTCAAGATTCTAAAGAAGAGTGGACTGAGAACAGCAGATCAGAGACTAAGGACTTACAGCCAACCCTACAAAAAAAAACAAAAAAAAAGCCCCCCCTCCTGCAACTCAACAGAGGTTATTAAAATTTCCTGGGAAGAAAATCTAAAGGATTAGGGAGTCCTGGAGACCTGTCAGTTTCTCAATAAAACAATATTAAAGACACAACTGCAAACTATCCTGCTGTAAAGGAAAAAAAGGAAGAGTAGGAACAGGTGAATATGGCTCCATCATGTCCCTTTCAAGCCATAAAAAAAATCAAAAAGAAACCCTGTAGAAAGTAGAAACGTGGAGAACTAGCTAGGGAGGAATACAAAAGTATAGAACAAGAAAGTAGAGGCAAAAATCAGAAAGGCAAAGGCTTTAAATGAGTAATATACTTGGCAAAGGCCACAAAAGAAAATAAGAAGAGATTCTTTAAATGTATGAGGAAGGACTGAAGGCAATTGCAGGTCCTCTGAGTGGGGAAGCAGTGCTAACAACTGAGGGCACAAAGGCATCTGAGATGGTAGATGCTTATTTTGCTTCAGTCTTCACTAGAACAGATAAATAGTGACCAGAAACTCAATACAATTAATATTAATAAGGGGAAGGAACCAGGGCCATCTCTAGGTGGGGGCACAGCCTGGGGCCAGTCAGCCTGTGGGTGGCCCCCACCCCTCCATACTGGGGGGGCAGGCTCCAGTCTCACACCCCACCTCTGGGCTGGCCCTCCCTGCCCCAGGGCAGAACAGCTGGCCTGGGGAGGGGCAGGAGAACAGACCCTGGCCTCTGGGCTTGCCCACCCTACCCCAGGGTTGGCTGTCCCACCCTGGAAGCAGGGACAGCTGACCCAGAACAGAGGCCGGATTTCACATTTCCACCCTGCTGCCTTTAGCTTTGTGCCGAAGGCAGTGGGGTGGGGATGGAGGACAGTGTGGCAGTGGGTGGGCCACACTCTGCCCTGCTCACAGCAGGACAACATGGGGCCCACAGAACTGCAGGACCCAAGGCAATCACCCCTCTTGTCCCTCCCCCACCCTCCAGACAGCCCTGGAAGTAACACAAACTAAAATAGGGAATGAACAGGTTAAAGAATATTTAAGTCAACAGAACCCAGTGAAATTCACCCCAGGATATGTAATGAGCTAACTGAAGCAATCTCAGAACCATTAAAAATTATCTTCCAGAACTCACAGAGGACAAGTGGAAAAGGGTAAACAAATTATCTTTAACAAGGGGAACAAAGATGATGTGGGGAATTATATGCATGGGTGGTTGAGAGACTGTTCTCAAAGAGTAGTTATCAAATGTGTGCTGTCAAATCTGGAAGAGTGTACCTAGTGTGGACATGAATGGATCAGACCTGGGTCTTGCACATTTTTTTCAATAGTAATGTGTGATGGAGTGAAGAGTTTGCTTATAAAATTTGTGGTGACACCTACATGGGAGGGGTGCAAACACTTTGGAAGAGAGGATTAGAGTTCAAAGCAATTTTGACATATTTGAGAATTTGTTTAAATTTAAGAAGATAAGTAGTAAAGACAGGTACAAAGTACTTCATGTAAGGAAGGAAAAAATAAACAGCTACAAATGGGAGTAACTGGCTAGTAACTCCCACAAAAGTGCATGCAATAAATAAATGATTTTTTTAGTCTTTCAAAGTGCCACAGGACTCCCTGTTTGTTTTGCTGAGCTATACTAACATGGCTACCTTTTGGAAACTTTGCCAGATGGTAGTACAACTGAAAGGGATCCAGGGGTTATAGTGTACACAAACTGAATGGAAGTCAACATTGTGATACAGTTACAAAAAAAAAGTGGGGGTTAATATTTTAGGCTATATCTACACTGGGGGCTTTTTAAAGTCAACTTAACAAGGTCAACTTTAAGTCAACATAAAGTCAACCTTGTTAAAGTTGACTTACGGGATGTCTACATTATGTCCAGCATAGATTATATGCTACCCACTGCACCGCCATAAGGCCTGATCAAACTCCAGAGCTTGATCAGGTTCTGGGGGCCTGATCCAGCCCCAGCTGCTGCCAGCAAGCAGCTGGCAGCCAGATCCAGCTGCTGCCCTTGCCAGCGGGAAGGGCCTTAGAGCTGGCTCCTGCCACCGCTGGCAGCCATCTCAGACCCCACTCCAGCCTCGAGCTGCTTGCCGCAAGAGGAGCGGAGCTGCTGCCGGCAGGCTCAGAGCCTGATCCCAGAGCCTGGGGTGGGGCAGTAGGGAAATGCTTAATAAATTCTAAATGTGGCCAAGGAGTTCTTTAGGTTGACTGAAGGCAGGTTAAGTCAGCTTAATGCTCCAGTGTAGACCTACCCCTAGAGTGTATTAACAGAAGTGGTGTATGAAATGTAAAGGAAGTAATTGGTCTGCTGTACTCAGCCCTAGTGAAAGTTCAGCTGGAGTATGTATCCAGTTGTAGGTACCACACTTGAGGAATGATATAGACAAACTAGAGAGAATCCAAAGGAGAGGAACGAAAAATATAAAATATTTAGGAAAAAAACTAGATGCATTTAGTCTTTAGAAATGAAGACTGAGGAGGGACCTGTAAAATCTTCAGATATGTTAAGAGCTGTCAAAGGGTCAGGTCCAATGAAGGTAGGACAAGAACCAATAAGCAGCAAGGGAGACTTAGGTTAGATATTAGTCAGTCTTTCTAACTATAAAGGTGGTTTAGCTCTGACATAGGCTTCCAAGGTAGGGCATGGAATTCCAGTTATTAGGGGGCCTTAAAGTCAGGTTAGATGAACAGCTGCTGGGGATCTAGTTTTACTTGGTCCTTCCTCAGCATAGGAGACAGGACTTGCTAACTTGAAGGTTCATTCCAGTCCTATATTTTTATGATATCTAACTTTCAGGCATCTAGAAAATCACAGGAACAACAGCGTGATCTACAAAGCAGGGCTAGATGCCTAGGCTCCCTGCAAATGGGGGACAGGCACTTTAAAATGAGATCTGCAAATCTCAGCAGACCATGTTAAGTTAGCCAGTGGGAGATTTGACAAAAAGGGATAGTGTCCTAAAGCACCCCTTCATCCTTCCCACCTGAGAGACAGGTGCCTATCTCCATTAGGGATCCGCAAACAGGAATTCACCTCCTGGAATCAGGCACCTTTGGCACCTAAAGTGCTTCTGGAGGGATCAAGATTGGCACCACCATTTCTGGCCCTTCTGTATGGAGAGATGCAAATGCCTATCTCACAACTTTCAATCCACATGCCTGGGATGTGGAATACCCAGCTCCAATCCCTCGCTCCATCAGGAGAGAAAGAATTTAAACAGGGATCTGCTGCCTCTCAGGCAGATGCTCTGACCCCTGCACTATGGGCTCCTTTGAAGTGGGGCTCCCTTCTGGCATGCCAACAGCACGAAATTATATTGAGCTATGTTATATTGGTATATAGGTGCTGCAGTAATTAAATCATGGTTGTCTCCACAGTGCTCATCTTTACCTGGAGTGCTTGTATCAAATACACTCAGTAAAGGGCATTGTGGGATGGCTTCTGAAAGTCAGGGCCATAACTACAGCAGGGCATATGGGTCTTTGCTCTGGGTGTGCCATTGTGGCTCCATTGAGCCTCTCCATTAAAGGGCACGTTCTGCACCACTGGCCCCAAGTGCCGCATTCTGATTGGAACAGAGCGTTACGTGAAGGAAGCCATGGCTGTCACTACTACATCGACCTAATTATATTGACTTTGACTCTGGTTGTTATGGTGGTAGATATAAGTTCACATAGCAGGGCAGTTACTTAGCAGGATGGAAACATGAGTTAGTTTTACAGAAGCTGTTTTGCATCCATCACATCTCAGACTTGCCTGCTGAAGCTGTTCCACTGTGGCTAAATACTTAAAACAGTAATTGGGCCAGCGAGAGTTGATTCTCTTAGGAGCAGAAAGTGATGATGGAATCAGGTATTCCTTTCATGCAATCCTGTTTGTTTAGAAGTAATATATACCTAGTCTTGTCTTCCTGCACAGAGTAGGAATTAAACGGGAAATTGTTGCCTTGCTCAATAATCCCAGCCTTTTACCTGTCAGTATCCTACCCAAAAAGGACTTTCAGTCAGGGTCTTGCTACAAGTGCTTCTCTGGTTGTTCTTGGCTTCTTGTTACCGTCTCAGTATTTCTATGGTTTCTGGCTGGGTCTGCTCCTGGCTACATAAAAACTAAATACCCCTCTCTCAAAGAAACTCCTCCATCCACTGAGCTTAGCTCTGGACTGGCCTTGCATGGTCTGTAGGCAGTGACTCTTGTTTCAGTTATCTTCTTGCATAAAGGGCAACTATTAAAGCCACCATCTTCAAATGGTGTTTCATTCAAACCCCCTCCTACCTTCCATAAGATACCTGCTTTGGCCAAAGGCTTCATAAAGGATCTTGAGTCAAAAGTGTTGTTGCAGGCAGCCTCCCTTGCCTTTTTACCATTTAATTTGATGCAGGATAACTGAGCTACGTGAATCAAATATTTTCATCTAGGAGACTGACAGGAAATACTACTTTTACACTTCTAAGCAAAGAAAGTTTCTATCATCTTTCCTCTGCCACCTCTTCAGTCTTCTTAACCACAGCAAAAAGGAGGTCACTAGGAGAGAGACACTAAAACAACCAAGTTCTTTTGCTGTTCATTTGTTCTTAACCCACACCCAGATCAAATTTGACAAGTTGTCCTTGAGCATAGTCCCATTTTGCATTTCCTTCTTCAAACTCTTTCCTTTGCTTTACAATTTGACATTTTCTTGCAGCTTGGTATGGCATTGCCAGAGAGTATGGGGTGATGGAAATGATCCATCTCAAAACATAGCTCACCTTAACCCACTCCTGATTGTCTGTTCCCCCTATCCTCTGATCACTTCTCAAGAATAGCTCTTTCATCATGGCCCAGGGTAGAGATAAATTCTACAGAAGAACAGGAGCCACTGAACTACAAAGCCAGAACAGAGGAAGATGGTTCTGACCACAGTATTCTACACCTGTGACAGTAGAGGCCCAGTTATGCTCTTACTAATTTAAGCTACAGCTACGCTACAGCCTCTGTCAATGAGAGATAAGCCACTCCTGCATGACACACAACCACCCAAACAATAGAGTGTGCAGAGCTTCTGTCAACAGAGCTATTATCATTCATTACAGATTAATGAAATCAACGGGAAACTTCCCTTCCACATCTCTGTACTAGCAGCTCCACCTGAGCTACTGTAAGCTCTCCACTGTAGCCAATGCCTAAATTGGGGGCACCCCTGATGGAAGCAGATATAGGAGGTGCATGACAGGGCTCAGGCCAGCACCGACAGGGAGTGGGGAGGGAGCACAACGCAGCCCCACTCTGCCCCCCAGCTCCTCTTGAGGCTTCCTGGTCATGGCTTCTGGAGCAAGAGGGCAGAGAAAATCCATTAATTGGTGGGAGGGAGAACAAAATAAAAGTTGTAACCACTGACTTAAGCAGGGCCAGCTCAAGGTTTTTGGCACCCTAGGTGAACTATGATTTTGTCAACCCCCCCCCCACCATTCAATATGGAGAAGTCATGAGCTGGGCGGGGAGGGACCTCTAGCCAGGTCTGCCCCTGGCCAACCTGACCCAGGACCTTTGGGGGGAGGGGGAGAAGAGGATCCCTAAGCCAGCAGCCCAACCTGAGACCAGGGGAGCCCAAGCCCCAGAGCAAACGATTACTTCCCACCCTCACCCCTGGCTGGCTGGAACCCCAAGGCCCAGCTGGAGGCTGATGAGTGATCCCCCAACCCTACCCCTGGCCTGCTCGAGGGATGATCCCCCAGCCCAAGCCTGCCCGATCCCCACTCCAGCCACAGAGGCCATGGGGAAATCCCTTAGCCCACCCCACCTGCCCTGCTCCCAACCCAGCCACAGAAACAGATCCCCCTCCCCGCCAAGCTCCAGAAACTGAAGGGTGATCCCCCAAGGCTGACCTCCTGCCTACCCGACTCCCAGCCCAGCCACAGAAGCCAAGGGGCAATCCCCTAGCCAAATTCCAGGCTCAGCTTCAGAGGTGAAGGGGCAATTCCTCCAGCTGGCCCCATCCACAGCCTGGAGAAGCAATCCTCTGATCAGCCCCACCCCAAGGCCCCCCACCACAGTACTTATCTTTACTGTGTGTTCTGGGGGCTGCTGGGTGAAGCCAATGCTTGCGGCTGAGTGCTGCTGCAGAGAGGAGGGATTTGAAATTCCCTCTCTCCCCACCCTGAGCTACAGACTCAGCTGGGCACAGCAGCAGCTGAGCTCAGCAGGTAAGCTGGCTCTTCTGCACCTGTGTGCTAGGGGAGAAAAGATTCAGGGCAGCAGTAACGCTCCTCCACCCCTTAAAGCCTAGTGCCCTAGGCGACCACCTAGGTTGCCTAGATAGTCTGATTGATCCTGGACTGAAGTCAACATGCTAGACTCGAATGGTCACGTCTTACTAGTTATATAAAGATGCTAATTGTACCATAAATGACAAATTTTCTTCCAGGGTGGTTTGAGGGTTTGTCCATTCCTTTGAAATTTTGAAGACTGAATTACAATTTTAGTAGTACTGAATTCTGTATCTAAGGCCATTAGTCAGTCATTGCTGTACTAAGTAGGAAGGCTGTTAGCTCAACTGAACATCCCTCCCTATGTTACAGTGTAGTTTCTGCACTCTAATGTAATATAACACAAGCAAAAGCCAATGGTTGGTTATGCTTATTTCTTGTTTTGTGGAATGATCCTGCTATTGTGGTCTACCTGACTTGGATATCAGTCTCTTTTCGCTTCAGCAGTCATTTTAGTCTCTGATCTCTTAAGACAATCTTCATTACAATAATCAAAAACAGTTACACCTTTCTGTATTAGAAGCTACATATTCCTAAACAAAAGGAATTTTTGCAATTTTTTTCTGAGCAGAAACCTCAGTGGTAATCTTTAACAGTACTCTATATATTCATGAACAGAAATGCTCATTTTACTAGTAAACCAATTTATATCTTCTGAATGTCATGATTTTTATCAGTCATATTTTGCATTCAGATTTATCTACTATGAGCACTGCTTTTGTCAAAAAAATTACAAGCTATAGGGTAGCTCAGAATCGTATTGCTTTCACTGTGATTTCAAACTACAGCTGCTCAAATCCTAAATCTTGCACGCTCCTCTGGACCCAAGCATCTGGAAAACACAAGAATGGACTTGCAGCTGTATGGTTTCAGTTTATTTAGGAAAGACAAGTGTGAGAAAAGCCATTAATATACTTTATCTGAGTAAGCTAAGTTACAGGGTACAGATTCACAGCCAAGAACTGAATTACAGTAGAACCTCAGTTAGGATGTTGCTTGTAACTTGTTCATAACTCTGAACAAAATACACGATTGTTCTTTCAAAAGTTTACAACTCACGTTGTTTTAGTAAAGCTTTGAAACCTTACTATGCAGAAGAAAAATGCTGCTTTTAACCATCTTAATTTACATGAAACAAATTTCCCTTACCTTGTCAATTTTTAATGCTTCCCATTAATTTTTAGTAGTTTACATTTACCATTATAATGTACTTTTTTGTTCTCTGACCCTGACTGTGTACTTACAGTTCCAAATGAGGCATGTGGCTGACTGGTCATTTTGTAATGCTGAGGTCCTACTTAAGCACATTTTCTTAAGTCTCCCCAGTCTTGCGTAAGTTTCTCCTTTGTTCCCCAACACATGGATCAGATCATGCTCTTCACCCTCCACATCAACCACCACATGGCTAGGGGCCTATGTGATGCCTGTTCCTCAGCACCAAAACTAGAAACTTCTCCACACAAGGAGTATCCACACTGACAGGGGTAAGCAGGATCAAGAGCCACCACACTGCTAGGGAATTAACACAGCAGTTGGTGCTCTTAGTTTCTGAGATGAGAGAAGACCGTTTGGTGGAAGGTGCAATAAGTAATTAGGGGAATGGGGGGGGAACACCCTCTATTTGACACTTATGCCTAACTACTAATAATTTTCAACAAGATTAGGGTTCTTTTGTTCTTGTTTTAATTGTATAGCCTTGATATTGGTATCACAAGGAATACCTGCAAGTTTTTAGGAGATCATTCAGCTCTAGTCTATGAGTAGTGTGACTGCCTTAAGTTGGCATAGCCTCCCCTTCTTGAGATCAGCAATAAAACCCATATCACACTGACTGGCATAAGGATTTTGGATCACAAGTATGAAAAGCTGGTTATTGGCACACTACAGTATACAATTTAGGATGACAGATTATTCCATCATGTATGCACATACCTTTTTAACAGGACATAAAAAATGAAATGTGAACTCACCAGGGTTTCTTCTAGGTGAAAAACAGTAAACTAATGTATATAAAAGATAAGGTGATGCAAGAAAGGACTGTTCTACTTTAGATTTTACAGAAATATTACTGAGCACTTAATGGAAGTGCAAATAAATGTACAACCAGTATATGGCTTAATATCTGAGATGCATAAAGTGGAATATAAGCAAGGAAAAAAACAAGCATTGATTTCTTACAAGTCACTATCAACTGGAAATGTTTCTAAGACGGCCACATGGCACAGTATAAAACAAGTTTGATTCTTTACATTACAAAAGCAGAATGCCTTGAGATGGAGAAACACAATGCATGTTGTCTATTGCCCCACCCTCCACAAAGTTTCTTTATGTTGATCAGAGTACTCAAAAGCTTGTAAGATAGCCAAGCATCTCCATTTTACTGATAAAGATACAGAGAGGGAGTGCTGTTCAAAGTCATCCTGCAAATCAGTGACAGAATCCAATTTTAGCCATTTTGAATCCGTTCCATTTGAAAAAAAGCAAATATCTGCTACAGTGAGTGACAGACCCTATTAATGACATGTTATGTACAATGTATAACTGAGAAAGTGGATCAACATATGATGTTATACATTTTGGTTGGACTTGAATTGTGGAAATTATAAAGTAGAATTGAGCACGTCATTTAAAATGAATGCAATGTTAAAGGTGTTGGAGTAATGCCCGAATTTAAAATTTGCACAGTAAAATTGTATTGCTCATACTCTGCTTATTCACAATTTTTTCTAATACATCTGATCCTGGAGGGACCACCTCTAAGGGCAAGCTGTTGGTGATTATTTGTTCCTTGATGGTTCTTCCAAAACTGCCAGGATAATTTTTATAGTGTGGTTACTTGTCTCTGTCTACCAGGAAGTGACCTGAGATAAAAAGCTGATTTCAGATACAGCAACAAGCCTGGACTTAGTATTGACCAAGACCAGACAAACCAGTGACCTAGAAATGAAAGGTTCCAAACTGTATTGTCCATTAACAAGCCACCTCCTCATTTTTCCTCTGACTGGACACTCTGTAAATTTGTATATAGATAAAAAAAAATGGCAGATTTGTTCTACATTAATTGTTACTCAGTTGCAACACTTATAAGCTATTGTTGTCCCAGTGTTTACTGAACAATATAGCTAGTTTGCAGTGTAGTTTTAATTTAATATTCAGGTAGGCAGAACACAAAAACAAAGTGACTAATCAGTTAAGTTTTGAGAGTATGCAGCTGAGGAAACAGTTCTTCTACAGCCTCAGTACTGGAGAGTTGCAAAGCTTGAATTCTGTGGTTACTAACAGTTCTATACTATTCCAGAGAAAGACAAATAAGCTGTGACTGTTAATCACTACTGTGCTCAGCAAAAGGCTACTGTATTTGAACAGTATAAACAAAGTTACACAAGTCTATGTTCATCCTCCTTCTCTTACGATACCAGGAACTAAAACTTAAATCTAAAGGACGGATTTGGGTCATGCTGTAAACAAATGAGACTTCTGTTCAGGTTTTCACACTGTGTTCATCACTGTCATCTATTAACACTGTCTGGTAGAGCATTTATTCACATCATATTCACTACAAGAATCCCCACAAGTTAAGTAAATCTTAACAGCCATAACAATCAAATTACTTCTACTTTAATTACCAGTTAAAGAATTAAGATTTTGAACATACCATTCTTGAGATAGCACCATTTAAAAAAAAAAAAAAAAAAGCAACAAGATCCTTTTTATACAGTCTGTAAGTTCACCCATCTTCGAAGCATCTGAGGAAGTGGGATCTTCTCCCATGAAAGCTCATGCAAAAAATAAATCTGTTAGTCTTAAAGTGCCACACAACTCCTTGTTGTTTTTTGAAAAAGAAAACCCATATATTTCAAACTGCTAAAGTGGTTCACTGTACATTCTGTTCACTGAGAGTTGCTTTTTTAACCTAAAAAACCATTTCAGCCCCAAAGAATTACAGCATACCAAAAAGCCCCTCTAGCAGACTGAAATGTATTTTCTTCTTACTGGAGCCCAATTCTGTTCTCCACAGCAAACATTACATTACAAGAAGCCAAGATCTCTAAGCAGGCTTTAGTACTGTAATATTAAGATTATGAAGCTCACAAATGGGAAGATGGAGAAAAGTGCTATGACAGCAAACCCATATACATACCCAGCATTTCTAATTTATAGCCAACAACAGACCACAAGTTTCAAGGGGAAAAATATCAGTTTTAAGCTGTGTCCATCTTTTTATAAACACAAGAAAGGATTAATCTATAAACTCATTTGCTACTCAAATAAATAGAAAATCTGCATTTTAATGTTACATTGAATTTTAGTACATTTCAATCCAAGAAAAAAAACTGACAGACATGGTAATGAGTACAGGAATATATATTACAATATGCCTTGTTATATTACATTTATGGCTGTCTGAAAAATAACTCAAGGGCAGATGGAATCTCAGCTCATTTAAGTAACTGTCAGGAATAAAGCACTGAATGCATTTCTGAAATAAGTACTTTTTAAATTTCAAAATCTTAGAACAGCTTAAGACCTAGGCCTTGTTTAAAAAAGTTTAGTTAATATTAAGCCCGCTGAATAAGTATTTTGAAAGGTTTTAACATAATTAATATAGAAAATACTTCCCCCAGTCATACATCCAATGGAGAGCTAGATTATTTGTACAGCAGTATATATGACTAAATCAATCATGAGCCTTGAACGAGAAATGCACACTACTGACCTCTTCAAAGAATTCAGCAAATTTCAGAAGTTGCACACTTCATATGAAAGCAAGAGATGTAGGTTTACTGTATGCAAAAATACTTTCCAAATCATTCTTATTTTAAATTGAAGAGTACAGGCATGGTCTTTTCATTATAAAAGAAGTAAAGGTATAGCAGAAACTCTAGAGGATAGTTTTCAGCTACATTAAATTTTGCATTCTCTGAGAAAAAGGAAACAAAAACTGAAAAAAAAAAATTGATTTGTTTAGCTTTGTGCTCTAACCAAACTATTTTACAGCGATTAATGGCCAAAGCCCATGCTGACTGGGTGACAACAGTTCCAAACATTTTTTTAAGTAAATTTTATTTCTATACAAGAACACTAAAATTATCCAGTCATGCAACATTCATCTTAAGCATTCTGCATTTCTTTTCCAATCTTATAGCTAAGGATCTTGTTCCAGTCAATCTTAGTGCGGGTAACTGGCAATTGTCGACGTAAAGCCTTGAAAGTAGTGTCCGACATAGTCTGATAATTCTCACTGATAGCAGTCTGTTAAACAAAGCAGAGATAAAATTATTCAAGACAAGCTAACACTGGAAAAAGGAACAGAACTGAAATAATGGTATACAAAGACAGATCATTCAAATAATCACAGGATAACATGTACTCTGTTGCCTCCTGTTTCGAAGTCTACGCTTAAGTCTTACTAAAATTATGCAGCCTAAAAAAATTAAGAAAATAAAAAATTAATTTGTTTACAGTACGCTGTCAAATGGGAGCCCAAACTCGTCTTAGTTTAGAAAGTTAAACATAGGTTTTGAGAGCTAACAGTATTAACATACCCCATTATCTTTTCACTGTTTTTTCTATGGGGTCATCAGTTTGCACATGCAGTACATTTAGGGCTGGCAGATTTCATTAAAAAAACTCAAAACGGATTAAGTCAGTTTGTTTTTAAACATCTTAAAAACTTAAATTTTCAGTTGCAGGAAATTATGGAGGGTGTCAAATAGTAACTAATGACAGCAGATAGTGAGGTTAAAAAGTTAATGCTTTGAAACTGCTAAAAAGTAAACTCTTTACATTACTTCAAAATATACAAAGTAAATATTTTTAAATCAAACCCAAGTTCTCAGGAAGCATTTTTCTCCTTTTGGCTAGTTGAAGAATTTTTAATCATTGATGGAAATGTTTGTCAGTTTGTGAAATCAACAGTGACAAAAATCCAATCTTTCCAAGCCACAGCAAAAAATCAGCCCTGAAGAAGCTTACACTCTAATTTAAGACAAGCAGGAACAACAGGTAGAACAATCAGGAGGATTCAGAAAGATAAAGTAACAGTGATAACATTTAGATCTGTGGCACTCTAGCTGTCAGAGTTGGACTGTCTTGATTCAGTTTCTTATGTTTATAATATGAATGCTACCACAGCAATAGTCCTTAAAATTGAAATGAAATACTAAATGTTTTCTTACAGAACCCAGTTTTCCTAACTCAGTAATACAGTGAACCCCAAAATATCATGTGAATAAGTGCACACAATACTAGCTGAAATAAAGCATTTAACATTGTTTTAGATACAAGTAATACATTTGTATGTTTCAGAGGCCCTACCTGATACTCATTTTCGGCCGCCTCTACAATTTTTATAAATTCCTTTGCTGTTTGGGCTTCGTTCTAGGAAAGAAAAGTTTTGTTTTCAAATTAGGTGATTATAAAAATGTTATAATTCTAAAAGGGTGTTGATGAATTACACATTTCCCACAATTATGAGATGTTTAAAGTAGCCTCCACTGGCTAGAAAACTTATAATATATATTAATTGTGCTCTCATAATAACTGTTAGTTCAAGACACAATCTGGAAACCTTGTGCTTCCTAAAACATTAGTGTATCTTTTCTTTGATAATATATTTTAGATGCCCGAATTACGCATGGCTGCCACATTTCCCTAAACACAGCCCTTAAGCAGAAATCAAGCTCATTACTGGAAAGAGGAAAACTAGTAAAGCTTAAGAAAATCTGCAGTAGTATCCCTGTCTAGTTACTATGGTCAATCGTTATAAAACCTTTTATGGAAGCCAATGATATTAAATTGCTGTGCACAAATGAATGTAGAGTCATTTATGCCAGCTAAAGATAGCACATATGAAAACACAGAGACCCTACTGAGTCCTTCCAATTGGGGGGGGGGGGGGGAATCAAAAACACTACATTTATCCAACATCTCCCCCCTCCTAGGTTGTGGCATGTATCCAGGAGTGTTACAGTTTGGCTCTGATAGCAGGTTTTCTGCTCCTACGCAACACTTCCTGCACTTCTACTGAACACTGCGACTCACCAGGTGTCAGCCACAGCGGCAATGTTCCCTCTAAGCTGCGCGCATGCAGCAACCCTGACTCCCTTGCACACTCCTGGCTGCTGGTGGCGCAGGGCTTCAGCTGCTGCTCCTTCTGGCCTAAACTCCAGCCAGCAGGGAGCTGTTCCGTGGAGTTTAAAATCTCACCTGAACATGCTCAGGGCAGGAGATTTTAAACTTACCGGCACAGCTTCCTGCCACCTGGAAGAACAGTGGCAGTGAGGGGCAGGCTCTGCTCAGGAGCAGCTCTGGCAGCAGGGGCAGTGGGCTGAGGGAATCAGGGATTGCCCAGGGGACTTGGGGAAGTCAGCTGGAGGGCGCACAGAGGAGGCACCCAGCTGCAAGACTCGGGGAATCCCCCCCTGCCAGGGAGCATGCAGCTTCCCCGCGACTAGGGTTACCAGGCATCTGGCAAAAGGAGGACATGTTGTCCTTTTTACCTTCACGTACTGATTGTCCTCTGCCCTCCAGGCATTCTAAAAATAGGTGACACCCCACCCCTTACTTTTTATGAGTCGAACAAACAAAAAAAACCACATGCCTAACACAGGACTCAAGCCCATGAGCCTCAGGCTAAGTGTCCTGTAGATAGAAAACAAAGGGGTGTGGAACATACAGTTCTCCTGATTCTCAGAGGCTTTTGCAACATCAGCTTCTGTGGAACACACAACTTATTTTGGAAGTTGTACCTTGCTTCTTGACAAATCAAATCATAGGGCTAGAAGGGACCTCGTGAGATCATCGAGTCCAACCCCCTGGGAATTGAACCCAGGACCTTCTGCATGTTAAGCAGAGGTGTTAGCCACTGCACTATTTGCAGGGCTCAAAAAGTATAGCTGGCGAAGCAACAGAGTTTGAGTCCTGTCTGGGATACTTTGATTGGGGGGGCATGGGACTTTTACTCCCTACAAAATGGCTACACTGGGGTGGGGGGAAGAAAACCCTAATAAAATGAAAGAAAATAAAGTATACTGTGAATAAAATACTAATAAGGACCAATTAAGTAAAACAAATAAAGGGGCACATTTGAATTGGTTAGAAACAATATAGGACTTTTTTTTTTTAATTATAAAATGGGCTGCTGTGGAAAATGAAAAAGCAGCAAGTCACTTTTTTTTTTTTAAAGCTTTTTAGGTGTTTTTTAAGTTTATATTTGCAAATTTAGTTTTTTAAGTCCCATGAACATTAATGAAAGGGTCATGAAAAATTGTCATTTACTAAAAAAAAAAATCAGTTTTCAGTAAAATAAGACATTTTGGTAATTTTTTTTTTATTTTAAAATAATTTAAGAAATATATGACTTTGTGATGTTTTAATGCTGCATTCATTATCATTTTCCATGACACAATATGGTAATAACGGCAGTGTTCCCTCTAAGCTGATGATGTAGCTGAGCAAGTTATGTATATGCTTCAGGGGCCAGCAGGCAGTGGGTTGGGGAACTTGCTCAGCTGCATCATCACCTTAGAGGGAACACTGCACAGAGGTTCCATGCCCTGAAGTGTAGAGACTTTAGGTTTGAATGGAACAGTTGACCATGGCCCTGGGAGAGCAAATCCACTACAAGAGGAAGCTCTACTGGATCCTGGATGGAGAGGCTCAACAGAATTGTATACCAGTTTATTGTGCCCATGTTGGAGCTATCAGTATGACTGCAGCTTTGTCCTATTGGATCTTTAATATCACACTGTGGATCAACAGAGTTGGAGAAATGGCACAGCACTTCCACTTCATCCACCGGATCATGAAGGCTTCTGCTAGCAAACCTGGGCTGAACCCCCTGAACAAGCAGAAGAGCTTGCATTTCTTGTTGCACTCTCAGGTGAAGAGGTCTACCTGGGGATAGCCCCACCTCTGGGAAGGCTTCCATAAGGATCTCCAACTTCAGGGACCATTGGTGTCATGAATTTCCTGCTCAGACTGTTGACCAACAAGGTCTAGCAAGAAGGGAAATAATATGCGATCAGATGACTTCAGTGGTGAATATAAAGCTCCCCTTTGCCTGGAAGCTCTCAATCTGTGGGAGAAGAGTGTGCCCCACTCTGTTGGCTGATATAGAACATGGGGGATGTATTGTCCGTCTAGGCAGACACCACCTAACAGTCTAGATGCACTGCTCTGAGTTCCTTAACATTGATGTGGAGCTGCATATCATTGCCCCCCCACCCAAGCGCTGAGATAGCCTAGATGCACTCTCCATCCCAAGTCTTGTCACTAATTGCACTGAGAGTTGGACCAACTGGAGGGGAGACCATTGCACACATTATGCTCTTGGCACCACCACTCTCTCCTCTCCAAGATCTGCGTAGGAAGCGTAACCATACCATCAAAATTGCTACGTGCAGGCCGATACACTGATGAAGAAAAAAACACAAGGAGTCGTATGGCACTTAAAGACTAATAGATTTGTTTTTTCCAGGAGCTTTCGTGGGAGAAAAACCCCACTTCGTGATGCTAGCCATGTCTGCAGCGGACATAAGTGGAGCCAAGCGTATTTCACCACATACGTGCACGCCGCCATGGGACCCAGCAGCTTCAGACAGGCTCTCATTGTGGTGAGCGGATATTTCTGCAGGTTCTTTATAATGCTCCTGATGGCAAGGAACCAAGAGTGTGGGAGAAAAGGTCTCCCTGTATTTGAGTCTAGTACTGCCCCTATAAATTTGATCCTCTGTGAAGGGGTTGTGTGGACTTCTATATGTTGACCAGAAGGCCTAAGTAGCAGAAGGTGGTTTGAATTACCTTTAGGTGACTTGCTACCTCCTCGCTGGAGTGGACTACATATCAGCCAACCATCCAGGTAAGGGAACAACTGACTTTGAGTCTCAGAAATGCTGCAACTGTGACTGGGCACTCGGTGAATACATGGGGTGTGATCACTAGTCCAAAAAGAACAGGATTGTAAATTATAGGTGCCTGCCTACCACTACAAACCGCTGGAGCCTTCTATGGCGAGGCATGATCAAGACGTGAAAGTAGGCATCCTTTATATCGAGGGTGGCATACCAGTATCCCGCATCCAGGGAAGGAATTATCAAGGCTAGGGACACCCTCTGGGAGCAAACCTTGCAAAGTAGCCAGTTCAGCCCTTGGAGATCAAGGATGGTATTGCACACTGCCCTTTGCTTTCAGAATTAGAAAATGGCAGGACTAAAACCCTCTCCCCCTCAGTTCCTGGGGCACGTCTTGTACTACCCCCTTGTCTATGAGCGATTGAATCTCCTTAATAAGTAGTAGTTTGTGAGAGGGGTCCCTGAAGATGGCCAGGGTGGGGGGTGAGTAGGAAAGGGGTATAGAGGAGAACTGAAAGGAGTGAGTATCCCTGCTGCACCATATGAAGCACCCATCGCTCTGATGTTACGAGGGACCAAGCACGGTAGAACCAGGATAGCCTGTTGAAGGGGGGGGGGACAGATAAATCCATTGCATCCTGGTATGTTGCCCTTGAGCACACCCTCAAAAGTTCTTTGCCCCAAAGGTTGGTGAGAGTTGCCCTGGTTCTGACCAGAAGGATGCAGGTTGTTTCTTCATCTGTTCCAGGCTATCCTGTGGTCACACTCCTGCCACCATTTGTACAGCTGAGGTGTGGTCTGCAGCTTAAAGGGCTTCCTTTCAGATGCTGGTGTGTGCGCACACCCAGGGATTTCAAAATAGCTCTAGAGTCCTTTAATGTCTGCAGTTTGGAGTCAGTCTGGGAAGAAAAAAGCTCTGGCCCTTCAAAGGGGAGATCTTGGATTGTAGACTGAATCTCCTGGGGGAACCCTGAGGCTTGCAACCAAAAACTCCTCCACATGGTGACCCCAGAGGCCACAGCCTGCACTGCGGCACCTGAAGCATAAAGGGCAGACTGCAGCAGAGCCTTTGAGACTACCTTGCCCTCCTTGATCAGTGCCACAAATTCAGCTCTAGACACCTGATTGGTCTTATCTGAGAATTTTTCCAAGGAGGCCCAAGAATTGAATGCACATCTACTAAGGATCACCTGTTGGTTAGCGATCCTCAGCTGCAGCCACCAGGTAGAGTAGATCTTTTGTCCAAAGAGCTCCATCTTCTTTGCATCCTTAGATTTTGCTGTGGGGGCCTTGCTGTCCCTGCCTCTCCTTTTTGTTGGCTGCTGCCACTACCAACGACCTCAGAGTAGGTGTGAATAGAAATACATGGCCCTTAGATGGCCCAAAGTATTTTCTCTCCACCCTCGTGGCCATGAGTGGGATGGAGGCTGGAGTGTGCCACAAGGCCTTGGTAGCATTCTAGATGGTCTTTAGTCAGTGGGAGGGCTACAATGGCTGGGTCTTCAGGGAACAGAATATCTACCATCAGGTCTGCTTCTTCTATCACTTCCTCCACCTGAAGCTCCAGCCTATGTGCCATCCTACTGAGCAGCTCCTGATGACCTTTGCTATCCTCCTGGATGGCTGCTGGCTGTGCCCCTGCCACAACCTCATCAAGGAGCAAGTATGAGGATTCACCCAAAGATCCTGGGACTCTACCCTCTGTGCCGGAGGGGGGAAGGGGGGATGAAGGCCTTCACTCCTGTGGCTCGTCTGCCCATGGCCTCTTCTTTTTGACTCCACCTCTGACACGCTGCCTGTATCTGGTGGTGCACTTGCTGTGAAAGAGGCTTGCAGTCTAGTACTTGACACTGAGTAGCATCTATCTGACTTGGGCCCTTGATCCTGATGGTAAGCCCAAGGTGTTCAAAACGGCCACTGCTGTGGCATCTGTCACAGAGGGAGAGGCGGCAGTTGGGTTTCTCCCTTGTGTCTAGGATGGCAGCTAATTCTCTTCAATGCCACAGAGCCATCCTAGGAGTTGAATGAAAATCTGCTCTGCGGGGACCGGGGTACTGCGGTACTAGAAGGCACCAGAATACAATGCCTCAAGCTACCATCCATTGACACGGTGCCGTGTGGTACTGCAGACAAATGGTGCTGTTCAGCTGCTCTAGCTGCAAAACGGTACCAGGGAATGCTGTCAGGCTGGTGGTGTCCCTGTTGCGGCCAAACACCTCTTTGGGTGTCTTCAAAGTGGAGACCTGGATCTATCTGGTGCCAAAGATGATTCAGGGCACATTAATGCTGGCTTGCCTCTCTACAGCCCTAGTATCTTGGGTGCTGGAGTTGGCAAGCACTCCAAAGTAGGTGGGGCCACTTGTTCAATGAGCTTCTGTGCCACTACAAAGGTTTCTGGTGTGGAAGGGAATTGTAAATCCTCTTCCAGAACGTCTCTTGTTGGAGAGGATACTGACACCAGACTCAACCATCTGTTCTGTGGGGCCGGAATCAACAGTGCTGCAGGTTGCAGGGTTGACCTGGAGTGGCCCTTCTCAGGGGCCCTCCCCCTTCCTGGATCTTGCCACCTAAGCTAGAGAACGACCTCTCTCTGTTGTCCTCCTTTTTCTGTGGCCCCGGAGAGAGCAACTAGTGCTGCTGAGAGGGTGCCAGTGCCATAGTCACTCTGTGGTTGAAGCCAGTGCACTGCATACCAGTGCCACGCTGGATCCTGGCCCTGAATTTACAAGGCGTAAGGCCTCCTTCATCATGAGAAGCCTCAGTCTATGCTCCCTGTCTGACTTCTGTGGTGAAAGCCCCAGCAGATGCAGCTGTCTTAGGTTCCTGGGAGACAACTGGTGTGGGTCATCCAGGGGCATACGCTTTCAACAGGTCTCACAAGCCTTGAAGCCAGGCATGCCCCAGACCTGAGCTCCGCCTGGGCAATCCAATCTGTAACAGAGCTATCCAAGTACTTGAACTATTATGCTAAACCAGTGGTTCCCAACCTGGGGTCCAGGGACCCCCACTGGTCTGCAGACATGTTTCAGGGGGTCTGCAGAGCCTTTCCCTACTGGGGCCAGAATCCAGCTGCAGCCCTGACACTCCCCGCCAGGGTTACTGCTTGCCGCCCGTGGCTGGATCCTGGCAGACGGATGGGGCCACGGTGGCTTCCCAGAAGGGGCAGGGGACCATAGCTGCTGCGGCTTGGCTCCCCAGCAAAGTGGGCCATGGTGGTGGCGGTGCCGCTCACTGGCTGTCCCAGCCATGCCGCCAGAGTGGCATGAGCCAGGATTATATATATAATCAGCCAGGGGGCCACAAGATTTTTTTTTTTTTTGGTTAAAAAGGGGTCCCCAGCCTGAAAAAGGCTGGGAATCACTGTGCTAGACTACTTCGAAGATTAACAGCTACAACACTTAACAGGTACTTGAGTTATACCAAAACACAGGGAAAGCTGCTATCACTAGTGAGATGTTCCAGCAACCGTCAGGGCAGAAGGAGGAAATGGGGAGGGGAGGGTCCACTGAGCCTTATAATAAAGTGCTGCAGTGGCACCACAGCCAACCTTACAGGCACTCCAGAAAAAAGTTCTCTGGTGATCTGTGTGCGCGGTCTGCACACCCCTACCATGGAATGGACAGAAGCAATCATTCAAAGAAGAATTTTTAATCTTTATCATAAAAGTCAGTTTACACAGCACAACCTTAATAACCTGAACAATTGATCAGAGATCCAAGATACTGGTAATAAAACTTAAAGGAATAATGATTTGTTCACATCAAAAGAGGTTTTCAAGCAAGAGACTACCACTGAGTCAACCTGAGCTGAGACAGAAGGAATATTGGAACTTGGTGTCTAGACTGAAAATTTTTAGGTGACTTGGAGAGAAGGATGCATCAGGACCAGCACATTTCAATTCCAACATTTTAAAACAGATCAGTCAGAGCGCCTTGACCAAGAATCCCACCTTAGGATCACTCATTCTTTTTTCTCCTGTTCCTCTACTAAAGACCGTGATCTTATGGGATATAAATTAATTTAACTCCTTGAGGGACCTGCCTAGAAGGGGCAGAGGGAGGCTAGAAGGGCAGAGTCTCCAGATCTGCAAGAGGAGCTCCTTCAACGGAGAAATGGGAGGGAGCTATCTTCAGCAAAGGGGCTGTAAAAATATTCCTAGAGATTATAGAAGAGGAAGTGGGAGAGACCAGTGGAGGTGGTGCCCACTTGGGGATTGTGGGAGAGAACAGGCCCAGACCCCCAAAAAAGGCAAGGAAGGGGGTCTGCTAATGCTTTATTGAGCCAGGCAATATTTCCTGAATTAACAACTACTGCTGAGGTTCCAGAAAAAGATCATGTGTTTTGGGAGGGTGATGAGACACTGAAGGAATCCCCTACTGAACTGAGAATACTTATTTATATTTGGCTTTAGGAAGGGAGCTCTGACATTTTTCATTTCAGGTTTATTTATGCTGGCAAGTTCCAAAGGGGCAGACATGTTAGTCTAGACCAGTGAAACAGAGTCCTGTGGCATTTAAAGACTAACAAATTTATTTATTGCATGAGCTTTTGTGGGATAAAATCCCACTTCATCAGACACTTTGAAGATGAGGAGCTTACAGAAAGGGAGGAGATAAATGCAGTGAAGTGTAAGTCATGGGAACAGGTTGCACTGTAACAGCAAATCAAAACAATTGTAAAGATTCAAACACTGCGGAACATCATACAGAGGAAGGTGAGGTCAAATCACCTGCTGTAGCAAGAGAAAAATCCAAGGTCCCTATTAAGCCCTGAAGCAGTGCAATTAAATATGGAAATAAATTCAATCTCAGCAGCTTCTCTTTGAAGCCTTGATCTGTCTGAGCTCTGCAATTAGCAAATTGTTAATTGCGTGATCAGGAAGATTGAAATGCTCACCCACTGGTTTTAGAATATCATCAAGGCTTCAAAGAGAGGTTACTGAGACTGAATTTATTTCCATATTCAATTGCATTGTTTCAGGGCTTAATAGGGACCCTGGATTTTTCTCTCACTACAGCTGGTGATTTGACCGCATCTTCCTCTGTATGATATTCCGCAGTGTTTGAATCTTTACAATTGTTTTGATTTGCTGTTACAGTGCAACCTGTTCCCATGACTTACACTTCACTGCATTTATCTCCTCCCTTTCTGTAAGCTCCTCATCTTCAAAGCATCTGATGAAGTGGGATTTTATCCCACAACTCATGCAATAAATAAATGTGTTAGTCTTTAAATGCCACAGGACTACTTGTTTGTTTTGCTGGGAAGAAGATGTTGTTCAGCTTCATGGTGGAGAAAGAGGAGGGAGCCCCATAGCTAAGACACTATTTCTGCTGTCTCCAAGAAGACAATAGGCTTTGCTTGTGTTGTCTTCTGCATATAATATGCCTGCAGTCTAAATATGGCACCCAGGCAGAAGAGACTTGCTGCTCTTCCTCCTGCTAAGAGCCAGGAAGGCTGTCTAAGGAAGTGCTAGCATTAGGGCCTGAGTGGTTCTTCAGTACATGACTGATATGACAGGACAGGGCTCACTGTTGTCCACAGTGGAGAACCGCTACTGTGACTGGAAAGCCAGTAAGCCTTGTTTTAATTCACAACGTTCTACATTAAATCTAACTTGGCACTCAGAGCCCAAATCTTCATCAGTATGTCATGACCACCTGAGATGCCTTGAACTTGTACTTTTTCCACTCCCTGCTGCCAATTTAATTTCACTGACTCAGATTTATTACAAGGACACTCCAGCTTCAAATATGTTGATTTACTACTTCATGCCCTCTAAAAATGTTATTTTATTACTAAGAGCATTTATTAGGTCATGCTGTGCTGAGACATCACTGGTTCCTAGAGTGAAGAAGCCTTCGGATGCAACTGTTTTCTTCCACACAATGGCTTATTTTTAATGCAACATCTGTCTAATGCATCATCATAATCTCTATCAGAAAGGGATGGCTACAAAGAAATAAGGCCTATAATCTAGCAAGCATGGAGCCTCTCAAACTGCAGCACATGCAATGTTTTGTCTCCACCCCTGAAATGGATTTAGTGTCCACGAAAAATAGAGCTCTGATATGTGCCCGTGATCTGACAACACTGTTCTCAGATAGGCTATATGAGTTCAAGCTAGCACTCATTAGGGAACTCTCTCCTTGCACACTGCTATTTTTAGAGGCCTGTTCTTCCCCTAAGCAAACATGGCCAATTGTGTGCCAATAATTCAGACAAAGAGACAACATTGAGTGTACTATTTCAGACCAAACTCAGTGTACACTGAAAATCTAATTCCATAAGCCACAAAGTCACTTACAATGAAGAATAAGTGCAGATAAAATTGGACCATTCAAGCTAACTATAATCTCAACTAAAATTCTCTAGCTTGTTTCTTTAAAAATCACAAGCAAATATGCAGTAAATTACAGTATTCTAGAGGACTTCATAGCAGACAGACATCTGTACCTAAAATGTACACAGAATATAAAAATATTAGCTAACTACTTTCATATAAACTTTCATTCACCTATTTTTAAATAGTGAAAGCATCACATCAGCCCATCTAACCAGCACTGTTGTGCAGAATACAAGAAAAAAATAAAACACGAAGTGTAGAATAGACAGGCCAGAACTGATGCTGAGCAAAGATCTTAATTCTATCATTTTAAATAATGCATCCAAAGCCTACATAAAAAATGAATCACTTCGACAAGAGCACTTGTAAAAAAGATAACTTACAGACACTGTTAGTGAATCTTGTACGTCTTTATGGCTCACTAGCTGAACGTTACCATCTTCGTAATAGTGAACCTGTGCAAAAATAAAAATGTTATGGTTACTACAGAAAGAGAATTGGCATTGTGGTAAAATGCCAACATTAGTCAATATGTAAGGTTGGGATCTGCTGGTAATGCATTTTCACTGAAGTGCAGAATTATATGCAAAGTGTTCAGGATACAGATATCCAAAGTAGCACTGTGTGTCCAGTTTTTTTTATTCGCCCCCCAGATTAACCATTCATTTTATCCAAATTATTTGCAGTAGCAGAAAAGAGCTGTTCTTTAGGTGACTTCCTGGAATAGTGAGGGTTGACTTTGACCAAGGAGAGTTTTGGCAAAGCTTCAAGATGCAATGTGGTGCTGTCCTCATGCAATAAATAAATGTGTCAGTCTAAGTGCCACAGGACTCCTTGCTTGTTTTACTGTCCTTCTTGTTCACCCAGACTGTTTGCTGGAGGCAGTGTGATATCTTGTACTAAGCAAGTGCAGGTGATTTTCTAAGTCACTCTATGTTTTGAAACTCCCTTTCACTACACAGGACTCCCAAACAACAAAAGCCAACGCTTACCCAGACATGGGACAAAATTATTCCCTCCTGCACAATAACGTTACTAACCTCAACTGGTAGGTAGAGCAGAGCAAGTTTGAAAACGCTTGATCTCTCCCCACAGAAGTATCCTGTAGCCCCTTTCCACAAACACCTCAATTCACAATCCCTGCCAAACAGTCTTGGATTCTAGTTTTAATACCTTTGAAGTCAATGAGTTAAAAAACTGAAGGATCTGAAGATGATGAAAATGTAAAATTCAAATGCTTATGATTGGTTTCTATAGAACTATTTGGGTATTTAAACACCAATGGGAAACTAAGAGGCACACACTGAGCCAGATATAATGCCCACAGCAAACGACATGGTATTGAAGAATAATGGCTATCATTAGAGTTTAAATTAGAATCTCTGGAAAATGCTAGGACTAAAGGGTTTTGGCCTTAATTGCCAGGATCAAAAGGAAATGATGCACGTGCAAATAAAAACAGAGAAAATTCTTGGAAATGAGTCTTGAGACAGAAAACTGGGGTTTGTTTTTAAACTTGTGGCCCTGGAGATGACTGGCTATAAAAAGGGCAACTGAACTATGAATGATGCCTAATAAGTTGTGTGACTATCTTCTTAATGGTTTTCACAGGAGGACATCAATGGCAGTGTAAAATTATAAAACTATTTCTAAAATGAAATGGACCAGGACAATTTTTTAAGGATAAGAGGACATGCGTACAGTTGTAACAAAAATAACTGGTATTCACATTTGAAATTACAGCGAATAAAAGTTTTTTTGTTTTTTTTTACCCCTCTAAACTGGTGAAAAAAGGTGTAATCTGAAAGAGATGATTTGATACAGGTTTTTCAAAACTATTTCTTCAGAGAGACTCTCACCATGATGCACAGCAAATCATAAGACATAGGCAACTACATTAATGTCAGAAGGATTTCCCATGTAGAGGCTCCAATAATCACTCTTTTTGGGAAAAAGTGGCTTTCTGCCTTCTCCTAGGGACTGATGAGGAGATACATTACTGATTTATAATCTATAAAAATTTCAAACACAAAAAACAAAACCCCAGCCAAAGAGCCCCCCAAAAAACTCAACCTCCTTCAAAAAACCTCAACTCACAAAATGGGATGAGTCTGTAAGATCCTCTAATGATTTCTTTTTCTATTTTATACATGTATTGGGAGAAAAACAAATGCCAGTTTATTTTAAAATACTGGAGATCAGTTATTGAAGTATATATCTGTTCCATTTTTTCTTGCACCAGAATTATTATAGAAAACCACATTGCAATTGAGAGTCCCCTGGCTAAAAAAATCAGACAACTACTACATGCTGAATTATACAGTTTATGATAACTTACCTGAATTTTCAAGATGCCAGACACCTGAGTGGTTGAAGGAGTGATTGTAAACTTCCATTCTGACCTCCAACGGCCATTCCTAAAAATAAAAACAGCAGCTGTAAATAAGGCAGAGAAAATAATTTGAATAAAATGGTGAATTTCAAACACTTACTTTTGCACTATTAGTATCAAACTTAGTATTTAATTAAGGGAAGCAGCATGGTAAAAATATTCAATATTATCACAAAAGAAAATCAGCTCATGATATTAAGAAACTTAAGTAGCTGAGAAAAATTGGGACTCTGTGGAAATATTTATTTTTGCTTTTGAATATGAAGCAAGATTATTAATTCGTATGGATATTTTAACAGGGACTTTGTCTCTCTAAAAATGTCCTTTATTGCTACTTGCCAATTGCGCATGTGTAATGGAATTTAGTTTAGAGCGAAGGAAGACTCACTGGATGATTCCAAAAGTCACTTTTTTTTTTTGCAACCCCCTAGTTTTAAAAATCTGAATTTTTATTAAAAAGTTCCAGAATACCCAGTTTTATAAATTGCTATAATATTAACTATAGCTAAGGCTTTGGGCTGCTCTGACAAAAAGATAATGCTCCAGGACTGTAGGCATTTCTTCCATTAGAAAAAACTGTAATACTTTCTCCAAGCCATGTAAGAGGAGATTGCATCTTTCCAAATACTTTAAGTACAGGTAGTCTACATTTCCATCTATTTGGCTCCTTGCAAGGCAGACCCTTCTGAAAAGGCGGGTAGGTCATTCGGTCAGAACAAGCTATATTAATTAGGATAGCTTCTGGGTTGCCTCAATTTCGACTCCATATGTGTTTAAGAAATAGTTTGAGTACAGCACAAGCCCACTTTCCACAAGAAGATTAGCTGCAGATTTTATTCCCCTTCAGATAGTAACAATATTGAGGGGAAAAAAGCAGAGTCAGATAACCAAGTAGTAACTAATCCGTGCAAACTAATGTTGAAATGCTCCACTGAATAAATTTCAGATGATAATGAGCTAATATCCAAATCTTTAAACGCCCCCCGCTATAATTTCAGATCTTGACGTGCAATCAAAGTATGATTTGATAAGTACTTCGCTCTCTGGGCATGGTGGGGCAGACAATGTAAGATTTCACACAAGCTGTTTTTTTATTCCTTGAGTCACCAGTTTCCCAGCTAGGTTGCTAGATGGCACTGTAATGCTACCAAGTGCCATAACACTGGAGCCCCTGACAACTAACAGCTACAAAAAAGTGTCCATTAATCCTTTCTAAGAAAAGTGTTAGCCACAGTGCCCTAACTAAACTCCTAACTTGTGTTACTGCACTCTGCATGCTTAAGATTCCTGTTGGTTCAATGTGAAGAATGTAGTCTTCACTTCCTGAACACTTACTGGATGGCAGCTAGTATTCTACAGTCCTGAATGGCCATAGTGTTTCACTCAACCAGAGCCTACATTCTAGTGAAAAGTTTATTAAGTCATTTCAATAGTTTCTAAAGTCCTTTGTCACCCTTCACTGTGAAAGGTGTTACAATAATTTGTCATAACTATTATGCTACGTATACTCACTGTCGAACCAAGGATTTCTAGAAAGAAGGCTGCACATTCAAAAGTTTTCAACTGCTTTTCAAATTTTTTTTTAAATGAAATGTTTCTCTATTAATGTTTTTATTAATGCTGGTCAGCTGTTTTCCAAGAGAATTTTCCATTGGAAAAATGTTGATTTGACAAAAATCAAAATATTTCATAGGAATGTGTGATGTTATTGACTCTTCCGACTATGAAGAGACTGCCTGTTTTTCAGCCATCTTGCCTGGATGGCTTCCAGGCTTCCTTTCAGTTGCCTGAATTCTGAGCAGCATGGTGAGCTTTGTCAACTGTTACGAAAAGCTGAAGCTGAACAGAGCTTCAATTCTGAAGCAGAAGTTTTGAACCCTCCCACACTTTTTCAGGAAAAATTGAGAAGCTGTAAATTTTCATTCCAACGTGCAATTAATTTTTCCTAAGACGTTTCAAAATTTCCCAAGAAATAGGAATTCCATGTTCCAATCAGCCCTATTCATTTGCTATTATGAGTCAGAAAATTTTATTTGCGTGTAAGCATGATGTACAAGGCTATGACAAGATAGTCACATGCCTTAAGCAATGAAGATACCCTCACAACTCAAAGATGTACCACTATATATGAGTATATGTATACAAAATTAGACATTTAAACAACATTTTACACTCACAAAGTATTTCACAATTCCAGTAACTCAGGCTTCTATGAATGCTTCAGTCAATGTCTGACAATATCCTTATATGAGATTTGGGAGTATGCTGAACACTGCTCTTTCACAAAAGGTGGCAAAGCACATGTCCCTCAACTACTGGTATTTGATTAAATATATTCTTATCAAAGATACACTAAAATCAAAGATTTCTGAGACAGTCAGTTTAAGTCAGAATATCAAAAGCACGAATGCTTCACATTTTATCAGCTCTCCTGGCTAAGCAAACAGATTCAAGAAATTATACTGGATAACACCACATCTTACTGACCAGTATAAATACATACTAGAATAGTCATGCCTATCTAATGTTTGCTTCCTGTGCTAATAACTTCTCTTTGGAAAATGGACAGATACGAGGGATATCACATTACCAAAGAGAACTTTGGATGCAAGCAGACAGCACAACAGAGAATCACAGATAAAAAACAGGTAAATATTAGTTCTCTCTAACAATTATATCCATCACTGCTATGGAGAACTTAGCTCCCAACAGCAGCAGACCACTGCATGCATTTCAGACAACTCCTTCAGGGACTAACCAGCAGTTCACTTCCAATGCTGCAGAACAGTCTTCATACAAATATGAATAATGTGATTTTTTAACCAGATGAAATTTTACAGAACAAAGAGAAATAGTCCCTCTACCCAAAGGAAGTCCACCTTACACCTCAGTTCACTATTTCTCAAAAATCTGGTGGGTAAAGCCCTAGTTGTACACGTGATTATTCAAGTAAAATAAGTTAAAAATGCTAGGAATTTTCATTTCAATCACATGCACAAACCCACACTATGGGACTTAATTCTGAAGAGTAAATGAATATAACAGGAGACAACACATCATGCATGTATATACCATATATACTTGGCATATAAGCCGAGATTTTTGCGTCTGAAAATTGCCCTTAAAACAGGCTCTCGGCTTATATGCGGGTCAATACTAGCAGACAGACCCAGCCCAGGAGTTTTAAGTCTCCAGCCCTTAGCATGCACTGAGCACACTCTGGGCTGCAGTGGCCATATTGGAGAGTCACCCTGGGCTGGGGTTAGAGAAGGAGAGAACCCCAGTGTCTGGAGCAGCCAGGTAAGAGAGCCCGGGAGAGCCAGTGTCAGGTCCTGGGGGTTGGGGGTGTCCTGAAGGCCAGGGAAAGCAGCAGCAGGGGTCTGGGGGATAGAGGGGTGCCAGGGACTCCAGGGGAAGTCAGTGGTGCAGGGTGGGGGGGTTAGCATCAGAGGCTGGGGCTTTATGCAGGTCACCCAATTTTTACTATTTTGGGGGCTGAGGGGAGAGGTCGGCTTATGTGTGAATCATCTTATCCACAAGTATATATGGTAACTGTAAAGCAGCATAAGGAAATGTTATACATGTTTAATTCAGCTTTTTTTTGAGAACATTACACAAGATTTTACTCTTGGGTCTCATCCTGATAGCACGAGAGAGGTTGGAAATCCCCTGGCTTTCAGACTTTAGGCCCCCTAAGGTTAAGTCACTGGGTACGAGAACCCATACCTAGGACAAGAAATGTGCTATTTTGATTGGAAAACTTCCAGTTAGGCATGAGAATTAAAAAGCCTCTGGTACTGATGGGGGAGGGTGCGGGGGGGGGGGGGGAAATCTGTCCTCTCTTTCAAATCTTTCATACTGTTGAAATTAAGTAACAGTAATTGATGATGTTTTGCATCTTCAAGGGCTTTGTTTGAGCTTCTGAAACATACTCTTCTTGTTCTGATTTGTGTGCTCTTTGGAGAGGTTAAAGCTACTGGGTATTTCACCTTGTGTATAGCTCCTTGGATTTTAGGTGGGGAAAGGAAGTGTTTTCCCTACACCTGGAGTAAAAAAAAATTCCCAGGAAGTTATAAATGCGGAGAATTTGAAAGACAAGTGAAGTTTCTTAGTCATCACAGCTTGTCCTTCCAATACTGTCTACAGACTATCAACTGAGTTGGTTAATAGAGGACTTGAGAAGAAAGGCATTAACAGAACCTTTCTTATTACTAAAAAAGCTGCATCTGTGTTGTTACCCTCTGAAAAAGCTTGGATATAGGTTTGCAGAAGTCATGCTGTCTTGCTTCGCTTCCCTTCCCTTCCAGTTTCTCACTTTGTTTCTGAACAAAAAAACTGCTGGGGGTGGGGTTGGGTGAGGGTATGGGTCTGAACTCTTTTTCCTGGGAATAAGACTGGACTATGGGAGGATATTTTGATCACAAATCAGGTTTATTGATAATTCTTCCCTTTGCCTTGTGTGGAACTGATGGTGAATGACCCATGACCAAGAAGCTGTTGGGTGAAGCAGAGACTATCATCATAAAAAGAATCCAGCTCCTCTCCCTCCTGACAAAAAGGAGCATTCGTACCTATAGGGCACGGATGTCAAATACACAGTCCACTGACCTCTTCCACCCAGCCCATGACTGCACTCAGCAGGACCACACTCCCTCTCTGAGAGAGAGAGAAAGACTGTGGGGTGCAACTTTGCATACACACTAATCCATGAGAGTGCTGTAGTATTTCAATTTATGGTATGTGTGGTCTATTTGAAGCACATTTAAGTCAAATCCAGCCCACCACAGCAAATGAGTTTGACACTGCTGCACGAGGAGGGTAAATAAGACTTTAGGTTTTGACAGTTTAAAGGAAGAATGCCAAGGGTGTGGAAGTTATTGAGCCCAGATCCTCCTGTTGGGTTCACCTCCCTACTGGTTGCCTGAGTGAATCTAGGACACTCAGACATTGGTACAGAAGGATTGCTTCTGCGACTGGCTTGAAGTAGAAAGTGAGACTCCCTCTTCTGACATTTCTTCATCTGCCAACAGAAAACAGCTGGTCTTCAGTTTGCTTTTCTTTGTTGCCACCATACAGCTTAGAGAAGAGGGCAAACTTTTAAAGTTAAAAATCATCATCTGAAACAATCTTTAACAAAGGAAAGGTGCAAGAAAGAAAATCACCAGAAAGTCAAGGCAAAAGCATGGGTGGGAAGTTTCCCAAATACTCTGCAAAATAAGGGAGTTTGAGCCTGCCATTTTGCTTCCTTCGGAAGCTTCAAAGTCACAGTCAACAGATCTGGTACTTCCCACTGAAAGGAGAACACTATCCCAGACTTAGGGTGAGTGGATGTGATTGAGACAGTTTTACTTAAATATAGTAAATTATAGCAAATATGAGATCAGCTAAGAACTTACCAAAAGTTTTTTGCTTGAAACTGATGGCTCTCTATGCATGCAATAATAGTTTGATGTCCATCAATTGTTTTACCATACACCTTAATTGCAAATAAAAGAGTAAAGAGTCATGCCAAGTTTTCAGTGAATAGCTTAACCGAAGTACCTTGAGCAAGACAGTTTTTTTTTTTTTTAAAGACAGTTAGCTTTTGCATAGTACTATAATTCAGTGATAGAACACTACATTTTTATAACCACTTTCCATTATTTGTATGCATGAACAAAAGCAATCAATAAGTTAGCTTTAAACCATGCCCTGAATGTTTGTACCAATCACAGAGAAGGAAAATTTAAGAGCACAGCATTTAAAATCAGTGTAGCAATACATTTGGTCATACCACAATTTAGATTCTACAGTACATAAGACTTTCAGATTAGCTACTAACTCGATATATTTCTCAACAATTAGGGATTTTAACCACATAACTAAATACGACAGTCCCCAAGAACAATGAAGTAATGTTTTGGGTTTCAAACAGACTTCTTTGTCTAACTGGAAATCTCTGATTTGGTGAGGGGGAAGGGAGCAGTTAGTTCCCAAATGTGCAAGAACCAATTTTTTTTTCAGTATGTGTATGCCTCAGTATTTTGTCTTCTACAAACAAACAAAGACACCAAAAAAAAAAAAAATCTAAAAAAAATCTAAGGAAATGGAATAGTAAAACATCTAGTGTGACTGATGGCAAACACCAAACACTAGTTGGTTTCACAACCAAGTTTATTTTTATAAAGTCACCAGTACTCAGTTTGCATTTAAGTGACAAAGATGGGATAAAGTCCTTCTCTTCCTTCACCTTGCCATGCTATACCCAAGACTTTGTACTTTGTCTCCCCAAAAAGAGATGATACACTTCGTCTTTGGTGTGCTGCTTTAAGAACATATGATTTGTTTACATCAGTCTACAAGAGATGCAATGCACTAAAGACGCAACATAAAACCTCACAATAAAAAGTTAACTCCACTTTGCTTACAGATGGATAACTGCAACTTTACTAACTGGGCCTAGTCCTAGCAGGTGTGTAGCAACTGTACTTCCAAAATGAATCTTTCATTTATTGCTTACAGTTTTGCTGTAGATGTGCTGGTCCCAGGATATGAGAAAAAAGAGGGATGAACATGAAAACTTGTCTGTCTCAATAATAGAAGCTGGTCCCAGAGAAGATTTTAGAAAAAGACAAGGTGGGTGGGGTATTAATATTTCTTTCCAGCAATTTCTAACTCTACTCTGAGTCTACGCAGTCATACAAACTTTAATTCACAATTTGCTAACTCCCATTTTATCTGTTCCAACTGTTTTCATACTAATACACTCATTCTCTGTCTAGATAAGACATGTCCAATCAATGCCTACTACAATTTATGGCACTTCAGAGTCTAGTTCCTTCATATCTGGAGTCTTAGAGATTTAGAATTGAAGACGACAAAGAATTGTTGCTGCAGAACTACCTACATTTTATAAAAAGACTCGTTGGTGCCCAAGAGTTTTCCCTAACTCCTGCAAAACTGCATATCCAAATTACAGTTAGCTAGGATTTCAAATTGGTCTTTTCTTCCAACAGATTACGAATTAAATTGCAGATGTCATAAATAAAAAGAAGTCACCATACAAAATTCAGATTAGATTTTAAATAGTTCCTCAAGGCAGAGACCTTGTTTTCATGAACAGTGCTTAAAATGTTCTTAAGAATTCAATAATTGTAATATGATTCACAAAAACAAATATCAACAACATCAAATGTTAGCCAGGGAGGTATCTGTACTGTCATAAGCAAAACAAGATTTTGGACTTCTTTAAGTTCTCATGCTTTTAATTTGGAGCACTTCAACAGATACTGCTGAGTCTCAGGACGTTAGTGAGGAGCTGATATTGCACAATTAATACCCCCTACAAGTTTCAGGAGCATGCTCCTGGGGACAAGGAGAGAAAAAGAAGTGTTGGAAGTGATGCTGAGTGGTGGGTGATGAGAACACTAAAACATAACGTGCTCCCACCTATAATTAAGAAAATGTCTACACCAGTCTTTACTTTGTGTTGAGTCCCATTACCTTGTATTTCAGGTACTGATATTCTCCTGCAGACACTAAACAAACAAGGGATGCCTAAATCCCCCAGCATTTCATAGCTGTCTAGTACTTACTGTGCAAACACCATTTGGGTAGTGTTCTTTCACATAGGCTCTCATTGCTGTCTCTACTGAATTTCTCCAGGACTCAACTGCATTTTCAACTTCATGGTGCTTAGGATCAGCAGCCTCCTTTCTTAAGTGGTCAAATTTAAAAGATATTTTGTTTTTTGGATCCAAGAATTTTCCATTGCCCAAATCACCATGTTCGGTTATCAATACCTGCATTACAAAGTTGCTATTATAATCTACTTTTATTTATTAGACACAACCTTTCCCCTTCCATCCCTGCCCACCTTCACACTTGCATGTCTTGGCATGACATTATTCAGTACTGTGCAATAAAGGAGAAAAACTAAGCTGTATCAAAGTGAGGCTCATCCAAATCTCACATCCTAAAATTTAAGATGTGACCTGAGTTCACAGACAGCAGCAACAAACAGAAGGAATCAAAGATGAATATTAAGCAGTAGCAAACCTTGAGTTCTCATCTAGTTCACTTTCATTGTAGCAAATGCAGAATTCATAAATTAAATGGAGTTCTTCCAGTGTCACTGGAATCAGTGCGTAACATTTGTAATTCCGCACTAGATTAATCTGATTTTTTTTTTTTTTTAATTGAAATGCTACAGGGCAGAGTTGAGATTCTTTAGTTGCCTTCAGTCTGCATCTGACAAGACTGGAGGACATGTGTCCACACACTGCTTATATTGTAGCTCTTTTCAGTTTACATTATAACCAGGTTGTTAACTTAGAAGAGACACCTATGCATATTTTTGCAAGAAAATAAAGGCAAAAGTTCTAATATCAAAGCATGATCCTTAATTTAAGAAACTTGTTGAGTTAATATGTTGTTGTATCCATACCTGTTCATCATAACCTTCAATTTTTACTGGAGTAAACTGATCCAGGTTGTACTGTGCAAATGCACTAAAAGAAAAAGAAGGCATATCAAGAAGATTCTACTTAACAATTAAAACAAATCTTCTACCATTACAAAGCTTTAAGTGTAACTACTGTACTCATAACATGTTTAAGGAAATAGACAACGAGATACCTATCTCCCTTAACTCTAATGCTTGTGATCAACAAGGCAACATCCATCATATAGTAGAGAAGCGGTCTTTAGCCCACACTGTAAGGATGTGATTATAAAAGCATTTAGCAATTTTCCTGAAAAAGATTAGACCAAAAGATCCACAATGAACTAATAGCATTTTATTTGCAAATGTACACTTTTTCAACTGATAGCTACGAAAATTCTTATTTGTTGAGTATGATAGGACTTAAGAGGTTTTTTTTTCTTGTTTTTTTTTTTTTTAAATTAGCATCACCATAACCACCACTGTTACAGGCAACTTTATTCTTCTGTATCTTTACTGTCTAATTCAATGGAAATATGCTTCTTGGTGGTCACTGTATACAAGTTAAACATGTCTGCTCGCAATTTGTTTTACAGTCAAACTTTAATTTCTCTTCTCAATTTTCTACTCAGAGGCATAATGTAAAACAAGATACTCATTTGAAATATAAAACTTCACACACGCGCGCACGTGTGTGCACCATTTATAAACCTATCTTGAAGAGAATCAGGCAACACATTTTGAAGATTATTTACAAAAGGTATTTTTTAGTTGTTCCCACTAATAAAGTATCAGGTTAACTTTTCAAATAAGAAGTTGTAGCAAGTTTACAGAATACCTGTTTTTCAAATTAAGCTGTATATAAAACAGTCTTAAATGTCCACACCATGGCACATTACAGACGTTTTATGAAATGGTATACAAGTTTAGTATACTGAAATGCCTACCTGATAGGGAAAACACATATAGAAGATATATACAGACTCCAAGAAGTCTTTCTATTCCAAAGGAGAAAGAAAATGTCCATTCTCTAAGGTGGAATCTATTTTTGAAGTAATAGCATTCCTACATATACTGAAAGTTTTAGCATAGAAGGTGTAAGTATTAACCATTTGGACATCTTGATGGGATTAACAAATAGTTTAGAGAGAGATGATGCTGCCTAACAGGAGCAGCACTTCAAATCATGAGACCTGGCTTCTAGTCAGCCACTGACACTATACACCTCAGTTTGGTCAGATACTTTTCCACTATAAGCCTCAGTTTCCCCACCTGTTAAATTAAGATAATGATGCTCATCTGTTTTCTAAAGAGCGCTGAGGCCTACAAAAGCAAAGTGCTATAGAAAGCAGGTATTAGAGTGCAACAGCTAAAACCTTCCGAGTAAAAATTTAAGTCCATAAAGTTTGGAAATTTACGTTTACCACATGTGGTCCACAGCAAGGGAAAAAATTCAAATCAAACTTAGTTTATTTTTTGCCCATTTCATCATCTCTGTGGACTTACATTTATATGGAATCTTTCATCCACAAGTCTCAGATATGTTCAAACTTACCAAGAATTCACTTCCAACTGAAAAATTCACCAACCACTATACCAGATGTGGCCAAACTGTGGCTTGCAAGCCACATGTGGCTCTTTAAAGAAAAATTGTGACTCCCAGGAGAGGCAGGGAACAGCAGCATGGCGGGAGCCAGGGGTGAGAAATCTGCAATCTGCAATCGTGGGGGACAGCAGAGAGGCGGCGGCATGCTGAGAGCCAGCTGGGGTGGAGCAGCATTGTGCGAGCGGGTAGAAAAAAGCAGTGTGGTCAGTGCCGTGGGAGGGGCAGCATTTTGAGAGCCAGCAGGGAAAAGCAACCTAGTAAAAGTCAGGAGGGGAGGAGCAGCATTCTGAGAGCTTGCAGGGAAAAGCAATGTCATCAGTTAGCTGCAAAGACATGTCAGATTCTACAGTTTACCCACACAATGTTAATTCTACCCTCCTCATCTGTATGCATTATGATACAGTCTTTAATTACAACATCACAGGCTTCATTCATTGTCCAAACTGGATGCACACAGAGGCAAAATTAAAGTAGCACCAGCAAGAGAAAGTCTGACCTTCTGAGCACATGATTTTTTAAATACTTTTCTTTTTTGATACTGTTTTCTGGGTAAATATTTTTAAAACTGGCAACATAAATTGATCAAGAGCAAGTCTACAATGAACTACAGATAAGTGATGATAATCTAGCAATTTAAACTTGAAAAGCAATTGTAAATTAATTTTCTTTTTTAAAAATCACCTGGCATTTCCAGATATTGTAATAGAATGCAAAATTATTTCTCTTGTATTTCTATTTTGAGAATTAAATAAGAATCATCAGAAATGACTGAAAATTGACACAAGTATTGCATCCAAAACCACTGACTACTGTCAAAAGGTTATTTAAAAAAACCTCTATTAATTTAAAGAATGTTACAAATACTTATTATGGATCATGGTTCATTTTCAGCATGCAAGATGATTTAGACTTAGGATAGACCACCACTACTGAAAACTTAAGTCCACTGAACAAGTGTGCCTGAGACATCAGTATGTCATCCGTTTGCAGAAGGAACTGCTGGTTCATTTATTTTATAAGAAAATTTTAAATTAATATAACTAAGTCAATTACCGAGAAAGTTTACGTTCACTGCAAAGCTCAATAGCAACACTATACTTCCACTGATTAAACAGCATTCAACATGTATTAATTTTTCTTTGTTGTATACCAGTAATTAAAATCAATTTATATTTCAGTGCAGTCTTCATGAATGACTCTATGGGTATCTGAGCCCATTAGACAAGAGACTAATTGTTGTGAAGGGCTGAGGATGGAAAACTGCATTAACTTTCTGAAAAAAATCTCTCACCAATAAAGATTTTACTTTGTATTATAAAACCCAAATAATGATATTTAGAATTTATACAGGCCTGACCCAAAACTGAATAAACTCAACAGGATTTTTTCCATAATATGTTCTGTGCATGGAGCACTTACTGAAACAGGCTCTGATCTTGCACTTTCTGTCCCCATAAATTCTCATTGATCTGTTGTGATTCTGAACAGTTGAAAAGGTGTCCCTGTGTGCATCTCTTCACAGGATTAAGATGAGAGCAGTGTTTTCCCTTACTATTACTCTCATTTTAAAATTAATTGTGTCTGACTGAGTCCTCAGACCTTTTGTCTTCACTGTCCATGAATATTTTAGTGAACAAGTTTACTGGCAGAAATGTTGGCAGGGAAGTGGGGGCAGGGTAGGTGCCGGGATGGTGTGGGGGGCAGAAGTGCAGTATGGTTGGGGAGAGCAGAGGAGCAGCAGCAGTGTGGTAAGAGATGGCAGGGAAGTGGCAGTGGAGGTGGGGAAGGGAAGCGTGACATGGTCAGAGAAGCCACAGCATGTTTAGATTTTCTCATAGGCCCTAATGCAGCACACTCGTTAAAATAAAATCGTGTTTTACAAGTCCCCAACATGTGGAATACTAAGCAATGAAAATGCAAAGGGGAGAAGTTTAAAACTGAACATAGATTACTTTCAATTTTTGGCACAACTTACTGCTGTGAAGCATCATATTCCACAATGAAATTCAAAACATTGTGCAATACTTAGAGATCAGCATCTGAGAGCTTTTACCTGCTACATTGACAAGTTATTGCACAGATTTAAAAAAAAAAAAAAAAAAAAAAACTTGCCACAAGCTTGTAGTGTTCTACATCTAGCGACAGCTAAGTTTTTACTGTATAGGCCTAGTTTCATGGTAACCTTAAATAATTTATTAGTAGGATCAATATTTGCCCTATTTTTACAATAAAATTAAAGTGTGCAGTGAATTTTAAGCTTAGTAATTTTGGAGCAGGTAAAAATATGTGGTTATACTCAGTGCAGCTCTCGAAGGTTTAATAATCGACTCGTGCAGCTCTTGAGTTCCATAAGTTTGGCCACCCCTGCACTATACCATTATATAACAGTTTATGAGAAGTGAAGCATCTCTCTAACTTCATGGATGGGGATTTTGTAGGTAGGCATGATGCAAGTTAAATAAATATGAGCAGGACACTAAGGTTAACAATTGTGCAGCGTATGCCCTGGAATCTTTAGCGTCATAGAACAGAGGACTTCTTATGCTTTATCCAAAAAGACAGCACTCACAAGAGCACTGGGTTCTTTAACACTACCCCAATATAGATTCTGTATTCAAAGGGTTGACTCACTATTAAGAGAGAATTGCCAAGCCATTTTCACTACTTCTATAATTCCTGACTTCCTTGGACCTCTCCAATCAACTAGCTCTGAGAAAGTTCAGAGTTAATTTTTACACCTTTAAGATCTCAGATTACTGCAATCACTTGCTGACAACAAACCTTTACTGGAATATGAAAGATTGAAAGTTATTTTGGTGCTAACGTGTAATATGTGGTACTTACTGGGCTGCTCCTTCCCTGAGAAGATTATCATTATTAAGCAGCAACCGAACATCTGAAAGAAAATATTTAAGTCTTAACACTATTTTCAAGATGTTTTAAGGAAACTTAATATTTTTATTAGCCCACAAAATAATTTTCATTTACATAATATCAAATATAACTTACTCCCCAAGAAAACAGGGAAAAAACAGTAGGAAACAAACCTGTAAAATAAATAATTCACCATCATGACTACACACTAATTGGATGCAAGAGAGACAACAAATAAACTCCCCTAGCAAGTAGGTAAGCAGGTATAAGTCATACGAGAGGAAGCATGATCAGCAATCTAGGACAGTGGTTTTCAACCAGCATGACATGGCACACTGCTGTGCTTTGAGAACTACCCAAGTGTGTCATGAAATTCTGTACAAAGGTAATGAAAAATCTAAAACAAACATTGTTTCATTTTAAACAATATTCTATCTGACCAAAATTACAAAATCACAAAACTTGGTGGTGGTGGTGGGGAACAAATCAACAAATTAAAAAAGTGAGCTATTTATCTTTTGATTCTAAAACATGAAAATTCTAAACAAAAGCAGCCAAAGGGCAAAATTGAGATGACGTATTTTTTTTCCCAGTGGATTTGAAACATTAATTCATTTGACCCTTCTTTAGTTTGTTGTATGCACTATGCTGCAAACCTCTCCAGTAAGACTGTAACTATAGTAAATGTGACATTTATGAGCAATTAAAATTCAGCTAGAAAAAGATGGGTGTGTCATGAAACTGTCTTACTGAAGCACAACATTACTGAAAAGGTTGGGAACCAATGATCTAGGAAGCTGCACCAGATTTATCACAAAAGCTGTATAAACTGAAGTAGCACCAAATTCAGATGGCCCCACTTGTCTGCAGACAAGTGTTCAAAGATGAGTAAAGGTCACCACAAAGCAGCTTAGTCATAGACTCAGTTTCTGACAGTGCTGGTTAGCTTATCCACAGTTATTTGTCACTGACTATATTCTCACCGCTCTTTCATTATCATCGATCTACTTTTCTAGAGGATTTTGGTAACCTGAACATATATTGCAATCTAGGTTTCAGCACCTCAGCTAGACAAAAAATTTTATTGCCACTGACTTCCTACATTCTCAAAGCAAAATGATTAATTATTTTTAGACAAAAGCATTTTTGGACATCCTTCTATATCAGTAAAATACTAGCCTGAGAATTACCATCTAAATGGATATGTTCAAGTGAAATACCTCAATATATGTTGAGTTGATCACAATACTGTTCAATACAGAATACATTAAAATATGAAAGGCTGGTTAAAGGGTTTCATTTGAAAATGTAATCTAATACATGCTCCCACTTGCCAATTTAAAATTTATGTTTTAATTCAAAAGAACAAGTTAAAATATTTCCTCATCTAAATGACTAATGTTACTATCAACCCATTCCAACCCTTAATAGTCTCTCCTCTCACACAAATATTCAAAATATACACAAGGACCAAATTTACCAGAGAAACTGATACCTAAACAGGAGATGAGATTTATGTACTTAAATTAACAACAAATTATTTAGGAATTTATTTTTCCACTGTATATGAAGACTTTGGTTGGTATATAGGAGAGCCCTCTCAAACATGTTTTATATGGTTTAAGGTTCATGGAGCTTGTAGGAAGAAGAGTTATATCATCTAAGTAAAACATCGGAGACTTAAGCACATGGAAAACTCTTAGTTTCATACTTAAAAGGTTGAATTTTCTAAATGACAACAGGGGGATGTTTCTTCCTGTTCTGTGGTTCTTTCCGTGCTCTTATGACCCCATCTTTATGCCTCATCCTGGCCACAGTCACAGCCACGCCTTCCAACTATGTTGTCATTTATACCTGTTACTTTCAATATTTCCCTTCTATCCTGAGCCCCACCTCCCAATATCATGCTTTCCAGTTCCTGCCTTATTCCATGCCTCCCCATCCACCCCAGCACTCCCCATACTCCCTCATATGTTGTCCCACTACTCACCCACCTCCTTCCTCTATGTCCCCAATTTCTCCTGTATCCCTTTTTATGCCCACACCTTGGGCAGTCAAACTTCAGAGCCATTTCATTCTAAAATAGAAGAATACAACTCAATCCCACACCTCCATGCTCCTACCATCCCACATACTTCCACCTTTCTCCAACCATAAACTCTTGATTTATTACATTTCCCATTGATCTTACAGGCTCCCACTCCATGTCTTCTCCCAGCAGCTTAACTCTACAACTGTATTAATGAAACTTTAATAATATCAGCACAAGGTCAATTTAACATTTATATTTACAAATATTTGTACTTTAAACATTGCATTTTATACATTTAAAAACTCAAGTTTTTAAATCCTCCTTCCCCCACTTCCAATACTCCTCCAACCACCTAAATCTACCTTCAATAACTATAAGGCATCTTCCTGAAACTTCAAAAAAAACTTGGAGTGTCTTGTCTCTTTCAGGGGCCAAAACTGAAATGTACAAAAGTGGTCTTAAGGCAGGGCTTGACAAACGTAGCAGTGCACTAAGCACCAGCCCGAAAACTAAGCTACCCACTGCTGGAAAATAAAAAAAAAAAAAAAAAAAAAAAAGCAGCCCACTGCCCAGGGAACTTTCGGCGGGGTGGTGGTGATGAAATTGTCAGCACTAGCAGGTTTTCTTTTTTTGGCACCGGGGGTGTTCCACTCCTGAAGTGCCATGACACAACTAAGTTCCATAGTATAATCCCTGGTTGCCACAGCAACCTGGTACCCAGAGTTTGTAGAGCCCCAACTTAATGTGTTTTGAACATTCACCTGAACTTTCAAAGTCATTTTCAAGTTTTTACCTGGGGATGAGCATAGTAGCTTGGTGGTGGTTGGGCAAGTGTCATGAGATACAGCGAAGCAAGGTTTCCACAAAATCTGCTGCTTCTTGGAGAAGCCTGAGAAAGCTATCTTTTAATGGATGTTAATTTCAACCATAACTCTATGGCATTGTGTAAACTTAGTATGGACCCAAATAAATAAATATTCCAAAACATACACAACAGATACAACTAGCAATGTATTTCAAATTTATGAGTTCGATAAACTGCGACTGGGGAAGGAGACACTCAATTTTTCCTCTCCTCATTGTTCTCCAACTTATACAGAAGTTCGAAGTATCTCTCCTCTACAAAACCAAACCACGTATCATTGACCATATTTTATACTGAATGTATTTTAGATCATCCACCTTTCTTACTGTTATTTTATCCAACTGAAACACACATTAAAAAAACCTGAAAATGAAGTGGCCTCGCTGTATATCAGGGGTCAGCAACGCCTGGCACGCATGCCAAATCTGGCATGCATGCCTATGCTGAACAGCACGCAGCATCACTGCTGGTCCTGCTCCCCCAATGGGACCTGGGGCCACAAGAGCAGCACATGTGCTGCAGCTCCTGGCCCCCTTGCCCTCCCCACTGGAAATGGGTTCCTGTCCCCTGCTGACCCCCGCCCTCCACTGGGGAGCACTGCCAGGTGGGAAAAGGAGCCATGTGTGGAGGCAGGACTATCAGAGTGGAGTCCCAATCCCCACACCCAGCACCTGAGGGCCCACCCCTGGCATCTGTTGAGGGTGCAGAGGGTGGGGCTGGCAAAGGTTGCTGATCCCTGCAATACATCAAAGCTTGAGCAGTTAACTGAAGTCTCCCGTCTTTCATCATATCAAAACAGTATTAGCAGTGGTCAGTACTGCAGAACCGGCAATTGGGGAAAAAGGAACAAGTCATTCTCACATTATGAAAAAAGTTTTTCCCTTTGCAATCAAGAAGGAAACACAGCCTGGGAATTTAAGGTTACTTTGAAACTCACCAAGTCAAGCTATGAAAGTATTTCATAACTTCAGTAGTGACTAAAGATAATCGGGGAAGAAGGAAGGAAGGAAAAAAATTATAACAGTGAACATAATCTTACAGCTGATTTAAGTTATTAAGCACACACACACAAGGTATCTGAAATGCACTAAAAAGTAAGATCGAGCTCAGAGAAGTACAAAGATACTCACCATTGAACACCTCATTAAATTCCCCAGGAGGAGCATGAATGATGAACTTTGCTGCTATGCGCACCTTAAATAAATAAAAAAAATATATATATATATATATCATAAACTGTACACATTTCTATTTTTACTTAAATACCCAAATCTTCCAAAACTCAGGATCCATGCAAAAGAAGTCAGTTCTACTTTACGACTTTAATTCCAAAATATTAAGTTCTCCAAATCCCACTAATCAATACAATCTACCTTTCCCAAACTTATTTTTGGCATTATACATACGAGGAATAAGGACAAAGAATTATTTCTAAGCATACGGGACAACATGGAAGGAGGCTATCATATGCAACACAGAAGAGAGAAGGGTTACACGAGAAACGAGACCCAAGTTGCAGGGATTGCAATTTATAATGCAATTTGCAACCACCATAAGGTCCCTCTGTACCATCAAGGCAGAGGAAACTCTGCCTGTAACACAATCAGGCCTCTACACTGGAAGTTGTACATTGAAAGGGCTGTCTTATTTGTCTGTACAAAACCTAAGATTTTAACTAATTACCAGAATTTCAGATTTTTGTTCCCCATGAAGAAATTGCACACTTAACGTTCATCTATGTCAAAGAAGATCATTACTGTGAAATCACCACAAACTCAAACTAAAATTATGCCTGTGCCATGGACAATCACCTTCCAGTTTACTGAGTTTCCCCAAATCAAAACTGACTTGCTTCAGACTACATTCCATTGCATCTGCAGTTTAGAAAAAAAACAACAAGCAGTTGTGTGGCACTTTAAGACTAACAGATTTATTTTTTGCATGAGCTTTCGTGGGAGAAGATCCCACTTCCTCAGATGCTTCGAAGATGGGTGAACTTACAGAAAGGAATGAAACTAAATGCAAGGGGGTGTAAAACGTAGGATCAGGTCATAAAGTAACAGCAAATCAGAGCAGTTTACAGGCTTAAAGAATGGGAAGCCTGAAGTCAAATTACCCTTTGTAATGGGAAAAGAACCCATAATCTCGATTGAGTCCTGCTTTCACAGAATTTAGCTTGCATATTAATTCGAGTTCAGCTGTTTCTCTTTGGAGTCTTGATGTCCCAGGTACATCTCTAACGACAGTCGTTAACAAATCCATCATCCATCATCGAGTGATTAGGAAGATGGAAGTGCTCAGCAACTGGTTTCTTTGTTCTTTGATTTCTGATATCAGCTCTGTGCTCATTCAGTCTCTTAGGGAGCGATCGTCCTGTTTGTCCAATATATAAGGTGTTGGGGCATTTCTTGCACATGATGGCATAGACCACATTAGTAGATGAGCAGGTAAATGAGCCTTTGATGGAGTAGCAGGCTTGATTAGGACCTATGATGGTGTCTGTTGTGTAGATATGTGGGCAGACTTGGCAGCGTGGTTTTTTGCAAGGGTGTGTGCCTGCTTCAATGTTCTTGTTATTAGATCTGTAGTTGCTGGTGAGTATCTGTTTAAGATTAGGGGGCTGCCTATAAGCAAGGAGTGGTCTGTCTCCTAATGCTTGAGAGAGAGAGGGATCATCTTTTAGAATAGGCTGTAGGTCCTTAATGATCTTTTGCAGAGGTCTGACTTGAGGATTGTATGTGGTGACTAGTGGTGTTCTGTTGCTTTCTTTCTTGGGTCTCTCCTGTAGTAGATAACTTCGGGGAACCCGTCTATGTGTAGAAGATGGGTGAGCTTACAAAACTGCATTTATTTTCCGTTCCATTCTGTAAGTTCACTCATCTTCGAAGCATCTGATGAAGTTGGATTTTCTCCCAAGAAAGCTCAAGCAAAAAATAAATCTGTTAGTCTTAAAGTGCCACACGACTTTTTTTTTTTTTTTTTTTGGAATGTGTAGGTCACTTAAGAACTTTTGAACATTCTACTCTGAGATACCTAAACACAAGTTTAGGAGCCTAAGGACATGTCTAAACTACACATTTCTACCAGTTATGCCAGTCATCTATATTCAGAGGGGTGATCTTGAGCACTGTTTCCCAACTGGTTGGGGGGGGGGAGGAGAGGGGAGGAGGAGAGAAAAGGGAGAGAAGGCTGCTGGTGGAGACTGGTAGCCATTCAAGGTTGTAACAATGGTATCTGTGCCTCTTGAGCCAAAAAGGTTGGGAACCAGTGGTCTAAGCAGATTACATGCATTTTCATTTTTAAAAACATCAAGTTTAAAAACTTGAAACTCCTTGGCTTTTGAGACACTCATACAATTTGTGTGTGAATTAATGTTACACAAAAGTTCAGCGAAATTATGGCTGAACTTTAGTGGGGGAGGCTGCCTCTTTGAGGTTACTCATGACACCCACACTGTCAGATGTAGGCATATGAGATTTGGATGCAGCAGTTGAATGTGGTCTTGCAAAATCAGGTCAAGACCATTTGGGAGTACCCAAGGGTGTGTTACCAGTAAGTTTAGCAACATACTGGTGAGGCCATGCTGGAGCTATCAAAACTAATCACACTTTACCCCCTTTCATGTTTAGAAGGACCTTGTGAATGAGGTGGATTGGTGAAAAGGTGTACATCTTGTCCATTCAGGGAGTTCCCCACCTCTGGTAGATTATCCTGACAACTTTCAAGGGTAGGGACCACTCATGGTGAGAAGAGAAGGGCCTGCTGGGATCATCTACTAATGTGTTCCTAACCCCTGGGATATGCACAGCCTCCAGGTCCACTGCATGATCCACACAGAGATCCCATAGGCAGAGGGCCTCTTGGCAGAGGGTTGAACACCACACTCTTCCTTGGATGTTGACACAAAGCTGTGTCTTCTGTCAGTACCTGCACTACTCTGGTGGCTGGCTTGGGAAAGAACACTTGACAAGCCAGACAGTGCACCCAGAGTTCTCCCATGTTTATACTTAACGCCAGCTCCCCCAGACCAAATGCCTTGGGTTTTGAGGGTGTTAAGGTAGGCTCCAGAAGCTATCAGAAGTGTCCAGTACAAAGGATGATGTATCACAAGATAAGGATTCAACCATTATGATAATAATGACCATGTCTAAGTGGAGAAGAGCCACTGGTTCTAAGAGTGTGTCAAGGCAAGAGGACTTTCAGTACCACCATGAGCAGTAAGATGGAACCAAGATGTTGAGATGCTGGCGTCACCCCTTATGTCAGCAGAGATTCCAGAGGATGCTAGAACCAGTCCTACAGATGCCATGAGGGAAAAATCTCCAGCACCGGCGCACGTGATGCACATACAGCTGACATGGAATGGAGATGAGCAAGCGCTTTATTAAGAATGCTTTCAGGCTTATGTCTTTGCTCCATGCAGCAGCTTTCCTTTCAAGACATGCTATTAATCAAGCAGAAAGAGCAATGGGCTCAGCAGTGCATACTTCCTCTTCAAACTCCATACACTTTTTTTTTTTTTTTTAAATAAGATGAGATGTTCCAAACCACTATTCTTCCTGTTTCTGGCCACATCGGAAACTGACATTGGTTGAAAGACCAGACCTTTTGCAATTTATGTGCCCATATATGGCAGCGAATATGTGCAAGCAAAAATGCTAATATCACCAGCAGTAAGCTCTGAGTCAAATTACAGTACCAAATATAAGAGGCATTACTCTTGTACACTAAGGTTCAGCTAACAAGAGGCAGCAAGACTTAAAAGCAGAACTTCTTTATTAAAAATATAAAACTTAAGGAAAAGGATCAAAATGGTTTACATCGATACATTATCTGGTATTCTGACAACATCTTCCATAAAAGTTTTGTACCGAAGATGGTGCTCTGAAGTTGCAGGCATGTTTTGATTTATCTATTATCCTCTACTCTGATGATTGGATTCCTTCCTCAGTCATGCCAGCATTTCCAATTGCACTGTGAGCTCTGTGTGCACACAGGCACCCCGTACAGTAGAGTTCCATTCCTGAATGGAGCTTTGCTCATACAAATTAATAAGCTATATATTATATATGAAAATACAAGTTATATACAAAGCAAGTCTTATTTTGTTGTAAAATGAGAAACAGGTTTGAAGCTTTGTAATTAAAAATACTATTCAAGTGTGCTTCACAGAACTATTACAAACAGTAGAAAAAAACCTAACAGCAGTGTTTGTCACAAACGTAGAAATGTCTTGCTATGATTTTTCAGAATCTTGCCTTTAACACAGAATTTTCTTCTTTGATTGCACTTACTTAAAAGCTGTAGCTTTTGGTTTCTAAACAAGCTCAACCTTGCCTTAACATTGGCAGTGACGTATCTTGAGATTTCACAATATTATACTAAAACTGGTAATTCAGATTTCTACTCTAGGAAACCAGAGAAGAAAACATCAGTGATTTCTGGAAGAGCAACATTTTGCTTCCATTTTTACAGTAACTTTCACTGAAAGATTTCAAAGAAGTTTACAAGCTTTAATTTTAAATACCTCTGTGAAGGAGATACAACATATAATTCCTCCCATTTAGCAATATGGGACAGGCATAAACCCCTCCCCCCCAGTGGGGAGAGAGCAGGCAACCTATGTTGACATCAAAGTTTAAATAGATTATAATCAAAGTAATAATGGGATTTTATTTTTAATAAGACATAGGGCAGAAAAGCTTGGTTCATAAAGATTATGCTTTTTGTCATCCTATATTTGCTACTGCTTGGTAGTTCTTCCTCACACAACCAGAAATCGGCGATATTTGGTGGAGATAGGCCATTTGAGGAAGTCATGTACAGTTCATATTCAGCCACCAGAAAGACGCATTCAGAGTAGGCCAGCGCTCTCAAATATTTGGAAAGGACCGAACCATGTTCAGTAGTAAAATCTTACCTATTCTAAGCTTAAACAACATAGTCAAAGAGTATCTACAAGAGGATCTGCCAGTGTCAAGTATCCATCCATTCAATACAATAATGACGAGGTATGCATTGGTACCTGTGTCTTTAATAAACTTCACACGAGTTACAGCCTTATCAAGCTCTTTTTCTGCCTTTGCCACCAGTACACTGAACAATTTGTCCAAACGGCATGGCTACAGACTAAACTCCAGTCCAAATCTACTGATATTTGTGTCATAGCTTGCCATTCATCAATGCAAATATCAACATAGGTAAACCAATCCAAACCAAATGAGTACCTTACCCTCCTGTAGCACGACCTCTCAGTGGACCAATAAAAACCAGCAAGTCATGAATAGATCCCACTCACTTATACCAGAATAATTCCGGGCAGAAGATAATCTGTAGTTTCATTCAGTGTACAAAGAAGAATACTTGCTCCCCTGAATTCTTCTTTACAGCTGTGCAGTTAGGTGGCTTGTATTCAATGGAAAAAAGGGATTGCTTTGACTTGACGGGCACCAGCAGACACCAGTTTAACACTGACACTAGAGGAACAGTTGGGGAAAATGTCAACTGCAACTTATTAGGCTGACAGCTTTTGTTATCTGCAACTATATCAAGCATGAGAACTGGAGAGGTTTCATGTTTACAGCATGTACAAATAATAAAATAGTCTTGCTTTTAAAACAAACTTTTGCCTAAATAATTCAATGGGTTCATTTTGTAATGCTGGTCTCATCAATGGCTCTATTTTCCTCCTTTTAATGGCTACAGGCACATCCCAGCAGCCTTCACCAATCCTTTAAATCAGTGGTTACCAACCTTTTTCAGGCTGGGGACCTCTTTTTAACAAAAATCTTTGCAGCCCCCCCCCCCCCAGCTGATTATGTAATCTGACCCATACAGGCAGACTCTGGCCCACACCAGTGGCACAGCTGGTGAGCAGTGCATCCATGATGAGTCCAAAGGCAATACGAAGCAAGGAAAAGAAAGATGGTTAGATCAGATACAGATGGCAAGAAGGAACATATAATTGGCAAGGGAGAAGAGCAGGATGATGAATGTGTCAGATCAGAAATGGATAAGATTAAAACCTAACTAGACCACATTAAAAAAACCTAACAATTTGCTACTCACTATTTTATTTAAACTAACTTCTTCAGCTTATGGCCATTTAATTTTATGTCTAACAATAAAAAGCTATGAAATTAGAATTTTCTTGCCATTATGATCTAGAAAGCAGAATGTGTTGTAGCTTGGTAATTGACAGCTATCCTGGTTGTGGAATACTAAACAGATAATTCTTGCCAATAGCTAGCTTGAAAGTGACTTGAAAGCCATGAAAATAATAATGCATCACAGAACTACTTACTGCTAGTATTTGCCCATTCATTCTATAGTAAAATCACTAGTTTGTTGTGCCCTGCACAACTCAAATATGAAACAATCAAAACTTTTCTTGCAGTTGATTTTGCTTAAAAAAAGTCTTCTTGCTCAACAAACGATCATCTGACTGGTAAAATGCCAATATTTGTTTAAAAAGATTTAATAATTTATCTATTAGCAAAGGCGTTCATATGTTTGGAATAAGTAACCTGAGTTTTTCTTTTAATTCTTTAGGCTTTTCTATAATTCTAAGGGCTATGAAAGTTAAAATTTGGCACTACACCCAAAACTCATAGAAAAATGCAGGCTTTGCTAAGTTTTGCTGTCTAACTTAAATACCTCTTCTATCCATTGTTTATTTCTTAATATTAGACCGACCCAAGATGTTATTTCAAAGTCTGGTAGAAATATTTTTGATGCATTTCAGTTAAGGCATGCAGTGTGACTTAGGGAACAAAACACTCATTAGGAGCCAGAACGTCTTGGTTCTGTTGCTGCCCTTACCTTCTCATTTTCCCCCTCCCACCTTCAATGTATCATCTCTATTTAAACAGTATCTTTGTGGGCACTGATTGTTCTAGGTCTGTAAAAGCACAGATGCAGACAGACACCCATGAGTCTTTCAAGTGCAACTCTAATAAACATGCTAATCTATATAAGTTATTAGTGACACATGAACTTTTAAAGAATAAACTGCACAAAAAGCCACAAGCCAGAATCTGATTTAAAAAATACTTGGTTTCTTCTTTTGTGTGTGTATATGACAGTAAGTTTTTGACTTTCAAACTTTACAATTTAAACAAAAGCAGTTTCTTGGACTAGTCAGAACTCAAACAATTATACTTCTTATAAATAAATACCCACAGTGAAAATATGCAAATGAGTAACAAACTAAACTGCATAAAAACACAGGGACAAGTGTACTAAGTAAATTTAATTTCACATCTAATTCATTGGAAACCTCAATTTTTATTTTATCTAACTCTGCTACAAGATGTCCAGAATTTCCACAAAATCCCTGGTTCATGCCGCAGAATTTAGGTACATCCTGCTTTATAACAAAATATGTATTAAACTGTAGTCATTAATTCAATATAAAGTTGTCAGTGTTACAGTTACCTACAATTAACAATGAAGATACAAAATATGTTTTATTCCTTCAAATTGCACATTATGAAGAGGAACAAGAGTTTTATCACAGCTAATGTTTTTTCAAATCTTGTCTTAAAAGTCTGGTTCACTCATTTCTACTGACCTGCTGTCTAACATCCCATTCCAAATCATATCAAGCTTACATTTCAAAATGTCAAGCATAGAGCATAATAACTTGACAGACTAAGTTTGAAAGAGAAACTAGAAAGATTGGATTCAGAGGACACATTTTTCATTAAAGTAGCAAGGATTAAAACTGCCCCCAATGAAACTGCAATCTGATGTCTCTGCCTCAGGTGCCATTTTATGGGGGGAAAAAAAAACACTATTAGGATTAGGAAAATATCTGAGTTTGCCTGTTTGTGGCAAGAGTAAATTTAGTACTTAAATCAAATTCTAATCACTTATGCCAAGAGTTATAATCATAAAGGATTATGAATGGATTCTCTATTTCAAGAAGTGCTTTTAGTCAATGCTGATGCCCTATCTCTTTTGATCATATATATTTTAAAAGGAATTTCTCTTTTACTACAAATGATTAGTTTCCTACAAAAAATTCTAATTACAGCTAATAAGATATTTTTACCTACTGATAACCTCTGCCTGAAGTCCGTATTCCATCCTCAGCAAGGGCAGAGTCTTAGTGCGGCTCTTTCATAAAATGCAGGGTTACTTCCTGCATTATGTTTTACAACTCTTATGTAAGTATTCAACAATTAAAAACAATGTTAATCATCTTTCTGATGGCAAAATTTCAATAGGCACTATCCTTTCTCATTAGGCTGCAGTTAATTTGTTTAGAACAGTATTACCCAAATAGTGAGTTAGTGGAAGAGTCTAGATGGGTCATGTCTGTCCCTGAGGCAATCCTCCCCACATTCTCTCATTTTCCTTGAACAGTAGTTACAGTCCACAGAAAGCATCTCCAGGGCACATACAAGGCAGGAATAGGTTGCTGACTATCCATTCAGGCTCTATCTTGTTTTCACTTTCCCTGGGCAGCAGGTAATGATATAGAGAACAGGATCTGGGCAGCAGCAGCAACTCAGAGAAACAGGGAGTTTCACCTGCCCGCTACCCTTTAGTCCAGTGGTTTTCAACAAGTGTGCCATGAAATTTTGTATAAAGGTAATGAAAAATCAATGCAAAACAAACATTGTTTCATTTTAAACAATATCCTATCCAACCAAAATTACAACTCATAAAACTTGTGAAAATTAAAAGCGAGGCCTTGGTCTTTGGTTCTAAGTTCAGGCGACCAAAGGCCAAAACTGAGATGATGCGTTTTTTTCCTGGTGGATTTGAAACATTGATGCATTCTGATCCTTCTTTAGCTTATTATATGCAGTATGGTGCAAACCACTCTAATAAGACTGTTAACCACAGTACATGTTAGAAAATGTGACATTTGAAGAGCAAATCAATTCAGCTGAAAAAAGCAGGTGTGTCAGTGAGACAAACAATTCCACAAAACATGCCATGTTACTGAAAAGGTTGGGAACCACTGCTTTAGTCTTTCACATTGTGCCAACCATCTGAGACAAGGGTTGGCAAACTTTGCCGGGTGTCATGGAAGACATTTGCCCCCAACAGCAGGCAGCCTCCAGGGGCCGGCTGCAGCCAGCTCCTGCCCCGGCTGGCAATCAGCTTCCAGCTCAGAGTTGGAGCCACAAGAGCACCGGCCACCCCATCCTGCTCCCTTTCAGCCCTGCCCAGCAGGGTTTAGGGGCGGCAGGGGGCCAGGAGCTGTGCACTGCAGTTTCTTTGTCTCTGCCGGCCGTGCTTCCAAGGGGGGAAGCGCGGCCAGCGGGGACTTTGAACTGCAGCACACAGCTCTTGCCGGCTGTGCAGCACTGGTGGAACAGAGCCAGCAGGGAGCCCAAGTGGCGCCACGTGCCGCTCAGGCTCAGCGACCATGCCATTTTTGGCACAGGTGCCAGGAGTGCCGACCCCGATCTGAGGTCTCAGTCTGAATTATGTCAGAGCTTACTGATGCTACTTTTTAAAATCATTTTGAAATGGCTATTGGAGAGCAACATGAGCTTTCCCTTCCTCATAAGCTGTGTTGCCTTGGCTGCACTTCCAGCCAATAGCAGTACATGAAGTAATAAATCAAGCACAATTCTCTCTCAGCTGATGCTGTCACTAGATCGCCTGTGCTCTCTTATTTACATACCAAGCAAACAGATATTTGGATATCATAGCTGAGTCCAGTATAGAGCCTTGTATTATTCCCTTTTTGCTTCTCTGCATTTCTGTCCTCTTTACCAGGACTGTGCCTATATCTCTGCAAACACCAGCTATCCTAATAGTCCTTCTATACTAGGAGGCTCACCAGCAGCATGACTATTACATTATCCCAGTCAGTTTCATTCTACTGAATCAGGAAGAAAGCAAAATAGAAAAGCCACACAAGCCTTACCTACTGCTGTGGCAACGCAAGATTAGCATGTTTCTTCTTTCCTACTCCAGAAGCATCCCCATGTGCTAGGCTTAACATGACAGTTCTATCTTGACAAGCAAAATGGTATTTATTTTCATGTGTGTTAACTCAAAAAATTTAGCTTAAATACTATAGAAAGGATCCCAACAAGTCTGAAGGATTGTTAGCTGGTCACATTTTCGCTTAGAAAAATAAAACTTGTTTTGACATTCACCATAAGCCAATGAGAGAGAAATCTGACAATTTGATGAAACACCTCCTCATCCACTAAGAAAATGTATTACTAAGTCCATAGGTTATAAGTAGCAAAAGTTTAACCTGAGTAGATTTCTGGCTGAAAATATGTTCTTTGTTTAATTAAAATGAATTTCATCAGGTACATCTTTGCTGTAAAATGTTAATATTGGTCTTCAATCTACTCAAACCATACAATCATCCAGTAGCATTTAACTTTAACAGGAACAATTACAGCATCATGAATGGACCACACATTACTGTGAAGGACAGCAAAACCCAAACAATTCCTTGGAGAGTTAAGTCATCCAGAATGTTGAGGAAAACCAAACATGGTTTTTGTAAAGGGAAATCATGCTTCACCAGCCTATTAGAACTCTTTGAGGGGACCAACAAACATGTGAACAAGGGTAATCTAGTGGACACGGTGCACTCAGATTTTCTGAAAGCCTTTGACAAGGTCCCTCACCAAAGACTCTAAAATTAGCTGTCATTAATGAAAGAAGGTTCTTGCATGAATCACTAACTCGTTAAAAAGCCAGGAAACAAAGTGAAGGAATAAATGGTCAGTTTTCAAAATGGCGAGAGGTAACTAGTGGTCACCCTCGGTCTGTAGTGGGACCAGCACTGTAGAACATACTCATAAATGATACGGAAAAAGGTGCAAACAGTGAGGTTGCAAAATGTGCAGATGATATAAGATTACTCATGATAGTTACATCCAAAGACTTAAGACTATGATGAGTTACAAAGGGATCTCACAAAACTGAATGGCTGGCCAACAAAATAGCAGATGAAATTCAATGTTGAAAAATGCAAAGCAATACACACCAGAAAACAATCCCAATTATACATACAAAACAAAGACACACTAAATTCTGTTACCACTCAAAAAAGATCTTGACTTCACTGTGGATAGTTCTCTGAAAGCACCTACTCAGTGTGCAGCAACAGTCAAAAAGAAGCTAACAATGTTGTGACTCATTAGGGAAAAAGAGATAAAGAAAGAAAATATGTTTATCACAGGTCTTCAAACTGTGGGACATGGCAGGACCAGGGTCAGCCCTCATGGGCAGTGAGGTCACCCAATCCACTCTACTCTGAGTCCTGCTTTGGCCCTGTCCTCCCAGACATGGCCTTACCGACTGTCTGGGACCCTGGCCGGAACTGTGGACCAGGTGGGTGAAGGAAGAAGACCAGACAAGAAAGAGTACGAGGTAAAAAATCTGGGAACCACTGCTCTATACAAATCCAGGGTATACCCATATCTTCAATGCTGCATGCAGATCTGATCACCCAATCTCAAGAAAGATAGATATACTGGAACTGGAAAAGCAGAGAAGGGCAGCAAAAATGATTAGGTGCATTAAACAGTTTTTATATTAGAAGAGATTGGAAAAGAGATGACTAAGAGGAAATATGATAAAGTTCTATATGACCAGGGTGGAGAAAGTAAATAAGAAAATGTAATATGCTCCTTTTCATAGCACAAGAACTAAGGGTCACCTTATGAAATGAATAGGCAGCAGGGTTAAAACAAACAGTATGAAACACTACTTCATACAATGCACAATCAACCTGTGGAATTCTTTCCCAGGGGATGCTGAGGAGACCAAAACTACAACAAGATTAAAAAAAAGTCAAGCTAGATAAGTTCACAGGAGTATAGATCTATTAATGGCTATTAGCCAGGATAGGTAGGGATGAAACACCATGGTTTGTGTTTCCCTAGATTCTGTTTACCAGAAGGTGAAAAACGAACAACTGGGGGTGTGTGTGTGTGTGAATCACTTGACAGTTACCTTTTGTTCCCTTGAACAGCGGGCAAGATACAAGGCTAGATGGTCCATTGGTCTGACCCAATATGGCCATTTTTATATTCTTATGTTCTAAGTAAAATGTATCAGTAAGTGCAACATGAACAGATGTTGTGTAAGTAATAGATTAGATAGACGGATAGCTTAGATAGATAGCTAGTGTCGTCTGACAAGCCCAACTTTCAAAAATATGCCTGGAAGCTATAGTAGGTTATAGTGTGCCCTGGACAGGGCTAATTTGGAAAGGACAAATGCAGGTTTGATAGAATATTTGATTATACCCAATGCATGTTATCAAACAGTTTGGTTTCCCCTAAGTCAGGAGTCGACAACCCAAATGATAAGAGTCATTTTTAAAAATTCCGTCAATAACTACATGTTTTGAAAACCACAATGCATGCCCTGGTGAGGGGTGGAGGGAACTGGGGTAAGGCATCTGCCGCAGGGTCGCCTGGCAAGGCCTGGGGTAGGGGAGGCCAGGGCCTGGAGCCGCAAATGGGCAGCCAAACCATCTCATGTGGCTCTGGAGCTACAGGTTGCAGATCCCTGCCCTAAGTAGTGGCACGTGTCTCATTTATACCAAATGGAGTCTTTCAAGTATCTCTGCACTTTCTACTCACAACAGCCTACTTTTGACTTGCAACATTACCTTTTTTTCATATTGCTCAGGGCATGGAAAATACACACTCACATAGGACAATCAGAATTTTACATAGGTGATAGGTTTGACTTGGGTAAAAGAGAGCCATTGGCTCCATCTTTGGGGGGAAAAAAAGATACTCCAGTGCTGCTACTTTAACAAGAAAGAAGAGACAAACAGAAAGCAGAGAACCTCTGACCTACTAAAATAATTTAGGAGGGCACAGAAAGCAACGAATGAGACCTACTCACTTCAAAGATCAGGTCAAAGTGACTTGAACGAAAGTCAGGAGAAGGAAAAGTTAACTCATTTTAAGAACTGTAATTAGGAGACAGAGGACTTCTTGCACATCCATAAGCTCTTTACTCCCAGATGAGCCTTACACTGAGGCCCAGAAATAAGTAATAGAAGTAGGGTGCCAATTTCATTCATTTCACTAGGCTGGAATTCATTACTGAGAAAAGAGGAGAGTCCAGAATTCATTTATGTATATTTGTAGGAAAGGAAGAGAAATCAGAATTGCAGGAAGAGACCTCAGAACTTAATTAGATTGGTGGCAGAAGCAAAAAGAGTTTTGACTCCATTAGCTAGAGTGAGAGAACTGATTTGAGGGGCAGGATTTATTTACTATTAAAAACACCACATGAAAGCCCTGTGACACCTTAAAGACTAACAAATTTCTTTGGGCATAAGCTTTTGTGGGCTGCAACCCACTTCCTCAGATGCATGAAATGTACATCAGACAAAGTGTGCTGTAGCCCACCAAAGCTTATGCCCAAAGAAATTTGTTAATTTTTAAGATGCCACAGGACTTTTGTTGTTTTTCATATATACAGACTAACAAGGCACTCCCTCTTGAACCTCTTTACCATAGCGAGTGAAGATACAGGAATGTAAAGACAACCAATGACAGAGTACTTTTCAGCCATAAAAGTAAATGTTTCTATCTTTATCCCTAGGCAAGCTAAATGAATATCTTCTATCCAGAACACACCAAACTGTCTTCTTTTAATGTTATTTTTATTTCCCTACTTTTTTAAAAAAGCAAATTTTCCAGGTCTGGAACAGAACAGCCAACTAAAATTTCTTTTACCATCCATGGTGGGTGATCTTACCAGTTCTGCAACTCTTAACATCACAAACAGGAGCAGCAGTCAAAGAAATGAAAGGAGAAACTACAGCCTTAAAGTCTCTGGCCCGAAGAACCATGCACCTTTCTATGCCCTGGTGGTGGCCTGCTATATCTCTAATAACTCATACTGACTTTTTCCTTAGCCATCTTCTTCTGAAATTCAAACCTGTTAGGCCTCAGATATGAATTTCCAAAGGGATAGCCATGTTAGTCTAGTCCAGCAAAAAAACCAAAGGAGTCGTGTAGCACTTTAAGACTAACAGATTTATTTTTTGCATGAGCTTTCGTGAAGACTCCCACATTATAAATAAGGCATTTTAAAAGTCTTCCTTCCTAAATCAAATTTAAGACCTCTTTAATTCCTTAACAGTTCTTCACACTTGAGATCTCCCCACACCTTCAGCAACCCTGAAAATCTGCATTTGTATTAGAAATGAGTGACAGTTACATAAAGACCTGAGAACTGTGCACCATCATCATGTTGACACATCACCACACCCTCACTCTTGAAGCCTCTTTCTCACAGGCAACTGCAATGAGCCTGGACCACACAGAAGAGCAGAAGAAAGGAAGAGGAGTAGTTTTAATGCTTGGGTTTCTCAACCTGCTGCCTCTGTAAGGCATGATAATTAAGAAACCATTTCCAAGCCATGGAGACGAAGCAAGCAATGAAAAATTTCACATAGCTAGGTAAAAAGACTATAAATATCTTGCTGATTTGCCTCCTGTCTCCATGGTGGTATGGAAATTCTGTCCTCGTAATTCATCACTAAGGATGGGATACAAACCCCACACCCGCTTTTCCCCATCCATGTGACACGCACCACCCAAAGTGTCCTCCAACCTGCAAAGTCCCCCTTTATTTCATCCCTACAAGCAAGGAATGTACTACAACCACCCCCCTGACACCAGCCCCATTTTGGCCTCCGTCCCAACATGTAATGGGGGGTGGAGGAGAGGGGGAGACAAAATCCAGCTCTCACACCCCAGATTGCAAGGGGCTCTGGACGGGGAGCTGCCCAGTATTCTCCCCAGGACTTGAAATTAAGGGGGGATGTGGTGGGAAGTTTAGGGGGTGCTCACTCATTTGGTATAACACTGTTACTAGCTGACAACTGGAGGAGTTATTGGGAAATTGGAGAGTGCAGGGGAAGGTTGGGGGTGTTGGGGTGCTCACTAATTCAGTATAACACTATTACTAGCTGACAACTGGGGAGGTGTTGTGAAATTCAAGGGGTGGTGCAGGGGGAGGTTTGAGGGAGTGTAGGGGTGCTCACTAATTTGGTATAACACTGTTACTAGCTGACAACCAGAGACGATGTTGGGAAATTGGGGGGTGTAGGGGGAGGTTTGATGGGTGTGGGGATGATCACTAATTCGGTATAAGACTGCTACTAGTTGACAACTGGAGGAGACGTTGGGAAATTGGGGGGCACGGGGTGCTCACTAATTCGGTATAAGACTGCTACTAGCTGACAACTGGAGGTGGTGTTAGGAAACGGGGGCTGTAGGAGGGCTCACTAATTTCACTGTTACTAGCTGACAACTGGGGGGGGTGCTGGGAAATTCAAGGGGGGTGTCAGGGAAATCTGGAGCTGCCAGCCCGGGGCGAGGCGTTACGGGCAGCGTCGGGCCGGAAGGCGGAAGCTGCAGGGGCCGAGGCCCGAGCTCTCCGCGCGGGCGCCTCACCCAGCGAGCAGCTGCCCCCGCCCCCGCCGGCGCCCAGGGCCTATTTTGAGCCCTCGGACCGTACAAGGCGCGGCGGGCGAGGCCCCAGGCCCCCTGCGTGACAGCGCCGGGCGGGGAGGAAGCTAAAAATACCAGCGGCGCCGCCGAGGGCAGCGCAAACCCGAGCCCCGCGGAGCGCTGCCCTGGCCCGGGGGCGGCGGGCCCCGCAGCGCCGGCACCGCGTTACCTTCTCCTCATCCGAGAGCTGCCCCTCCAGGTCCGCCATCTTCCCGTCGGGCAGCGGCCGCGAACAGCGCCCTGCGCTCCGGATGCCGCCCCCGTCGCCGCCCTCCGGCAGGAAAGAAAGGGCGGGGCCTCGCGCGCGCGCGCCTCTGGCTCGGCGGCTCCCACCCGCCCCGCGCGCCAGCCGAAGGGGCGGGGCCGAGTCCTGGCCAATGGCAGGTGCCAGCACGCGCGTGCGCCGGGAAGGGGCGGAGGCGGAAGGGGAGCGAGTGATGGTGGGGGAGTTTCCCGCCCAGCTGCTGCGTCCTCGCGCCTGGGCCCCGGGGTTCTAGCGTCTCCGCTTGCGTCGCTTAATGGTTGTGCGTCTCGTGACGTCAGGGCGCCCTGCCGAACCCCTGGGTGCGCGCGGCGGGGCGCTTCCCGGCACTGGAGGTGGCGAGCGGGCTGGTTGCACCTCGGCTCCCTGGCCTGTGAGCGGGGGGCGAAGCTGCTGCCTCCATGCACGAGCTGGGCTTCAGGCCAGGCTGTGACACCGCGCAGCCACCCCTGCACCCTCTCGCAGCGGCCTGAGAGTGATACAGAAGCGGGGCCGCCCTGGATCAGACCTAAGGTCCTTCTTGCACAGTGTCTGGGCTGCTGGTCCTGCATGCTTCAGAGAGACTGCGCAGAACAGGATCAGGCGTGTATAGGTCCATCCCCTGGCGTGCAGCCTCTGCCAGCTACAGCTTTAGGGACCCTCTACACCAGTGGTTGTCAAACATAGGGTCAGGACCCAGTCACACATCGTCAGGTGCTGGCAGAGGCATCGCTAGTGTGGGGCTCCAGGGGCTTCAGCCCCCCTGAAAATAGGGCCAGCCCCTAAGCAGCACACATCTAAACGGTGCAGGGGTGCACTGTTGCTCCCCTGTGCAGGGAACACTGCCCATGCAGCTGTCAGCCGCAGCCTCTACCCCAGCTGGAGGACAGAGTCCTGGCCAGAAGGGAACTGCTCCAGGCTGCGACTGGGAGTTTTTAAAACACCCGCCCTCCATCAGTAGTGCAGGTTTCTGTGACTTGCTAGGGGTGTTGCACTGACATCAGTGTGGGCTGGTCAGGGAAGGTGCATGATGCATCTTCAGGAATGCTCCCATTTACAGAAAATTACAAGCAGGGATTTCCTTTCCAGACCAAAAAAGATTCGGCAAGAGACATTGAAATGTCCATACAGGACCCACTTCATCCATAAGCAAATAAGGCAGTGGCTTGGGATGCCACTTAGGGGCAGACACAGGGGCAGGGTGGGCCAGCTCAGATGCTGGACCCACACTCTCACCCCTCCGAGCCAGCCACTCTGCTCACCCCACCTCTGGGCTGGCCCTCCCCACCCCTATGGAGGAATACCCAGCCTGGGGGGGAGGGGCGGGGGGGAGAGCCCCACCTCTGGGCTGGCCTGCTCCTCCCCTGAGCTGGATGTTCTCCATCCTGGGAGCAGGGTGACCTGGCCAGAGCAGACACTGGGTTCTGACCCCCCCCCCAACTAATAGCCTGCTTGGGGTGCCACAGCCCCTTGATCCAGCCCTGCATTCCTAACACTCGTAGAAGACCCACTCTGCCCTTTACTGCTATGGTTTGTGAAGCTTTTTTTAATATATATATACATACATACAGGGAAACTGGATAGCAGCAAAGAGTGCTTCAATAACAGACTGAGTTGGTGCTCATTGACCATTGAATGTGTGTTTAGCAGATTAAAACTGGTTCTCAAGTAACCTTTTTTCCCCTGCCATCATGCCATATTAGAGGGATGATGTTCCTCTGCACGTTGCACTACAATCCCTCGAACTAGTAAACAAAAAAAAAAAATCACTAAAAAGGAGAATAATGAAGAGTTCAAACCTAGTTTTTATTCTAGTTAAAAATGAACTAAGAAAAAGACAATATTCTGCTGAACTAAACAATTTGTTTTTACAAGTCTTTTTATTAGAATTAAAGTTATTAAATTTTTGTAGAAGTTGGAATCTTCACTTAAACCTTATTCCATTAATGAGAGATTTGGAACCGAGATGTTGCACATAGTTTTTCAAGATGAGGTTGAATGTTATATAAACTCATGTGCACCTCACTGTCACGCTGCTCTTTATCATTGTTTTCAAAGTTGAAAAAAGGGGCTTTACATACATATGATAATGAAAAGGGGAGCAAAATAGCCAAAGCCTTCATAGTGATTGCAGGGTACTCATTTTTCAGACAAATTCAAAGTGACTGAGGAGTCAAGGAATTTAGATTTTAAATTGGTAGCTGAAAATATGGCACTAACTTTTCCCATAGAGGTTAGGTCTGATGAGATTTTAATCTTGTGTTTACCAGCTGCTCCAAGTGGTGACATCACCCATTCTTTTTCAATTGTTGAAATAGAAGGAAAGTAGTTTTTCAGTCCTTGAAGAGCAGACAAGTGCTCAGAGATCAGTTGTTGTAACTGAACTTTGTCTAGTTTCCAGCTAAGCTGCCACATTCATTGCAGATGGAAAATTTGACAGATCACTTCTGTCTACTGCAGATATCCACATTACAGTTTTTTCTGAGAAGCTTTGTCACACTGTAGGCATTCACAGCACTGGACCCGCATGCAGGGTGGATCCTGGTGGTGTTATTGGGGACTTTGCTCAAGTGGTCCCCTTGCTGATGGTCTGTGCCCACCTCTTTGCCACATAGACTGCTGTTTTGAGTCTTTTCTTAGGACCCTAACCCTCTGGCTAAGCCTGTCAGGGGCTTTGCTGTGCTGTGGGCATTAGGGCACGGGCCCTGCATCTCCTACCTGCCACACCTGGCCAGCAGCACAGCACAAGGGGCCGAATCTGGCTCCAGGCCACTTGCCAGCAAGTGGCAGGAGGCTCGGAGCTGGAGCTTCCTCCCGCTGCTTGCTGGTGGTGGCAGGAGCTGGCTCCAGCTCCAAGCTGCTTGTGGGAAGCCACAGCAGTCAGCTCCAGCTCCAAGCCTCCTGCTGTTTCCTGGCAGGAGCATCGCTGCCCAGTGGAAAGACCCAGGGCCCGGGATCAGGCCCAGCCCCCCACAACCCCATGTCTCTGCCAGGGCCCCGATCCAACCTCAGGCTCCTGCCGCTGCCAGCCTGGCCCCTGATCCTGGCTGAGGCCAGAAGAGGCAGGCGCTGCCACAGGTGGCCTGGCCTGAATTGCCAGCCAGGGACAGGGCCAGGAGAGGCAAGTGCTGCCACCAGCAGCTGGGCCATGCATCTCTGGCCAGGGACTGGCCCCTTAGAAGCAGGTGCTGGGACTGGGTCACATGCCCTGCCTGCTAGGTGCCAGCAACACCCCTGCTTACTGGAAAGCAGCCTGGAACAGGATCTGGCCCCAGCCAACAAGTGGCAGCTGGGGCCAGATTGGGTCCCAGAGCAGGACTGGTGTGAGGGGAAGGGTGGGTCCAGGCCCTGACCCTTAGCCAGCAACACTCCTGCTTGCAGTCTGCCCCTTCTGGGGTACAGTCCAGTTGGCCTTCCTTCTGTCCAGTGCTGGAACTAAGTATTTTTGGCACCTGGGATGCACCCCGATCAAGCATCACAGAACACACCCTCAATCAAGTCGTGAAACTGAGCTGCTTGAAACAGTGAGTGGGGTGGCTGTGCTAGCTTCTAATTAAAAGAGAGCAGCCTGCCTCCCTGTGCCATTCCTGGTACCTGTGCCACTCACAGCATGCTGGGGAGTGGGGTGGGCCATGGGCCACATGCCCACCCACTTTTCCAGGCCCTGGCCCAGGGGCCCTCAACATCTGAGGGCTAATGCCTCATCTGAGGCCTTTTGCCTCCTCACAGTCACTCCACACCTGGCAACTCCCTGAGCTGCTTTCCCCACAGCCCCCAGCAGTTTCTCACCTAGCCAGAGTCCAGCAGCCATCCACTCCTCGCCTCCAGACCACTGCCCCAGCCACTGCTGCAATCTGCTTCTGGCCTGTCATTCTGGAGCCCCAGCTACTGTCCCTCCAGGCCCCCTTGCTTCAGGACTGCCGCTTCAGACCATTGCTCCCTCTGGCTTCAGGGTTCCTGGTGCTAGTCAGCTTACAGTATGCACTGTGAGCTCTCTGGGGTACTGGATCCTGCAGCTAACCAAGCACAAAAGGAACCTTCTCCCTGGAGCTTCCCTGGCCAACTGCCAGAGTTATCACTGCAGCTCCCTTTTATATTGGGCAGTCCATCTCTGATTGGCTCTGCAGCCCAATCACCCTATAGGCTGCTGCTCCCAGGCCCAGTTAAGCCCTGCTGTGCAGTAGCAGGGCAACTGCACCACTACACACACAATTACATTTTCTTCTCAGCCCTGCATGCAATTCAAGGGAACTTCTGGAAAACATCAGCCATATAGGTCAACTTGGAACACCAGAGTGTATCTTTAAATTTTTTTGAATACTTGGGTTTATCTGTTTCAAAAAACAGGAGTACTGTAGTTTATTTTTAAGGTCCAGGACATGATTCAATATTTTACCTCTTGAAAATAGATTTTTGTGTGCAGCAACAAAGTTTTGTGTTCTGCATCCAAGTCTTAACACAGTTTCTCAAATCTTCATTTCACTAGGCTTGTTTTTATGTAGTTGATCATGTTGACAGTTTTGAGAATCTCCCCCAATTTGCCTCTCTCTCTGCTTTTCACCCTGAGTGATTCTTGATGTAAGAAACTGTCATAATCAGAGGGGTTTTCTTTTTTTTCTTTACAAGACTGGTGAATCCTTTGATCTGCTCTGTTATAGCTGCCCACTGCACCATCAGAGCAAACTGAAACATAGTAAATCCAAAGAAAAGTGTTTTCTTGAAAGTAAGTATTCACTGCATTGAAAATATCAACATCAGTTGTTCTTATTTTTAGCTCTTGACTAAACAAAAACTTAATAATTTCAGGCCCTTCAGTGAATGTGATAAAAGCAATTAACTGAGATTTATCATTAACATTGGTGCTCTCATCTATTTGCAGGGCAACATTTTACTTGCAAGCAACTTTTTATTAACATTATTTTCAATATCTGCAGACATTGGAGTGATAATTTGATAAACTGTCATTTGATAAGGGCAGCTTAGAAACTTCTTCCACTTCCTGAGAACCAAACATCACTTGAACAATTTCTTTGCACACAGGTAATATCAGTTCCTCTCTGACAGTAAGTGCTGCTTGCTTTTGTGTGTGTGTGTGTGTATGTGTGTGCGCGCGCACGCTATTAATGCTGAAACTTTGAATGAGGCAAAAAGAGCTCTATCAGGTACTGTGATGACTGGGGTTGCTTGGGTACTATGGGTTGTGTGCTTCAAGCTTTGTCAGTCAGCTTAAGCCAGGGGTCTCAAACACACGGCCCATGGGCGCATGCGGCCCCTAAAGCTATTTCCTGCAGCCCGCAATGACACTATTTTTACTGATATTTGCAATATTGTTGTATGAAAAGGTTTGAGTGGTGCAGCCCTCAGGCTAACATACTAGTCCTCATGTGGCCCTTCACTAGTCCTCATGTGGCACTCGTGGTGTTTTGAGTTTGAGACCCCTGGTTTAAGCACAGCTCTCTCTCCTCCAAACTCCCAGTGCTGCAGTCTCCATGGGGCCTCTTGCCCTGGAACTAGACTTACCACACCACAGGGCATGGGGCCCTAAGGCCTGTCTAGGTGAGCCTGCCCTAACCAACTGTACCTTTTAAGTGCTAACAGCAACAGCTTCTAGTCAGCTTTCTCTGGTACTGCTTTGCTCCAAACAAACCTTCACTACTTCAACCACCATGGCCAACACTCTCTACCTGCTGCTTGCACAGAAGCCCTTTATCTGCTGTGTCCAATCACCCCAGTTGTTCTCAGGTACTCTAATTGGCCTAGAGCAGCCCTACCCTAGTTACCCTGGAAACAGGGCTTTACTAAGCCTGGGGCTAATATATCTACCTTGCAGCACCCTCCTGTAGACCCCACAGGCCGCCAGGGACATCAGTTGGCAGCTCCTCCGTGGAGCCATGAGCACAGGTGTACACCTGGCATGGTTCACCCCCCCGTCCCGAGGCCTGTCCCTTTTGCGGCGTGAGGGAGACCTTGGCGCACGCCTACTTAGAATGCGCCAGGTTGCAGCCCCTTTTCCGGCTCCTCCAGAAGCTCTTACTGAGGTGCTGGCTGCACTTTTCACCGCACATGTTCCTCTATGCACTCCCTATCCGAGGCTCCACAAAGTCGCGGGACCTCCTCGCCAACCTCCTCCTGGCCTATGCTAAACAGGTCATCTACAGGACCAGAGAGAGGAGGTTAGCTGAAGGAGGGGCCTGTGACCGTGGGGCTTATTTCCGGTCCCTTGTTCGCGCACGTCTCCTGGCAGAGTTCCTCTGGGCGGCGTCCGCTAGCTCCCTTGACAGCTTCTGGGAACAGTGGGCGCTGTCTGGGGTTCTCTGCTCAGTGTCCCCTTCCGAATCCCTTGTTATACACCTATGACCTCACACCCATCCCTGTTTTCTCATTAGTTGTCCCAAGGAATTATTTGAAACAGGGTCTAGTGCCACCCCCCCATAGGCTGGGGGAGGGGCTTTAGAAGTGGGTGGGCTTGTGCCCACCCACCACAGCCTGCTTCAATAGGAGCACCCTCCTGTAGACCCCACAGGCCGCCAGGGACATCAGTTGGCAGCTCCTCCGTGGAGCCATGAGCACAGGCGTGTACCTGGCGTGGTTACCCCCCGCCCCGAGGCTTGCCCTTTTGCGGTGTGAGGGAGACCCTGGCGCATGTATATGTAGAGTGCGCCAGGTTGCAGCCCCTTTTCCGGCTCCTCCAGAACCTCTTATTGAGGTTCAGGCTGCACTTTCCCCCTCACTTATTCATTTATGCACTCCCTCTTCATGGCTCCACAAAGTCGCTATACCTCCTCATCAATCTCCTGGTTTACGGGAAAGTAGCCATTTATAAGATCAGGGAAAGGAGGTTGGCTGAAGGAAGGGCCTGCGACAGTGGGGCCTATTTCTGGTCCCTCGTTTGTGCACGTCTCTGGGCAGAGTTCCTCTGGGCGGTGTCCGCTGGCTCCCTTGACACCTTCCAGGAGCAGTGGGCACTGTCTGGGGTTCTCTGCTCGGTATCTCCTTCTGAAGCCCTAGTTTTGAACCTGTGACCCTCACACTTGTTCATGTTATTGCTTAAGTTGTCCCCTGAAATCACTTGAAGAACTGTCCAGTACCACCTCCCCATAGGCTGGGGGAGGGGTTTTAGAAGTGGATGGGCTTACGTCCACCCACCACCCTGGTTCTTCAATAGGAGCACCCTCCTGTAGTCCTCAGGCTAGACTCTATCACAATACCATTAGGTGTTTTTCCATCATTGGTAAGGATCTTTTTTGTGAGGAAAGGTGGCCACAAAAGTAAGCTGCCAACTTCTGTGCAACATGCCCATGATTCTGCTCTAAATGGCTCTTAAAAGTTTGTTCAGCAACATTGATTGACTTGACAAAGTAGTGCCAAAAATATCTCACTTTCCCATGTCCAGTCCTCTCACTGAACATTCGTAGAAATTATTAAGTTTGTTTCCTCCAGACAGACAGAGCATACATTAGCCTGTTAGGTTAGTTCAGGACTCCCACTTGCTTTGGTATAACAGCACTGAACTGATTTTGTAAAAAATACAAGAATAAGTTTATTAATAAATATTACAGAGTTATATCAGGCAAGAATAGAAAAGATAAAAGGGGTTAAAAACAAAACAAAAATAATCTATAGGCTTTCTAGTGATTAAAATATTAGCAACTTCTGTCTTTGCCTAAAACAGTTATAAAAGCAAGTTGTCAGCATTACCTACTGTTCACGTCAAGAGGATTCACCATGCATAGGCTCAGAGAGTGCTGGTTGCTATGGCTATGTCTACACTTAAGAAGTTAGTTCAAATTAACTTTGCTCAAATTAATTAATTTGAACTAATAATGGTTAATTCAAACTAAATTAATTCAAACTAACATGTCCCCACTAGAAGCCCAAATCAAACTAGCATGTCCATGGACAGGACTTGCTAGTTCAATTTAGGAGGGGAGGACCATGGGAAGTGTGGCAACATGGCCACTGAGAGGGGCATGCCCCCACCTAATACACAGAAATAGGAAGGCATCCTGGGACAAAGGTCAAACTGCTTTAATTCGTACTAACGGTTAGTTCAAATTAACACGGCTCCATTGGGTTAATTTGAAATAATAAATTCAAATTAATCGTTACTTCAAAGTTAGGCGAGGTTTTATAACTTCAAATTAGGCGTTCATTACTTTGCACTAAGGAATTCCTTAGTTCGAAGTAATGAAAGCCAGTGTAGCCATGCATTAATTAGTTCGAACTAATCCTCATTAATTAGAACTAAATTGTAAGCGTAGACATACTCTATGTCTCCTAAGTCAGTAAGCTCTTTTAGGCATGGTCTTTTTCTTGTCTCCTAGTTTGTTATTCCAACTATATTAGTAAATAATGATAACGGGGACAGCGTGCTTTCTTTTTAAAATGAAGGTATTGTGTTCAACTGCACGTATATTTTATTTCCTTCTCTTGCACTTCAACATTTTTCCCTTTTGCTTTTGCCTTAGCATTTATGTAGTATGAGGAAACCATCATCCTATGACATTCTTTGCTATTCAACTAGCTGTTGTCTTCCCTTCCCCTGGCATGCTCCTTTGCCACCCCTTTCCTGTCTTCCCCCTGCCATGTTCCCTTGTCACCTATGTTCCCTCTAAGTTGTGCACATGTGCGTGCGCACACAGTTCTTGAAACCTGTGCATACAACAAAATAAAGCCTGCACAAAAAATTAAACAGTGCTAATATTTTTATGCCACTTTCAGAAAGCGGTTTCAAGTAGCATGTTTCAAATAAGGTTTTGTAATTTATAAAATCATTTCCATCACCATATCAAAATAAAATTTAGCTATTATTTTTGCATCATACACACTTGCTTCATTACACTCACAAGTTTGACCATACTCACTGGAGTATGCACAAATTTGGACACTGGTTCTGAAAATTTGCAGAAAAGAATATTTTTGTGCACAGAGCCTATGACAAATTAGAGGGAACATTGCTTGTCACCCTTCTACCACCAGGTTCCCTAGCCATCCCTTACTACCTGCCCTCCCCTTTCATGTTCCCCTGCACTGCCATGCTCCTTCTGTTCCCCCTTAACACCCCACACAGACATCCCTGTCCTGCTCTGCTCTACCCCTGCTCCCCATGCTTTCCCTTGCCATCCAACACAGCTACCCTTGCCCTCCCCTGTACCTGCCATGCTCCCTTGCTACCCCACCCTTGCCCTCCCTGCCATCCCTTCTTTGCCCTTCCATGTTCCCACTTGGCACCCCTCATGGCCATCCCTGCTGTCCCTTGAGCCACCCTGCCGCCCCACCCCCACCCCACGCCTTCCCCTGTAACTTCCCCAGCTCCCTGTGCCCCACCCTGTGCCCTGCAACAGTTTCCTGCCATGTGTCAGGTCTCGAAAAAAAGCGAAGGCAAGCCCTTTTTAAGTTTTCACAAAATGTGGTTTAATTAAAAAGTGAAAATTCATTGTGTACGGTTGTAAAAGTGACACTTATGTAAAGGCTGCTGTAGGGGCAATGGATATTATTTGAGAATTGTTTTTAGCTATGAAAAGTTTCTGGTTTTACAGAACCAAATTGAGTTTGTAAATTGTTGGGTATTTTGACTGTTTAAATTTTATTAATAGCAAGATCCATTTTTACTGCCTTATCTATCCAAAATGTCCTCACTGGCCCTCCAACTGAGGAAAGAATTGCAGTGTTGCCCCTCACCCAAAAAGACTGGACACCCATGATATATTGTCTTTGTTGTTTTCTCCAGGCCACTAAGTCACAATCCCTATCTAATGAAATTATATTGGTTTGGCATGATTTGTTCTTGACAAATGCATGCTAGCTATTTGTTATAACCCTATTATCTTCTTCTAGTCTACATGCTTAAAAAAGGAATTTTTAAATCATTTGTTCCAGTATCTTTCCAGCTATTTAAATTAGGCTGACTGGTCTATTATTCCCCAGGTCCTATTTGTTCCCATTTTTAAAGAAAGATAGTATGTTTGCTCATCCTCAATTCTCTGGGGCATAGTCTGTCCTCTGTGAGTTCTGAAAGACAATTTCTAATGGTTCCCAGCCTGCTTCAGTTATTTCCTTAAGTACCTTAGAATGGCTTTCATCAGGTCCTGCTGACTTGAGTATACCTAAAGATTTTAAATATTCTGTATCCTGTTATTTCCTTATTTTGGCTTATAGTCTTTCCCCCTTGTTGTTAATAATAACTGTGTTAGGATCTCATAGAATATAAGGTCAGAAGGGACAATTACGATCACCTAGTGTCTGATCGCCTGCACAACGCAGGCCACAGAACTTCATCCACCTGCTCCTGTAATAGACCTTCAGCCTAAGACTATGTTATTGAAGTCCTCAAATAATGATTTAAAGACTTCAAGATACAGAGAATCCACCAGCAAGTGACCTGGTCACCATTAATCTTTTTAGTAACACTTGAGACAGAACAGGAATTAAGTAGCTCAGTCTTCTTTATGTCATCAGTCATTAGCTCTTCTTTCCCACTAAGTAGAGGACCTACTCTTTTCTTCATCTTTGTCTTGCTCCTAATGTGTTGAAAGAACCTCTTCTTATTGCTTTTTATGAGTCTTACTAGGTGTAATTGATACGGTGTCTTAGTACTTCTGATTTTGTCCCTACACATTTGTGCTGTTTTTTTTTTGTATTCCTCCTTAGCAATTCTTCCATATGTCCACTTATTGTAGGATTTCTTTTTAATTTATAGGTCATTAAGTAGCTCTTGATGTAGCCATAGTGGTCTTTTATTTTTCTTCCTATTTGTTTTTTCCTCAGATTAGGTTGTAGTTGTGCCTTTAATACTGTGTCCTGGCGAAAGTGCCCGATCTCCTTTGAAGGGTTTGAGCTGGGCTCTTCAAAGTGAAAGCCATGCAGTTTCAGATTGGACAGGCCAGTGATTAGAGATGGCTGGGTGAGAGGGGTTGAGTTACCCTTTTTAGCAGTGAGCAGAGCCCAGGCTTTTAAAAGCAAACATGCTCCCAGTGGCTGTTAAGAAGAGTGGATGATCACGCAAAGACCACTGGGAGAGTATGGACATTCACCAGAAGAGGGAATTAGGGTTGTGTATTGTTTCTTTTCCTTACCTTAACCTGAAGGCACTCTACAAAGAAGAACCACAATGGGAGAAAAACCACGTGTAGTTTATACCGGTGCTAGCTTTTTCTTTATTTGTGCCTCTTGGACCCTCAACCAGTTAGGCATCCTGAACCTGGAGACTTCCCTCTAGGCCTGGTCTTGACTTGCAGAGAATGTGGCTTGCATGTTCCCACTGATGAAAGCCAGACAGGGGGAACCACCTGGTGTGGGAGGTATCTGTTGCTCAGTTCCCTTAGTAAGCTGATAAAGCTGGAGGAGGAGGTGGCTTGTCTGAATAGCATTTGGGACCATGAGGACTTCATTGACAAGATGCACATGGAAACATCTAGGATGGAGGATGATAGCCAACTACAGGTGACTACAGCAGCACCTGAAGAGGAAGGAAAACTGACTGCTCTTTGGGGAGTGGACAAGCAGTTGGCCCTTTCAAGCAGTAGATAGTGCTCCTACCCACACCTGTGTCCACATCCATAGAGGTGAGGAACTGGAGATGAGAAACAGACCCTCATGGTAGAGAAGCAGGAACAATCGACTCCAAAGGCTGTGAGGCTCATGGCCACCCAGACTAAGAGAAGGAGACATAGGGTATTTGTGGTCAGGGACTCCCTTTTGAAGGGAATGGAGACATTAACCTTCTGACTTGGCATGATGTCCCAGAAGATGAGCTGCCTGCCTGCAGCCCCTGTCCAAGGCATTGTGGAAATGTTGCTAAGGTTCATCTGTCCCTCTGACCACTCCCATGTGCAGTGAACCTGAGCTGATCAATCATGAAAACAGGCAGCAGCTTCCCCAGAACTTGAAGTTAGGGAGGTGTAGGAGGGTGTGGGGGGTGTTGCAGTTCTCACTAAATTGGTATGACACTGTTACTAGTTGACAACTGGGGGGCTGTTGGGAAATTCAGGGGAAGTGTGGGGGGGGGTAGGGAAATTCCTGTAAACAGGGCTCTGGGATCAAGTAAGAAGTAGTTAGAGGTGAAGGTTGTGTTCTTGTCCATCCTCCCTGTTGATGTTAAGGGCCCAGGCAGAGACACAGGCACCTTGGAGATGAATGCATGGCTACATAGAGATGATGCCAATGGGAAGGCCTCAGTTTCCTTGACCACAGGATGTTGTTCCAGGAAGAAGTCTGCTAGTAAGAGGTGATCCACCTGACCAAATAGGGGAAGGGTATCTTTATAGTCTGACTCACCAACCTTGTAAGAAGGGAACTAAACTAGGGTCACAGGGGGTAGGTGACAAAAGCCCACACGTAGTCATAAAAAAGTGATCTTAATAGAAGTCTTCATGTTGTGGGAATGTGGAAAAATACAGCAAGGTCATAGAAGTAACAAAAGGGAAATCAGAAGGGAACCTGCTCAAAATCTCAGATATCTATACACAAATGCAAGGAGTATGGGGATTAAACAGGAGGAATCATAAATCTTAGTACACAGTCTAAATTATGACACAATTGTCATCATAGAAACCTGGTGGGATAGGTTTCATGACTGCAATATGGGCCTAAAAGGTTACAGCTTGTTCAGGACCAAGAGGATGGGTAAAAAGGGAGAATACATTAAATAAACACACAAAGATGCAAACACGCATGTACGTTCTGAGGTCAAGGAGGAGGTGACAGCATGCCAATTGAAAATTTCTGAGCAAAAATAAAACAAGTAAAAAGTAAGGATAATGTCATGGTAGGGGTCTACTACAGACCACCAATTCAGTAAGAGGAGGTGGATGAGTATTTCTAGAATAAAAACAGAAATATACAGAATACGAGACCTAATACCTATGGGGGACTCTAATACCCAGATGTGTTGGAAAAATAATACGGCAAAACACAAATTTTCCAATAAGATATTGGAACGTTCTAGAGGTAACTTTATTTCAGAAAGTGGAGGAAGTAACCAGAGGGACAATATCCAAAGGGGCAGCCGTATTGGTCTAGTCCAGAAAAAAAAAAAAAAAAATAAAAATAAAAATAAACAAGGAGACGTGTGGCACTTAAAGACTAACAGATTTATTTTTCACATTAGACTTGATTTGGACAAACAGGGATGAATTGGTAGCAGATCTAATGGTGAAAGGCAATGTAGGTGAAAGTGATTGTGAAATGCAAGATTTCATGAGTTTAAGCAGGGAAGCAATGAGAATAAGGACAATAGACTTCACAAAAGCAGACTTTAGCAAATGAAAGTCCTTTGCAAAGAAAATCTACAAGATAGTTACTCACTTAACTGACAGTCCATTTGGCCCAGACAATTAGCAATCAAACCTAGATTTCAAAACATAGCAAGCACACAAACCAGTCCAGAGTCCTAGCTGACTTGAAGGCAGTTGCCCAACACAGGAAGTGTTTGTCTTTTGCCTTTCCTAAAATTAATCAATTGCAATAAAGAAAGAGGGCCTCTGAGATACTCTGCAAGTGGCTAATTCCCTTAGTCTCCCAGCTGCCTTCATCTTACCAGCCACGTCTTGTATTTGGAGTTTACAGCTGATAACATGTTAGATGTGCAAAAGGATCTCTCAGTCCAAATGTCTTTGATGAATATTGCTGATTTCCTTCTGGAAGAAATAGCATAGCTTCATATCTCATTTACCAGGCAAAGAAGGATTAGGTGTAATTTATGATGTATATTTTTTTCAGAGCAAATCAATTTATTTAAATTGAGGTTGCACAAGTTGTCTTTACTTTTTGAAATGGGAGGAACAGCAGTGTAATAAAATGAGTTCTGAGCTCATTATAAGTTTGTTTGATTAAGATATGCATACTTGTTTTGAGAAATGATAAGACTTGAAATTACCACACCAAAGTTATCTGAACAAAAGGCAAGACCACAGGAAACTTTCACACCAGTATGAGGATTGTTAACTGTGTCTCACCAAAAAATTTGCCGGCATTGGCTTTCACCTTTCCTACAATGGCGGATATTTTTGAAGGAAACTGTATGACAGCAATGCAACCTAACTGTGCAAGAGAAACTAGAAGGCCTGTTAGTGTTCCTATTCATCACCCCATAACTGTCCTCCCATCCCTCATGGGGAATGTCCAAGGGGTGCAAGGGAAATGGGTGTCTCTGTGGCTCCAGTTGGTTCCCCAACAAATTGGTCCCCTCCCCTCCCTCCCCCCAGTCATGGTAGCTTTGACCCTACTCAGTCAACTGTTGTTAATGTCAAGGCTGCATAGCCTAGTGGCCAGAGTTGATCAATCACCAGCTCTGCTGTCAGGGTGGCATGGCCTAGCAGTCCAAAGTCGCTAATAAGCCCTAGGGCCAGGGCAGCATAGCCTAGCAGCCTGAGTCAATAAACAGGTTCTCCACCATGGGGGCTGTGGCCCTCCCACTCCCCTGTGCCCCAGTCTAGGGCCCAGTCAGTACCAGAGGTATGGTACCAAGTCAGCGGAGATCCAGACTAAAGCATGCTGGTCTTATTCCCAGAGAAGTCTTGGTTCCCCGTTTTCAGGCCCTTGCACTACTTCCTACCCGGATTGTTGTAGCAGTCCTCTCATGGGTCTCCTGGTTGTTCATTGTCCCCTGTTGTAGCACCCACCATCTGCTCCTTTTGGGGGTCCTGTAGCTCACCAGCGACAGTGGTCTCCAAGGTGTCCATCTCTGTGTGGTCCACAGGGGCCATCTGCTCCTTGACAAAACCTCTGGGATTGTTCCCACTCTCCAGAAGAGACTGATGCAATTCCTGGTCAGGAGCTTCCAATATGCATCCTTCTTCCTCACAAGCCAGCCCTGACTGAGCTGGGCTGCACCCTTTTAGACTAGGGCAGCACTTTGAGCATGCCCAGCAGGGCTTAAGGGGCAGGACTTCTGCCGCCCATAGCGTGTGCAGTGTTCCTTAGGTGTGGGGTAAGCGCACCCTGTCACATTATTGTACACCCTGTTATTCAGAAGTATTTAACTTGGCTGGATGCAGAAGGTTTGGAGAACAGATCTACATAGTTAAGAGCCTCCTTACTGTGTAATTCAGCTTTAGGGATACCCATAGAACATGGACCCTGGTCCTAACTCAAAGACTGTTGTGTATTAGGAGCATTGCTGCCCTAAAAAAGGGTCAGGGCCCAGACCCCCGATCTGGTTCTGGGGTGTGATCTGTCCCCAGCCACAGCCGGCAAGTGGCAGGCACTCCCATCCTGGCTCTGGCTCCTGCCACTGGCGGTAAGCAGCAGGTGGCCCAGAACTGGATCTGGCTCCTGGCGCAGCACTGCCGGACAGGTGGAAGAGGTGGTCCATCCCAGATCCAGCTCCTGCTGCTGCCAGCAAGTGGCCTGTAATAACCCTTGGGGAGGAAGGGGTTAACACTGTGGTCAGTGAGTCCCAGGACAGCCAATAGCAATAAAGCACAGGTTTTTGAGTTGGAGCAACAGGCTTGTCTGTTCTTGTTTTGGGTGCAGCAGAGCTCCTGGGAGGATTAGGAGGAGGCCAGAGGGGCCTGAGGAAGAATCCAGCAACATCCTTATCAAAGATAAATTGTTTGTTACTGACCAGGCATGAGTAGAATAGGGAATATGTACTTAGACGCGGTCAGGGTATTTGGTTTGTTTTTGATTTCTCTGTGCTGAGCACAGGTACCCCCCCCCACTACCCTGTAACTACGTAAATTAAATCCCAGAGAAGCTACTCTCTGTGTTTCTTATCTGTTCTTTTTAATTAAAGATTTTACCTTTTAAGTAAGCTCGGGTTCTGTGTCCTGGAAGGGCAAGAGGTTTGTCTGCGCATGCCTCAGACTGCACAGGCAGCTACTAAAAGGGATTCTGTTCCAGTTTCATCTGATATTCCAACAGTGGTTCAGTCACTCTCCGGAAAGAGGAATAAAAGTGTTTGTGAGTACCTCACAGGAAGGAATTTCCAAGTGCACCTTCCTGGGTTTCAAGAGGTTTTTTTGCATTTGGGTGGTGGCAGTGATTCCACTCCAGGGCCAGGAATTGGAGGCCTTGGAGAGTTTTAAGACCAGGCTTTAAGGCCAGTGGCTTTTAAGGCCTGTTGCAGGCCCTCACCTTCTGCACTCAGAGTGCCAGAGTGGGGAAACAGCCTTGACATGGCTCAGAGCCAGATCCAGCCCCTCATGCTGCCATGAAGCAGCAGGCATCCCACAGCTGGCTCTGGCTCCTGCCACTGCCAGCAAACAACAGGCAGCCTGGGCAAGCCCAATCTGGCCCCACCCACTGCCGGCAAGTGGCCCGAACCCAGATCTGGCCCCTGCCACTTCTGGCAAGTGGCAGGCTGCCTGAAGCTAGATCTGGCCCCTGCTGCTGTCAGCCAGTGACCCAAAGCTAGATCTGGCCCCTGCCACTTCTGGCAAGTGGCAGGCTGCCTGAAGCTAGATGTGGCCCATGCTGCTGCCAGCAGGTGGCAGGCGGCCCCAGCCTGGCTCCAGCTCCTGCTGCTGCCGGCCAACAGCAGGCAGCCAGACTTGAATCCGGGGCAGGGCCAGGGTGATGCAGGGCATGAGCCCTGTGGGCACAGCAACAGTGATGCCCATGTGGTACAAGACTTCAGACAACTCAAAGGATCTTGCTTGATTTGCAAGAGTGCTGAGCAGCCAACAGCCCCCAGTTTACTCAGTGGGAGGAGTTAGGGCTGAGCATTGCTGAAAATCAAACCCAGGCATGAATGCAGAAGTCTAACTTTAGGTTACTAGTTTTAAACTCTGAGTTTCAAAAACAACTCGTGGGTTTGAGTGCCCCAGTTTCAACGTACCCAGTCTAAGGCAATTTAGTGTAATAGGCCTGGTTTATGGTAATACTGAAAGTTGATCTCTGCAACCACAGAGCGACACACTTCCCACTTAACTAACTACAGCCTCCCCCTTAGTCCCAGGCCCTGTAGTCACAGCCCCACAGCTCCAGATGGCCAGTCACATGGGTCCAACTCTGTTCTTGGGCAACTCTCCCCAGCACAGTGTCCTGTGGGTGCTGGCCTGGCATCTCAGGTCAGCCACTCTGTCCTCCCTGGCTTCTAGCTGGGCCTCTCTCTAGCACTTCTTTCTGGCTGCCTTTCTCTGGGGGCCTCTGGCTGCAGCCCCTTCCCCCTCAGCTTCACACCCTCCTTTCAGGACAATCAGTCTGTCCCCTGCAGGGAAAAGATATAAACGAACCACACTCTTTAAGACCCCAAAGGGATTACACTGGGTTGCAGACACTCGGGCACTGGGTCGTGGCATCTCTTACTGCCACCATCAAAAGACTGGAATGCATTGCTCAAAGATGTACTTATTGGTCCTAAGCATGAATTATTTTTTTCAGCTGGGTCCCAAGAAAAATTTTGTAACCCACTGCACTAAATCAATGCTGCTACACTGATGGCAGCAATGCTGATTTAGATCAGTAGTGAAGACATGCCCATAGAGGTTAAGGACAGAACGGGTCACTTAATCTCTAGTCTGACCTACAACATCACCCAGCACCTGCATGTTGAACCCGACAACCAAAATGAGTCTAAAGCATTACAGCTTACAGGAGACTAGGCTATTAAGGATTAAGAGACTGTATAGACTGAGGTACCAGTGCCTTAGGCCATGGGCAGATTTTGGAGACTGCCTGGGAGGAGGCAGCTCTAAATATCCAACCCTCCCCTGCCCCCTCAATTCCTCCTGCTGCCGGTGAACCTGAGGTCAGATCCTGCCACCTGTGGCATCAGTGGTGGATCAGGGGCTGCAGGCCCCCTGCCACCAGTGGGCTCCCCCTCATGGCCCTGGTGCCGATCTGCCCCACCTTGCCCCAGCCCTGCCTCCCTCACCAGCCTAGGACCCTAGTGCAGGTGGGCCAGTGCAACGTGGTAAGCAAAGTAAACACTGCAGGGAGGCACCGCTGTTTGAGGGGCACCAAAATGCCCTTGGGGGGGACACGTCCCTGGCCATCGCATGCTGGTGGGGACCGGGCAAGCCAGCCAAAAGGGCGGCCTGGTTCAGCACTGTTGGTCTGCTGCCCCCCCATCTGCCCTCGCCCCTGCCCCAGCCAGGGCCACTGCTTTTGGCTCTGTGCTGGAGCAGCATGGAGGAGACGGGAGGCAGCATGGAACCAGTATCAGTCCTCCCTGCCTGGCTGCACTACCTCCTGCCCCCTCCCTGCTGTTCCAGCACAGAGCCAAGAGCAGCACCTGTGGCTGTGGCGGGAGTGAGGGCAGATGGGGGGGACACCCTGGCAGTGCTGAACCGGGCCGCCCTTTTGGCTGGCTTGCCCGGTCCCTGCCAGCATGGGCTGGCCAGTGCAGGGGCTGGCCAGTCCTGCCCCCCAGTGCTGGAGGGTGAGTGGGAGCCCCGCTCAGGGCAATTCACCTGGGGCCCGCACCCCCTTAGGGATGGCCCTGCCGGGGGAACGGGGAGGGAGGAGTGCTCTGATTTATAGGTTGTAGGGGAGTGCCAGAAACCCTAGTGCTGGCCCTACAGCTGACGGAGGGGGGCCATGGCCTGACCGGTCAACCTCCAAGGGGGTGCGGCTGACTGGCATGCATGGCGCAACTTCCAGCGGCCCAATGAAGGCTGTGCCAGAGGCCAATAGGCAGAAGGCAGTTGGTCCCTCTGCACCCGGGGGGCTGACCAGTCACACCGTGATTGGCCCACCCTGCTCCTGGGGGTGGAGCAGCCAGTCCCGGGGCGGGGCAGGGAGCTCAGAAACCAGCTTCTGGGCTGTCCTACCCCACCCCTGGAGGCAGATGAGGTCCCTGGCTGGCGCTGGATCCCGCCACTGGCAGTGTCCTTGTGTCCCAGCTGGGGCCAGAACACTTAGCCAGTGGTGACTCCATGACCACAGTCAGGGCCAGATCCTGCCACAGCTGGTGGTTCCTTGACCCCGGACGGCCCGCCACTGGTGGCAGCTGCTCTCTGCAAGAGGGGGCACCAGTGGCCCTGAGTCCCAGCCGCTGCTGCAGCTGTGGTTCCTGGCTGGGGTCTGCTACTGCCTTGGTGGGGAGGCAGAGAGCAGCCATTTCCTCCCCCTGCCTCTTATGAACTCCAGCTTGCCTCTGGCCCCTGCAGTGTCAGAAAAATGATTAAGGGTATGGCCACACACACTTCTTATTTTGAAACAACAGAGGTTGTTTCGAAATAAGAAGTGCCATCGCCACACAACGCACGGCCATTTTGAAACAAGCAAACAGCTTGTTTCGAAATGGCCGTGGTTCTTCCAAAACAACTTAAACCTGCTTTGGTTTCGAAACAGCCCTGTTCGGACATGTTGTCCCTGCCGGGGATTCCGGGGGCGGGGCCGCGGGGGATGCCCCAGCCCCGCCCCCGGCAGGAGCGGGGCTTCCGGGGATTCCAGGCCGGCGCTCACTCTGGCCCCGGCAGCAGCGGGCTCCAGCCGCGTGCCAGGGCCGCGCCCCCAGGTTTGGGGGCAGTGGGGGCTTTAAAGCCCCTGGGGTAAGGCGCCCCGCCGAGCCTCTCCTGGCAGGTGCCTGCAGGGGACTGCAGGCACCCTCCAGGTGAGGCGCGGTGTCTGCAGTCCCCTGCAGGCACCGGCGGAGTGAGGCGCAGCCCCACGCCTGACTCCGCCGGTGCCTGCAGCCCTCTGCAGGCACCCGTGGGGTGCAGTGCCTCCCCAAGTGAAATAGCAGGTCCACATTGTGGACCTGCTATTTCGCTCCCTTATTTCGCAGACAAAGTTCCCAGTTCCCAGCTCCCAGGCCTTTGCCATGGATGGTGGGGGTTGGGAGCTAGCTCCTGCAGCTGGCAGAGAGGGGCTGGGAACCCGATTGGGCTCCCAGCCCCTCTCTGCAGGCTGCAGGAACCAGCAGCCAGCCTGTCCCACCCGTGGCAAGGGGCTGAGAGTCTGATTTGGCCCTCAGTGCCTTGCTGCAAGCTGCATGGGCTAGGAGCCAGCTCTTACCACTGCAGCAAGGGTGACTGAGCAACGTTGTCACCACATCAGGTGTCTGCCCTGCTCTAGACTAGAGTTAGGTCAATGCAAGGCAGCTTACATCAACCTAACTCTGTAAACATTTAAACTAAAATTTAGCCTCACCAATGTAACTCACCAACTGCACTGACTTAACTATCTCCATCATCACGAGAGGCACAGTCAATGCTGAGGTAGTCAGATTGAAACAGTCAGTGTAGACACAGCTTTGCTTACATTAACTGTTGATGGCTTTTGGAAGCTGTGCCACAATGGCCCATGCAGACAGTTCCATTGGTGTTCTCCTTGTGAGAATGTACACTGCCAACACAGGTAACAAAGTGTAGACATGCACAAGCAATGTAATTTCTGCTGCTGCTACATGGTAATGTAAGTTCAGTCAACTTAATTTTTTAGGGTAGATGTGCTATAATACTTAGCCCCTACTAGACCAGATCATCAATTCTGTTGATCACTGAGCGGAAACAAGGACTTTCAACCAAGTCCAATCACCTCTGTCGTTAAATACTGATGACAGAAGGGTCAAGGTGTCTTCCCTTTAAGCAGCATCCACAGTTAGGAGCACCTGGGCCACTCTCTCTCTCTCTCTCTCTCTCTCACAGGGATTTGGCATTCATACTGTCTACTTAGCAAGTGAGGTTCAGAGTAAGATGACCCCTTCACAAGGGCATGTTAAATACCTTTTACTCATTCAGTAAGGCCAATATTTTGTTATCCCTGCTTTCAATACAAAAATCAATTTTAACCAAACCCCAACCAAAACTGATCACTTTAGCAAAGCTGTTCTATCTGTTGACACCTAGGCAGGGGAAGAGGGTCTATCTAAATACAGTTTCCTCCTGAAGTCTTTTCCCTCCAGTTCAATCTCCATCCAGTTTGGATATCAGCAGAGAGCTCATTCAGATCCTCCTTACATCTAAAATGTCATCTGAATGCATCCTGCTTCGCTTACGTTTCTCTAGTGGGCTCTGCCCACTCCTTTCCCCTTGCTCTTTGGAACCGTCATTGGGTCCATGCCCTACAAGTCTCTGCAGCTGGAGCATAGACTCCTCTGGAGCCAGCTGTATGACATCCAGCTGGTCTGCCTTTGAACTGTGCCTCAAAAATGTCTGTACATGCTCATTTTAATATCATTCACTTCCTCAACCTTGTGCCTTACCCTGATACCAAATGACAGGACAGGCTGCCACTAGAACAGCACAGGGAATTCTGCTGAGCCAGCCCATATTTCACTGTGGTTCCTGCTAGAGATATTAGTTGGCAGTTCTTTTCTCATTGGGGGGAACTGTGACTGTGAGAATGGGTGTATACCTCGTGTGGCTCATGAACATCCCCAACACCTGCCCCTTCTGAGGCAAGAGGCGGGATACCCTCGCAAGTATGTGGAGTGTGTCAGGTGGCAGGTCTTCTTCCCTGCATTCTCTGATCTACACACACCCCATCTGTGGCCCCACAAAGTGGTGGCACAGGGTCATCAGCCTCCTCATAGTGCTGGCCAAGATGGCTCTCCATCATTATCAGGATGGAGTCAAGATGGGTGGGGGCCTGTTGTTGCTCTGTGACCGTGGGGCTTATTTCCTTTTTCTTGTTTGATCAGACCTTCCTGGGGGTGTGCCCACTAACTCCTTAGATACTTTTGAGGAGTGATGGGCACTGCCTTTGAGTTTCTGCTCCTTTTTCTCTTCTGCTTCCCTGCTTTTCAAACTTTGACCTCACTTCTATTTTTACTTTTTCATTTATTGAGTCATGTACTCATTTGTGACCTGGGCTTAGTGGTTCCTACCCTTGAGCTGAGGGGGTGAACATTTAATTTTGAGTGGGCCCAGACCTGTCCCAGAGATGCAAATAGTAAAGAAAAGGCCAGCTTCAAGAATTGTTCACTCCACAGCTGTACCTTAGTGGTGCTTCACTTTGATCTGCTTTGTAAGTTTCATATTGACAGTTCTTTATAGGTTTTACTTAACAGCTCTCAAGGAAGGAACATCCTGAAGGTATTTCCACTGATGATTATCTCTATCAGGACAGAGTTTTTATTAAGGTTATAATTTATCTTCCCAATGGAGCAATTAAAGAAATGAAAAGTAATGTGTTTTTTTATTTTTTTATTTTTTTCATCTTCGTAAACTGTGGTATTGAGATTGTAATCTAATTTTTTCCCTAGCTCCTAAAAGGAATGCAGGGAAATTGACAGGGATCTCATGCAAACCAAAGGGAAATAAATCTCATTACAGTGCTTTCAAGAACGTAGACTTTTGTTAAGGAGGACAGTTCAGAACAAAAGCAACACTAGATTAAAGGTCAAATTATGTTATGGGTTTTGCTTTTTTCTCCTCGCTATAAAGAGCACACACACGAACAAGCCTTAAAGCTACCTCTAGCAGGAATCACTGCAATTTCTTCTTTGTACCACTGGAATAGCATCATCTTGTGTGGGCTGACAGATTACAATCAAGGTGCAAAGATTTTCTATTTTGGTGGCACTCATAGGAACACCAGAGGCTTTCACCAATTGATTTTTAACTTAACAAAATCATATACAGGTATATCTTGAAAAGGAATGATGTTGTAATCCACAGTCACTCTAAATTAGTTTCTTAATTCATTATAACCTTTTGCTTTCTTTTTTCTCCTTCTATGTGCTTGTTCTCATCTGAATTCCTACAGAAGACAACGTAATGACATCTTCAGCTTCAGCACTGTGTAACCTTGCTAACAGTTCTAGAAGGGTAGCTGTGTTAGTCTATTTAAGCAAAACAAACAAGGAGTCCTGTGGCACTTTCAAAGACTAACATGTATTTAACACGAGCTTTATTCACTTACATACTGTAGTTTCTATTTCATGTGTTTGAAGTGGTTTTTTGACCACAAAACCTCATATGATAAATAATTTGTTAGTCTTTAAAAGTGCCACAGGACTCCTTGGCTGTGTCTACATCTGCAAAACTTAGTTCAGACTAACAAGTCTGAACTAAGAAGTTCAAGGTTAGTTTGAGCTAACTTTGCACTTATAAGTTCAAACTAGCTGCTTGTTCTAGTTCGAACTAACACTTAGTTTGAACTAGAACATGTGGTTAGTTCACACTAACCAGTTTAGTTCAAATGACTTAAGTTTGAACTAAGCCTTAGTCCTGGTCCACATCACACCTAGTTCGAACTAAAGTTTGAACTAAGCGCTTGAACCCAGACTAAATGCTGGTACTTATTGGTTCAAACTAAGTGTTCCTTAATTCAAACTAAGAAATTTCTTGGTTCAAACTAGGGAAAGCCTAGTTTGGCCATGGGCTAAATTAGTCCAGATTAAGCCTCCTTAATCCAAACTAATTTGCCAGTGTACATACCCCTTGTTTATCTTGGTAATGGTGACTGTTAATCCCAAAAGCATCTCTCTCTCCTACAGCAGTTGGTCCAATAGAAGATATAGACATAACTAAACACTTTAGTGCCCAGGCGAACAAGCATATTTCCTCTCCCTACTGGCAACATGTGAGGGGCTATGTTCACTCATGTGCCCCCTCATATTTCTACTTTCCATTTAGCAAAGAGATTTTCAAATAGTGCATGCACATCCCTAGGTCCATGTACCTGCCAATTTGAAAATCATTGCCTACAGCCAGGAGCCAGAGTGTAATGTTAAAACCCATCACTGGCAGATTTTGTTACCGGTAGCAATTACTGACATCTATGGCTGGTCACTTTGCTGCTTTGCCAAAATTTGCTACCTCTCTCTTTCCTCATTGGTCCCAAGATAGCAAATTCTGATGGGTGAGGTGATACTACTGTGAGGTGCTGAATACAATCTCCATGTAGTGCTTTATGAAAACTACAGAACTTTGGGAAGGGAAACAAAACTAGTGTCCAGTGTTCTTGAAAGACAGCATGTTATAACAGGTGATACCTTGACTTAGTCATATGAACAATGTATCTTAAATGAAGCATAAAAGAAAGCTACAAAAAAAGACATGCGTGCAGTCCTGCAACCTGTTACTGAGTCATGCCTACAATCCTTCACGTGAGTCAGTCAATGTGTACATGTGAATGAATAGTCGTGCTATACACGTCTAATGCAGAATCAGACTCTAAGGCTATGTCCACATGAGACTGTGAAATTGATCAGCTTGCGGGGCCAGCCAGGGGCGCAGGACCTGACATCACCCCTGGCCAGGGGACCCGGCATCTTCCCTGGCCACTTGCAGGCAGCCAGGGGCTGGGGGACCTGGGCCCTGGAGATCTTTGCTCCCACCCCCCGCTCACAGCCCCAGAGACTGGGCAGCAGGGCCAGCCAGGTCCCCTACCCGCCACCCTGCCAGCAGTGGGGATGCCCCACGGTCCCTCCCCCACTGCGCCACCAGCAGCAGGGGAGGCAGGGCAGGGGGATCCCTGCCCTGGGGCTGTTTTCTGTGCCTGGCTCACCAGGTGAGAGCCAGGCAGGGGGACTGGCTGGCAACATGGCCCTGCCAGGGGGCCATGTTGCCACACTTCCCATGCTGCCCCTCTGCAGAATCCAAATAGCATGTCCATACACAGAGCATGCTATTTTGATTTGAGGGCTTGCCTTATTTTGAATTAACAGGTTCTTATTTCAACTTAAGTTATCTCGAAATAAGGCTTTTATTTCAAAATGAGTTATTTTGAAATCACTTATTTCAAAATAGCAGTTAACGTGGGGACATAGCCTAACAGTTTTAGCAACACTGTTTTGGTTTCACTAAAGTTATTGGTCTCAATTCAGGGGTATGTGGCTGAAACATAATGGACTGTGATATAGAGGAGTTCAGATTAGGTGAGCTAATGATTTCTTCTAGCCTTAAACTCTATGAAAACTATAAAAATTACTTCATATAAAATAAAATCATTTAATCTAATTATTTAATTTTGTCTAGTCTATAAAATGCCTATGACAAGAGGTAGAGGAAAGAATCAAAGCCAAATCTATCTGATAGATCCCATTATTCACTGAACTACAAATTAGCTTAGCCCTAGTCTACATTTGAGGGCTTTTCAGTGTCAGTCAACCACTGGTTAGACAAGGAACATAAAATTCCTTGCATGGGCAATGACTTTTAGTCACCAGTACACATCAGGGAAAAGCCAACGACAAATCTCTCGTGGTCGGCTTGCCTCTATATCCCCTGACACCCAGGATTTCCAGGCTTGACTTCCGGGAGTGGAACAGCAAGTTCATACTTGCTATGATCCAGTCCCGGAAGGGTGAACTGATGGTGGTGAAATTGCCAACGTCAGTATAGACATAGCATTAGTTAGTCTTCCTTTTATCATTCCTATTTCTACTCTCTGGGGCTCTGTCTACCCTAAGGGCTTAAGTCAACGTCAGCAACTCCCTGGCCACATTTGGAGTTCATTAAGTTGACTTAATGCATTTGTTTAAATCGACTTAACTCCTGCCCTTAAAGTCAACTTTATAAAGTCAACTTCAACCATTGGGGCCTCACTAAGTTGACTTCATAAAATCAACTTTAAGTAGACCTTTTAAGTTGACTTAACTGAGCCCTGTAGTGTAGACATAGCCTGGGGTAGTCTCTCAAGATGCACATCATCATTTAATAAAAATCACAGATGGACACCAATGGATAGTATTGCAGGTACAGTATAAATAACTCAATAATTATACTATCTAAAATCGAGAGCAAGGAGTAGTTCAATTTCAGTTTTATGTAAAGGTGTAATCTAATTGGCTGAAAAATTATCGCTAATGTGGAATTGTTAGCCCTAGCTGTTAATATAAAGCTGCAGTAATGATTTGACAATGTGGGCTGGAGCCTATGAAAGCTTATGCCTGAAGAAATTTGTTAGTTTTTAAGGTCAATTTCAAAAGGGATAACCGTGTTAGTTTAGTCCAGTAAAAAAACAAGGAGTTGTGTGGTACTTTAAGACTAACAGATTTATTTTTTGCATTTTTCTGCAAAAAATAAATCTGTTAGTCTTAAAGTGCCACACAACTCCTTGTAGTCTTTAAGGTGCCACAAGACTCATGTTTGTTTTTTCATAATGATCAAATAGACCAGTCTTTATATTCTTAGAAGAACTGTTATAAGTAACACAAAACCAAAGATTTTGTCAGTTTAGAAGCCATGGTGTATGTCTCCACTGGAGTCTTAGGTTGAATTAACCCGCCTTAAGTAGACCTAAGGAACTCCATGGCCAAATTTAGAATTTATTAAGTTGACTTAAGCACTTGCTTAAGTTAACGTAATAAAACCTGACCTGAAAGTCAACTTAAGCTTTTAAGTTGATTTTACAGAGCAAGAAAGGTCAGGGCCTGGGCCCAGGCCCCGTTCCTCGCCCCACCCCAGATCCCACTCAGGCTCTTGGGGCCCAATCCAGTTCCAAGGTCCTGATCCAGCCCTAGCTGCCACCAGCAAGCAGCTGGGAGCCAGATCCAGCCCCTGCCCTTGCTGCAAGTGGCAAAGGGCTGGGAGCTGGCTTCTGCTGCCACCAGCAGGTGGCTGGGAGCCCAATCTGGCTCTGAGCCCCCTGCCACCTGCAGCAAGGGGCTTGGGGCCAGATCAGGCTCAGAGCTGCCTGCCAGCAGCAGCAGCTGGCATCAAGTTACCTGCTCCCTGTGACACAGGTCCTGGGGCCGGATTGGGCTCTGAGCTGCCTGCTGCCGGCCGGCAGCTGAGTTGTCTCTGAGCCCCTGCCACCTGCAGCAAGGGGCTTGGGGCTGGATTGGGCTTTGAGCCACCTGCCAGTCGCAGTAGGAGCTGCCTCCAAGCCCCGTGCTGCCTTATTTATCACATAAGGTTTCATGAGAGAAAATCCCACTTCATCAGATACTTTGAAGAAGATTCAATCTGAAATGTAGACTCTCCTATTCCATGGTGCTCTGTATGTTATTTAAGAAAGAGTTGATGCACTAGATGGCACTGTTGGTTTTAGTTTGACTACTACTTTCCCCTCTGCTAGAAAGAATTGATCTTTGAAACCTTAATTAGCTTTCTTTTGAAAATAAACATGGTGTTTCAACAGAAGGTCAGTGTACATTGTTCTGGGCTGCTGCTTTTATGTTTATTGTCATGTAATCAATATGTTGGAAAAATAATTAATTTTTAACTTCAATGCAATTGGAGATCAAATGCCAGTGAAGTCACTGGGTGGACACAGTTTTATTTCTTTTGAAGCAAAGATACTGATTAGCTGGAAAAGGCATTTGTAGTTAGTTGTTAGGGTTACAGAAAGCCTTGTGCATTGAAATAGCGGCGCTCAACTGAAAATAACATTATTTGAACTGAGTCAGATTAATGACTTGGTGCTGCAATACTGATAAAGTTACTGTAATACATCTGCTATCGGTCTCCCTCTTTAATACTACTTTCTGGATCTTTTAAATGGCTTAATCTCCTTTGACTATAATGGTCACTATAGTGACAGAATGCCACTAAGATACCATGCCACCTTAACATGGTCAAGCCCCCCCTTCTTTCACTCTTTCTTTCCCAGGACTCTGTCATCCAAGTTCCTTATTTTGCGGTACCTTGATTATTTCCTGTTCCTTCCTGTCCCACCTGTCCGCTTGACTTTGTCTTGTCCTTTCTGTTGATCTCCTTTGTTCCTATAGTCATTCCCCACTGCCCATCTTCATCCTTAACCACTTCCATTGCTCTGAATCTTTCTCTTCAGCATTCAGGCATGCCCCTACCTTTCTCATTATGAAAAAAACAATCAATGAAACAAAAATCCCAGTCAACTACACATTTACTTTTTATCCTCTTCCCCCTTCACCTCTAAGATGAATGAAGGGGCCTGTAATGAGGTGAAACCCATCACAAATTTGAAAGGGACTAATAGTTAAGGATGATGTAAGACATGGGTTCAGTAGGTGTAGCTAATTAGTTATGGGAACTAAGGAAAAAATCAGGTAGTAACATAAGTAACACCTGAGCCCCATAGAAAGGGAGAGGATTGAGTTTGGAGGCAGAAGCCACAGGGCAGAGGCAGCCAAGCTGGCTTTCTCCTGTGACAGACTAAGAATCAGAGACAGCTGGAGGCCCCAGAAAGACTTTGGTAGAGCAAGAGAGTGCTTGATGATACCAGCGCCAGGCGAAGACAGGAAAGTGGAACCCCAGGAAAGTGCTGAACTCAGTGCCCAGAGGACGGGGTGATCCCTTGGAACTTTGGACTATACCTGGGCATTTGTTACCTTGGGAGGAGTTTGGTTTAGCTGCATCTCAGTCAAAGGGCTGATTAGCAAACAATGATAGTAGTCTGCAGGCGCTGCTGGAAACAAAACCCTCTGCAACATCACACCCTGATACAATGGGGTGCACTGGTGGACAGTATGTTATGTAACACATGATACCAGAAATGGGATTAATCATGACCCCCTGTGGGAAATGACGAACAAGGGATAGAGAGTGGGTTTTATATCTATTAATTATTATTATTATTATCATCATCATCAGAGGTAGCCAGCCAAATGGAGAACATCATCTGCATGGTGGCTGTACAACAGGAACAGCATCTTGTGTTGTTACAACTGTCACAAGAGCAGCAGAAGCAGCAAGAATCCCAGAAGTTACAGCAAGAACATTTTCTTCTATGCCTTAAGATATATGGCCTTGCCAGATGGGTGGTTGTGTGGAAAGAGATCCCTGATAGGCTGGTCCTAGTACCATCAGAAGTAGCCTCTGCAGATGACCTAGAGACGTTGTACATTCTTTCAAATGAGTGGCTGCAGCAGCAGATAGGGCCCAAGAATACTGGAAGCCCAGTTGGCCCTCTCCTACTCAGGAGGGGCACAAGCCCTGTCAGATGAGCAAACAAAATTATATGTTATCAGAAAGGAGACAGTCTTAGGTAAGTTAGGGCTCACTGTGAAAGGCTACAAACACAGATTGCGAGAAGAGCCTTTCCCATGTGCAGGGTGGTCTGCATGTGGTGGCGAAAAGCCTGGCAAAACAGTGGTTGTGTCCAGAAATGAAATCATTGGATAAAGTGCTGGATTTTGTGGTTGTTGAACAGTTTTTACAGGTTCTGCTAGCTGCAGTCTGAAGTTGGGTCTGAAGGTTCTGACCAGCGGCTGCAGAGAGGACAGAGGCCTATCTAGAAGCCAGAGGCATCTAACGGCTTGAGTAGTGGCCTAAATTAAGGATATTTTACCAAGGGAGGTGGGATGAAGGAGAATCCCAATGTCCAGTGCAGAAGGGAGGTAGATCAGGAGAGAAAGCAGTTCCCACAGATCTGAGAAAGACCATCAGAGGGCAACTGAAACATTGTGCAAACTGTTTCTGCTGTGATCAGTCCAGCAATATAAAAAGAGACTTACAGAATGAGTCAATTATAGCCAAGTTTGTGGACTGAGAAGTTCCCCACCATATGTAGTACATGTTAGACTAGAGGACCAGGTAGCACAGGGCCTGGAGCCAGGAACCAGTTTGTGGCAAGTGGCACGGCCACACAGAGGCATAGAATTTTATAGGGAGCCATTGAGACAAGTGTATGCACAACAATTCACCAAAGGGTGGCATGTAAGGTCTCTACCAAGCGTCATTAGCCCAATGGTCATCACAATCATGGTCAAAAGCATGTACAGATAATGTATAAGAAATTTTGTATCTGTAGTGACAGCTACATTCTTAGAGCCATGATGTTAAACACAGGTCATCAGAAGGTGATGTGTCTTGGACAGGTTCTGTGCTGGCAGGAATAGGATATATTAATCTCACCCTCTGCTCATTGGGGGTTGTGTATGCCTGTTTGCACACAAAACCAGAGGCTGGTTCTGAGGTTGCAAAGTCAACATGAGAGGAAGGCCACAGGGGGAAAAAAGCATAAGGGTTATCCTGTTTATGAAATACTTAACAGCATCAAAAACATCCTGGATCTTTCACCTAGGAAGCAAGGTGACAGTGTGACTTGTCTCACAAATAAAAGATCACGGCCAAGCCTGACTGACAAACACTGGATGGATTTTGAGCAAGCTCTACTGATTAAGACATGAGAAAATATCTATCTAAATGAGTTGAGGGTCTAGAGAGTGTTATGATTTTACTTGATACACATCATTTGTTTCTAGTATTTCTATTTGCTGTCACTTGTATCTCTGGTATTGGTCAAATAAAGTTTTCCCTATAAACTTATCAAAATGCTGCGTGAAGTGGGGCTGTGATCTGAGGGGTGACAAGTGAGCTGGGGTGTACTGTTCCTTTGGGAGCAGCCAGTTTGTGAATACCCAGTTTATTGAATGTCCAGTCGATCAGGGATTGGACATGCTGGGGGAAAACAATGAGAGTCCTGTGGGCAGCTTAAAGACTAACAGATTTCTTTAGGCATAAGCTTTCATGGGCTTCAACCCACTTTGTCAGATGCATGAAGTGGAAACTACAGTTGAGAGGTCTGTTTGCTCATTTGCATGCTCAGGGCAGGAGAAGTCTGTGACCGGATAGCAGCTCCCAGCCCCCGGCCAAATCTTTGCCAGCCAGCCTGCCCCAGTGCTAATGCTGCCTGGCACTGAATCCAGCACAGACGTGCCACTGCTGGGAACAGAGACAAGTAGAAATGGCTGCGGTAAGGCCTAGGCTCAGCCTGGGGGAGCCCCATTGTGGGGCTGGGGGAAGCGGCAAGGCAGGTGCCCCCTAAGCTGTGGACAGAGTGGCTGCACCCCAGAGCTCTCCCCTGGGGACGGGTATGGCCCTGGCTGCCAGGCTTTCAGAGGAGGGGGGCACTAATGTTCCCTTTAATTTTTCTTAGGCTGTGTGCACAAAACATTTCTTTGCATGCCCAAAAAATTTCTTTGTGTGCCCTAATATTAGCACTATTGAATTTTTTTGTGCATGCTTTATTTTGTTGTGTGCACAGGTTTCGACCTGTGTGCATGCGAACAATTGCACAGCTTAGAGGGAACGGTGGGGGGGAACTGGCTTCTGGGACTGGGGGGGGGGGGGCACAGAGCTGCTGGGGGGGCAAGGAATGCTGCTGGGGTTGTGTGGATCAGGGTGTGTGTGTGTGTGGTGCTGAGGATGTGTGCTTGTGTGTGGAGCAGTGATAACTGATGCATGTGATACTGAGAACTGGTTGCAAATGCCTACCTGGGCAGAGGCCTGCACATGCACGAAGGGGGCCCAGACAATATGGGAAGGGGGCCTGGAGATTAGGAGGGTTCCAGGGCCAATCAAATTATACTTTAACCACTGCCTCAGTACAGTGAGAGCAGCTCAGAGAGGTAGATCAGGGACCATTTTCTTTGTGAGGGGTGAGTTAATATTATTGCTAATGAAAGTGACTCGTTGGTTGGAGTGGCATGGTTTTATGATGCAGATAAGTGTCCATAGGGGAGCTTGGATTGAGATCACCAAGCTCATAATAGTTTGTGAGCAGAACGAGAGCTGAACATTTACCATAGAGAGAGATGCTCTATGCTGTGACCACAGGGATTAAAAAAACCTTCACGGAAGCTGCAAACTCTTCATTATAACACCACTTGAAATGAAATATGTCTGTGTTGGGAAGTATGAAAATGCATGCCATGAGCTGATCAGTATATATCAGGGCAATGTATGTACACGAGAGGGAGCTGACACTCATTGACTGCCTTCAAGAGGGAGCTGATGATCATTGATGGCATTTGGTTCTGCAGCAGTCTGTTATCATTGGAAATGTGTGAGCAAAAAGGAACAAATTCTGACTGCTCCATTGCTCAGACACTTGTGAGGAGAGGGGCCAGGCCTTTCCTTTGTCCCTGTCCATAAGCATTCATGCTGGTGGTGGCCCTACTTGTGCAGCAAGCTAAGGGAGTCTAGGGCAGATGTAGACACCGGCTAATGTTGCTACCAGCACCAGAGTAAATCTACATTGCAGTTAAAAACCTGTGGCTGGCCTGTGGCCACTGACCTAGGCTTATGGGGGTAGGGCAAAAAAGGACTGTTTAACTGCAATGTGAATGTTCGGGCTCAGGGTAGAGCGAGGCATATATAACCCCCTTAGGTGGGAGGTCCAAAAGCGGATGCTGCAGCCTGAGTCTGAAAGTCTACACTGCAGATGGCCCCTTGGCTCAAACCTAGCAAGCATGAGTCAGCTGACACAGGTCAGCTGTGGGAGTCCAACTGCAGTGTAGACATACCCCTAGAGGCCTTGCAAGGATAAGGACAGGCTCTGTACCTTTCCTCCCATCCAGCAGATAGTGACCACAATGCAACAGAATCCTGATAGTTGGCATGCTTACCCATTGTTATGGTATAAGATCTACATGCACCATCACCACACCTACACTTTCTTTTTACCTTCACTCACTTCTCTTTTTTGGTATTTAGGCATCTCTCCCACATTCACTGGTCTCAGCCTTTTGCCATACCTTTAATGGGAGAGGATGTCCCTGTCTGTGCCCTCATCTGACCAAAACCATGAGTAGGAGACTGCTCCAGAAACTCTCTTCATCTCCAGCACCATTTCTGAGAGATTGTGGGATTCTCATCTGCGTGATGCTACCTGTGTCAATTTACCCTGTGGGGAAGCAGCGAAAGCACCCATCAGCATGGAAGGTGTTAAAAAGAGCCTTTGGGCTCAGCTAGCCCTGTCCCATTTTACCTGCCATTGCCAGTCCTGGAGTGGAGAGAAAAGGAGGGAACCAGGCTCAGTTTGGGACTGCTTGGTGAAGAGGCTGGGACTAGCAGCTTCCTTATCTGAAGGCAGCAGTACTGTTTTGCTGTCTAAAGAAAATGAAGTAAGAAGTCTAGGGGCACTCTGCCTTAGCAGGACCTGGTGGCTGAGGCACAGAGACCTTGTGGGGGTTCCAATCCTGCCAAACTTCAGGCTGCCCTGCCTGAAGGAACCTGGATCCAAAGGTGTAGCTGTATGAGCCTAGTTCAGTAAAACAAACAAAAAGTCCTGTAGCTCTTAAAGATTAACTGATATATTTATTGCATGAGCTTTTGTGGGAGAAAATCCCACTTCATCACATGCTTCATAAGAGGCTTTTTCTACAAAGCACATGACAAAGTGGGATTTTCTCCTATGTAAGCTCATGCAATAAATATATTTGTTAGTCTCTAAGTACCACAGGACTCCTTGTTTGTTTTACTGAAGGGGGATCACAGGAAAATGCTGTTGAGTGTCAATAAGGGGCACTACTAGAGAAAAGGCCATCCCCAGGGGGGTGAAATGCCCCTGGGCTGAGGGGTCCTGCCTCCCCCCTGCACTGGGGGATGGGGTGTGGGCTGCCCCACACTGCCACCCCTCTCCTGAGCTGGGAGCAGAGAGGGCCGGTATGGGGGTCAGGCTCTCCTCTCCCACCCCAGCCTCTGGGCCACCCCACCCCACCCCTAGGGAGGAACAGCTGGCCCGGAGGAGAGGTGAGAGAACGAAGGCCGGCCTCTGGGCTGGCCTGCTCCACCCCTGAGCTGGCAGTTCCCCCCCCGGGGGTAGGGTGAGTTGGCTCGAAGCAGAGACCGGCTCTGCACGTTCCCACCCCCTTTCCCCACTGCCTTTGGCTCCGTGCCGAAGGCAGTGGGGAGGGGGCGGGGGACAGCACAGCCATGGGGGGGGCAGTGGTGTGGGCCCTGCACTGCCCTGCTTACGGCAGGACAGCACAGAGCCCAGGGAACCATGGGGCCCAGGGTGATTGCCCCTTTTGCCCCCCCCCAAGGACGGCCCTGACTAGACAAACCACCCCAAGAACTTAGATTATAGGAACCAAACCACAAACTGAAGGGGCAACAGTAGGAAGCATCTCAGGGCAATGAACGTAGACTACCACTGGGAGGTCTGCTACTCAGTGGTTGACTTAGATGGGGCCCTGGGCTGGGATCCAGCGGAGTAGGAGAGTTGGGTCTCCCATCCACCTCCCTTAAAGGCTGAAACATCTTGACCAGAGAAGCAGCGGGCAGAAAGTCAAATATTCCAACAATTAAGTCAACTGGTCCTCCAAGTCCCACTGCATACCCACACAACAGTAAATAGAGAAGAAATAGCAGTAAAACAACAGAAATGATTTGCAAAACATTTCCCTGTCTCATAAGATAAATTTGATAGGCAGTGTTGCCTATCTAGTTATAGAGTGCTGGACTAGGACTCAGAAGACCTAGCTTCTATTCTGGTCTGCTGGGTGACCTTGGGCAAATTAGTTTGCCTCTCTGTGCCTCAGTTTCCACATTTGTAAAATGCAGAGAATACTTTCTTTGCAAAGTGCTTTGAGATCCATTGTTGAAAAATTCTATCTAAGACCTAGATCTTTGATAATAGTTGTTAATATTACTCCTTGCATAGTTACAAGGAAAAGAATAATCTTCATCTCTAAAACAAACAAACAAGGAGTCCCGTGGCACTTAAAGACTAACAAATTTAATTTTTGCATGAGCTTTCATGTGAGAAAATCCCACTTTGTCTGATGCCTATGCTAACAACTTATACTGGAATAACTACGTCACCCAGGGATTTATCACGCCCCCTTAGTGATGCAGTTATACTGACTGAATTCCTAGTGTAGCTGGCTCTATGGCAATGGGAAAGTTTCTCCTGTTGACATAACAACCATCTCTTGGGGAGGTTGCTTACTTATGCTGACAGGAGAAGCTTTTGCATTGGTGTGGGTTGGGGTCTGCAACCCAAAAGATAAGAAGAACCATTTTAAAAAATTCCGTTAATAACCAAGTGCTTTGAGAACCACAGTGTGTGTAGCCTTTGATGGGGAATGGGGGACCTGGGCCAGGGTACCTGCTGCAGGGTCACCTGGTTGGGGGGAGCCCAGAACCAGGAGCAGACCCCCACACAGGATCCCTCGGTAGTGGGGGTGGGGAAGGTAGAGCCTGGTGCTGGCTGCCTGCTGGGTCCTCTGGTGGCAGGGGGAGCCTGAAACCAGAAGCGGGCCACCCTCAGGGTTCCCTGGTGGTCCAATAAAAGATATTACCTCACCCACCTTGCCTCTTTAATATCCTGGGACCCAAAGGCTATAACCATGTATAACAGCCTAGTTTAGCAAGTCAGACTGTCTAAGTGGGCTTGCTTTGTGTTTTCCTCAGAAGCTAAAAAGAGCAGAATTGCCACAAGTTACCACATAGCTCATTCTAATCCAGTGTATTTATTCGTATTGTAAAAACATTACAGAGAAAACATTAAAAACAATAAAAGAACCTACACAGATGCTATTAAACTTACCAGAGATCACTCCAACTCTGGTAAGGACTCTGGTGGGAGTGAGTCCTTTTAACCCTTTCTTAAGGTTTGGGGCCTTCCCTTTGGAGAGAAGATCCTATCTATTTGCTGGATGAGAAAGAAGGCCCTGAGTAGTTTAAACTCAGGGCAAATCTACACAACAAAATTAAGTCAACCATAGTTATGTCAACATATAGCCACCACAGTAATTGAATCAGTTTCATATGTCCACATATGCTCCTTGTGCTGGTGGCACATGTTCTCACCAGGAACGCTTGCTCTGATTTAACTGCCAGTGTGGGGCATTGCGGGATGGTTTCTGAAAGGCAGCAACGATTGATGTAAGGAACACAGTTGTCTACGCTAACATGGGGTCAACCTAACTACACTGATTTAAACACTACACCTTGTGGAGGTGGAGTTATTCAGTCAGAATAGTGGGCAAATTACACCAATGGGAGCTATATTTTAGAACAGACACCTCTAGAGTTAGGTTGATGAAAGCTGCCTTATGTCAATGTAATCCTGTACTGTAGACCAGGCCTCAGGCTATTCATCCAAAAGTCCTTTATTTGTTTGTTGGCCTCTGAAGAATCCAGTTTGAACCAGAATCAGAGAGCATCCCAGGGGGCAGCATCTCTCTGGAGTTGTTATAACTTGAGTGAATCTGCCCAATCACACCCACTGTTTTAGTTCTTGATGGTCAGTAATTAGCATCCCCTATAGAATTACCTATTATCCCCATCGCTCAATAAGGTATGTCCAGGATATTGTGGGAAATTGCCATACCTGTCACAGTTGCATCAACATTTACACAAAGGAGAGTGTGATCAGGAGTATCAACTGAAGGAAATGAAAGTCTTTGTTCATCATATTACCTTGATGATCCTTAATTATGTTGAGAATTACCCCGTCTTTGCTTTCTCCAAGTCCAGCATGCAACAGCCAATTTTGATCTCTACTTCCTTAGCTACTCCTCACCAGTCAAGGAGATTGACTTTTGATTTGTGTGTCCATTGTTCTTGGATTATGCCTTCATACTGGATGTGTTCATGTGATCCTAGCTGATCACAAACATAGCATGGCTTTTCTCAAAGTAATAGCCGTGTTAGTGTGGTTCAGCAAAACAAACAAGGAGTCCTGTGGCATTTTTAAAGACTAACAAATTTATTTATCACATGAGCTTTTGTGGGAGAAAATTCCTCTTCATCAGACGCTTGAGGATAGGGAACAAACAGAATGGGAGGAAAATAAATGCAGGGTTATATGTAAAGTCCTTATCGTCAAGCATCTGATGAAGTGGGATTTTTCTCTCACAAAAGCTCATGTGATAAATAAATTCTTTAGTCTTTAAAAAGGCCACAGGACTCCTTGTTTGTACAGTATGGCTTTGTCTCTTTTAAAACATTCTTATAAATTTCCCCTCTTCAATAAACATGAATTATTGTTGCCCTTGAACAGCTAACGAATATTTGAGATCTTGTTGATGGTTTCTGTTTTGAGGAGAAATTAGTTATGGACTCAGATTATTTCTTAGGTGCTTATTTACCAAAAATCTATTAAAAGTCTTGTTTCCTTGACACAACAAGAACAAAAAGGATGCAGTTTCCTTGTTCAGAAATCCAAAGCTTTGTCCAACTAGAACTCTGTCTAAAAGAATCTCATTCCCCGCCCCCAACTTCCTTTCAGTGCCAAATGATCAGTCCTTCTGTTATTGTCTTCTCATGTTTTTCTGCTAGCTTTTTACTTTTACACACAGACACAGCAGCCACCTCTGGAACTAATCAGTTCCCAGGGAAACCCCTCTGACCGCACCGCATCTCTGCTTAATATACAGAAGGTCCTGGGTTCAAGCCCCTGGGGTTGGACTTGATGATCTCATGAGGTCCCTTCCAACCCTATGGGTGTGTTCACACAGCACTCTTATTTCAAAACAACAGAGGTTGTTTCGAAATAAGAATTCTGCTGTTCACACAACGCACAGTTGTTTTGAAACAGGAACTCGTTGTTTCGAAACAAGTTAAATTTAGTTTCTAGGCGAAACAACGTTGTTTCGCAACTGTTGTTTCGAAACAAGGCAGTGAGAACATGTTGTTTTGGAACAGTGTTCCGAAACAACATTGGATCCTCAGCACCCTGGCGAGGGAACCCTCAGGACCTTGGCCAGGGTGCTGAGGGCTGTCCCTCAGCCCCAGAAAGGGGGCTGCAGCCTCCAGCGGGGTGGGGGGGGTGAGCCGCTGCCCCCTGGACACCACCAGCAGGTCTGGGGCGCCAGGCTCAGCCCGCAGCCCGGGCTGCCCCCCCCCCCGACACCGCCAGTGGTGGGTGCTTATTTACCACCCTGCAGCCCAGCAGCAGCTCACCCCCCAACCGGTGGCTGCAGCCACCTTTCTGGGGTGCAGGGTGAGCCACAGCAGCAGCTCACCCCCAGGGGGCTGCAGCTTCCTGCAGCAGGTAATGAAATAGCATGTTTGCAGTGTGAACATGCTATTTCGTTTCCTGCTTTTTTCCTTATTTCAAATTAACATTTTGTTAATTCAAAATAAGGTATTTCAAAATAAGGTGTTATTTCGATAGAAGTTGTTTCAGAACAACTTTATCAAAATAACCCTCCATGTGTGAATGTAGCCTATGATTCTATTCTAACTCCTATTCTAGCACAGCTTCTGATGGACCTGGCCTGCAGACTGATATCTTGGGCAATGATGTCTATTGTTTCAGTTATCTTTTTCCACAAAGGAGTTTAATTACTTCAGAGTTTGAGGCCAGCAGGGACCAGCAGACCATCTAGTTTGAAATTCTGTACCTCACCAGCCATCAGCACCCCTCAGCCTTCACAGACTAAACACAGGAACAAAAATTAGACCAGAGTATTAGAGCCAACACTATACTACAACATGCCACAGAAAGAGTCTATGACGGATCCAGGTGCACCAGTGCCTGGGCCCCTGCAGTGACTGAGATATACTTGGATAATCCTCACAGGAGACCTGTACCTAGATGCTACAGAATCCGGTCTGACCTCTATGAAATTTTCTTCCTGACTTCACATATGGCAATCAGTTACACCCTGATTGTGTGTGCATGAGCCAGCCAGACAAACACTTGGGATAAAGCAGGCTTGGTGCTTAGCCACTCCACTCAGTGTCCCATCTCCAGTCATGTCCATCCCCGATTACTTCAGAGAAAAGAGGAGAAAAAAACCAAAATCCCTGGAGCATGTTGAGTGGGGAAAGAATTCTTTCCTGAGTCCTGCAGATGGCCGGCTGAAACCCTGAAGTGTGAGCTTTCAGGAATGTAATACTTAAATCAAAAGTGAGCCCCCACAGCTGCTGAGGATGGCCCTGTCAAGGCTTTTTCCCCACTCTGGCACTCTGAGTGCAGAAGGTGGGGGCCCGCAACAGGCCAGAAAAGCCACTGGCCTTAAAGCCTGCCCTTAGAAGTCTCCAAGGCCTCCAATTCCTGGCCTTGGAGTGGTATCGCTGCCACCACCCAAATGCAAAAAAACCTCTTGAGACCCAGGAAGGCGCACTTGGGAATTCCTCCCTGGGAGGTACTTGCAATCCTCTTTATTCCTCTCTCAGGAAAGTGACTGGACCCCAGCTGCAATATGAGCTGGAACTGGAACAGGGTTCCCTCTAGTAGCTGCCTGTGCAGTCTAAGGCACATGCACACAAACCTCTGGTCTTTCCAGGAACAGAACCAGAACTTACTTCAAAAGTAAAATCTTTAATCAAAAAGAACAGATAATAAACACAGAGAGTTGCTTCTCTGGGAATTAACTTAGGTAGTTACAGGGTAGTGGGGGGGGGTACATGTGCTCAGCACAGAGAAATCCAAAAAACAAGCCAAAACCAAAGAAAATACCCTGACCGCGTCTAAATAAACATTCCCTGTTCTACTCACGCCTGGTCAGTACCAAACTTAACTTATCTCAGGTAAGGATGTTGCTGGATTCTTCCTCAGGCCCATCTGGCCTCCTCCTGATCCTTCCAGGAGTTCTGCTGCATCCAAACAGGCCCAGGCCAGGCTGCTGTTACAATTCAAAAACCTGCACTTCGTTCCTATTGGCCGTCCTGGGACTCACTGACCAGAGTGTTAACCCCTTCCTCCCCAAGGGTTATTACAGGCCCCCTACAATAACAATTAAGTAACTTGCTTGCACAATGCCTATTGGAGGATTATAGCAGAACTTCATCCTTCTGATGATTAAAAACCTTCTTCCAGCCTCATTTTGTTCATGGCCATGTTCTATTCATTTGCTTCTGTGTCTACATTGCTAGTTTAGCTTAAGTAGTCCTTCAGCATCCCTGGTATTTACCCCCTAATGTATTTATAGAGAACAATCATTTCCTATCTCAGCCTTTCTTTTGCCAGATTAAACAAGCCAAATTATTCCAGTCTCTGCTCATAAAATAGATCTTCCATTCCCCTAACCATCATAGGTGCCTCTCTGCATCTATTTCAGTTTAAATTAATCTTGGGTGACCAGAACTGGCCTGTGTTGTACAGGAGGACATACTAGTTAATCACAGTGATCCCTTCTGGCCTTGGCATCTATGAATCACCATAACTGAAAATGGTGGAAAAATATTCATTTAGGTTTTGGGCTATAGCAAGATTATCTTTAATCTTATTTCCATCCACATGTTGCAGCCTCATCCTTCCTTATTCTAATTTTATTTATATCGCTAATAAACATCATATTTAATTTCCTTGGCAAGAGCTAATTCAGCTTGACCTATAGCAATTCTCACATTATTCCTACATGTTCTAATCTTCCAAATGTAGCATTCTTTGCTGATCAATCTCTTTTCCCATTCCGACATGGGTTCTTTGTTTATTTCAAGTAAACCTTTTCAAGTCGTTATTCATCCACCTGGAAATGGAACTTTTCTTCCAATTTTTTCCCCTTTGCTTGGATGCAAATTTCAGATAGTTTTAGTATAGTTGGTTTGAAGAAATTCAAAGCCCCCTCTGTATTTTTCTTTGAGTTTTTCAATCAACTTTTGACTTCTTTAACTAATACCCTTAATTTTCCAAAGCCTGCCATTTAGAATTAAAATTAGTCAATGACTTGGTTGTGATTATCCTTCTCTTTAATTTAAACTTAATCAACTTGTGATCACTTGATCCAAGATTGTTTCCTACTACCAGCTTGTCTATGATGTTATCATTACTTACCAAAACCAAGTTTAAAATTGCATCACCTCTTATTGTGTCGGTGACAATTTGATGAAGAAAACTGTCACCTGTCACAGTCAGGAATAACTAGCCCCTATTCGTATTAGTAGCATTTATTCTAAAATCTATAGCTGGAAAGCTTAGTCTCCTATTTTGAAACAATTCCAAGTATTAAGTCTTGTTCTAGTAACACTAAGGAGATATCTAGCCATATCAGAGTCTGGTCCTTGGGGCCTAAAGTAGACCCTTAACATTAGTTCAATAGAACATCTTTTACATCTTTCACTAGAATGATTTTGATCCAAACAGATACTGTTTTGTGCATAGCATTGCTTAATTCTTTGCAGTTTTCAATAACATTGATGTATGTTATTCTACCACCTTTACCTTTATTTCTCTCCCTCCTAAACAGCACATGCTATTTAATACCTTTATTTCAGTCCTGAATGCTATTCTACGATGCTTCTGTACTTCCTATAATGTCAGATTTGACCTTCTGCATCAGTAATTCTAGTTTCTCTATTATTGCCCAGCTTCTTGCCATTCATTTACAAGCATTTCAGTTGTTTTCCTCAGTTCTCACTAGTTTTTTTTAACAAGCAGGGGTGTGCACATGGTAGGGAAGAGGCAAACAGGAGAATGCCCTCCACCATTCTGGCCCCCACAGAAGGGACAGGAATAGATATAGCTCTTAGCTGCAGCACTTGGCAGCCAGATCTCCTCCTCCAGCAGTCAACATTCCCTGGAGCTGGCCCACCCTGCCCCTTTATCTGCTTCCACCACCAAAAGCTGAGGCAATATGAAGTGATAATCCTCTTAACCAACAGTACTGGGTCACAACCATTAGTAGCAGGCTGGGGCAAGCAAGGAAAGGGTCAGTCAAAGAGGGAGCACAGAGTCTTCACTGGTGGGAGCATAGGGTCTCCTCATGGTAGGGATGCAGAAGAGGGAGAAGCACAAAGTTCCCAGAAGGGCTGCAGACGATGCTCCCCCTAAGCTGCACAGCCATGCAGCTCTCCGCTGCTGCCCTGTGCAGGGGACGCTGCCTGCTGCACACGGCCAGCAGCCAGAGCCCCTACCCAGCTGGAAGACAGCGTCTTCCAGCCGGTTGAGAGCTCCTCCAGAGCTGGGAATTATTAAAACTCCCACCCAGAGAAGCTCTGACAGAGCATGCTCAGAATATCTGAGCATGCTCAGTCAGTGCTTCTCCAGCTGGAGGAGCCATGGCTCAGACCCGCACGGCTGGGTTGAGCTGGCTGGGGGGTTACTGGCGGAGTGGGCTAGGGTAGGAGGAGAGGATCTGGCTGGCTTGCGGGGGGCTGACCAGGAGAGCTGTGGGGGGGAGGATTGAGCCTGCGGGGTGTTGAGGATCTGGGCCACAGGGGGATCATTGGCTGCAGAGGGTAAGGAGCTCCTTAAATAAAAAACTTTGAGTTGCTCAGCTGCCTCAGGGCCTTAGAGGGAACATGAGCTGCAGAGGGTAAGGAGCTCCTCCAACTCCTCAGGCTGTGGCAGCAGCATAGATGTGCCCCTCCAAAAAACCCCCCCAAAAAACAAAAACATTTTTATTCCTGTGTACTCCCACTTCTAACCTAGTTAAATGTAGTCCTTTCATGAACTGTGACTACTTGCCAAATCAATATTTATATTTCCTTTCTCCATGCTGTCCATGCTCTTACTTTTGTGATGTTCCATTGTCTCTTAACATAGCTTTATTTACCTGATTTTCCTTCTGTTGTGTGTCAATATCCATGAATCTCTCCCAACCTTCTTCCCTCACCCCCTAGTTTAAAGCCCTTCATATTAGTTGTGTCAACCTTGATCTCAGGCAGTTAATACCTCCAGGCACTCAAGTGGTGTCTAGCAGTTGAGAAAGTCGTCTTTCTGTGGGTGACTCCTGATGATAGATCATCTCAAAACCTTCCTCATAGCACCAATCCTTGTGCCATTTGCAGAGTTTCATTATCTTATGTCTTCACCCTGCTTCTTCAGGGACTACAGTTATTCCACTGACCATCACCTGAGCTTCCACTTCTTTATGTGTCCTACCCACTAAGCATAGTCATCCTTGATCCGTTATTGTGACTGGATGGTAAGTAGCATTCCCATTAGCCACAGTGAGGTCTCTGACTGGATATAGATCAAAGACGTCTATGGATAGACACAGTGATCCAGAATAACTTTATTGGCAGAACCAATATTGTGCTGCTACTTAAGAACCTTTATTTATTTATTCAGATATTGATGGGAATGCTAATAGACGCACTACACGATTTGTACTAATGCAAAACTCTGAGTACCTTTGACATACATTTAAAATCACCATAACATGGGTATTACAAAACAGAAAACATCCAATGCAACAGTGCTTTTCCATCCTGCGACTCATACATTTAAGAACACCATAGCATAGACATGAAACTTCTGATGCAATAGTGCTTTTCTTTCCTGCCACCCCCTGGTATACTTACCATTCATGTGATCAATACAGTTTAAAGCTGCACTTTCCCACCAGACAGAAATCTCACTCTCAACCACTTAAGTCCATCACTTCATGCTCAGACACGTGGACTTTGCAATGAATCTAGAAGGTCAAAAAAAAATGTGGAGAGGGGAGGGAGGAAGAGATTATTCACATCTTAGGGAAGCAGAGTATGCCAACTGAAAACTGTGGCAATAGGGGACCTTTGAGAGATCTAAATATTAGTGATGGTAAATAAATAAATCATAGAAAAGAGCAACAATATTAAATCATAAAAGATGATATCAGGTATATCAAGCAGTGAAAACCTCTGATCTCAACTTCCGCTGTAATTTCCTGATTGTGGCTAACTGTGTGAACAATGAACAAAGATTTTGCATCAACATGCAGTCATTTGAAAAAAAGGGTTGGGGGCTAGTTTTCACTCAGATGAAACAAATCTACAGACTGAATTCATGCTGAAAAACATTACAGTGAATACGTTGTCAGCATATGCCACCCTTTATGAATGAGTCTATTTTATAATATCTCCTAAGCGGAAAAGTAGAACCGGCACATAGATATTACAGATATGATCTAAACTAAGCATTTCATAAAGCATAGGCTTTTCCTAGGCTTTTTGTTTGTTTGCTTACCATGGGCCATGAACCCCCGAATGATCATTTATTTTACACAGAATGGTTTTTAATAATAATAATAATTATTAGTATAACCTCCTTGGGGTTTTATTCTGCAAAACAGGACCATATACTTCTTTAGAGAGGGGGATAAAATCCTGTGGATCCCAGAAGGAGAGCCATGGATCAGGTGATAATTCATATGAATGGCTGAGGATTTGTGCCTATGAAGGGGCAGGCCAGGACTAATAATTAAAAACTGTGATCAGTGCCGGAAGTACGTATTTTGATGCTCAGGATGTGCCCAGAACAAGCAGAATGCACCCTCAGATCAAGCTGTGAACGGAGCTGCTCAACATGCTCCCTGGGCAAAGCCCCAGTCACCCCACTCTAGTTATGGCCCTGATTGTGATTCAGAAACCTCTTGGTACCAACTGGCATAGGACACAGGAAACAAGGAGCACCAGAAGGAATTACATATGGTCTCTATATCAAGCATGTATTACACTGGTCATCATCATCATTGTGAAGTGATTTTACAGATAATGTGGAAGGAGTTATGTATGCTTACTGAAAATTATGTTCTTAAAGTAGATCAGTTAAGATAGGCCAAATGAAGGTGAGAGAAAGATTCTGATCAGGAAGGTATTAGTAAACAGCCATCTCTTTTGCAGACCGTGTGTATTGTGGTTTTTCAGGACAACTCAATCAGCATAGGAAAAACACACAGATGTACTTGGAGACAGGCTATGTTTACTATTGGGGCCATGTACAGGTCTGAGGAGTTACGAAGCCAGAGGAATCCCAAGATGAGCTGCTAAAGGAGGACGTCCCCTGGGATAAGCGATCTTGTTCTGTAACTGCACAAGAGAAATGGAGAGGGGGGCTGAGATTTGATCTTTCGGTCTGGGAAAAGAAGCTGACCATAAGCTTGATCTTATGAAAGGAATGCCTCATAAGAGATCTTATGAAAGGATGATTGCCTCCTGGTTGAGAACACCAGGGAACAGATTTAGGATAAGCTAGTCTGTAGGAGATAAAGAAATGCCTTAAGTGTTAAGTTGAGTCTCAAGAATGATTGTTATGAGTTTGTTTTATACGTAACTACTCATTTCAAGTAGTGTGTTATTTGAATCTTTTCTGCCACAAACTTCATTCTTGTTTTCATTATAAATATATCTAAGTGCTGTGTGTTAAAGTGGAGTGGTGATTCTGAGGGGAAACTAATATACTGGTGTGTTGCTCCTTTGGGAGCAGAGAAGCTGGGAACTGCACGAGGATTCAATGTACCAGGGATGCACAGTGGAATTGGGGACTGGCGTGTGCCTATTGCTAAGAGGGAGAGCGAGGCCTGGGGAAGCCTGGAAGGTATTTCTTGTGTTGTCAGAAGCTGGTGGCATGGGTGGATTAACACAGGGGCCTATAGGAACCAGGCCTGGGGGCTGACACAATGTGTGGGGCCCTCCGCCATGCAGCATTGTGGGGGGGGAGCAGAGCCATGCTGGGCCAGAGATTGGGTTCTGCATTCTTCTTCCACCCCAGCCCCAGCCCCACCCCTGGGCTGGCCAATCTGACCCTGGGGGTGGGCTGGGCTAGCCCAGAAGCCATGCTCTGCTTTCTGCCCTGCCCCTGGGCCAGCCGGTCCATCCCTGGGGAGGGAGCCGGCTGCTGTGCTGTGCAGTACAGCACAGCCTCTGGTACGGCTGGGCTGCACCAGAAGCCGCTCCATGTACGTGGGCTCAGCCCGGCTGGGCTGACCTGGCCCCAGACCACCCTCCCCAAGCACTGGCCCTTCTCATTTCAGTTGTGCTTCAGTTTCAGAACCATAAGTGCAATGAGCAGATAGAGCTCTCTCTCTGGTCTGAAGTATTTTTTGGGACTTAATAAGCCAATAAGTGGCATTGTCAATCTGTACAAAGCATTTCAGTAGCTACAGTATGTTGCTAACATATAACGGCAGGAGAGTTCATTTTTGGGATGTGTCCTGCACCCTAAATTTTATGGCGGTAGCATATACTACATCCTAGGGGAGTGTTTTCAAATCTCGTTTATTCCAAAAAGATCTTCAAAATGTACTTAGTAATTAAAACCCTTGCAAATTTGAAATGGCTGGTAAATATTATTGCCATAATCAAATATGTGTTAGGCCTACTCCTTGGTCACAAGGAGACAGAGATTGATTGTCAAATCCTCCCTATCTAGGCTATTATGTTCATGGGGTTCCTGCATAGCATTCTCTTGGGAGCTGCATCTCATCCTGGATTTGATAGGGGGTTCAGGAGAGGGGGGGAAAAAAAAAAGGCACAGATCCCTCCTGTATCACTGAAGCCAGAATCCCTGCACAGTAGTTTGGTGTGCAAGGACTATACCTGATTCCATGTGGCCTTTTAGGTCCACTGATTTTCCCTGAAAGACTCTAGCAGGGGCAGAGTCTATGCTGCTGAAGAGAAACTTCATGGGAGATGCAGATTTAAGAAAATGGTTTCATATGGGATGCTGGGACAATTTGTGTAATGGGGGTGTTAGAGCCATTGAATCAAACAGTAAACCCGCTATGATGGAAACTACTTCAAGTCAGGAGGTGCAGCAACACCCCAAGCACCCTTACTTCCAGCATGTATATTTACAGGCTAGTTTTCCATCCAAGACCATGCAAAGTCCAAACTCCATCTCAGTCTTTGATCATATTCCCTTCATGTAGCTTAACTCCTTGAACACAACTATCTCTCCCCTGCAATCCTAGAATTATGTATCAGGTCAAAACAATACATAAAAGGTTGCACTGATGTCTTTGAAGCTCCTTGTTCTGATTTTTAATCAGCAAAAGCATTTTTCCTTGCTCAAAAAGGAGCCCGACTTCTTTGTCACATTTTAACTTCCAAGCCTGGAACCTGCATCTGATCACCTCTCAGCTCTGAGAATCTCCCTAGGCAGACCTTGAAACCATGGCTTGGATTCAACTCAAAATCAAGCACCTTTGCTGCTCAGCTGAGTTTCCCCTATATCAAGCACTGTCACAGAGGTTTCAAACTCTGAATGGGAAAAGTCCACGAGATAATGCTTACACACAGTGAAAGAAAATGTAACTATCAATGCTTTAAAATTTGAATAGAATTCTTTTGTCTTCATCAGAGGCAGTAAGTACTCAGCCTTAATCAGAAAACTGTCTTTCAGCATTCTTATTATAAGTGATTACACCTTTAACATCCTCAAGCTCATCACAATTTCAAAGACAAATTCTTTTCCACACAGGGCATGCTTTTACAACTCTGGAGCGTTTACACTGGTGGCATTTAAGTCAAATTAATTACTTTGAACTTGCACTGCTATATGCAGAAGAATTTTTACTAACAAATCAGGCAGAACTGTCAGATTTGCCGGATCTTCTGGGTCTGTCTTTAAAGCCTCAGAATAAATTCAATTTGTAATATATTCAAGATGTATCATAGATATACATATATCTTGAAGCCAGTCTCAAGAAGTCATGGAAATTAGAATTTCTCAAGAATAGGTGATTTACTTAAATGATCTACAAAGAGAATAAGTTTTTAAACCTCTGATTTTATCTTTTCCTCATTTACAGAGATTGAACCAAAATTTCACCCTATGCTCCTCATATGAAATTTCCAGAGGGGTAGCTGTGTTAGTCTGTGTATAGCAAATGCAGTGAGAGTCCTGTGGCACTCCAGTAGAGAGGTATATATACACATGCCAGAATGGAGGAGGGCAAGTGTTAGCAAAGTCAGTTCAGAGAGCAGATGGGGCCCATTCACACCAGTAGATCAAAGGGAAAGAATGTGTGAACAAACAAATCACTTTTTGTAATGTGCTAACCATTCTAAATCTCTATTCGGACCCAACTTGATGGTGTCAAACTTGCAGATTAGCTCCAACTCTGCAATTTCATGCTGAAGTCTGTTTTTGAAGTTTCTTTTTTGAAGTATGGTAACTTTCAAGTCTGCCACTGAGTGTTCATGGAGGTTGAAGTGTTTTCCTATTGGTTTATGGATGTTGCAATTTTTGATATCTGGTTTGTGTCCATTTATCCTTTTACACAAGGAGAGTCTGGTTTGCCCACTATGCATGAACTTACTTACTTTGCTAGCACTTGCCCTCCTCCATTCTGGCATGTGTATATATACACCTCTCCACTGTAGTTTCCACTTCATACATCTGACGAAGTGGGTTGAAGCCCATGAAAGCTTACGCTTGAAGAAATCTGTTAGTCCATAAGGTGGCACAGGACTCTCACTGCTTTTGCTATACACAGACTAACACCGCTACCCCTCTGGAAATTTCTACCATGGAAGGCACTGAATTTAGCCTTATGAAATGGAAATCTACAAATTTCATGAAGAAACTTGCACAGATACAGACAGACATCATCTTCCTCTCTAAATGCAAACAAAAGGACATCATACCAAATGGATGGAAAATTAAAAATCCATTACAATCAACATACTACATGGACTATGGTGAGAGATTGTGTCACACACAGTCAAAAAATCTATGAAACCATCTGATCAGCATCCTGTACAGCAAACAAGAGAAGAGCAAGAAAGACCCCTCTACATTGGAGACCCTCATGGAAAGCCAAACTTCCACACAAACTTCCACATGGCTGATCTTTACCAAAACAGACAGGCCACCCACAACACACACTTTGCTTCTCTACAGAGGAAAAAGGACATTAAACCATCTAAGCTGCTACACACCACAAGGGACCACTCCAGTGATATCCTCGACCTACCCAACAATATTGTAAATCTATCCAGCTATACACTCAACCCAGTAGAAGAACCTGTCTTGTCTCAGGGACTCTCTATCTGCCCCATCACCCTCATGCCCATGATAAAGTTCTGCGGTAACCTGGAAGCCTACCTTCACTGTCTCCAACTCAAAGAATATTTCCACCATACCACTAAACACCACACTACCTCATGGACACCTTCCTTCCAACGCAACAAGAAGAATTCTGCATGGACTTCTCCTGCAGACCGAAACAACATGCTGGATTTTTACACAGAGTGTTTCTGTCAACGTGCACAAGCTGAGACTATCAACAAGCAGCACCACTTACCCCATAACCACAGCCGTGCAGAACGCAATGCCATCCACAGCCTCAAAAACTCCAACATTTTAATCAAAGACGCTGACAAAGGAGGTGCTATGCTCATCATGGATAGGTTAGATTATCAATGGGAAGCGGCCAGACAACTCTCTACCACCACATTCTACAAGCCATTACCCTCTGATCCCACTGAGGAATACCAAAAGAAACTACAACATCTGCTTAAGAAACTCCCTAAGGAAGCACAGGAACACATCTACATGGACACACCTCAGAAACCCTGACCAAGGGTATTTTACCTACTACCCAAGATCCATAAACCCGGGAATCCTGGACGCCCCATCATCTCGTGCATTAGCACTCTGACAGCAGGATTGGCTGGCTATGTGGACTCTCTCCTCAGGCCCTATGCCACCAGCTCTTCCAGTTCTCTCTGTGACACAACTGACTTCCTGAAAAAACTACAATCCATCGTTAGTCTCCCAGAAAACACCATCCTAGCCACTACTGATGTAGAAACCCTCTACACCAACATTCCTCACAAGGATGGACTACAAGCTATTAGGAACATTTTCCCAGGTGATAACATGGCACACCTACTAACTGAACTTTGTGGCTTTGTCCTAGCCCACAGCTACTTCAGATTTGGGGAATGATCTATACCTCCAAGTCAGCAGCACGGCTATGGGCACCCACATGGCCCCAGGGTACACCAACATCTTTATGGCTGACCTAGAACATCGCTTCCTTGCATCTCATTCACTATTGCCTATCCTTTACTTGCGCTACATTGATGACATTTTCATCATCTGGACCCACAGGAAAGCGTCCCTGGAAGAATTCCACTGAGATGTCAATGATTTCCACCCCACCATCAACCTCAGCCTGGACCAGTCCATACAAGAAATCCACATGTTGGACACTACCATATGTATAAGAGATGGATGCATTAACACTACCCTATACCGCAAACCCACTGACTGCAATGCATACCTATATGCCTCCAGCTTCCACCTGGGACTTATTACACAATCCATCATCTACAGCCAAGCTTTAAAGTACAACCAGATCTGCTCTGATCCCTCAGAGACATACACCTACAAGATCTCCACCAGGCATTCCTGAAACTACAGTACCCAGTTGGTGAAGTGAAAAACAAATTGACAGGGCCAGACAGGTACCCAGGAGCCACCTACTAGTGGACTGACCTGCCAGGGAAAACAACAGAACACCTCTGGCCATCACCTACAGTCCCCAACTTAAATCTCTCCAATACATCATCAAAGATCTACAACAAATGTGAGGAGCCTGGGAAACAAGCAGGAAGAATTGGTAGTACTGGTGCAAACAAAAAACTATGATATAATTTGGGATAACAGAGATGTGGTGGAATAGTTTGCATGACTGGAGCTCTGCCATGGATGGGTATAAATTGTTCAGGAAGGACAGGTAGGGAAGAAGAGGGGGAGGAGGAGCACTATATGTAAAAGAGCTCCATGACTGCTCAGAGCTCCATTATGGAAGTGGAAACGAGCCAGTTGAAAGTCTGTGGGTTAAATTTAGAGGGGAGGGCAACAAGGGGGATGTTGTGGTGGGTGACTGCTATAGACTTCCAGACCATGAGGAGGTCAATGAGGCATTCTATGGACAACTGGCAGAAGTTTCTAGATCACTGGCCCCAGTTCTCATGGGGGACTTCAATTACCCTGACATCTGCTGGGAGGCCAATACAGCAGTGCACAGGCAATCCAGGAAGTTTTTGGAGAGTGTTGAGGACAACTTCCTGGTACAAATGCTGGAGGAACCCAACTAGGGGCCTTGCATTTCTTGACCTGATGCTCACAAACAGAGAAGAACTGATTGGGGACGTAGAAGTGAAAGGCAACCTGGGCAGCAGTGACCATGAGGTGATAGAGTTCAAGATGCTGATTAACGGAAAAAAAGGAAAGAAGCAAAACACAGACCCTGGACTTCAGAAAAGCAGATTGTGGCTCCCTCAGGGAACTGATGGGCAGGATCCCTTGGGAGGCTGATCTGAAGGGGAAAGGTGTTCACAAGACCTGGCTGTATTTTAAAGAAACCCTGCTAAGGGCACAGGAAGATACGATTCCAATGAGCAGAAAGAACAGCAAATGTGGAAGGTTCCCAGTGTGGCTTAACAGAGAACTCTGCACTCAGCTAAAGCATAAAAAGGAAGCTTACAGGAAGTGGAAGCTTGGACAGATGAGTAAGGAGGCATATAAAGATATTGCTCAGGACTGCAGGGATAAAATCAGAAAGGTCAAAGGAGAAGTGGAATTGCAGTTAGCAAAGGCTGTGAAGGATAACAGGAGGGGGTTCTACAAGTATGTCAATAACAAGAAGAGGATCAGGGATGGCGTAGGTCCCTTATGGAATGGGTAGATATCCTTGTGATGGAGGATGAGGAGAAAGCTGAAATGCTCAATGCTTTTTCTACTTCAGTTTTCACAGGCAGGGCCAGCTCCCAGCCCACTACACTGGGTATGGCAGACTGGAGAGAAGAGAGGCCCTTACTGATGAAAGGTCAGGTTAGGGAGTACCTAAAGAAGCTTGATGTGCACAAGTCCATGGGGCCAGACAAACTACATCCGAGGGCGCTGAGGGAGTTGGCCGATGCGATAGCAGTACTGCTGGCCATTGTCTTTGAAAACTGTTGGCGAACAGGGGAGGTGCTAGAGGACTGGAAAAAAAGCAAATGTAGTTTCTATCTTCAAGAAAGGGAAAAAGTACGATCTGGGGAATTACAGACCTGTCAGCCTCACCTCAATCCTTGGAAAAATCATAGAGCAGGTTCTCAAAGAATCCATCCTGAAACACTTGGAGGAAAATAGAGTGATCAGGAACAGCCAGCATGGATCCACCAGGCATTCCTGAAACTGGTTTGCCCACTATGCATGAACTTACTTACTTTGCTAGCACTTGCCCTTCTCCATTCTGGCATGTGTATATATTCCTCTCCACTGTAGTTTCCACTGCATGCATCTGACGAAGTGGGTTGAAGCTCATGAAAGCTTATGCTTGAAGAAATCTGTTAGTTTATAAGGTGTCACAGGACTCTCGCTGCTCCTCATATGCAATCTCTGCTGATTTCTGAGGTCAGAATTTGGCATATAGATTGAATCTTTTGTAGTTTGTTTAAATGACTCCTCAACCTTTCTAATCTGGGAAACTTTAACAATTTTTTATAGAAATAAAGGCAAAACATAAATTAAATGATAAGGCAATTAGAGTGCTGTTATCAGATTAATATTTCAACAACAACTAAGTTGATAAAACATTAAGAGCAGTGAAGAGACATGGCTTTGTACAACACCTAGCCAGCTCAGAGAAGTGGTTGAATATAGCAATTTTCCTTGTTTAAACTTTCTTATATTTTTGCCTAGTAAGTGCATAGTGTAAAAAGCTGTGGAAAATGACTGAGTTCAGATTACATTAAAAACAATAGGTGAAATCCAGGCAACATTAAAGTGAGTAACAGTCCTTTAGAATAATCAGGACTTCATCTCATAAATACCTAACCTCTTGGTTTCTGTGGACTTGCTTTTTCAAACCTTAGTGTTGCTTTTATGTTAGCTTTCGCACTTTTGTGCCAGAACTGCTATGGAACTTTAGGCTAGCTGAAGATTTGCCTCACTATGTAATGTGCATTATACAAAGAAAGTTGCAGCACATAAACAAGCATGCTAGTCTTAAGATTCTGGTACCTTTTTAGCTGTGCAGAATAGTGCAAGTCTTAACAAATCATGGGAAGGAAGCTGAGGAATGCATTACAAATTTGGTATTTCGACATTTCTGCTACATGTTGTAATGCAACAGACTGATGACACTGCAACTGATTTTTGACTGCAATAAAATTTCCAGGTTCATTGAGAAGGTTGAGGTGACTTCCAAGTGCAGTCATCAATCCCAGCACATAAGCTGTATTAACGCAGAATAATATATTGCTATTAAAAATGGCAACTCCATTAGCTGTATTGAGCTCATGACACGATAAAAATGATCTTTCATTCTAAGCCTTTATTTTTCAATAAGCTGCTCCCAAAATTACTTTTTGGGATGAAGTTTCTCATTTTTGCCCTAGTCAGATTTTCTTCAAACTCTTCAGAGATTTCTGAGTTAGCAAAGCATAAAAATGTTGCTTTCAACCAATTAGTCATTGATTATTTCCCCCACTTAGTTAACACCAAAATGGTTTAGAATTAAAACTTAGACATGTCATTTAGCCCAGATGTACACTCTGAAGTTCTGCTAGCATAGAAATGCTGGTAAATGGTGTGGATAAAAACCTACACTCCTAAGAGAAAGAGTTATGTGGCAAAACCTCCATGGAGATGCAGATAAGACGGGCAAAAGAGCCTTTTGCTAGTATACCTGATGTTGCTTGAGAAGATAGCTTATGGTTTAACTACACTAATCAAGCACTCCTCTGGCCAGTGCCAATATAGATAGAACAGTAGAGCAAAATCTTTCAGTTGTGCTACTTAAACATCAGTGGTTCAGGGAACAAACTTAGTCATCATCATTACCCAAAAGAGCCATGGTAGTGTGAATTCATGGTTTCATTTACTATATAAATGCACACAGACATACATACACTACTCCCACAGCAAAATGACAGGCAAAGTAGTCTACAATTGGCTAATAACATAGTAAAAACATCCTGATAGGTTAATAACTAAATCACCCAATGTCTTAATATCATGTACTACAAAGAGCTGCAAGAGCTACATTAAAGACCCACTTGAGGCTCATGAGCCTCTGTCCATATATCTCAATTATGCAGTGTAGACAAACCCTTAGTCTCTCCATGCCTCACTTTCCCACATGTACAATGGTAACTAGTACTGAACAGTAATTCCTTACCTTAGAGAGATACTGTGAGAAAAAAAACATACTAAAGACTGTGAGCTCAGATCCTATGGTAACACTTACAATAGAGCTACATAGTAGAAATGTCTCAAATAAGAAGTGAAGTGATGAAACCAATGGTAGCACCATGGATATGTTCTTTTCTTTTGTCTTATTTAATATTGATCATATTCCACTTAGATATCTAGTTTTACAAGCTTTAGGGCTAAATCCTGACCTTGACTCCATCCACAGGCTTAGCCTGTGAGGTTATCTGTGATTGTGGAGTAAAATATGGATTCTGCAATCCTTAGGCGAACTCTGTTTCATCAGTACAAGCCACATAGAACTTAAACAGCTACTTACCTTTTGAATGTCTCAACCTGAGCCTTTACTTTTTGCCAAACATTTCCCACCAATGGCATCACCAGTTTAGCTCCAGCCTGGCAGATGCAAAGTAGATAAAGAGATCTTTGGGCCTTAAGCTTCATTGTGGAGACCTCACACAACACTGCCTAACATGCTAGAGCATCTTAGTCACGCTGTGTCAGATTAACACAATAAAAGTGGTCAGAACATTGGTAGCCTTATTTGTACCAGCACTTTACACCCCCAGGGGTAAGTGGGGAGCTGAACCGGTGCTAAAATTGGTGGGATGCTTTAGAGAAATAAGTGTGGGAAAAATCTTCATTAATGGCATAATCCATGGACCTGATTCATGTCTCCCAGTAGTGTGGACTGGGACTCGGGAGTAGCTTCCCTGGAACAACATAATTTACAGCAGAGTAACTATAGCATAAGTAAAAACAACAAGTGTCCTAACAAATTTCTTTGGGCATAAGCTTTTGTGGGATCCAACCCACTTCATCAGATGGAGCCCATGAAAGCTTATGCCCAAAGAAATTTGTTACTCTTTAAAGTGCCCCAGGACTCTCATTGCTTTTCCTGTACACAGACTAACACGGCTATCCCTCTGAAACTTATAGCATAAGTGACATCTGAACCAGAATCAGTGACTAAGGCAACTCCCTTTCTCTGAATATTGCATTCCTGCCTGTGCTCCCCGTCACCCTGGATACTTCTGTAACTCAGAGAAAGCAAAGGGGAAAAAACACTTTGTTTTCCTGCTTTGTACATTTGACAGCACTTTAGTGGATTCCAACCCATCACAGAGCAGAATTAACTCCCCCACAAACAGCCACCATGCTTAAAGGAGAGTATGCTAGAAAAGAGACCCTTTGTCTGCCACTGCCCTCTTCCCATCTCACCAACCTCTCATTGACTTGGACTGGAGAGTTTCTGTAGACTCAGGGAACAAGAGGGAGGAAATGCAGGAGGAAAAATCCTTCATCCCCATCTACAATCATGCACTGCCTGACAAAGTGGCTTTGAGACCAGGATGTTAGCATGAGTCAGGATTAGAGAAATTTAGTTACATTAACCAGGCCAATAATGTAAAAAGGATACAAACCATCTTGCTTCAGGATGGAAGCTGAGCACCAAATTCTTGTTGTCTGGAAAAGATGTACTAATGGAAAGGCTGTGCCTCAACTTCCAAGGGATCTTGCACCTTCCTTTGAAGCACCCAGTACTGGCCGTTCCCAGGGACACGATATTGGACTAGACAGACCACTTGTCTGATCTGTTGTGAAGATCCCTGTGTTTTTATGTTTCTACACTGCACTCTCCCTTCTGCTCCCTCAGTCCAATTCCACAAGTTTCTGAACCGACTGCTCGTGTTAGTGGGAAGGAACATGCAGGCCTATGTCAACTTCACAGTCAAATACAAATAAACAGTAACATGAATGATCAGCACACACAAACTGCTACAACACTTCATTTTAATAACTTTTATTAGGTCACACCAACAACTATCAACATAAGTACCATTCAGCTCATTTGCAAATGTATGAAATGACAAACATCAAATCCTTACCAGAATCACATACTCTTACAGGTGTTCCAGACACATGAACGATATTAAGTAAAATTCATAAATAGCAATTTTTTTTTTCACATTGCAGCCTTCCTTGAGCGTGCATGTACGGCTTTGGAGTATCTTCCCCAATTTTTTGTGTCAAAAACTCGTTTAGCTATTGTAATGACTGTAGAGATGATTTTTTTTCTTGCAGTAGAGTCTTTTGTCCTTTAGCAATCTACAGTTAGCTTTGTTCTCAGCACACATGAAATGTCTGCATCTGAAGTAAAAGCCTTGCTGTCGTACAATACAGTATTATCAGCTCAGTTTGCCCATTCACTCTTCATTCATTAGAAACCTTTCAGTTGTTAACACCTCTTCACCAAGAACAATAAATCTTCTTTATAATCAACTCCATTCTAAACATTATCTCTCCTTGAACATGTTCAAGTGTTTGACTTCCAGCAATGGTCATATAGTTAGGGTGGAGAATTAAATCAGTTCTTTTCCTCCTTAATATTCAAATAGTCTAATCTCACTACGAGGTATGACTCAACCACTGACACACATTTTTCTGAAATGTTCACAGTGCAGTATTTTGTGGCCTAACCAAACCTGGTATATGTCATTAAAAATAAACTTTTTTTTTTTATTTATAAAAATAGAATGCTTTAAGTGTTTACTCTAACAAAGCCAGTTTCAGCCTATACCAAACAAGCTACACAGTAATACGCACAGAATTCCACAGGAACAGAAATGACATGATGCTTGCCCTAAAGCTACAGTACTTTTCTCTACAGAACAAAAACTTTAATTAGTATCACTTTTCAAAATCATTTCTGGTCATGATTTAGGAATGTATTATGTATCATAACTCACTGGGCTGGATTAACTCAAGGTGCAACTATGGATCCTAAAAAATTGTTTCTTTTTTTCAGTATTCTTAATCCTTCAATACTGTCATCCCATGACATTGCAGCTTTTTAGGTGCAGCGCTGGCTTTCCTCAGTTGCTCCTTTTTTACATGCCTTATACACTGTACACTGCGGCTCCTTCACAACACACTAACACAGTGGTTGTCAACCAGTGTGTCTGGACACACTAATGTATCACCACACAGTGGTAAGTGTGTGACAGAGAGCTGGGGAGATAGCTGGATTCAGCCTGGAGGGGGTAGGCTACTGTGTCCTGTAGAGACACGATGCACTGCCAAGTGTGTTGTGACCCACAAAAGGTTGAAACCCATTGTTGCAGCTACTAAACAAGTGGTCATCTCAGCCATGAGTGCCTCAGGGGCACGTGGCTACTCGTATTTTTACTGCTCTACTTGACTACAACTCCAAGACAGTGCTTCCAAAACTGCTGCATCTTATGCATTTGCCTACTGGTCAATATGGATGACCTAAGTTTTTATTCTCATGTAACAGTTAATACTTTATTGACAGAGCAGTAGTCTCACAATTTTCAATAAGAAATCTGTACATACGCATTAGTTCTCAAAGTAGAGATTGAATTTTGGAATGACAGAGACATTAATCATGTGACAGCTTTATTCCAGGTGCATTCCCTTATGTTTTAAGTACGTGCTCCTCAAAAGCTGACATGCTTGTCTTATTTCATGAGATTTTGAAATGTTGACTACATCATTTTAGAAACCTGCCATGAGACTGGCTCTAAAGAACCTTATTAATATAATGGGGAAACAAAGCACAAAGGTCGAGTCTACTTAACACAACTGGAGACATTTTATAGACTTGGCATTCTTATTACTTGGCCTGGTCTTTGTATGAAAACCATCACTGCACTACCTACTGACCAATAGTAAATACAACAGAAATGGTACTTCAATCTTGAGTGAGTGGTGCTCTAGCTTTTCCTGTCTTTACATTAATGATGAGTCTTTGTTCATCCCTGTGGCTCACCTCATTCTGTTTTACATGCTCTAAAACCTACAGTACAAACCAGGCTGCAAATGGTGAGCAAATTCATTACACAAATGAGTGAGGGCTAGGGGGTACTAGCATTAGGTCATAGTAAAGGATGGCTGTAATCTGGTACATGGATACAGTTGCCTCAAACATTTGGGATTTACCATTATAGTGAGTAGAATCTCAAGGCTACAAACAACATATCGTCTCATCAGCAGTGCAATTTGGGCAACATCAAACATGCGCGACAGTGTTTTCACAGAAACTGGGCAGTGAAAAAGTAGTGGACAAAACATTTACTTTTGTTCATACTACTAATGGACTTCTCTCTGACACTGTACTGCAGACAGACCTGGTCATGTATCCACATCCCTGTCTATATTATCTTGTGATGACAGAAGAGAAGGATAGGGAGCACCGCATTTCACATTGACATACGTAGCATTGACATGAACATAATGTTCTCCAATAAAAGTGGAGAAGATTGTTGATATGTTTGAAACCAGTTCAGAAAATGCTGGGCGCATCTCCGGTTTTGGATGCCAGCACTTAAGCATGACTTCATACCTGCCATTGAAATGAAAAGACAATAAGTGCACATCTATGAAGTAAGTAAAATAAACCCAACAACACAGAATTTATCACATTTGCAGGGTATGTTGCAAACTATTTACTTACAGTGCATCAGGGCAATATTCTGGTTGCAAAAGCCTTCTTCCTTGTAATAAGTAAACAGTTATATCAAAAGAATTCACATCAGGGTAAGGCGGTGCTCCTCTTGTCATGAGTTCCCACAACAACACACCGAAGGACCACTAATAAAACAAAGCAATAATAAATCACAGGGGAGGAGCTTTGAATTCCACTTTTCGAATACAGTCTGACAGATTTGACCCTACCCATTTTCACTTTGAAACAAGCTACTTTATTGCATGCAGTTTTCTTTTAAGTTAAGGTAATAAATGATGCAGAGACTTGAATCACTTAAACTAGTATCAGAGAAACGGAACTATGTAAATAAAAGAAAAATAAAAACTGTGAGTCAGCTATTCAGCTGGCAAAACTGGTAGAGCTCCTTTGGGGTCAATGGAGGTCCACCAATTTACACCAGCTAAGGCCTAATGCTGTGTAAATACACAGTGGAGATTACAAACAGCTGAACTTCAGATAGACTAATCTGAATCTGAATTCAGGGCTAAAATAGAGTGACGCAGCCAATGAGTGAGTTCGGTTAGTAACTTCTTCAACTTTGTGTTTTATACAACTGCAGACCTAAGATGTAATCCTGCTCTCAGTGAAGTCAGTGAGTGATCTACCACAGGGCTGTTGCTGCCCCCCAAAAAGGGGCAGCTCATCCCCACTCCCTGGGTCCAATTCAGCCTGTGGGTCCCTGGCTGGAGCTAGATCCTACTGCTGGTGGCTAGCGGCTCAGCCGCAGGTTCCTGGCCAACCTCGGATAACGCTGCTGGCAGCCCAGCCCCAGGTTGGCACTGGATCCTGGGTCCTCAGCTGGGGCCAGGGCTGGTGCCTGATCCCCATCTGGGGTTTCGGTGGCAATGGATCCTGGGTCCCTGGCTGGGGTTGGGCCGGTGCCAGATCCTGCCACTGTGGGAGCCCGGCCCTGGGTCCTGGCTGGACTTGGGGCACTGGCGTTGAGACTGAGGTCTTGTGCCCCATGTGTCCAGTGCCAGCAACGCCACTGATTTATCCTCTGTTTCACTGGGAATGGGATTAGGCCTCTCTTTCTTTCCTGATTAATGGCTGACAACCATGCCAAACTGCTGTTGCTTTGTGATAAGTACACATGTCCTCTGTGCAGTTGAACAACACCAGTTTCCTTTTCTTTGTGAGCTGGAGTAGGATTCCAGCCCTAGTCTCTGAGATATAATCCTATTGTGCTAATCAAATGCCATAAAGATGGCTTTGGTGGTATTGCTAAGGATTTTTTAAATGAGGAAATTTAGTAAATACACATAAATAGGCTGTACATTACCACATCTGATTTTGTAGTGAACTTCTGAGTTTGCAAGCTTTCTAAAGCCATCCATTTCACTGGCAGTTTAGCTCCTGTTTTATTGTGCACACTGTAGTATTCTTTATCATAGACATCTCTAGCAAGACCAAAATCAGCAACCTTGACAGTAAATTTTTCATCCAGCCTATGAAAATGACAAAAATGATTATCTGTAGCTGAGTAGGATTTACAATGACCATGAATATTATTCTCTCAATTATAATGAGTGACTTGTGTATTTGAGATGTAACTTTTGAAGCCCACACTCTATCTTGCCTCTATTAACTCATTCTAAATTGAGATAAAAAGACAGACGATATATCCATTTAACAAACTGAATGAACTCAGGAATATACTGTTATTGCCTGATCATTCAAATTACAATTCTTTAAAAACAGTTGTGTCAAAGGTTTCTAGTACTGCTCTGTACATCCAAACAACAAATGCAGCACCATCTCTTATATACCCACTTTTTCTTCCATACATCTAGAAAAATCACTAGTTTTCATGTTGAAATGCCTTCTTTTCCATTCACTCCTAGTTTAGACAAGACAACTTGTCTTGTTCACACTAACTGCTCAGATATGATGATAGTCTCATAGCAAAGATGATGGTAGGTGTACATATTAAAATCCACAGAGTTGGATCCACTGGCTGGTGTATTTTTGCTATTTAAACAGATAAAGTAATACTAGCTAGAAGAGGATCTATAGGGCAAATCCTGTCCCCTTCCTTCCTGACTGTGGAGGGTCCCAGACACAGTATTATTGGTGTGATTTTATTGTAGTGGGAAGCGATGTTCCCTGTAGGCTGTGCAGGAATGCGGACGTGCAGCCCCCACCACTCACCCACACAAAGAACACTGCCAGCTGCACACGGATGGCAGCCACAGCCACTATCCAGCCAGCAGACACAGTCTTCCCACCAGTAGGGAACTGCTCAGCTGCCCCAGGCTGGGAGATTTTAGGTCTCCCACCCTAAGTATGCTTAGTGTAGGAGCAGCAGCCTATGGCATGGCCACTGTGGCAGCCAGGTAAGGGGCCATGGGTGGCTGGGGGGAGACAGGCAGCTGCTGGGGAAAGCAAGAGGGGTGAGCTGGTGGCAGGGTGGGTGGGTTAGGGTGGGACTGGAGATAGGCTGGGCCAGCTCTGGACTGGGTGAGGTGGTGGCAAGGCCGGCGGGTTAGGGTGGGAAGGAGTCGGTCAGGCTGGCTCAGGGGACCGGGAGACCTGGCAGGTGGATTAAGGTGGAAATGGGGACAGGTCAGGCTGGCTGTGGGGTGCGCACATGAACCGGTCGGAGGGTGGGCGGGTTTTTGGAAGGGATCGGGGAACTGTCCCAGCCAGAAAAAAATGAGCCTTTTGTCACTGGGGGCTGAGCAAGCTCTCAATCTCAGAATTCAGAGAATACGAAGGAGGTTTAAAGCCACCCCACCCTCCTTTGGGCCCATATTCAGTACAGGAATGGAGAAAAAGAAAACCTGGTAGGTCCCTTATTTCTATGTCAAAATATTTACCATTGTAGGAATGCTATCATATCACATTTGATCCCAAACTTTGGTTCTGCAATAACAGAATTTTTTTACAATATTTATTTATAATAAATAGAAATGGTATTATGGCTTTTCAAGTAAAAAAACAAACAAACGGTAAATTCTTTTTAAAAATGAACAAGCAAAGAACAAACAAACCAGCATTCCCCAAAGCATGTGAACATTTTGCCAGATATCAGGAAAATGAAATGGACTAAAAGCTGACATTAAACTGACCTGTCTATTTTCATGGCTCAAACTGAAAGAAATGCAGAAAATGCAAGCAATCATTGTAAATAATGAAAAATCAGTTAGATAGTTTTCTATCAGTTCTAACAATTATCAATGTTATTTTTAAAAATGTTCTAAACATGTCTGATTTTTAACATGAAAATGCCTTTTTTTAAGGAAAGCCAGTTGTGCTCCTCATAGCTGCGAAGGACCCAGATGGTGTACACTTCGTGTGGCATAAACACAAAAAAGACATTTAGGTTTTATAAGGTTGTCATAGCTGAATATAAACATGCTATAAAAACATAACCTTGTGCTGTTATAACTAAGTGGGGAAAGAACACAAGGCAGTTCATAGACATGAGAGGACACTGACCCTGAGAAAGATTTTGACAAATCTATGCTGTATCTCAGAGAATGTTTCCAGTCAAGGAAAACTCTACCTTTCAGTGACTGGTTTGTCCAGTTCCCCTTATAGCAAACAGTTCACTTAGCAATAGAGGGAAGAAAAGGAATCAAAGGTGTCAAAACAGCTGTGACTATCTAGATATGAATCTGGGATCAGAAATGATGCAGTGACCCCATCTGACATAAGTGTCAAAATCAGTGAAGGCAGTGATTGGAGTGGGAATCCTAACTGAGGGAAGCAAGAGGAAAAAAGACCTGGGCTTTTTTTTAAAGTTCAGGGAAATCAAGTCATATTAATACCCTTCTTAAAAATGTATAATAATAATTATAAATAATTAAATAACTAATACCTTCTTTTTAAAATTTTCACCAGGAATTCTAATTGAGAGAGGCAGAAGGGAGCTTCTTTTAATGTCTCATGTGAAAGACGGTTTTCTCACTCTGTTTCTCTACATGTTCATCTTGTGAACTCCATCAGATTGATCTGTTCTGCCAAACAGTCCTAGAGCCGAGTTGCTGCTTCCAGGAATACTCTGTTTCCATGGCTTGATGGCCAGAATCTGTCCCATACAGCTGCCTCATCTTTGTGGCACAGTGCTCTTGGGGATTCATGAAGGGTAAAAGGTGATTGCTGAGGTAGCAAGCCCTTAGGTTCATGGAATGCCTTGTAAATTAGAACCAGCTCTTAAAACTTCGCTCAGATGAGAATGGAGGCTGTGGTGCACAGGCATGATGTGACCCTGTTTGCTAATGAGGTACGATGCTGCATGTTGTACGAGATTTAACCTTATTTATTTATTCATTTGTGGGGAAATGATTGTGCCCAACTCTTAGCTGGATCAAGGACTCTGTTTAGAACCCTGCCTAATGCTATTTGAGATATGAGCCTAAATCCTATCATAAGTCTCAGACTCCTTCCTTGCCATCCATCCTTTATGAGCCACTGCGAGATGTTTGTCGCTGGGGCTGCGATGGCAGCTCTTCATTGTCTGATCATCCCTTTATGTAGGAGAGATCCTTTGGGGATTGGATCTACTGGCACCACTGCCACAGTGTTCCCTCTAAACTGATGATGTGGCTGAGCGAGTTATGGATGCACTCACAGAGCTGGCGGGCAGCAGGGAAGGGGCCCAGTTGAGGTTGGGGAACCAGCGGGGAAGTTGCTCAGCTGCATCTGTAACTTGCTCAGTGGCATCATCAGCTGAGAGGGAACATTGGTGGGAAGGCAGGATTTGGAAAGCCCACACAGGGGGTTCACATCTCCTACATGCTGTGAAGCTCAGCTGTGCATGGGCCCTGCTCTCATCCACACAACAGAGATTGGATAGGGAAGGATTTGACCTGCCAGCTGATCAGAAGAGTCACTGGCCACCATCTCTTATGTAATGGATATGGATGAGCTGCTGTAACTAGCACAGCCACAAGGCTATGACAACAGCCATGGTGCATGCAAGGAAGAAGGATGTTTCCACATAAACCCAAGTAGGACAAACCTACACCACAACTGGCCATCTGAATGAGAGGAGACACTTTAGCCCTTACATTGTAATTAAAGGTCAATTTCTGGCGTAAACTTGAGATTGCTTGCCAATGAAGGAGACTTATAAGAGGGAACACAACAGAAGTATATCAACCAATACATGTAGTAGAGGAAGTTCTCTTCTTTCCTCGTAAAGAACAAGGGAACATTCAATAAAACTGAATAGATGCCAAATAAAAACCTGGCTAAAAAAATTCATTTTCACGTAGCACGTGATTACTTCAACCAGTAGTTCTCAACCTTTTGCAGGTCATGACACATTTGGCAGTATATCATGACCCTACAGGACACACTAACAGCCCACCAACCCCAAGCCAAATCCAGCCATCTCTCTGGCTTTCTGGAACACACTTACCACTGTGTGGTGACACAGTAATGTGTCCTGACACAATGGTTGACAACTGCTGACTTAGACACTGGAACTCACTGCCATAGCGTATCAACAAGGGATCTTGCTAGAAAGATTCAAAAAGGGATTGAACACTTAAAGGGATAACAAAAGCATCCAGGGTTCCAATACATGATGCTAAAAAAAGAGTACTGGAAGGGATATTAAAACTCATGCGCAGTGCTTGAACCAATCTCTATTAGAGATTGAAATCAGACCTTCAGTAGGCAGATTACCCCTTATTTGCCTAAAGTGGGGTTTCTTGCACCTTCTGAAGCATCTGGTGCTGGCTACTGACAGAGCACTGTACTAGATGGGCCACGAGTCTGAACCCGTCTGGCATTTCCTATGTTCATAAAACAACCTTGAAAAATATGTAACCCCTCACACTTCATTACAAATCCCTGGATCTTCAGGGTAACTGAATTATGAGACGTTCTGCACAGCAGGCACACTTTAAAATATTATGTAGCAAGAGTGAATTAGAGACAAAATTAGAAAGAGTCCAGCAGAGAGCAACAAAAATGATCAAGGGGCTAGAGCACAAGACTTATGAAGAGATACTGAAGGAACTAGGCTTATTTAGCTCGCAGAAGAGAAGACTGAGGGGGGATTAGATAGCAACCTTCAACTACTTGAAGGGGTGCTCCAGAGAGGAGGGAACTCAGCTGTTGTCAGTGCTAACAGAGGACAGAACAAGGAGCAATGGTTTCAAGTTACAGCTGGGGAGGTCGACGGGGCCATAACTACCGTGGGGCTGATGGGGCTTTGCCCCAGGCATGCCCAAGCGGCTCAATGGAGCCGCTCTATTAAAGGGCGCATTTTGCAATGCCAGCCCCAAGCGCCACTAATGGCGAGGGGTGCCAGATCGCCATGTTATAGCTCTGGAGGTTGAGGCTGGATATTAGGAAAAGCTTTCTTACTAGGAGAGTGGTGAAGCACTGGAATGGGTTACCTAGGGAGGTGGTGGAATCTCCATCTTTGGAGATATTTAAGGCTTGGTTAGACAAAAGCCTGGCTGGGTTGATTTAGTGAGAGTGGTTCTGCTTTTTGGCAGGGGGTTGGACTAGGTGTCCTCATGAGGTCCCTTCTAACCTTATGATTCTATGAATAAACTTTTCAGTACCACAGCTCCAAGTCATCACATGTATAGAAAGTAAATTCTAATGATTAATATTGTAGTACATTCATTCCTACTGTAGGTAATGAATCAGCGTAATATGAGCATGTACTCATGTCAATCAGTCATTGTGCAAACTAAGCTGTGTGGCTGGCCAGACACTAATAAGATTCTTTGCATAATTTTGTTTCAAGCACTTTTGTGCAGAGTGAAGTCAAAATGATGATAAATCCATGCAGTGAAAGACTCACTGCCAAGCAGTCTCATTCTTATTGTTGCTTGGTTTTCCCCATTTTGTTTTCCATAAAATTTCACCACATTTACCTTCTCACTGTCAGGTGAGAAAGAACAGAAAGACAGTTTATGGGCAGTTTAGGTGAAAGCAGTGCATTAAAAAAGGCAAGCTGAGACAACAGCAGTTTAATTTCCCTCAAGAAATTCCTGTTTAATTCTCTGACAGACCAACTTTGAGAACTCTCATCCTCCCTTTTCCTTTCCATTCTTCCTGCACTCATGCTTATGTGTAACTGTAAATCTTCAGAAGGCTAATGCAGCTCATTTGTACATGAGATGAACAGTATCAGCATAATATGACACATATGTATTTATGGCAATATATAGTCCAAGCTTCATATTTACCACAGGGTTACTCTCCCCCACAATAATTTGAAAATGTGGCATGGAATTAAATGATTGTACTTACATACAATTTCTTGCAGCCAAATCTCTATGGACAAACTTTTTGCTTGCAAGGTATTTCATACCTCTTGCTACTTGAAGGCCAAATCCAATTAAATCTTTAACTGTTGGGTTCTGTAAAACATGGACATTTACAATAATTAAAAGGATAAAGTAAAGAATGGGGAGTACTGATTGTGAATGCATTGGCCATGTAAACTCCTACTTTTTGCTGTGACTTTAATGTCCTGGGGATCTGTATCCTGCTTTCAATCTGTATTAAAAACCTCCCAGTGAGAGGCAGAAATTGGCAGCGAGACCAGGTACAAGTTTAGATCAGGTTCTGCCTAATAGCAGCAGAATACAATGTTTATCTTGATAGAAAGACAACATGAGAAGAGACAAGTGAAACCAGTAAAACTTCTGGTCTGTGGGTTCATAAAATATACAGTACTATGGATTAGAACCCTTTGACTAGGCAAGATATGGTCAGGTGCAGTACCAAGAGGATGGGGTAGGCAAAGGCAGGCAGGGAGCAAGTTACACCCCCCAAACAATTTCAAGAGGCCTTTGGGATGCACCAAGTTACACCTGGTTGCATGGTCTCAAAGGATCATTCCAGCAACTGGAAGTAACCAGAGTGCAGGGGACTCACCCCTGGCCTCACCAGCCACAGTTCTGGGGCTAGAAACTGGGGTCACATGGAGTTACTATGCCAACTGCACTCCAGGAACCCACAAATAGTTAAATTTAAAGTTCACATCACTAAGAAAACAGTACTCGCCCCATTCTCTTTAAATATTCACTTTTATTATTGCCCATACAGTCATTAAAGTCTTCTATTCTCTGTCACAGTGACTTGATCAGTTTATGAATTCCTTTCTGTCTTATGAACAATGATTATGACTGCAACCTTCTCTATTGTTGAGAACCTCTATTTTGGGGGCAGGATCAAACTATGGCTGGGAGACTGAAACAGACCATCCACAACTGAGTAGTTCAATCCTGACAGAACAATGGGGTTCCTCCAACCCAACCACTGACTTTTAATGACTTTCTGCCACAGTAATTCCATTTGGAGCATGGAAAATCTCCAGTGGAAGGGCAGAAAGAGAAAAGACTACACATACAGCTTATAAAGTGACATGTTCTCCAACAAGGACAGCCATCCCAACTTGATAAACATGAAATAGCTAGAGGAGCAGGGACCATAGTGCAAGGAGGATGCCATTTTGATTTACAAATACCATCCTCTTGGATTCCATGAGCTCAAATTATAGTGTATGCAAGCTTTTGCTGCATGTAGGGCACTGTTTTGTAGAGCAACATAGCACCCTATGAACAATATGACCTTGTTCATATAGTGTGTATGAGGTCACACTGGCATAGGAGGTCATTTTGTAAAAAGGCATCCTCTTTCTTTTCAGGATTGCTGTGACCCTATCTGCTAATGACCAGGAGTGCCACCGGCCCCGGGAAAAGACCCAGGGCTCGTGCATTGCTGCTACAGCCCCTGCCGCAGGCAGCCCCGGCGGTGGACCCGGGGCTCAAGTGCTGGCACTTGGGGCTCAAGCCCTGCAAGCCTGGCCCCAGAGACACCTCTACTGATGACATGACCTCACTTGAGGTCATAACCCACAGTCTGGAACCTGCCGGCCTAAGCTCATGTCATTTACTAGATCTGATAACACTTACATGAGTTTCATTCCTAATGAAGTTTCGAAGATCTCCATGTTTCATATATGGGAGCACCACCAAAGGAGACCCTTCACTGGGCAAGCAAATTCCCAGTAATGACAGGACATTGGGATGAGTGAAATCTTTCATTATGATTCCCTCTTTGAGAAACTGAGCTACTTCTTCCAGGTCTGTAATTCCTGAGAAATCCAGCATTAGGAAGGGTGCAGGGAGAGAAAGAGACATCAAACTACAGTTACAAACTACAAAAGAGAGAGAGAAATCAAACTACAGTACATCTCAGGTGAAATAAATTCTAGCTTACCAGAAACTAGAGGGGATAGATACTATCTTGAGAACTGGACATTTTCTCCCTGCCCCCAGCCAGGGACATATAGTTGATTCAATGACCCAAATCTGGTTGTGGATTGCTACATGTGGTTCACATTGAAGTCAGTGGGCCAGATTCCATAAAGCATGATTTTACTCATCTCAACAGCCACACTGACCTCAGGGAAGCTATTCACATGAGTAAAGTTACTCACATGTAAGATTGTTTTCAGGCTGGCTCGGTGTGAACTGCATAGTAATATTTATATTAGGAATATGGTCCAGTAAGTTTCCAACTATCAGGTTCAAAGCAAGCTGTGTTATAAAACAGACTCGATAATCCATCATCTGGATATATTTTCCTCTCTCAAGTATTTATTATTTTTTAATTCTCCATCTCCTTTTTACAGTTTCGTTTTTTTTTTTTTTTTTTTTTTTAAGTAATGCCTGAATATAAAGCTAGGAATGAATCAATACTACAGTATGTGCCAATTTTCCCCTGCTGGTTTTCAACCATTTCATTTACAAAAATCAAACCTAAGCCAAGTTAATAGTATGCAAAATACTATTTCCCCTTCCTTCCCTTTCCCCCTACACCCATGTTTATATTTGGGATAAATGTGAATATTCTCTTTGACAAACGTATTTATAGAATCAAATTTATCTCTTCTGTAGCTACACTGAAAGCAGCAGCAATTACCCTAGGGATGGATTTGGCTCATAACAGTCAAAGCTGAAGTCAATCTTTCATAGGTGAAAGTGGAACTGTACAATGCAATTTACTATTATTTACTATTACAAAAGCTCATGCAATAAATAAATGTTAGTCTTCAAAAGTTCTACAAGACCCCTTGTTTGTTTTACTATTATGATTTACACTGGTTGCCTTAAGAGCTATGATGATGTGTCTCACTATTAAAAAATGTAACTCACTGTTCAGGGATTTCACAGCACAATGAATTTTCCTGTCATCATTATCCAACAAAGTCCCATGGTACACACACCCAAAATGCCCTGTGTTAAGAATAAAGAAAGATTAGCCTCAACCTGAATGACAGATCAGCTTTATATTACTTTATACTTTACTGTCTAGCAACTATGCTGTAACAAAGTCATTACAGACTCTTATTTCAGATATTGGTAATGTATACTTACAAAGCTGCAAATACACGAGGCTAAAACTCCGTTTCCAGCATACTTGGTGTTTCTTGATTTAGATGAACAGAATAAATAAATGACACATGGCTATCTCCACAACTGTCTAATAGTTTTGCAATGACTATTAAGCCTCGCTCCCCCATCAATACTCCTTCTCCTCACATAATCTGCTGTTTGATGTACTACGGAGGAGGGGACTGAATGACAAAGCAGTGGTAAGGGAGAAGTGAGCATTTCATCTGCATTTCATCAGTTAAAAGTCTAGTCAGATAGGTATGTTCAGAGGTCTCTGTGAAACACGTTGGGTGTCCTGCATAGGGTCAGATTGAAAGCTATCTGAAGTCAGTTGAAGTCTGTCCATTGACATCAACAGGCTTTGGAACATGGTGCTAGTTTCTAGGTGGTGTTTCACCAAAAAATGATGATAACAATTTGCCTTCTTGCTGGCTCTCTTAACAGAAAAATGAACAGGTACAGAGACCGAAATCTTCCCTGATCACTAGAGAAGCTTTTGAGCAAAGGGACAGGCAGTGTGGGGAAGCATAGTCTGTTATAGGCCATGCTAACCTGCTCTGTGGTTCAACAGGGAATTTAGAGCTCCAGGGCTGTGCGTATTCTAAGTACACTTACTTACTGCAATTAACAAAAATAGATACCCTAGAGGATCCCAATCAGTGAGGTTGTATGTTCTTAAATAAGTCTAATGATAAGGTTTACATGCCAACATCATGAATGCATATTCATTGGGCACGAGAGTTAAAGGATCATTTTAAATTAAAATTAACATTTGCAGTTACAGAGCTGAAATAGTTTTTCAAGCATTAACACTGCAGAAAATAGGGCTGAGGAATCTAACTTTGGATCCAGAGTCACAAGCTCTAGGTAAAAGCAAAAATGGCTTTGGTTTTGCAAAATGGAACTGCCCAGTAGTCTGTTTTGTAGAAAAAAAACCCCACCACAATGTCCCAAAACCCTGGGATGCTTAGAGCCTGGACACATTTTATGTAAATCTTCAAATTTGTGTCAATTAAATTTTTCAAAGTTTTAGCCCATTTCTACCTATGAAAAAGAGACAATTAAAAACATGTAAAGAAGAGGCATAGCAAATGACATTGGTAACATTTCCTGGCACTTTTCCAGTGTTAAGAAAAGTAGGGAGTCTTTTGTTTGTTTTGGGGAAAAATAAAGATATGCTCTTGCTAGGAGAAAGAATCTATATGGTTGGCAGAATTCAATTTTTTAAAAATATAATTTCAACAGATGTTTTTTATTTTCAAGCATTTTCTTATTTTTATCAATTTAAATTTTCATAGTTGTGAGAAATTATAGGGGCATCAAATAATAATTTAATGACAGACATTGAGATTAAAAAAAATAAAGTTATACAACCATTAAAACACAAATTATCAACATTAACTATACAAAGTAAACACTCTTAAATCAAACTCTATTACCATCTCAAGAAGCATTTTTCTTACTTTCCCTGTCTGTAAATTTTTATGATTATTAATGGAAATAGTGTGAGAATACAGAAAAACCAACATTTACCAATTAAAACTCCAGAACATTCAAGCCTAACCATAATGCAGTGCAGTGTTTTTTTGCTTTGTGGCTGTTTTTCAACACAACGAAAATTGGACAAATGATTTCTAGCCAAGTTTTCATCACTGTTCATTGATTCTTCTGCCCCTCCATTTTGGGTAATCAACCGGGAACATTTTACACCTGATTTTAAAAGGTGCTGAAAACCCAAACCTTTCACATAAGATACCCACATATATTAAAGTGCACAAAATTAGTGAATGTCTCTAATGCTGTTGATTTTGGCATGTGGGTCAGGAAGACTAGGGCGAAAGGAAGAGAAAGGGGTGGTCAGGCACATTAAGGCCCTGGCATGGGGAGGGAGGAACAGAGGGCACATAAGAGCCCTACGCATTGGGGGCCCACAGAATCGTTGGCACTGAGGGGCAGAACAGGAGCCTTGGTATGGGGAAGGGAGAATCAGGGGTGCACAAAACCCTTTGACTGGGAGCAATAGAGATAAGTGAGACATGGTGGACACAGAGCCCATTCCATGTGGCAGATGGGGGATATGGGGATATAACAGAATTCCAGCCACGTGGGATAATTCAGCGAATCCCTGAAATAAAGGGGAATGGTAGGCGGCACAGACAGAGGTTAGGGTGTCTCTGGCATGAACAATGTGCTCAGCCTATAAAAGCACTGAAGTGTGCAAGCCTCTATTTAAATCATTGCAATATCTTACAGTAATATGTAAGATGCCAGCTTCAGAAAGGAATGCGATGAATGGCTGTGCAAAAATGTTACTTAGCAAGATAAGAACTGAAATACCTACCTCTTCCTATTATTTCACTAAAATGCACAATCAGGCTATCAGCACCAATGACCACATGCTGAACTTCTTTGACCAAGTCTGGATTTAAGGCACTGATGTCAATGTGGACATTAGTTTGCAGCAGTGGACTGGCTAAATCGGAGTCCCCACTAGAGAGAATGGGGGATAGGTCTGCATGAGGATACTGTGCTGGTCTGCATGAGCCGTTCTGAGACAAATTTGGAAACTGATCTGCAACATGAACAGAAATTATTTTAATTCTGTTAAGCTTCCTGCTGTGCTTATTGGAAGATAAGTGCTGCATTTAACTGGTACTTGTGCAAAGTCAGTTATACCCTTTCAGTTTGGAAGTCAGCCTGCTTTACAACACACTCAGTCACAAAAGGAAAAAGGAAAACATGCATTGCTGCCTTGCCAAACTACGTCACTGAAGATAGAAATTTACTCTGGGCCCAACCCATCTTGTTCTGAAGTAAAATGACAAAACTGCCACTTATGTCAGAGAGAACAGTAACAGGTCTTTGCACTTCTAGTCAAGATACAAAAAAAAAAAAAAAAAAAAAAAAGTGATGTATGATATATCTAGAACATTTAGTCATAGGTGTAAAATTGGAAAAGAACTGAGATGTATGTAGGAAGTACAAAAGGATTCAAAATACAAAATTTTGGATTATTGTGAGATTATAATTTTGTAGGAAACTTTAAATTTTGAGAGCACTTTCAAACTGTCTGTGACTAGTTATATTTATCTAATGGTCAATATTCAACCAGGGAAATGCCTAGAGGTGATTCATTTCCTGTAGCTCACAAAGATAATACAGTTGTTGTAACATGAAAATAACTGCAACAATAATTTGCCAACAGATTTCAAATTATAGCAATTGCAGTGTTTCAGTTAAGCATAGCAAATCATTTGGGAAGAGTTTAAATCAATATAACATCAACTGTTTTATATAGTTTCTTAAGATTTTGCTATCATTTTGTATAATTAAATAAAAAACCCAAATTTTGCTTTCAGTTACAATTGGAATGACTACAGTGGTGGCAAAAAGCAAAATTAGGTCCACAGTCAAAGAAAATGCCCTAAAAGGCTTTCTTAGAGAGCAAAAAGGGATTGGATATAGGTTTGTTTAATAAAACTATAGATGCAGATAGCACTAAAATTATTCATTAGATTCCATATGCTACCACCACACTGTTATGTTTAGAAACAAAAATCCTCTCAAGTTTATGCTGCACAAGGAAGAAATGTGTCAACGGAGGTGGCAGCCATAATGGCCACCCTGCCTCCCAACATAGCCCTCTAGACTATGGAGCTCACAGGGAGGAGTGTTAAGTATCTATCTCCCCTGATGGGCCTCCATCTCCGGGCCATCCAGCTCAAGGGGAAGAGTGTTAAGGATCGATTTCCCCTGATGGGCCTCAATCTCCTGTGTGAGTTTCTTCCTCCCTAGCTTTGTGTCAACAAGGAGGGGGGTGAGTTCCTATCCCCCCTGAACAGTTTCTCGGCACCCCCGTCACCACGAAGGAGGGGTCATTGCCTGGGGTCCCAGTTTTATCATTGGTCCTGACCAGGATCCCACTCCTAATTGGCTATTTTTACTCTGGCTGGGCAAAATTCTATTAAAACCCCCTGTCTCAGCTAGCTTGTTCTCCTCCCACCCTCGGATGCTAAAGGGCACGTCGTGACCCGGTTGGACTGATCCCCCGACGGAGACAGGGAGTACCCACCCCCGAGACCCTCTTTTTTTTTTGGGGTGTACATGGATTGCCGGCTGAACGATCAAGTGCTGAGATGCTGCAGCTGGTCTGCCTCCTCGCTTTGGGTTCTACTGCGGTCCTGGGACAGGTATTATAAATCGATATAGGCCTCCTACCTTCTCTTAATCATTCTACTTGGTACCATTTATATATAGTCTGTGATTGTAGCTTCTTTACCTGAGTTTTGCATAGTTTGTGTAGTTGTTATTATTTTCTCGGTATCCTGCATAATCTTTTTATGGTATAGTTGTTTAAGGTCTAGCATAGTTTTGTGTTGTTAATTTGCCAGGCGTTTTGTTAGTCATTTGTATTTTGCATCCTTCTTACTGTATAATTGTTCATTACTCTGCTTCTGCTCTAAACTGCTGGCCCCAAACTTCCCCAGTGTACACGGGGGGAGTGGGGGGGGGTTATTTTTCTCTCATCTGATTTTTTTCATTCTGCCACCCACCCTTCTTGGCTAGCAAGGAGGAATGGCTTCCAGCCATTGGTAAATACGCGTCGGGTGGGCTGGTCAGTGCCTATACCGATGTTGAGGCAGTAAAAGGCCAGAAAAGTCCTTGACTTATGGCCACCCTCTTGTAGGTCATTAATCCATACTGTTATTTAACTATAAGTACTTTTGTAGGTTGTAAGTGTTTTGCATAGACTCTCATACTTTATCCTGTTGTTTGGCTGGAGGTGTTTTACAGGTGCTTTATATAGACTTTCCTGCTCCACACTGTTACTTGGTTATAAGTGCTTTGCATAGGTTTTTAGCTTTATGTTGTCATTTAGTTATAAGGGTTTATTCAGATTTTGTTTTATACTGTTAGTTGGTTATAAGTGTCCTATCTAGGTTTTGCTTCATATTGTTAGTTGATTACAAGTGGTTTTGCATAGATCTCCTTGTTTTACACTGTTAAGGGGTTGAAGGTGTTTAAGGTGTCACTATAAAAGTAGTTTTTTTGTTTAATTGAGCTGGTGTCCGTCTCATTGGTGGGTGTCGCCGGTCCATCCCAGTCACATTGCAAACCCGGGGTTCAACAAAATGTATCCAATTATCACTATGTAATTGCAAAGAGTCTTCCCAGTTTTGTAAAATAATATTAATAGCAATTATCAATATACCTCTAAATTTTCTAGTATTCTTTTAATTTTTATTTCTTACCATAACTGATGTGCATATCAAAGACATATTTAGTAACTTAGTTCTTGTGATTTTCTAGGAATAAGTTATAGCTTTCTTTTTAATCAAAAGATAAGGAGCCATGTAGGAAAGCATGGCAAAAATGTCCTGGATAGAGTTGGGTGAATAACTAATTTTTTCATTTTCTGGTAGTTCCAAAAAAACTGAGTGAGGGGGAAATATCATTTTAATTGAGTGAGGGGGAAATATCATTTTAATTCAAACCACATTAGGATTTTCAGAAAAATTTTAACAAGTTAAAAAAATATAATTCTGGTTGAACAAAACCTTTCCTTTGACTCATAATGAACTGTTTGGTGCAGTTTCTGTACATTTTTTTAAAACAGAAAACTAAAGGAAATTAAGGGCTAGCATCACTAGACAGCTAGCAGAGAAGACAGTGGTGCCTTTAGCTCAGTGGTTAGGGTGCTCTACAAGGAGATAGGAGACCCTGGTTCAGTTCACTCATCTGATGTAAAAGCAGTGATTTGAACTTCAGCTTCCCACATTGCAAGTGAGTGCTGTAGGCTATGAGATGGACTGGTTGGGGATTTCTCCTGTTGACTCTACTCCATGCTGTATAAATAAATAAATGAATGTTCACTGGCACAAGGATGGGAACTTGGGTCTTCCACTCTTCTGGTGAGCGCCACAACCACCAGTCTAGCCTGCAGCCCAGTGACTAGTCAGGCTTTTCTGCAAAGTGGAATAGCTTTGATGGTAGAGAGACTGAGAAAGACCTACATAAGCAGACCTAATTGTACAACTGGATTTTTAATCTTCAGTTGAGTTGCAGTGCTGGGCAGCTAGAATATATCATTTCATTTTTAAGTGAGTATAACTGATGTAGGAGTCATTGAGACACAAATGATGTCACATCCTTGCAAGCTCCTTTTGGAGTAGCATTGCATCTTTACCTGGTAGACCTTCATAAACATATGAGTGAAAAATTTATTAAACCACTGCTTCTCATTAAAGTTTGGAATCCAGTATATTTTCCTTAAATTTTTACAATGTGTTCACCCATCTCACTTCATTTTACCACTAAGACCAGAGGTCTCAAACTCAAATCACCTCGAGGGCCGCATGAGGACTAGGATATTGGCCCGAGGGCCGCATCACTGAAGCCTTTTCATACAATAATGCCGAAGTCCAGTAAAAAATGAAGAGTAATATAGTATGCTAATAAAGTCAATTTATTAACTTTTTTGAAACTGTAACGTGAAGTCGGTGGTAATTTTGACAGTCTTTCCAAAGCCAAACCACACATTTTCTTTTAGAATTGCTTCCATTCAAGATGGCAAAATCATCAAAAAGACAAAAATAGTAAACAAACAGACTTAAAATTTTACATTATAAATCAGTGGTTCCCAATCTTTTTTTGGTTTGAGGGCAAAAAATATATTTTTCATATGCTGAAGGACCACCAGTTAATTTAATTAAAATTAAATTAAAATTTAATTTATTGAATTCAAACTGATGTTAATTGAAATAAATTAATTTCAGTTTGATTTATTAAAATTGAATTAAATTTAATTGAAATTAAATTTTTTTTTATAAAGGCTTTAGTTTTTTAAATAAAATTAAATTGTTTTAGAAGATTTTTGGTTTTTTTGTTTTAAAAAGAGGGGGCTATGTGTATCCCCAAGCCAGGAGGAGAGGAGAGCAGCCACATCCCAGGACCAGTTGCAAACAGGTTGGTCAGAGCCCTCCACAGGACTGTAAATAAGCAGCCCCCTGCCTGGCGCTGGGAGCAGTGCTGGGACCAGGGTGGTGGGGGAAACACCCTCCCCACCACCTGCTCAAATTTGGCCATGCTTGGGTTGGCAGAGGGGAAAACACCCCCCGCCCGCGTGCCCACTTAAATTTGGCTCCGGTGGGGCTGGCATAGAGGAAAACACTCCCCGCACACCTGAATTTAGCCACCCTGGGGTTGGCAGAAGGGGAAACAACCCCCACCCACCTGCTCGCTTGAATTTGGCTGAGTGGGGCCGGCAGAGGAGAAAACATCCCCTGCCTGCCAGAATTTAGCAGCATTGGGGCGGGCAGAGGTAAAAACACTACCCCACCCTTCTGGGGGGAAATACTCCCTGCCTGTGCCGGGACTGGCAGCTGGGAAAGCCCTGGGGGCCGTGCTGTGGCTAGTGTTGGGGCTTTCTGGTGCTCCCCCAGAATAGAGCCCCCTGTGAACTGTCCCCACAGGCTCAGGCCACCCTCCTTTAAGGCCCCCCCCCCACCTGAGCCTTCTCTGGACTGCTCAGCCTGCTTCAGCTGCTCGATCAGCTGCTGCATGTGAATAGGGCAGCTCCCAGGCAACAGTTCAGCTCCTCCCTGTCAGTGGCTGATAACGCAGGGGGGCGGTGAAGCTGCTTGGTCTCCATCTGCAGAGAGGCTCAGCATTTGAAAACTCCAAGGTTGGAAAGGTGGGAGCCCCAGGATTCTGGGGGTTATCAGGGGCTGCAGGAGGCAGTTCTGTGGGCCACATGCAGCCCGCGGGCCGCATGTTTGAGACCCCTAACTTAGACTATGTTTAAAATAGAAAAAAAAATTCATTTCAACTTTGTAAAATACCCCTGAAGTCTACTTTCTACAAAAAATTATATTAAAGTCCTTAACAAAAGACGGATCGGTCTGATGAAAGTTTGAACATTAAGGTATAGTTCTAAACTGATAGTCAGATGAAGATAGCTGAAAAACAAGAATTAAAATATAGCAATATTTGCTTAGACTAACAACCGAGACATACCTTCTAAAAATGTCGATCTGTAGTCCACGGATTCACTAGAAACCATTTCTGTAGTTGGACTTACACTTCTTGCACTCACAAGCCTATCCAAATGAGGAGTGTGCACTCTTCCATCATAACGAACTAAATCACTGCTCAGATCTGAAAGTGGGTATGAAATAAACAGGGTCAAACACTCATGTGCAGTGTGTCAGCTCTAATTAAGGACCATATGATGGGCTAGATCAGGACTGGATAAATGCAGGGGCTATAGGGGCTGAAGCCCTTGGCCTAAAGGGGGGCCCTGGGTTCTAATCCTTATGGCACCTGCCTGATTTGCTTTCCCCCTCCCACACACCCCAATCAATGCAGGGAGGTCTTTGGGGGGTAGGGAGGGTTTGGAAAGCCCCTTCCTTGCTGTGCCAGTGCTGGTGGCAGGATGGGACCCTGGGGCCACAGGCTGGGCTCCATGCTCCCACCCCACCCCATTCTTGGGCTGGCTGGTCCGCTCTTGGGGCCAGAGAGGGTCGCTGCCTATTCACTCCACTCTGGGGGCAGGGCTGGCTGGCATGCATGCAGCCTCTCCAGCATGGCCTTCTAGGGCCCATGATCCTGGAGGGCTGCACCAAAGGACACATCACATGCCGGCCAGCCTCACTCTCAGTAGGGGCTGGCCAGCTGGACTGGGGCCAGGGTTGGAGGGCCACAGAGATGGGCCCAAGGCCTCCCCAGCATGGACTTACCCATCTGCAGGCTGCTGTGCTGGGAGGCTAGGGCCCCAGGCAGGGAGGGGCGCACCATGGTGGGGCCCCACCATGGTGGGCAGCTCAGGGCCCAGAGGCTCCTTAATCTGGCCCTGAGCTTGATATTTGACTGTGCTGAGAAGGGGGGCCACCAATGAAATTCTCAAGGGGGGGATATATGCTATGCTGAGCTTCAACAAAATTTAAAGCAGCCTGGAGGCTGTTGTAACATATATTAGTGGCTACAGTGCCTAAGAGACCACACGAGAGCTGAGTATAGAGGAAGTACAGTTCACTACAGTCATGTCTTCTTCCTCTCCCTTACATCAAGACTACCTGGTAGAGAGGAGTGACTCCAGTTCTGCACCACCTGAGAGTTCCCCACCTTATGGGAATTGTCAGCTGGCCAGATCTGCTTTCTGGCTATTCACTCATGGCACCAAAAAGGAGCAGAAATGCAATCAAAGATTGGACCTATCTATTGTAGAATTTCTACAGGAAGGATATACGAGAAGGATATTGCATTACATGTATGTAGGCTGTACATAAAATAGTTTAATCTTTCCACACCCCCCCACATTTGAAGATTATTTCATGAAGTTAGCAGTAATGCACCTTTAATTTGTTTTTTCTTCTTCATCCACAGAAAAACCCCCAACAACAATAAAAACAACACTGATGTTGAGACAACTCCAGCAATCAGTCCTGTGAAATTCTGATCTTGCAGAACCATCACTTTCCCAATAACTGTTGACACAGCTTCTTGCTTCCACTAACAGAACAAAGAAAAAGATACTGTAATTCCTGGAAGATTTAAAATTAAAAATCTACCAAAAGTATATCACACATATTAGCACTGAAACAGTGAGTCTGAAATACCCGTTATGGGTTAAATCCTGGTCTGAGCGGCTCCAACACAGACAAAGTTTGGAGTGGTGAAGTGGATTTACACAGCTGAGGTGACATTGAAATCAGGTCCTCTGCAATTCATCAGTGGTCAAGAAGCCCAGTAGCAATCACAAAATTTTGCCTTGGTAAATGATCAGTGTGTGTTTGGTGGTGGGTTTTTTTAAGCTCCCTCACTAGCTAAAAATTGACAAAGATATAATCACATGACCTTGGGAACTATACTATGGGATCTGCAGCATATTTCAGCCAAAAGAACATACACTAGGGCTGTTTTAAGATCAGATACAGTGGGTTTTCCTTCAAACCTCTTCTTGGGTGCAATTTGAGTAAGAAGCTGGTTAATAAAAAGTGGCAGTTTAGATCATAAGCACTTTAGAACTGGGACTGTCTGTATGCAGCACCTATCACAATGAGCTCCTAGTCAAGGCCTGAGACTCCTAGGTACTATAGTAATGCAAACAACAAAGTAACTGTGTGTGCAAATGCTGGGTTCATATGTACAATATCATTTTATGGGTGTGATTGCTACTGGGCTTCTTGACCACTGATGAATTGCAGAGGACCTGATTCCAATTTCAATTGCCAAAATTAGGCTGTCCTATCATCCATCCCTTCCATAAATTTATGAAGCTGAGTCTTGACACCAGTTAGGTTTTTTGCCCCCTACTGCTCTCCTTGGAAGGCTGTTCCAGAATTTCAGTCTTCAGATGGTCAGAAACCTTTGTCTAATTTCAAGTCTAAACTTCATGATGGACAGTTTATATCTATTTGGTCTCATGTCCACACTGGTGCTGAACTGAAATCCTCCTCCTTCCTGGTATTTATCTCTTTGAGGTATTTAAAGTGAGCAATCATATTTCCCCTCTGCCCTCCTTTGATTAGGTTCCTCTCATAAGGCAAGTTTTCCACTTCTCACATCATCTTAGTAGCCTTTCTCTGCACCTGTTCCAGTTTGAATTAATCTTTTTTAAACATGGGAGACCACAACTGCACACAGTATTCCAAATTTGGTTTGACCTAAGCTTTGTATAATGGTACCAACACCTTTCTAGCTCTATTGGAAATGCCTCACCTGATGCATCCTTGGACAGCATTAACTTTTTTTTCATGGGCAGAACACATTGGCAGCTCGTAGTCATCCTGTGATCAACCAGTACTCCCAGGTCCTTTTCCTCTAGCCTCTGGACTGCATTTGGAATGCATTTAGCAATTCTTTTTCTTTCTTGTGTGGAATTCAGTCCTTTGGGGACTGTATTAATGGATATGCCCATCCAAAGTGCAATGTTTCTTCTTTGTTGGGCAGATAGCAATTTCTAAGTCTTTTTGCCAATAAGTAGACAACCTATTTGACCCCTTCACTACTGAACTCTTTGCACATAGAATGTACTGCATGTGGTTCTTATGAGTTAAAAGAGTAAAGAAATATGACAGAGTAAAACCAATTAAATAACCTACAAAGCCAACTACACATTTCTAAAATGTGTCCATTTTTTTCTTCTTTTTTGTGTTTCTGGATGGCACCTAAGACAATGGAGCCTTCTCCCATAACTGGGGCTCATAAGCGCTACCACAATACAAATAATATTTAATGTAAAAGAATTCACAATTTTCTGAAATAAGCTTGAACTTAGAAATATTAAGACCCCCCCCCACAGAAAAACATGAGAGGGGAAGCTCTGAATTGAAACCAGTACCAACATGAGGATTAAAGAGGTGTTTTTTACGTTTGCAGGCATCTTAATTCCAAAGGCATCATTATTAGCTACATCGTCTATGCAGTGTGGATATCCCACCTCTATATTTAGCTCGCTGTGGGATTTCAGCAGGTCTCTGGGAACCGTACACAAAACTGAGTCAGACTGTAAGAGGATGTTCTCACAACTTTTATTTCCAACTTTTAGCACCTCGCCTTTAACAGCTTCTGAGTCAATGTGATTTCCCTAGGAAAAAAATGTTTAAAAAAATCACTACATCATCAATCACTTATAATTCTTTAAGGAGATGCTCTACTCATCTTAGAAAGTGTTATTTTAAAGCAGCAAAAGCAACAATTATGAAATCAAACCAAACATGACAAAATTAGCCTTTTTATTGCTCTGTCAATATACATATATAATTTCTGTTAATGTAAGTAGCAAGCTTGGTAGAAACACAAAAAAAGACATGTAAAATGTTTACAGCCAAACTGCTTCCAGTTACAGTCATGCAACCCACATTTCTAAAAATGTAAACACCGAAGGAACATTCTGCTGGTTTCTTTTTTTTTAACTGGTTTTCACATTTTTGCATAATTCGCATGAGAAAGGAAGCATTATATAGCCCTGTTTATACAAAATTGGCATTCGGTTATCAAGTACATTGCAGGCATCTCAAACATTTTGTTTTGCAACTGGTGAGGGAGATACACTGTACATACAAAGGAGATAAAATGTGACAGCAAATTGCTCTCATGGTATTGGGAAAATTGTAGGGTGACCATACGTTCTCTTTTGGCTGGGACATTCCCCTCTTTAAGCCCTGTCCTGGGTATCCTGATGTCTTTTGCAAAACTGGGATATGTTTGCTCCTGATTGGTTGGCAAAAGCAAATGGGAAAATGCTCAGTTTTGCCAAAAAGTGGGGCATGCCTTCCCAGAGAGGCCTGGAGGAGCATTTGGCTGAGGGAATGTGTGGCAATACCAGGTGCTGGGGCATGGGGCTGTGAGCCCTGGATGGCAAGACTCAGGTGAGTGGTGATGCCGCGTGGCTTGGGCCAGCCCTGTGCTGGAGGAAAGGGGTTTGGGCCAGCTCTGAGTGGTGCTCCATTTTCACACTGGGAGATAGGTCACCCCAGCAAATTGGATAAAAAGATATACATTCTACAAGCCAAAGATAATTATTCACTAGGAAAACGTGCCTTACACATTGCCAAGTTGAAAAGGGGCAGCTGCATTAGTCTAGTTCAGTAAAACAAACAACGAGTCCTGTGACACCAACTTTGCCCACATATCTGCACAAAAGACATTACAGAACCTAAAAATTTTTTAGTTCAAACTAAGCTTTTGTTCGGCTGGTTAGTCAAACTGCTTATTTCAAACTAATTTGCATTTTTAGTTCAACCTAGCTCAAAGGAGACACGCTAGCTTGAACTAAATAAGTTTGAACTAGTGGTTCATTTGAACTAAGCAGGGTTTTTTAGTTTGAACTAAAAAGCACAGCTAGCTCAAACTAAAAGTTAGTTGGAACTAAAAATTGGCACTTAGTTTGAACTAACTTTCAAACTACTTAGTTTGGACTAACCAAGTCCGAACTAAGATTTTAGGTGTACACATAACCAAAGGGAATGAGCAGAACAGGTAATCATTAAGTGATCCATCCTGTTGCCCATTCCCAGTTCCTGACAAACAGCAATCGCTACCCACCTGGTTAATATCCACTGATGGACTTAGCCCCATGCACTTATCTAGTTCTTTTTGTAACCCTGCTATAGTGTTGGCCTTCACAACATCCTCTGGAAAGGAGTTCCAGAGGTTGACTGCGTGCTCTGTGAAGAAATACTTCCTTTTGTTTGTTTTAAATCTGCTGCCTATTAATTTCATTTGGTGACCCCCAAATTCTTCACCATCTCTTTTCCAAGCTAAAAAATCCCACTCTTATTAGTGTCCTCCCCAAAGGATGTCTTGGCCTGAACTACAAGCTCATCTGCACTTGCTGGCCTTCTCTTAGCCTAAATCTGCTCTATGACCTTTCTAATTTTATATGTCAGCAATCTGGTTCCACTTCGGTTTAAAGGCAGCCCATCCTTCTTGTATAAGTTACCCTTTCCCAAAAGGCTTCCAAGTTCCTAACAAATCTAAATGCCTCCTGCCTAGCCCATACATTGAGACCTTGCAGTTCTGCCTGTCTAACTGGTCCTGAACTTGGAACTGGAAGCATTTCAGAGAATGCTACCCAGAAGGTCCTAGACTTCTATTACAGGACTGAGATCACATCCTGTCATAGTCCCTCATCCACAAGCAGAGCTGTAACTAGGCCAGGGTAAATGGGGCAAAGCTACAGGCGGGGAATTTTAGAGGGTGGAGGGGATGGATCTGACTTCTGGCAGCAGCTGGGGATGGATCCAAATCTGTTCCCAGCTGCTACAGGGAGCCAGATCTGTCCCTTGACCCCCCCCCCCAAAATTCTGCAGCCGTCACCACCAGCAGCAATCTGAATCCCCTGCCCCCGGCTTGCCAGTGGCAGCAGCAGCTTTCCACTTTGTCCAGTGGCAGCTGGGGATGGATCTGGATTCCCCTGGTGAAAAGTTTCTTTCACCACTGGCAGGCTGCTGGGATTGGGATCTGTCTCCAGTTGCCGACGGAAAAGCGGGGAAGCTTCTGCTGCCACCAGCAAGCTGCGAGAGGGGGGCAGATCCGGATTGCCACCAGCTGAGGAAGCTTCCCCACTTGTCTGGTGACAGCTGGGGATGGATCTGGATCCCCGCAGCCTGCTAGTGGTGGCAGAAGCTTTTTGCCACTGGCGGCAGGCTGGAGGAATCTGGATCCGTCCCCAGCTGCCACCGGATGAGCTAGGAAGCTTCTGCTGCCACTAGCAACCCACTCGGTGGGGCAGATCTGGACTGGTGCCAGCAGAATCTTAGGGGGCTCAGGGAACAGATCTGGCTCCCTGTGGCAGCTGGGAATGGATCCGGATTCATCCCCAGCTGCTGCGGGAAGCCAGATCCATCCTCTTCACCCTCTAAAATCCCTTGCTAGGATCAGGGCCTGGGTGGGGTGGGGAGGCGCATCTGAGGTCCTGGCCCCAGGTGCAAAAATTACTAGTTATGGCTCTGTCCACAAGAGCAAACAAAACCATGGCTGATTTTGTCCTAGTACGAAACAGGGAAAACCATGTAAAAATAGGGCTGTCCAGCTAAGACCAGCCTTCACAGGATTAGCACCTCCTTTGGGCTGGGTATATACAAAAATTTAAGAAGATACAGCTCTCATCCTGAACAGCTTACCATCTAATTTAAGACAAAATGCAAATAATAGGAGGGAAGTGGGGGAAGGCAGAGGATAATAGTAGTAAGAATGCATATTACACTGGCTGGATATGGATTTATTAATTATTATTAATTTTTTCCCTGAGAAAGGAGTGCTGAAGAACACAAAGTCCCAACCTTGTGATGAATACCATGGGAGCAGATCCGTGTACCCAGGCAGATTACCATAATAAAAACAGGACAGATCTGAAGGGATAAATTCTAAGATCTTTAATCAAGCATTCCTCCTTATTCCATGGGAATTCTTGTCAGTTAGCCCATAGAATGTGGCACATATTTTAGGGGCAGAAAGTGTCTGTTGATTACTACCAATGTGAGGGAGATAAGATTCCCTTTTATGTTAGACTAAACGAAACAAAGCAAAAAAGAAACAAAAAACAAACCTTCCATCCCTACGCTGTTTTTAATAGTTGGTGCCTCCTCAAGCTGATAGAGGCAGTTAGCTACACCAAGTAGTAGCTATCACAGACCAAATCCAAATACCATCTGCCCCCACAACTATGAGTATCAGAAAGATGCTGTACAGCACATAAGGATTAGAATGGTGCTACAGATCATAGGTGTGATGCTGTCTGGTTCCAGGGGACTGGTTATGATTATTTTTTGTATTACTATTTCATATTTGCAATAATCCATATTGGATATCCTATGTTTGGTATCAGTAGAAAGGCTGTAATCTGTTAAGAATGATTATATGATTTATATGTAGGTATCATACCTGTATTAGAAATCTATTTGTTTTTATGTGTCCCCCAAGTGATTTGATTTTAAGGAATACCCAGTCTGGGTGTCTGAAAAAAAGAAAAAAAATTATCTTCCTGATGGCCCATCAAGAGAACTCTCAGCTGAAGTGGGCCTAGGAGGAAACCTGTTTGGCCAGTCATCCAAACTGACCACGTGACTTAATTCCATTTTGATTTAGCAAGGACCCTGAGAGCATGGGAAGGGCCAGATGGTGATAAAAGGTCATAGCCCATTCTCCATCCTGTCTTTAGTCTTCAGCCCGTCTGAAACCAACACCCTCCTCTGGAACTATTCTTCTGAGACTGAACAGAGGACTGTGACTCACCCAGGTGCTGGGTGCATATCAGAGGAATGGGACTAACCTGCAAACTACATATTCTTAAAGGACTTGTTTTCTTCGGACTCAACCATTTGTATGTATGAGCTTCACTTTGACCCTTCAACATCTCTCATATTTTGTTTATTTTCTTTTTATATTAAACCTTTAGTTGTAGTTACTAAAGGACTGGCTGGCAGCATGGTATTTTGGGTAAGATCCGAGCCTATATTTTTCTGGGTGATCTGGCTGGCTCTTTGTGGTCAGCAGAACCTATTTCTGTAAGAGACCTAGTGGCTAAGGGGGACCATAGGATCTGATGTGCAGTAAAGGGGGCTGTTTCTATTTTGTCATGCTTGGTGGTGACCAGAGTGGGGAATCAGAAGCATGTTCTGTTACTGACTGGGAGACTGGTTTAAGTACCACCCGTCAGTGGTTTGTGGGTTTGGCCCCTGGTTTTTGCAGCTTGCTCTGATTTTGGCACATTCAGAGGGTTATCTCAGGGGGCCCGCATCACAATAGGAATAATAGAATGCAATTTAAGCAATGAAGATTTGGGCTTAATATTAGAATAATTCCTCCTGATGAGATCCAAGGCTGTAAAAATCTGAAGAGGAACATGGAAGGAGGTTGATCAATAGAGTCATTTAAAAATGAACTGCACAAGTTTCATAAAGTAATGGGGTATGCAAAGCCCTACTAAGCACAGACAAAGTGGGAAGGAGAATCTCTCCATTTTACAAACAAGCAGCTTGGTCACATGCTCATGTAGTTGACAGATCTGCCAATCTAGGAGACAGGCATCCATGGCTACAACTAGGAGAGAAGACAAGAGCTGCTCTAAAGGGGCAAGCACAATGAAGGGAAATGCAGGCAGAAAGGCCTGAGATAGCAAAGGTGTGACAGCTTGCCTCCCAGAAAACAGGAGACCGAAGGAGGCTGCAAGCCCTAAAACTGTAGGGCTGATAGACTTAATTGGATGAGGGTCCAGGAACCAACCTAATTAAGACCCAGCTAAGGTGGGATCAGTCAGGAGAAGCAAGACCCCTAGAAAGAGCACACCAAGAGGCAATGACACTTAAGATTACCCCACAAGGGCATCTGATGCTGGACTGGGAATGGACAAGGTTGCTTAACAGATTATTTCCATCTTTGATTTTTTTGGGTAGACTTGTAAAGTTTGATTGTTTGACATGAAATAATGGTTCCAGTATTTTCCATGGCCAAAATGAATTCTGTTTAAAAATCAAGTCCTGCTATATGTAAGCAATAATTGTTATCTGTCTCTGGTTTAGTATGCGAGTATGATATCTGATCAGGCAAAGTGTGGGCCTGTTGCTCATCTTCTGCTTAGAAATTGAATGGAAATGGGGATTTAAGTTGATCTGAACTGCTGCAGTAAGAGCCACAGAGGGATCTGCATTGGTGGTGAGGACAGTGAACTCAGGCAAAACTCAGAAATCTGAGGAACTGGCCCTACAGAAAAATGAGATACAACAGAAGTCAAATTAAATTACCTTCAGCCCAGTTCTCTGTCCCATTCACATTATTAATTTAATGGTCTAGGTCTTTAAGTTGAAGGATACTTGTAGCATAACTGCTCACAGGGCCCAGGCAGTACAGAACACTTGCGCACAAATCTTGTAGGGGCTCAGATACAGCAGCACTTGACTGACTAGCCTGTCTCTGACTCAGGACAGGACTGATGTGCATTTTCAAGAGAATTTTCAGTAATGGCCACAGGCAGAGTTAAGAAAACCTGAAGTGTGTCTCTGACAATATTGCCAAAGAGACAATAGCTGCTGTTTCTTCTACTGTACTTCTAAGTATTTGCCTATCACTTCCTACACACGGGGACAAGCTGCTGACCTGATCTGATTTACTGTTAAAACTCCTGGCTGCTGTGATTGCCTGGCATGCCCAACCAGAGCCTTAAAACAAACATTGGTCTGTTCCCATGACTTCCTTGTGAATACAACTGGACTGCATGTATGAACTCTAATGAATGACAGAAATATCCAAGAATAGACAGACTGCTATTGTGCTTGAGAGTTTGGAAGACGAAAACATATTATTAGTCTGTAAGTATGCTGCAGGGGCAACTGTTTGAATAATGCCATCAGAAGAATTCAGTAAAAGGAACAGGTCATGTGGGCAAATCATCCATTCCTTCTGCAGTTTGGTGGTGTTTACAGCAAACTAAGCCAGGACGCCATTTTTCATTTTCACAGAGGATGCACTGGGCAGCCAAACAGACCCAGAGTTCATAAGAACAGGTCACTGACTTCTTGCCCACATGGAGTTTTTGGTTCTCCTAGCCTGTGAGACAATAAGATTTGTTCTGACTTGTGTGCTTTGCAAATTGGCAGGAAATGGAAGCATTTCAGAAGCAGCACACTCAGCTCATTGGGTGGGAATTGAGCAAGAGAGTGCCTCGTGTCACTCTACCATGACCCCTCTGACCAGGCTATAAGAGGAACTGATAGACTTCAAAGAGAGTCTCATTTTTGGCAAAGGAAGATGGCTGCAATGAGGACCCTGAGACAGTGTAATACAGAGTTTTGGAACTCCTCCACTGAAGACAAAAGATGTCTGGCACTCAAGGTCCACAATATACAGATGGACAAAGTCTAGATAAAGCAGTTGAATAAATATAGGTATTTTGAGCAATATTGTCTTATGAAACATCTTGTGCTCATCAGGGAAAACCAGAGAGAACCTTTCAGTCAGCATCCAGTCATTTGTTGAAAGCCAAATGTGTCACACTAGATTAGTCTGATTGAAAAACTCATGATAAAAGTTCCCCTCAACCCTTTGAAACTAATTAAGAAGAAGATAAAAGAACTTGGGTTTGGTAGAACAGTTTGCTCACTGAAGCAAGTTGCCATTTAATTTCATGCTGTGCTTGCTTAATTATTGCCCAAAATAAGATCATGAGGCATGGAAACTCACGTCTGTGTGATTTTTGTGTATGTGTAGGGGCGAAGAGAAAATACTGCCAGTATGGCTTGCAATGATCTTTTAGCTTCTGAACATAAATTCTAGAAGTTGCCTCAGTGTTTAGATGGAAGCATCCCACTATAACTAATTTTATTGGAAGAAAGATGTTAAATTGCTGTCTTTCATGCTTTATTCTAGGAGACCAGCTTCAACTAACATCATTCTCTAGTTGGTTGCCAGGAAATCAACCCTGCACTAGGGTTCTGTAGCCAGTTTTTGAGGGCACTGTGACTACAAGGTGAACCAACACAGCTAAAGAATCATTGCTGTCTTTCTTCAATGGACCAGTCCTCAACCAATCTCCTCCACCATCATCACTGCTCATAGCTAAGAAGAAGCAGGACATTCTCTTGAAGGAAGAAATGTATTTATAAAATGTATATGGTCTTCGTGTGTACTGAGCTTGGTGGGCTAAATTAAAAAGGAATGAATGAATGGGGAAGCACCAGTCCCAAATGTTCACCTACAATAGAAGCTTGCCCCCCATAGTATATGTATGTGTGTATGTGTGTGTGTGTGTGTGTGTGTGTGTGTGTGTGTGTGTGTGTGTGAGAGATCTGGAGTGCAATGGCGAAGCATGAAAAAGCTGAGTTGAGACAGATATTCCATGCTCTCTCTGTTACATAGCTGAATTCTTCAGACTGTATTTCTACACATTTCAGTTTGTGGGCACCTGAGGGCAAAAAGATTGTGTGGGCTTGCAGGGGTTCCACGTGTTGCTGTTTGGAAAAATTTCAGTGAAATTCGCTGCTTTGTCAAAATCAAAGTGTTGTGCAGAGATGGTTCAATTTTGATAAAATTCCTATGGAATCCAGGCATGGGTCTGACATAAACCTGCCTAATTTTCTGGCAGTCTTCTCGCCCAACTCCTTGGCAACCTGTTTGATAGACTGCTTTAGAGTCAGGGACCATAGGGCTTCCAGGGTTCATGGCTCTCACACAGCCTGAATGATGGACTGCCTTACAGCTCAGGCTCCCTTTCCCCTTTGTGGAAAATTTTGAAATTGTTGGTTTTTATTCTAAATCAGCATGAAATCAGATTTTGATCTATCAAAGTCTTCTGCACAGTGCAATTACCTCTCTTTGCTCAGCTCTAGTTCCAAGCATGTTGCCTGGACATAGTGAACTGTGTCGGCTTGTACACCCAGACCTTGCAGTAACCCTATTATCTGAGCTGGGACTGAGAATTCCAGTCCTTCGTGCACTCAGCCTGATTACTCAGAACAAACACTCATAACCAGTTTAGTACCTTTCATAAATGTTAAGGCTAGAATGGACTATTAGGATCCACTTTTTCAACCATGTGCATCACACAGGCCACAGAATTGCCCTTGGTAATTATGGCTTCCAAGCTCTAGATTACCAGTACTAAAACAGCAGTTCCATTTTCCTCCAGGAGAACAGACACAAAACCATAGAGCAGGAAGGGATGAGGCTACAGACCAACAATTTCAAACTGTGAGTTAGATCCTTTCTCCTGCTAATTCTTAAGTGGGCCGCTGACAATTTCCCAAGTGTTCTGGAGCTCTTGGGGGAAGGGACATATTGCCGAAGTATCCTAGGCTCTGGGTCATCCCTTCTGATATAACAGTTCATAAAAGGCTGTTAAAGGCTAGTGCAAGTTAGAACAGCACTGAGGCTGCTGTAATTTGTTGTGGGGATTAATTAGTCTCTTGCACCTTTAAGGATCAGGGAAGTCACCTTTGCATTCTCACCTAGCATGCCAAGTGGTCTCCTAGCATACCTGTGGAATTGGCTCTTTATGTAGTTCATGACAACTGGGACTTCAGAAGAATGGGGTACATGCAGATGACAATGCTTTCAAGCTAATCCCTGCTGAACATGTTTCTGTATGGCTCCTTAAGACCTTTTCTTCAAACCTTTGTTAAACATCAGCCTTCTATTACATTCAAGTGTTATGACAGATGTTTTTTGCTTTCGTGTCTATTTGCTGTTTTAAGCTGTGCTATTATTAAAGAATATTTTCATTTTAGATCAAAGCCAATGATTTAAAAGACTATCTAAAATTTCTTACCTTAATTTCCAGTATATTTTGACTGCCTCTTGAGATTACCACTGGCTTTTCAAAAGTCTTAAATATGGGATTATTCACATAAACAAAATCAAAGTATAAGGAGGTGACTCCATCAAAAATGAAAAACACTTTTGTTACAAAGGGTAGTTGCAGACTGAAGGATTCCAGTGAAGGTGTGGCATAACAGATTATCTCTGTGTTAGAACGATGGCTACAGGTCTGTAATAAGAAAGGGATACATAAGAGACAAATGTGTTTGATATTAGTGAAGGTTCATAATCTTGTTTAAACACTATACATATATTAAAGTATGTTCTTCAATCCCAACAGTTTTTAAAGTTTAGCAAAGCTGCAGAGCTGTAGGAATCTTGCTATAAAAAACAACCAAAATAAAATTTTCATGCATTTTATTCAGCCTTTTTCTTAGATCTGAGTGATCAGTGCAACAATTTCCTTTTGATGGAGCTTGCACACTTTTTGAGGAAGTATACTAAAAAATGTATTTCCTGGCATCAGTGTACACATTTTAGGTAAACATTTTGCAGATAATTAATGGAAAGTAAATTTCAAAGCCAACGATGTGCTGGTTGCTTTGTTACTGCCCCCATGACACAACACAGCCAAAACATAGGTAAACCAGCCTCTCTCAGAGGGACTCCCATGTGGAGATCTGCTGGAGTTTCCATTCCTTTTATACTGCCAAGGAGACATAAACAGACCAGAACATGGCTGCCAAAAATTGCTATGAGATTCTATACCACAAAATTGCAAAGAAACAACTTTTCTTTTTAAATTACATGGTGAAGGCCCCAGTCCTAAAACCCACAATGCTCAGGTAGACTACTGTGCCCATGCACATTTAGGAGCATGACTGCAGACTGCCCGTATGTTTATATGCTGCAAGACACATTTCAAGCTGTATTTTCTAACACAGCAGATGGGACTAAACACAACCACAATTAGCTATTGAAGGGTTATGTCTCTGACTGGTAGAGCTGCCACTGAAGCTGGCCAAGACTGTTTTGATGAAAAAAGATTTTGTCAAAAGATGCTGATTTATTAGGAAGGCCAGGGTGGAATTTTATGGCAAAAAAGAGTGAGAGAGACTTCCCACCTCATGATCGCTCATATGTTCTGAGCAAACTTGAACCTGTGTCTGGATGAGTGTCCTAACCGCTGAGCTATTGGCTATTCTGGGATTGGTCTTTCTCTCAAATATTTTTTCAAAGGTTCACAGTTTCTTTGCAATGTGGGACGAAAAGCAATTCTGAAATCTCATTTTTTTCCACCAACATCTCTGTTATTTCTAACTTTTTAGCTACATTCCTTGATGGTGCCCCTCAACTAGGTGTAACTGGAATCAACTATACCAAGGGTAGGAAATACATAAACACAAAAGCACAGCACTTAACATTTATTTGTATATGTGTGCTGTCCCAACAGGTGGTGCTTCCTCCTACCTCTTGACCAGATTTTTAAATTATGACACTGGGTGGCATTTGATAGACGATGAGGGAGGCTGATTGGAAAACAGAAAGAAAGGAGTGCTCTTTTCCTCCCCTTGCTCCTCCTCATTCCAGAATGAAAACATAGGGCACATTACAGTACAAGGCAGGGTACAGAGAAAGGAGCATTTATGCTCCTTGGACAACTTGAATTCTTGCTTTCCTCCTTCTGCCATACAGGAGCGTCCCTGGCCTGGAGAAAGACCTAGAGCTCAGGTGTTGGGACTTGGGGCTTGAGTGCTGTCAGTACTACCGTTGCAGACCTGGGGCTCTGGTGCCTAGACTCTGGGCTTGAGCCTGGTAAGCCCGGCACCAGCGATGCCTCTCCTGCCATGTAACACTGGCTCTTCCACACTCACTAGCATTCAACAGTTATTTCACTTCCACCCCTATTCCCTCATCTCAACTCTGCCAGACCTTCCCTCTCAACTCTCCTCAGCAACCCAACTCACTTCTTAAAATTCTTCTCCTTGGCCCAAACCCTCATCTTGGCTACCACCCAGGAATGCACACAACTCCCCCTCCACCACTCTGATCTTGATTCATAACACTTGCAACTAGAAAACCCTCTCTGTCTCACATAGTACCCCACCAGTCCAGAGCCCTCAGCTTTTGCCCTGCTGCCCCTGAGCTCTTGGCTCTCCACTCTCAGGCAGACTGCCTCTCAGCATTCCCACCCCCAGTGGATTGGCCCCTGGGTTTCTTGTGTGGTGCTTTGTGCCTGAAGCCCAGGCTGCAGCTGGGCTCTTGGAAGGGAATGGGGAGCTGAGAGCCCTGGTGGTAGCTGGGCTCCCAGCAGAGAGTGGACCTGAAAGCCCAAATGGCAGCTGATTTCCCAACCGATAGGTCTGCAGGCACTGGGTTCTGGATCCCCCACGGTACCCCTGTAAGTCACTGGAAGAGCTTGGATTAGGATGCGTACCACTGAGAGAAGAAGGCTGGGGTGCTGGAACAGAGGAAGTCAGAGAGCCATGCCCTTCTCCACTTTTAAAAAAAGCCAGGGACTGTCCACTTTTTAACCTGGGTATTTTCTCCTCTTATTCTTTCCTTCTAGATCTCAATCCATGGGCGGTTTAGGGTAGTGGAGGCAGGGTCTGTGCTTTGAGCAGGGGAGATGATCAGATCTCCCATTAGAAAGCACAGTCCCTGCTGACAGCACCAGCCTCTTCCAAGTGCCAGCCCCTCTCAGTAGCCCCACCCCTGCTCCTCTTCCTCCCCCTGAGGCCCAGTCCACTGGCCAGGCTAGAAACTGGAATCAGAGAGATGCCCAGAGAGCCCAGGCTGCTGTGGAGAGCCATGAACCCTGCACCTGCCCAAAGGGGCATGCCCCAGATGGAGGCATGGGGGCTTCTCTTGGGTCCTTCAGCTCCCCACCCAGGAAAGGTGGAAGGTCTGGGGCTCCCCACAGCAACTCTGGCTGACTCTTACCACAGACATGCTCTGGCTTCTAGCCTGACCAGGGCAGAGACTCAGGAGGAAAAAGAGGAGTATGGGGAGAGCTACTGAAGGGTTGGAGCCATCCTTCCCTCATTCCCTTTTGTGAGGTTCCAGTACTGCTGAAAGGAGGACAATGTGGACATGAAATCCCCTCACTCCTTCATGATTAGTATGGTGGATGTAAACTGACCTGTGTGTTAGATCAGTTATTCACAACCTCTGAGTATGAGGACCCCTTTTTAACATCAAAAAATTTTGTGGACTGCCAAATGACAATAGTTGTTATAGGGGACTGACTGCAGGCAGTGGTGCTGCAGAAGGGCTGTGGAGGACCTGGCCCCCGCCTGCTCCCAAGGTGTGGGGACACATTCAGGGCGAAGTTGCTTACAGCAGGCAAATACAATTCATTTATTTATAAATTTTAGAACTGTCCAAAATAGATCGCTGTCCAGCAGTGGCTGGGGCTGGATCAGGCCTGGGCCATCTCCCAGCTGAGGCTGGATGTATTCATGGACCCCTTGCAGTAACTCTGACCACAGGCTGGGAACTACTGTGTTAAATTGATTTACTTCTGGAGTGTAGATTTGCTCTGAGGAACTCGCTTTTGGCTCTGGCATCGAGGTAGGTACTGGTGCTGCCCAGGGAAGGAATCTTGAAAACCATGACATTTAAGAAGTGGGGTCAGCAGCAGAGTTCTCAGTTTGTAATGTCCTGGCCTGACTTCTCAGCATCCTGGGGCCTATGCTTTTTCCAGCATCTCATTCTGGGGACTAAACCCTCCCCATCATGCCACACCATGCCCTGAACTTCCCCAGACTCTCTCCCTGGGGACTAGCAACCCCTTTCTCACCCCAACTGCCCCCAGTCCTCCTCTCCTTGGGAACTATCACCCTTTCATTGAGTTGTGCCCTGACTGCCCCTGGCGCCTCATTCCAGGGACCACCCCCTCTCTCATGCCTATTTGGGCAGGCATGCCAGCTCTGCATCAAACTCCTCTCAGCCCAGCTTTACATATGGTAGGCAAGTCCTAATAGGATTGATTGACAGGAGGGCCTGCAGTGTCTGGTTTTGGAAAACTGGAAAGTTGGCAGCCCTTAATAGAGAAATTAATGTGGTTTTTAGTACTACTGGCCATTACTGGCCAAACACATTACCCCTAGTGCTCTGTATACTTTTTCCCCAAATCCCTCAAAAATCAATATTACTGTTGAATAACTTTGTATATATAAATAGAGCAAAAATGCTCCTTCGTTACTTTGGTTCTCATTATGAAATCCAGACTGAATGTTGCCTTGAAATTAATTTTCATTTGTTTCTTTTATACCGAGTTAATGCAACACAATTTGGCTGTATATCAAATCAGTATTAAAGCTATTTACTCATATTATCTTGAAAATTGGGATTAAATTATCTGTCTACATCTCAGCACTTTTTCTCATCACCACAATAATTCGTGTTTTCATACATAGTAGTGTGAAGTCTTAGCTCTGCCAAATAAACCATTTTTTAAGGCTCTGGAAAGAAACACTGATGTCTTAAATCTGTACTAAAAGTTTTACTCATCTACAGACTATGGGCTCAGTTCTGCTCTCAGTTAAATGGTTGCAGCTCTTGCTGAAAATAATAGGAGTCACACCCATGTAACTAAGAGCCATTTGGTTTTATGGACCATATTCTGTCTTCAGATACTCTTACATATTCCTGTTGACATCACTGTGATATCTGGGGTGCAAGAGGAGGTAAAATCATGCCCCACATTTTTATATTAGAATTTAATTATGTTCTTTTTACTTGCTTTTGTTAGATGGCTACCTGTCACAAGGTGACCTACTGTTGGTGTGAAAACTTTATCTTAATCAACAGTGTAACATTTTATTGGACTTCGGTTCTACAATTAAATGATCTGGTTACAGGTTTATTTGATATACATTTTTTTTAATAAAACTGTCCTGGTGTCTTTCTGAAAAATCAGCAGGTGGCAGAAATATTCAAAAAACAGCTAGTCAGCATTTAATAGGGTACATTTTAAATTTCTCCACATTTTTTGACCAACATTGATCCCAGTGTTTTTATCTTGCCCTTTTTCCTGTGCATTGAGATATGAGCTTTAAATCTTGCTCAGGCCCTCTTCTTTCTAATTTACATATTGATACAAGGTAGAGCAGAATTTCAAAACTAAATTTGTGTGCCTACTGTAGGCAGAAAGGACATGGATATAGCTTTTCTAAGCGCTAATATAGTCTGGGGCAGCAGTTCTCAACCACTGTGCTGGGACACATTACTGTATCACAATGCACCTGTAAGTGTGTCACAGAGAGTTGGGAGATGCCTGGGTTCTGTCTGGGATGGGTGGGCTGGTGTGTCCTGTAGGGTTGTGACACACCACCAAGCATGTCCTGACTTCCAAAAGGTCGAGAACCACTTGTCTGGGATACTGAAGAAGAATATGAACACACATAAACTGGAAGATAGTCTAGCTTCTCTCTCTCTCGTCGCTATTGTCAGCCTCCCTTTAGATATGTACCTGTGGGCTTTTCCCTTTGCCATGTCAAGCTCTCACTGCAAAACTCTCAAGCTTGAATGGGAGCAACAGCAGGTCTAAAAGTCAGCACCGACAATCCCCTGGACCTAATTGCATGCAGGTGCTCTGCTTCCTGTAATGTTTCTTCAAACTCAGCTGGCAAGGAGTATTCAGAAAGTTAATGATTCATCAATTCCAAGGCCAGAAGGAACCACTGGGATCACTTAGTCTGACCACCTGTATCACAGAATCATAGATTAGGGTTGGAATACATCAGACAAGTCTTCTCCAGTAGAGATAGGGAGGTGTTAGTGCCATTACAGAAGGTGCTTGTGAGACCTCATCTGGAATACTGTGTGCAGTTCTAGTCCTGATGTTTAAGCAAGATGAATTAAACCTGGAACAGATGTAGAGAAGGGCTACTAGAAAGACCCAGGGAATGGAAAGCCTGCCTTATGAGAAGAGACTCCAAGAACTTGGCTTGTTCAGCCTAACCAGAAACGTTTGAGGGGAGGTATGAGTAAGTTCTATAACTACTTCCTCCCTTTGGTATTTACCCCTCTGGAGAGGAATTATTAAAGCCCAGCACCAATGTGGACACAAGAACGAATGGACATAAACCAGCCATCAGGAAGCTTAGACTTGAAATTAGATGCACGTTTCTAACCATTGAAGGAGTGAAGTTCTGGAATGGCCTTGCAAAAAGAGTAATGGGGCAAAAAAGCAGGCTGGCTTCAAAACTGAGCTGGAAAAATTTATGGACAGGATGGTATGGTGAGACAGCCTTGTTTATCAATTAACTAATTTTTGACTAGTAGTGGGACCTGTGATGGGGTGAGCTCTGAGTTACTCCAGAGAGTTCTTTCTTGGGTGTCTGGCTGGTAGGTCTTGCCCATGTGCTCAGGGTTTAACTGATCATATTTGGGGTAGAGAAGGAATTTTCCTCCAGAGCAGACTGGCAAAGGCTCTGGGGGTTTTCACCTTCCTCTGTAGCATGGGGATATCTCATTTGCTGATGAACTGTCTATACCTTAAAGTCTTTAAACCATGGTGTGAGGACTTCAGTAACTCAGTCTTAGATTAGAGGTTAACTACTGGAGTGGGTGGTGATGTTCTGTGGCCTGCATTACGCAGGAGGTCTGACTAGATGATCGTATTAGTCCTTTCTGACCTTAGAATCTATGAAGAGATCTAGTCCAACCCTTGCTCAAACCAGTACCAAACTCATTTAAACCATCACATCTGGGGCTCTGTCAAGCTGGGCCTAAAAACCTCTGGAAAACAAAAAAGGAGTCCTGTGGCACTTTTAAAGACTAATAAATTCATTTATCTTATGAACTTTCGTGGGTAAAATCCCATTTCATCAGATGTATGAAATGGAAACATGCATCTGATGAAGTGGGATTTTACCAACAAAAGTTCATATGATAAATGAATTTGTTAGTCTTTAAAAGTGCCACAGGACTCCTTTTTTGTCTGCTGAACTAGACTAACAAGGCTATCCCTCTGGAACTTGTCAACATCTAAGAATGGAGATTCCACCTCCTCCCTAGGTAACCCATTCCAGTACTTCACAGGCTGTAGAATTCCTTTTAAGAAAACTTTCAGTTTTGATTTAAAAATTGCAGTGATGGAGAATCCACTAAGACCCTGGTTAAATTGTTCCAGTGGTTACTATCTTTGTCTTGTCCCCATCAATTCACTCATTTATTCCCTGAAACGTGACAGAGTTCTTTTGGTCCAATGGCACAATGTGATGGGACTCTATTCTTAACTCAAGTCTATTTAATCGCATCTAACACACCATAATATATTAAATTGACTAGTATAAATGAATTTTTAAAAATAACTATTAAATGAGGTGGGGGGTCAGATCTTGAATGAGTGTAAACTGTCATGGCAATTTACTTCAACTGAAGATGCGCCCTTGTTTGTTTATTTCTGAATTCAGAGTGATGTGTCGTATGCTATAGCTGAAGTTTTCCTGTGTCTCATAGCCCTGGAAGATAATTTGAGTCAATGGGTTAAAAATAAGTGTATAGTGAAAATATAGAAACTAGCTCCCCCCCGCCCTTATTCATGACTATCCTTTTTAAAGATCTGTATAGCACTGTGCTGGTCAGCAAGTCATCACTGAAATACATATGTTTATACAAGCAAATACATCTTAGGTAATCATTATACTTATTTGATTAATGTGAATTCATTACACATCTTATCTACTGTACAGTAGTGATGTCTTTTAAATTAATAGCAGTGGTATTCATAACTTTGTTTGTGGCTATCTGTTGGAATTGCTTCTTGAGCCATCTACTTCATCAGGCTGGTCTCTGAAGGGGATGCTCTCAGAGAATGATAAAAATCTAATAATACTCTTTAGAGGTGATGCAATGTGACTGATTGGTAAGGGTCAAGATAAATCTTATTTGCAATGCCCTTATTGTTACGTGATTTGACATGACATTTTTACCTTGAAATTGGTTTTAGCAGTTGAAGAATATGATGGTTTAGTTTTCAAGAAATATTGGATTGAGAATCTATAAGGAAAGAATTATAATTCAATCAATTGCCTACTCAATTAAGATACTGCCCATCAGGCAGCACCTTTAACTTTTATTTAATTAAGCTTTAAAATACATTTACTTTAAAAGCTGATCCTGTGTTCTGCTTGTGACTCTAATCTGCATCAAAAGAAAAGATGCTGAAAATGTGGAGTGTTTCACAAGCATATGGTAAATAAGTATACCATCAGAGAATAATGACCCTTCTCTTAAGGCATTTGACTCCCACTTAAAAGTATGTATTTTTGCTTCATTCAGAAAACGTGACCCTTGAAGCAATTAATTAAAGCCTGGTTTACAGAATTGGAACTTAAATCCACAATTTGATTTTTTCAAGATGGAATAAATGTGGAGGAAGATTTCTCTTCTTTCAGGGGTCACCCAGCATCTGACCTAGACAACACAGGACAAACATACTGCATGTTACAGAATCTGAAGCAGTCAGGAGGGGCAGTGAAGAAAATTTAGAAATTCTGCTCTACCTTGTATCAATATATAAATTAGAAAGAGCAAGATTTAAAGCTCATATCTCAATGCACAGGAAAAAGGGCAAGATAGAAACACTGGGATCAATGTTGGTCAAAAAATGTGGAGAAATTTAAAATGTATCCTATTAGATGTCGACTAGCTGTTTTTTGGATATTTCTGCCACCTGTTGATTTTTCAGAAGGACACCAGGACAGTTTAAAAAAAAAAATCAAATAAACCTGTAACCAGATGAGCATTATTGTAGTAGTGTTGTTTGGTTAGCATGTGTTTTACATCTTCTAGTTGCTTGTGGTAACTCCTGACTCCTTTATTAAATTATTATGCATTGACTTGCTATATACTCACTTAAAATCACATTCTAATTAATAAAATGGCATTTGTTTTACATAAAGCTGTGTGGACTTTAAAGGGTGTGAACCACAGAGGCTGGGCACATCCATTTCAATGGCAAATGAATGGAACAGGGCCTACAAGTCTATGGTGATTGGGGAAGGATCCCAATCCCTGTGGGACGGAAGTTCATGGTCTAGCATCTTGGTGCTGGGGGTGCTCGCTGGGTGACCATCCCTCAAGTGGCCAGAGGGTCCAGACCCACTGCCTGGAACTGATTACACGCAGAGTGCTAGTGTGGACTGACACAGGAGTGACTGGTCATGTGGCATAGCAAGGTAAGTCAGGGTTCAGGAGTGGCAACTGGGGGGTCACAGTGACACACTAGATTAGACACTGGGAGATACTTTCAGACCCCCCTTCTCCCTTTGCAGTGTGGAACCTGCCTTGAGGAATACTCTGGGGGCAGCGACTGGTAATGGGGTGACTGGCAGTGAAACTCAACAGGAGGCAGGCTGGCACAGAAGTACAGGAACCCAGGGAGCTCCAAAGTCAATGAAGTGAACTAATACCGCTACATGGATGCCCTAGATCAGCTGTTTCAACCTCAAATCATCACAAGGGCCGCGTGAGGACTAGTACATTACACTGAAACCCTTTATACAACGACATTGAAAATATCCGTAATGATAATGTCATTGTGGGCCACACGAAACAGCTTTAGGGGCCACATGCGGTCCATGGGCCGTGTGTTTGAGACCCCTGCCCTATAGTCACATGAATCTGAAAAACAAGCAAGGAGTCCTGTGGTACTTAAAGACTAACAAATTTATTTATTGCATAGGCTATGTCTACATTGGCAAAGTTATTTTGAAATAGTTATTTTGAAATGACTGCGCCAATATTAATTCAAAATAATTATTTCAAAATAGTGAGTCTTCACAAGACTCCTATTTTGAAATAAAGTAGGCATTAGTATTTTGAGTTATAGAGTCTACAGTAGACTAACTCAAAATGGATCTCCCAGCAGAATGGTTTCCATGCCAGGGGAGGGATTCCCCCATAGGGCTCCTGGGGGGATTTCCCCAGTGGAGCTCTGTTCAGAAGCTGCTGAATGAAACAAACAGAAGGCTTAGTTCCTCTAAAACTGAAGATCCGCATCAGTGTGGATCCTGAGGGAGCCATCAGATTTAGTCATCCTATTCATCTCACTCATGTTGATGAGCACAGTTTGATTATATGTTTCATCTACACTTGGTCATAAAAAGCTAAACTAGGGACAGATCCTGAATTCCTAACACACCCCAAATTCTCACTGAAATCAATAGGAATTTTGACTATGTAAGGTATTCAAGATCAGGCCTTGAAGTGGAGCAATTCTGAAAGGAATGGGAATGGTATAACTTCACTTTGAAGGAACAAAGCCCCAAACCTGTGACACAGCACATCATAAAGGAGCTAATTTCAGCACTGATAGTTAACTTTACCAGCACATTTTTTGTATCCACAAATAATTGGGCTTGCGATTTTGTAGATTTCATCTACAAGGAATCAAAGGTGAAGTTGTTTGTGGGTGCAAATTTCATCCACAACATTACAGGCCAGATTTAGTTGTACTATGACTGACTAAGAACACTGCAATCATGAATCAGGGTGTCTATCTACCACATGTTAGTAATTAAACTACACAGAAACCATGTTTGGATTCTTTACCACAGCTAAAACACACCATTGTTTCATGCTTCAACAATAAGTTGATTACAAATGTAAAAAAAGAGTGTGATCTGATTTCTTATTCATGCTTATCTTGAAGCCTGCTTTTTTGAACTACACTTTGCAATTTAACTGGGGTTGAATCATCACTTATGTCTCAAGCACAAGTCCAGTCCCATACCGTTAAAGTCAAAGGCTCCAATAAGAGCATAATCTGTCCCTATAACTTCTTTAATTATTTACTTTGCACTCTCCTGGCTCTCAAATGGCAAAACTCCCCTATAGCATCCTTTATAAGATATTATTATTAGTGCTAAACAGATTTTAAAATCTAATTTTCAAATTATCATTGAGCTTTGTTTCAGGTAGTAGAATCATTCAAAATTATGCAGATAATGAAATTGGGGTCTGATCCCATCCCCACCAGAGTCAATGGAAAAGCTCCCTGTAATGAGAAAGGGTTTCTCCCTAACTTCTAAACACTCACTGCCACACCTAGTCATCTATAGGATGATTCATTTTCTAATCCAACAAATACAGTAATAGAAAATAAAGAGGTTTTATTCACTCTTTGTCCTCCAGGCTCCAGGGCCACTGGTTGCTGGCCCTTCTTCCCTTGCCTGCTTGTCAAATTTGAGTGCCCTCTGCTTCCTTTCCAGGGCAGAAAACCCAGGGATGCTTCCTGAAGCACCTCGTGCCTTGCTCCATGGACCCACCACAGGCATTAGTTTTCCTCTGCTATGGATCCCTTTCCCTTCCCCAGTCCCAGCCTGTGCCTTACATCCCCTTCCACGTTCCATTCCTGCCCCATGGCAGCGCTTTATAGGCCCATTTGCAGCCCGGTTCTATCCAGAAGGACCAAACTCCCTGTAACACTCTGGTTGACTCCAGCGGGGGGGGAGATCAAGCCCCCAAGGTACAAGATACAAACAAGCCAGGTGGATGAGAGAGAACAGAACCATTCAGGTTATACTGCTGAGATAATATTTAATCATTCAGCAGGCTGACTCACCACAGTGAAGTTCCTTCCGAGCTTAGGTACAGTGATCACCATCTGAGGAAAACACACTGAATTAAAGTTGATTCCATGAGCTGTGATTGTGCTTCCACCACTGGTAAAAATAAAAAAATAATCATTACTATAATATTTTCTAGAAAAATCAATACAAACAAACATAGTGTAGATCAAATTACAGTATGGAAACAAAATTAAAGATTTACAAACTGAATAGGAAATACAAGCAGAAATATAGCTGATAATATTTATTTCTTGGAATTAAGTTTCCTTCTCACTTACCACAAAAAGCAAACAGGAACAAATGAGAGAAAAATAATTAAAAAAAGCCCAACAGAATAAAGATATTTAATTTCTGATACACCAGAACACACACACAAAAAAATGTGCATTTTAAAGGAAGATAAAAAACAGTCTTTAAGTACTTGCTAGTGTGCTTCACACATTGCTTTGAAAGCACTGCTGAAAAAAAGACTGCCCTTTTTTACTTCTGATTTCTTTGCACATATGGTTTATGTTAAAGATTATGTGTGTGCACGTGCACACACAAAACTATAATTGTCAGAACACATATATGTAGTACATGTGTGCGTTTGAGTTGTGCTGTTTTAGAATCCCTTTACCTCCTTGCATCCTACTCAATTTTCATGAAATTATTTACCATTGTAAGCAGCGCCAGAACCAGGTATTTTGGCCCCAGGGGCAAGCTGTAGCAAGCGGCACAGAATGTGCGCCCCTTAACTGAGCAGTGAAATGGAGCCACTCGATACGGCGCTCAGGGCAAAGCCCCAGTCGCCCTGCCCAGTTACTGCTCTGATTGTAAGCAATGGAATGTCTTAACGTAGTAGCTGGATAGATTAAGCAGTACAGTAGGTACAGCTCAACTGGACACTGAAGCTTAGCAGTGGTAAAATTAAATCATGTTAAAAATTGACAGAACCATCCTCCCCTTCACCTTAGAAAGGAAATGATACGTACTCTACACCACACCATAAATAGAAGCAGCTGGCATGACAGCTAGAGATAAAAAAATCCAATTTCTTTTGATAGATTTTTGCCCAGTGGTGTTATTCTCTCATTCATTACTTTCCAATGTCTTTATGACACTTTAACTCACCTAAGAAAAGATTTGACTGGATGAATTTTAAAAACAATAGGGTCCTCTCTGTAAGTAAAATGATCCTTGGCTTCTCGAATAGCTAAGTCAATCTTCATTTTAACAGGATATTCCGATGGAATTCTTTGTGCAGGCGTGTAACACTCTACAGTGCTGTCAGTGTCACTGAAAGAAAGGTACAAAAGAATAAGGGAGCTTGCCTTATAATAATCATAAAACATACAATCTGTTTAAAACACAAGCGTAAATTAGCCCTGATCTTGCAGAAGGATCCACACTGCCACTGGGGTCACCATGAAGGATTAGGATCTCAAAAGTAAATGTGAGATGAATATGAGACAATAATTGCTTTTATGCTAAATGGTCTTTGCAGTGTGTTTTTTGGTCAACCCAGTTTTATGCTGATAAGAAGAGACTGACACTGTACAATCTCTATAATGAATCAGACCTTACAAAAACTGGCTCTGTAAAGTTAAATTGGGATTTTGTTCTTGGAGAATGTCATCAATTTAAACCTTCTATTCCAACTATCTTGTGTATACATTAAAACCTGCAAACAGCAGCCACTCATAGGAGTTGGCAAAAGCAATCTCTTGCAAGAGACAATCTGTCTTCAAAGGTCTGCACACCAGAGAGGACTGGCATTCCATGGCCTTTGCTCAATGAGCTCATGACGGATGGCTCTCTTCAGAGGTGGTTCCTAAAGCAAGTTTTACTGTATTTGACCATGTAAGGCCAGATCTTACATAGTAAATTGGCATAGCTCCATGGAAGTTGAGGGATCTATGTTGATTTACATCAGCTGACAATTTGGCCCATGGCCTTTATCAATGAGGCAAAAGGATTTTACTGAGGCTTTGAAAGCCACCTAACACTGTATTTGTGGAAATGGCCTAAAATGATTCTTTGTCACCCAGCACAGGCCACTGGACCTTTCAAAGGGTGAAGGAAAAATGAACAAAGGTCAATACTGAAAAAAATAAGGACTAAAGAGCATACTGTATTGCGGGGGGGCATTTGACTGCTGCATAGACTGCCTGAGTTTGTCGGTTGCTTTGGGGATGAAGTGAGAGTCAGCTTCTGCCTTTAGGAGTTTAGCAGTTTGGGGGACCAGTGGATGGAAGGGTTATCACTTTCACCTACACCAAGGAACTCAAGAGTAATTTACTAAAGTCATTGGAGTTACACTGGTACAAAACAAGCACAAGTGAGAGGAGAGTCAAACTCCCTGCCTTAACAAATTGAAACTGGCTTTCTGTGAGCAATAATATTTTCATTATGTTGAACTGTTTTTCACATACCCAACAGCCACATTTTCAGAGAAGTTATTCCATCATTTTGCATGAACAATTTTCATAAGTAAAATATTTATACTTATATGATAATATACTTTGCACCTTATATCCAACTGTTTCCCTGCAAGATAAGTACGTATCTCCATTTTACAGACTTGGAAATGTGAGTTGCAGAGACCTAACATGACTTGGTCAAGAACATACAATTAATCAGTGTCAAAGCCAGGAATGAAATACAGCCCTCCTGACTCTGAAGTACTGTATTTTAACTCTCAGACCATTGCTCCCTCACATATCACACTTTGCCTTTAGATTTCTCCATAATCATGTGAAAAAGTCAAAATTTAGATGCATTCTGCCCTAAAGAAAATGGGAACAACTTCCATTTACTTCAGTATGCATCACACTCATTTCATCAAGGACAGGGCCAGGCACAATGCATATAACAATAAGTTCAGTAACTGTGTTTATATGGTGCCTACCACAACCGAGACCTTGTCCTGGTCCATGACTGGGGTTAAGCACTAGAACAATTTAAATATTATTATTGTAGACTAGCAAAATAGCTAGCAACTTCACAGCATTTCTCTGCACAAAGTCTATAGCTACTGTTATGTAATGTTTATACTGAGGTAGCCTTTCAGATATGTTGACACAGCAAAACCAAACCTGAGGCAGCCAGTCCGAGAGCCTGTCAGCTGAGGCCTACTGATGAGATAGACCATGTAAACATTTGAGCTTGAGCTGGACCTTGGGCTCTAAGACTTGGCAAGAGGGAGAGACCTTAGAGGCTTCAACAGGACCCCATTGTGCTAGGTGCTGCACAAATATATAGAAAATATCTAAAGCTCTCTCATCCTTAAAAATATAACAGACGTACCAGAGGAACAAATGAGTTGGTGTGGGGAGAAAAAACAATAGAATGGGTGCAATTCTTAGCCAATCAGAAGCTGTCATTGAAATTTTTCATCACTTTTCTATTTCTCAGGCTGTAGTAAAACGTATGCATTACAGAAAGGATGAATTTTCTACTGACCTGCAGGGCACAAGTATTACAACAGAAGTGAAAATTAGCACGCTATTCTGCACATGTACCACAGTGCCACTTCTATGTAGCGAGAGGACACTGGAGGTTTTTAAGAGCAGACTGGACAAACACCTGTCAGGGATGGTTTAATGGGGGAATTTGGTCCTGCCATGAGTGCAGGGAACTGAACTCAATGACCTGTAATGGTCTCTTCCAGTTTCTATGATTCTGTGATTCTAAGTTCATTTACTTTATATGCCAATATAGTCAATCCAGTTTCACAATAAAAAGCAAACAGAATTAGACTCTTGTGATTATAATACCTTTTTAAGGTGCATGGTTTCCCACCAACATAAATCTCTCTGGATTTTCCACTCTTTAAGTATTTCCCTGATAAAGTTAACAACGTTCCACCAGACTTGGGACCATAGGTGGGAGATATACTTGTTATTACAGGATTCTGAAGGGGTAAAAACAATAATTTGCCTTGTTAAATTATGCTTTAATATTTTTTAAAAAAGCATATTAAGTTGTACAATCATAATAGTCATAGCACTTGAATGAGGCAACAGTGAAGCGAATAGGTACATAGGAATTATCATGCTGGATCAGATCCACGATCCATCTAATCCAGTACCTTGTCTCCTGCAAAAATGCATAATTAAATTAATTTTGGCACTAAAATTTTAATTATAGTGCTTACCACATACGAGAATGTATTGAAGGGAGATGCACCATGTCCACTTGAAACACTGCTGGTTATATTGAAACCGGGGTTCTTTGAAGCTGCAACAGTGCATTCCAGCCTTTGAGAAACAGAGATCAAGATGGTTTTTGTTTTTTTCCCCCAGGTTGATTATTTTGTATGAAAATGGAGTCACATCAATCCATAATAAAACAGCATCCATGCTGAACAAAAATCCCACATTGTTCTGGGCAATGGACAGTTTAGAAACAACAATCTAAGGACTTAAGATAGCTAACTCATTACCAAAGATAATTTTCTCCTCTTTTAACATTCTCACCTTCTCATCTATTGTTCCACGTCATTTGAATCAAAACAACTTGTTTGGTTTGCTGAAAAAGACTGACCTGATCTTGTGACTTATCCCTCTCTGCATGTATGTATACTTTTAACATATACAGTTTCCATTTCATGCATCTGATGAAGTAGGATTATAACCACAAAAGCTCATGCAATAAATAAATTTCTTAGTCTTTACAAGCACCAGAGGACTCCTTGTTTGTTTTGCTGAAATAGACTAACACAGCTGCCCCTCTAAATCTAATAAACTATTGTTCTTTATTATCATATTAAACTGCACATCATCATAGTGTTTGTATTTAGCCAAGGAAAGTAATGTTGGTATATCAAACTTACCTTTTCTGGAAACACTGAGCATGTGACAGAAAACAAATGTCTCATATACATGTAATGGACACTGTTTTAAAAATTTCCTTTTATACCTGAATTTTATATGACAGCAAATATGAACAACTATTAGCTTCTTTTTAAACAAACTTTATTGAAAAATAAATTAGAATGTGACAGCAATATGTATCAATGAATTATAGATATATTTGGTCCTTTTATTTCCCTAAATGATTTTATTTAACAAGGTAAACTACTCAGGAGAGTTGTCACTGATATGCCACAATATCTCTATTAGAAAGGAAAAAGTACAGCTTTTTGCCAAGTTTAAGATAGAAAGAGCTATGTCTCCACTATTGCTATCTGGGACCAGATGTGTAGTGATGTATCTCACAAGCCCCTGAGATGATAGGTTGCTTTATCAATACACTGGCAGATGCCATTAACTGAAAGAGGATAGTCATGGAATTTGCTAGTTCCTGAAGAGGCCAATCAATGACTTCAGACTGACTTGCCCACAGTAAGCTCAAGTCTTTCATCCATGTCCCTCTGCCAGACATTGGGAAAATACAGAAACAATTTTGTTAGTGTCTGAGGCAGAGGAGATGGACAACTGAGGATCAGACAGTTGAGGACATCACCTCTGCTGCACCACATATTTGAAAGACAGAGATAAGAAAACCAAACCCTGTGGACCTTGACTAAATCATCTTAGAGATGAAGAGCAGTTACCTGTCACCACCTTCCTGGATCTCAGGGACAAGCAGAACTTTCCTGAGACTCTTTCACTTTCATCAGGTCCCACAGATGAAGGAAGAGCATCTCATGGTCAATCTTAGTAAAGACTACTGAAGGAACTACCAGCATTACTTAGGATATCAGACCTCCAGTATGGAGGTCCACAATGGATTCGCCTTTCCAGAGGAGGCTGTCAATTAAGACTACACTGTTTCTATCCTATTGTTTGGGTGTGAAACCTGAGAATTGAAGAATGCCAGATGTTACTGAAGGGCTACAATCCAACAAGCAAAACAAACAAGGAGTCCTGTGGCACTTAAAAACTAACAAATTAATTTATTGCATAAGCTCTCATGGGAGAAAATCCAGCAAGTGAAGTCTATATCAGATTTACTTTTCAGGGCATCTTACTTGCTTCCGTTGCTAACTTTTATGTCCAGAGTACAAGGCTTTCCTCCTATAAGTACTGCTGTATTTTTAAAGTCGAATCTATTATTTTTGCTGAATCCAAAGTCCCAGCCACACACAGTAAGCCTTGTTCCACCTTCTAATGGAGCACTGCTTGGGAGAATCTAGAAGAAAAAAAACGTACCTTTGTATCAGGTTTGCTAGAACTTCAAATAGATTTTGCAGAATGTGCAAAGGAAAAGAATAGTTTTATAGAAGCATTTCTTCTGGTAGACTGCATCCTACGATTTATCTCAATTGTTCTTCACCCTTTCATTCATCACATTATGAGCCTCCTCAGACAGCAGCAATAAATAATAATACCTTTGATAGAAAGCTTTGAGGAATAGTGTTTAGGGGCATTGAACAAGCTGTGCATTTTTAATCCTCCTGATCTTGTTTCTTACATCCTATTTCTGCTATGGTAAACATACAGTGTATGTGTTTTATTACAAGTTGTATGATGAATACAAAAAAGTCCATAAATGATCATATAACTTTTTGGTTAGCTTAAAGAAAGGGCAGGTACGCCAAGTCAGACAGACAGCTTCAATTACATTTTAATCCGATATTGCCTTGGCAGTTATAAAGTTAATGAGACTTCTATGATTCTTTAACTAAAATCTGTTACATTGGTTACTTTTAATTCTGAGTTAAAAATAAACTACCTTTCAGCAACATACTGACAATTTAGAAAGGAAATGCTTTTTTTTCTTCAGTATATTGTAAATTGTGTTGTAAAATAGAACAATGGTGGGAAAAATGTAGGAACACTATAGAAGTTGTACAAACCTTGGCTAAGGTATTCAGCAAAGCGCTGCTAATAAAAGTCTAAAAGATATAGGCTTAGGGCTGGTGTGGGCTTCTAACAATACTGCCTAAGTTTGTACATTCCAGCCACTACCAGATAATCAAAAGGGGAACAAAAGATTTAACTGACACTTGTGATCAAGTCCTTAAATGTCTTTGGCTTAATGCTTTAGTAATAGGAAATTTGCTCTTAAAATCCAAGACAGTTGTTTCTTTCATAAGCTCTGCTTCTTCACTCTCAAGCTAAAAGAAAATTGCTTAAGAACTGCGTGTCTATTATTTCATCTGAAAATCTAGTAAGGCAGGCTCATTTCCTTTAAACTCTCCTAATAGCAATACATGAAGAAACACATGAACGAAACAGTAGGTAAAAAGCTGCTGAGACATACTTTGCAAGAAATATTCCATACACTGACATTTACTACTCTCAGCGAAAATCAGAAGAAACTCACTGAAGCCAGTGGGAATCTATCCATTAACTTCAACAGACTTTGGATCAGGCTGTGACTGAGCAAAAACACGGGGAACCTATCCAGGGATTGGGGGAAGGGAGTTAGAGCAAAGCACAGATGCCCACATAGCCAGTTAACATATTATACCACAGACAGCATTATACCATCTATGGTATTGGGCACTAGCCTGTAAGACTCCCCCATAAATGATTTTGTGTTCAGTGGTTCCCAGCATATACCATTTTCTTATTTGTGTTCCACTTCTAGGTCCTCAAAGTTGAGAATGACTTTGGACCATTGCCCTCCACTCTACGTAATCCCCCATCACACACACTACCTTTGGGGTTACATTTACTGGAAAGCTGCCTTATTGGAGAACAAAACTGCTTTGCTGGGGTCAGGTCAATCCCATTGTCTGAACAATAATGCACAGCTCCGTAGCATTTCAATATCCCTATTTGTAGCCAATTAGCTACCAAATAAGGAAATTAAAAGCAAACTTTACAAAACTATGCAATATTGTAAATTAAGGGACTTACCTGACCCCTCTCAAATGGCCTTACTCCTCAAAGGTAGGGTGTGACATCAGCCATCTAGTGTATGCTGGGAGATCACATGACTCAAAAGTGAACAAATCTAGCCATTACATCCTGCAAAAGAAGTTTAAAAAGGTAAGTCTTAGAAGTGAATTGTGAAGTATAAAAAAGAAAGTTTATCTTTTATGTTCATGTTGAATAAAAAAGGCCTGAAAGGATTTAAAATTTATTTTTATTTTATTTGTTTTGAACCTTAAATATATCAAAAAAGTCCAGTCTAGTTTTCCAAACTTTTCTTGGAGGAGTCACTGAAACTGCATTTTAAGTCTTCTAAGCTTCTAAAGGATGTTTAGCACATAAATCTTTTCTGCAAACTCTTTTACAGTGTATCTGCACTAATCAGGTGTTAGCAAAAATAAACAAAAACGAAATGGGTGTAAACACTCTAAAATCCAGGACTCATCTACCAATTTTAATGAGACCAGTTTTGGAATGACTGGAGAAATAGAAGGAGTAAGAAGACATCGCAGACAGCAGGCGACAAAACTCAGTTCACTGCTTGATCCAAAGTTCTTTGAAGTCAAAAGGGTTCTCTCCATCATCTTTCCTGGGCTTTGGCTCAGGCCTTAAATGAGAGCAAACCTGATTCTTATTCAGAAAGTTTAAAACTCTGTTTTTCCCCCAACATGATTTTGTTAACAGACACCATGTCTAACTCAAATGCCCTATAAATGGTTGGAAGATAAGATGTCAAAGATTCAACAGCTCCATTCCTTCAATTAAGGGCCAAGAAAGCTCACAATGCATGTCAAACTTCGAACAAGTCCTCCTTTTAAATTGGGAGCAAAAGGCCTGACATTCCTGGTATTTCTAAGAGAAAAACCAACCCCTAATCCCCTTTAAACACAAAAAACCTCTCAGGACTTCTTTATATAATAACCAAGCAAGGATGGACACATCCCTATTTTTTTCTCCTGTGCAGTTCACCTGTCACAGGGATCTGAATTCCACAAAGGGAGCATTGCATTCTGTTCCATTACCAAATTATTTCTGATGAGACCCATTCAAGACTCCCAGCTTTGACTTAGCAATGTCCATCCAGGCTTAGATGACACATTTCTTTGCTGGCATAAGCAATCATTGCAAGGCATTTTGATAGGTGTACTATTCCAAATGCACAGTAGTGTATTCAGAGAAACCTCATCTGCAAGAACTGGAGTTGACTGTCTCACCAACAGCTAACTGCACTTTTTAATATGGCAAAATGGAGGGATTCTGTCTATTGTTCGCATTTAGAGAACGTTTGAAAGGAAGTAGTTTGGAGTCCATGAATCCTTCTGAGAGAATGGTCACTGAAGAGCTTCAGACTATATCCAAGGCTAGAACTAAACTTGGACTGCTACCTACTAATGAACTAACACTGAAAAAAATGACAGGACACAGGACTGCAAAGGCAAGAGATTCCAAGACCATCACTGACAGAAAGAAGGAACTGAAGGGGAGGCAGAGTCAGTACCACCTATATACAACGGTCAGAGAATGGGACGGAGGGAACATTGGCAACTGACCTTATGGGGACAGGCCAAGGCAAAAACTGTTTGATGACTGTGTGCTGTGACACGTACACACCTGCATCAGAATGGATGTGACCAGTGCTCGAAGAATGGAGACATCTACAGAGTTCCATCTACACTGGACTTCTTTTCCCCTTTCCACGGGGAGAAAATCCCTTAGTAGATTTTTCACTGAATACAACTTATGGAATACATGTAGAAAGATTGTGCTTCAGAGCTTGATTCAAATCCCACTGAAGTTAATAGGAGTCTTTCCATTGACTACAGTGGACTTTGGATCAGGTTCTCAAAACATCTCTTGCATCTGCTTCAGGTGAAAGATATCATATAACATATGTTAAGCCCTCTGCCTCCCTGAAATCTTGCTTATATTTTATGGGATTTTAGGATTGAATTTCAAATATCAAGCAAAGCGGGTCATCCTCCATTTGTTAGGAATCAAACATGCTTGTCTCTTTGATTTTATGCATGTGGGTCTAAAGAAAGAGTGAAAAAAGATTAATAATCTGTTTAAAATAATTTTTCAGTAACAACGTTAAATGTCATGGTCAAGCAGAGAAAGAAATTTGCTTTAACTGCTAGCAATCCAAAGGGAATTAAGCACTAAGCTACATTATTTTCCTTCCAAGCCTTCTAGAAACAAGTTTCACAAACTAGTGCATACTGTAATTCAAACCTTCAGGGGAGTTGCTGTAAAGACCTATCACTGCCACAGATGCATATTTATTGCAATTTAAAATATACACACACACTTGAACACAAGACACTAAACTACAAATTGATATGCAAAATGTTCTGAGATTTTGCTCACATTCAAGTTCTTGGGGTCCAGTCCTTTAATCTCAACTTGTACTGAGAAATGCTTATTGAGAGGAGTCATTCCATTGAACTCTAAGGAATGACCCTATGAGTCACCACTACTCTATATAACTGAGCTCTACAGGATAGATTTTAAGATTCATGCAGCACACACAGCTCTGATTGAAGTCAAAGTGCATCCTCAGCATATCTGTAAATCAGAACCTATGAACTGTAGAGCTTTAGTATCTTAGAACACATGGATACATATAGTAACAGCCAAGAAAACTATAGCTCTATATAATATTAACATGTACTTTTTCCATCTGAGATGAGGTAAGAACCTGGGGTTAAAGTTAGCTGGAACAACCCGGAACACCCCTATTTTTAGGGAGTAGCATTCCAGGGCCCCTAAAAAAAGTGGAACGCATTGGAATGCTGCGTTCCAGGACCCCCTAAAACTAGAAAGAATGGGCCGGAACGCAGCGTTCCAGTGTGCTCCCCCAGGGAAGGGGCTGGAAGCTGGAGTGAGCCTGGCCACCCTTCCTTTCCCTAGATCCTGTGGCGGCCCCACCCCTTCCTGCTGGGCCCAGTGGCGCATGCAGCCTGGACCCAGTCCTGGGCCTGAGCCTGCTTGCACTGGCCAGTCCGTGCCACCTGCAGCCTCCCTACGTCTGGCCCAGCTCCTCGGCCACCTCAGTGGTAGGGGTAAGGGGGGCCTGGGGTGTTGGGGCAGCCAGTGAGGAAAGTGCACAGGGGGTGGGGTAGGAAGAAGGGGTCAGGATGGGGACTGAGGAGGACATGGGGAAGAGACTGATGGGGGGCAGTAGCAGGGTTTGGAGGCAGGAATTTGGGGGACAGTAGCTGGGGTGTTGGGTAGATGTGGGGGGCAGTAGTGGGGGTGGGGGGTAGGTGTCTGTGGGGCAGTAACTGGGATGGGGGATAGGTGTGTGGAAGGCAGTAGCTGCAGTAGGTGAAGGGGGCCCTGGAAACTGAGGAGGTTTCCGGGCCCTGCCAAATTATACTTTAACCCCTGGTAAGAACAATACAGGTGATACTATATAGCTGTGATCCCCAAACTTTTTTGCTCTGTGCCCTTCCTTATCCAGTCCATGCCCCACTCTCCCCATCCCCAGGAGCCAGAGCTGTAGCTGGGGACCAGGAGCAGGGTGAGGAGAGGTAGGCAGGGGCTGGGTGCAGTGCAACAGTCAGCCAGGACAAGGAGCAAGGGTGGTGGCAGGAGTGTGTTTAGGGCCATGAATGCAGTTGGGGCCTGGAGCATGGATGGGGGCCCAGAGCGTGGCTGCGGCTGGGAGTAGGGCAAGGAACACAGACGGAGCCTGGAGCATGCTAGGATTGGAAGTTGAGGCCACAGCACAGCTGGGGGCAGGGCAGGGCCAAGTGGTATTCCTTCTGCACCCTATATGGGGACTGCTCTGGGCCCTGCTGAGTCCTCCCTCCACATTCTCCCATGTCTCACTGAGGGGTATGTGTGCCATACAATGTGAGGAAAACTGTTATTTCTAAAACACCACACTGTTCAAAGTTATATATCATGTGCACTTATTTATTGTAACGGCAGTGGAGACACTCTCTCCCCACCCCATGGCCTGATTCTCCACTGCCTCATATCCAGTACTATGCACCTGTACATGTGTGATTTATAAACTTTTAAGGCCAGAAGGACCATTACTTCTTCTAGTCTGATCTTCTGTATAACACAAGACAGAGAATTCTGTGCACTGTAAAAAGGGAATGTAAAACATTCCTATTCTTATTTTACAGCCTGTTGTACAATCTTAACAACAATATAAATAAGACTTGTGAATTTGGTCCTATTAAAATGTTGTTTGTTGAGTGGGTTTTGTCTACTTTATCCTGAGGCTTTGTATTGAAACATAAACATAGAAAAGTAAAACAACTATTTAATAATGTTTTCATAGGTTATTAACGTAACTTCAAACTTCTTTCCGCAGCTTTGCTTGGATATTATGCTCAATGTGTTGCAGAATGTGGAATCATGCAGCTCTGGTTTTAGTAAAACATTATTTATTTTAAAAAGTCTCTCTCTTTGAGCCTAGTCTTCCAAGTTTATCCCTGTTGGTAGGTTCAGACACTCAAGTTCAACAGGAATTTAACACTGAACAATGCAGTCTAAATACATCAGTAAAATACATGGCTATAAATGTTTGAAAAAGGTTTCATGCTTGTTTTCTTCTCCATTTACTACTATATTAACTGCTCCATAAAACAAGGCCTTCATAATTGTGTCACACTTAACACAAATGATTTGGTTAAATGCACAGTCAGCCAGTACAAATCTTGAATCAACCACAGCTAAATTAAAACAACAATGAGATAGTGGATTCTTCGCTTATCTGTGTAATTTTGCTCTTGTGTTCTTTTTAACATGCGTGTGTCTCTTTCAGCTGAAAGCACATTCAACTGTCCTCCATCCCAGGTACAGAGTTACAGACTCTGCCCTGTCCAAGGACCATGCATGTGTCAACCAGGTCTATGGGAATGATATTCAAGAAACTGTCAAGGTTGGAAAGACATGTGAAAAAGCCCACGATTTAGAGATCTGGAAAGAGCTTAAGTAAGGACTGCACCATCAGGCCAAAGATGTTCCCTTTCTCGCCATCAGTGCTGCAAACCAAAAAGTGATGGGATGAGGGAAGGAAGAAGAGAGACAGCCATCCACCAAATCATGACAGGGGATGGAGAACTCCTCCACATCATCTCCAGCAACTGTGAACCGAAAGCATCTTCTTACCCACTATCCCTATGAAGAAGGCTTTGAGAAGTGACTTGCTCATCCTTCTCCCCAACAGGTGAAAGGAATTTCCTTTTTTAAAATCAGAAATTGATCAGCTGAAGCCCTGTACCAGTTCTATATCTCAGGCAATAAATGGATATTATTGAAGAACAAGGCCTCTTCCACAGATCCATAGCAGGGAACAAAGGGACAAGTCCAAAAGGGAAAGCTGTGGTGCAAACAATGTGTGGAATTTATTTATGCAAGGCCAGCAGCCACCTAAGGTTTTCTAGACTCAGGGGAAAGTGAAGATAGTTGAAACTTTATTTATTATAATTGTAAAAAACCCCCCACCAAATGCATATTAAAATTTTGTGTGTTTGGTTGTAGCCCTCTCCCCTCACCATCTATGTGAAATCTGCATTCATATGCTGCAAGCTCTTTGGGGCAGGGCCACGCCTTCCTAAATATTTATATAGCTCCTAATGTGATGGAGCCACCAATCCTCATACCGTTAGAACGCACCATAAGCAGGAACAAACAATTACATTAACACAAGTTCTCCTCATTACACACTCCTCTGTGACTTCTACGCTTGAAAAACAGAGATTTTTTAGGGGGAAAAGGCAGGTTGTTCTCTTTTACTGCCTAGGCTGGTTAGCTATAAAAATAGTATCCTCAGATGTCCAAGGCTGAGAAGGCTCAAGAGGTACATTCTGTTGGATAGGTATGTTTAAATAGTGTGTGCAGTCTTACCTCCAACATAAACTTGAGAAAAAAAAATTTACCTCATAAATTCTGGGCAAACACGTCTCCTGGGTCCATGTCCCTTTAACACACTGCCCAGATCTTACACACCGATTACTACACCAGCCACACTGCATGAAAGAAGGTGCTGAAAGACAGTTACTGCACGATTTAAAGTGATCACAGCCTGGTCCATTCAAGGGAACCTTGGTTATCTGTTGATAAGAGAATTATACACAGATCTTTATAGAAATACCATAAGTAGAAAGCAGAAGCTCCTTATTTATGCCAAGTATCGTGAGATTACTCTGGGTAGGAAATTAATTTTCTGTTCTAATTTAATTCAATAATTAGAAAATCTGATAAATAATTCCTCAACTCACTCTTAAACCATAAAGCTTTTCTGATAATATCTATAGTCATAATAAACATCTATTTAAAAAGAGGGAGTTGTTGTCTTGCAGTTAAAGCATGGACGGAACAACAGGAGAATGCTTGGTTTCTTTCTCCCAAATCAGCATTAACTGCCTGGAAAAGTCAATGAAAGTAACTCAGTTTGCTCATTTGTAAAAAGGACATAATATTACCTCATGGGTATGTCATGAAGATTATAATCTGTAATCTACATTAAGAGCTTTAGAGCAATGGACCTCTGAAAGTGCATGACTATGACTTTCATAAATATATTTCACCATACGTCCATGCCACATTTAAACTTATTTTGGCCATATGTTATTTTAATGTTACACTTTTCACTTACTGACTGTAATTATTGGCTATTTTAGTAAATGGTTAATCAATACTTATAGATTGTTGGAGAATTCAACAGGTTGCCTGTAACTATGGAATATAATTATCTACAATATCTGCTGCTGGGCTTACAACTCCTTATAACACACAGTGCTCGTGCCTGTAACGTATTTATAACCTCTATTAATCAATCATTTACTGACCTTAAATAAACCATTACTAAATGTAATCTTCTTACAAATTGTCACCCCAATTTTAAACACCCACAGAACCCCCATTTAAATAATGCAGTAATGTTCAGATACTAATCTATAAAGGTAAGGAAATTCTAAAACACCAGTCTTTACTCAAGCTATTGTATATTTTTCTTCGCAACATCTTGAATTAAGGGCAGGGTGTCACACTTTTAAATTTGCATTTCCTTGCTTTTGTCAGTTTCTGTTACAATTCTTACATTATTTACACATTTCTCAATGTTAGTTTACTTGCTGGCTTAATAGAGAAAAAACATTTGAGGAAACAAACATAATTCAGAAACTGCAAAAGTTGCATGTTATAAGAACTTAGAATACTGTACAGACAAACCACCAAAGTCGGTAATATGGAAAGCAGGTTTACACAGTACAAAGCATGATTAAGATTATGAACCACTCACCTTTCTTCCAGTGACAACCAGGGTATAGCCACCTGCTGTTAATGAATGGTCAATAGCAACTTGTGGGGAGATGGGGTGGGAGTCCAGGAGAAAATTCACATGTGGAGAAGTAGGTTCTGAACGGGAAATCACTATCTAAAAAAGAACTCTTAAAATCAACAGGCTGCACATGACTTGTATGCATATTGAACAATCATCCCACATTCCCATTATTTTCTCTTATACAGTTAAAGGATTAGTGCTAGCCAGTGCTGCTGCACTAACCTTTTTAAAATACATAAGAAAGAAAGAAAGAAAGAAAGAAAGAAAGAAAACCCACCCCTGATAACATATACTTTGCTTAAACATAGCCAGATCATGACAGCCTGAAAGACCTTCATTATATATCACATTTGTGACATTAAGAAAGACTCATCCTTGGCTGCTTTATAATCATTACATATCACATGTTTATAAATCTATTGTAAAACATTTATTTATTGGGTGTCTATTTTGTCTGTGTCTTTGCCTTTAAGATAATATAGGAATTTTGCCAACAAGGTCTATTTAAAAGACTGTTAAACCAGTGAGTTTCCTCCCCTTTGTTCCATAAAAGGTTAAGGTCATTTGCATTTGTCTTCCTTTTAATCTTTTGCTTTGAAAATTAAGGTTTGCTCTATTTATTGCACATTTTAAAAATTAAAAAAAACTCTGTATTAAATATACCATACTGAATAGCCAGTAAATTTCTAACCTGGGATTGAGATTGCTACCTATTTTTCTGCATACACACACTGAACTTAAAGAGAACATTAAAGCAGGAAAAGAAAAAAAGAGCAAGAATTGTATTATCCTTATCTGACAAATTTTATAAGGTGCTGTGCTCACCTCTGACACCATATAGAGAGAATAAGAAAGTCAATGATCTGAGCACTTTATAGGGTCATTTAGTTCAGTGGGATTCGCATCATGCCAGTACAGCGTAAAAAAGAAAAATACCTTCCTGGGTATCTGTCAGAGGTAGGTAAGATCTGCACAGGACAGGGCCATACACGTCTGAGGTTTGAACTCCTTGTCCTTTTGTCACTACTGTCTGGTAAGAGGGTGCTACAATGCAGTGTATTCACTGCTGTCTGGGTTAGAGCCCTGCATATCCGCAGGTATCCACAGATCCATGGTTGTAGATTGGAGCTTGGATGCAGATTCTGTTTTTATCTGCTGAGGGTGCTTTAGCTGCTGCTCTCTCAGCCACAGCTGCAGAGAGCAGTGAGCAATGTTAAATAGTACAGCAGGGAACAAAGGAAGCACTCCAGCTAATCCCAGTTCAGCTCTGTTTGCAGTCTGCCACCCAGTCAGAGACAGTCACTCACAGGAGCACAGTTTACCAGCTAGTCCCCCCTCTGACTCTAGGACTCCCAGTGCCCAATACCCACACACCATCAAATAAGAATGTTTCCTATAACTTGGAACGCAGCAGTTGCAATGGACCGAGGACGAGAAGGATCTGGGAGTACTGGTTGATCACACGATGACTATGAGCCACCAAATGTGATGTGGCTGTGAAAAAAGCTAACATGGTTCGAGGATGTATCAGGAGAGGTATTTCAAGTAGACATAGGGATGTGGTAGTGCCACTGGTGAGGCCTCATCTGGAATACTGCATGCAGATCTGGTCCTCCATGTTTAAAAAGGATGAATTCAAATTGGAACAGGTGCAGAGAAGTGCTACAAGGATGGTCTGTGGAGTAGAAAACCTGCCTTAGGAGAGGAGACTCAAGGAGCTTGGCTTGTTTAGCCTAACCAAAAGGAGGTTGAGGGGTAATACGATTGCTCTCTATAAATACATCAGGGAGGGAGAGGAATTATTTGAGTACAGCACCAGTATGGGCACAAGAACAAATGGATATAAAATGTCCATCAGGAAATTTAGGCTTGAAATTAGATGCACGTTTCTAACCACTAGAGAAGTAAAGCTCTGGAATAGCCCCCCAAGGGGAGCTGTGGGGGCAAAAAACAACTGCTTTCAAAACTGAGCTTAAGTTTTTGGAGGGGGTGGCATGATGGGATGGCCTACTCTGGCCATCAGAGTTTGATGTGAAAGTGAAACTCGCTGGATTTCATTATTTGGAGCAGATTAACAATTATTAAACCCCCTAATATACCTAATATACAAAATGTTAACTTTGTGACAAAAATAAAGTTTTTCACCTGATTGCCAATGTCTTTCAGCAAGATGGCTGACTCCAGAATTAGGTTTAGAAACACACATTTCACTGTAGTTCAAAATTTAAATAAAACATGCCCAGTTAATCCTGGTGATAAATGTTTCACACCCTGTGTTTAGATTCCTAGGTGAAAACAAGTAATGGGACAGTTTTTCTTTAAAGTAAACCTATTTTTGGTAAAGACTTGCCACTTTTGCTTGATTCACAGCACAGAAAAATGCAGTTTTTAGAGATCAATAAGATTTGATGGTTTTCTGTGACACAGAGCTATGATCTTGGGCACAACGTATTATAGGATGAGCTCTGTTTTTATATATAGGACAGAGTGAAAAATGGAATGAATTGCAAAGCTGCGTGGAAAAACTTGATTAATGTTAGTATTATACAAGGAGAGGTAACACCACAGCTGCAAATACCTTTTTAGTTGATCATTAGCCATGTCTCCTCTGGAATACCCACTGCTATAAAATGCTGAGAATTCTTTTCTATCATTAATCCAGGCTTCTTCTTATTGCCAAACATTCTTTCTGATTGAGCAATAAAGTTAACCCTTACACGCTGCTGGGTTACAGCCAAAGACCAAGATCAAAAACGGAATTATTATTATTGTAATTAAATATCGTATTACAATAGCACCTACAAGTCTTAGTCATAGCACAGGATCCGTTTGTGCTAGCTATGCTCTATCCAAACAAAAAGATAACCTATGCTTTAAAGAATCACAGTCTAACAATGTGTCTCCACTTTGAGCTGCAGGTGTAACTTCCAGTTTGAGGAGTGGCAGTGCGAGAGGCAGGAGAGGCTAGCCACCCCAAATGTGATCTTTCCTGATACGCTAGGTATGTACTCAAGTGGCTAACCCCTCTTACCACTTGTGTTGCCATGGCTGCACTTATATTTTTAGCATGCTTACTCAATCAGAGCTAGTGCAGATATGTCTCCTGCAGCTGCAAATTACATTGCTAGCTCAAAATATAGACATAGGGTATGTCCACATGCAGGTTTTAAAGCACAACAATGCTGGTTGTTTCACTTTAAAGAAAATTAGGTCCACACGACATTCTGTTGTTTCGATATCATGACCTCTGTCGCATCGAAACAACAAAACTAGAATCGAAACATTAAAATCAAGTAGATAATTGAGAGAGCCGTTGAAGCAAAACAGTTGTTTTGAAACAACGCCATTGGGACGCGTTGTTCGAAACAACATTGTTTCCATTGAATGGCTCTGACCTTCCTCCAAGGGTGCATGGTGCCCTGGAAGGAAGACCTGCCCCCTCAGCATCCTGGCCAGGGAGGGAATCAGGACCCTGGCCGGGGGGGGAGGAATGGCACACAAGGTGGGGGAATGGAGCCACGGGCCCCCTGCATCCCCTGCTGGTGGATGCGGGGCGCCACAGGGCTACATTCCCCCACCACCCTGGAAGCGGCAGGGGATGCCAGGCGCAGGGGGATCTTTGTCCTTGGGGTTTTTTCCCCCCTGCTGCTGGCTCTCCATGTTGCCATACCTCCCATGTTGCTCCTCTCCTGAATTGAAACAGCAAGTCCTCTGTGGGGACATGCTATTTCGATTTTTTTTTTCGCTGTGGAAGTGTTAAACTACCAAATGGTTCTCATAAAAAAGAAACAGGAAATTATGCTTCCTAAGGCTATGGCTATGTCCACACAGACTGTTAAATCGATTCAAGTGAAATCGATTTAATGATTTTTTTATATTGATTTAGCTTAAATCAATTCCACTTGAATCAATTTAACAGTCTGTGTGGACATAGCCATAGCTTTAGTAAGCATAATTTCCTGTTTCTTTTTTATGAGAACCATTTGGTAGTTAAAACACCAAATGATCTGTTATTCACCACAGAGAAATGGTTTTCTACTTAGTGATGTGATCTGAGATTGCAGGAACAGAATTACCACCCCATCTTGGGGCTATGGTGTGAAACACTCATGCGAATGGTCTATAGTCAACACCGTGACTATATCTACCAAATACTGCAGACAGAGCTGGATTAATACAGGGGCTATTGGAGCTGAAGCTCCAGGTCTTGGCCTAAAGGGGTGGCCCCTGGGCTCCACCCCCTATGGCCCCTGCCTGATCTGTCTCCCCCACCCCCCCAATCCAGTTGTAGTGGAAGGATGTCATGACCGTAGGAAGAAAAGCTGGGTGTGGTCTCAGTTGCACCTTATCCTTGAAAAACTTTTGTGAATGGCAGTTCTCAGGTCAGAGCCCTGAGTTCTGAAACCTTTCTTGCTGAAGTCAGTGCCATGAGAAAGGCTACCTTCCACAACAAGAGGAAAAGGGGGCATGAGGCCAAAGGTTTGAATGGAGGTCTCATGAGTCTGTTGAGGACTAAGCTTAGGTCCCATGGTAGAAGTGGGTTTTTGAACTGGGGAAATAAATGTTCAATGCCCTTGAGGAAGTGGACTGACATGGGGTGAGAGAAAACAGACCTGCCTTGGAGAGGCTGATGGAAGGCTGAAATGGCTGCCAAATGGACCCAGAGAGGCAACAGAAAGAGACCTTGCTGCTTCAGGGAAAGCAAGCATTCAAGGATGACCTGAACAGGTGCTATTGTGGGTGAAATGCCTTGCAATTGAGTCCAGATAGTAAAGCATTTCCACTTAGCCATGCATGAGCATTGAGTAGAGGACTTTCTGCTTCCCAGCAGGATTTCTTAGACTTGAAGCAAACTAGCCCTCTTGTCTATGCTCAACCATGGAGTCTCCAGGCTGTGAGATGTAGCAATGGAAAGTTGGGGTGGAGCAGCCTCCCAAAGTCCTGAGACAGGAGATCTAGGTGAACCGGGAGATTGCAAGGAGGGGCTACCAACATCTCCATTAGTATTGAGAACCATGACTGGTGGGGCCAGGCTGGAGCAATCAGAATCATGTCTGCTCTGTCCCGCTTTATTTTTAATGAGACTCTGACCATCAATGGTATTGGGGGAAAGCATATAACAGGCCTCCCAAACCATGATATCAGCAAGACGTCTGATAGGGACCCATCTTCACTGCCTCGAAGAGAGTAAAACTGGGGGCACTTCCTGTTCCGGTGAACAAGTCCACTTGGGGATACCCCCACTTATGGAAGATTGAAATAGCTCTCTCTGGAGTGGAGTGACCAATTGTGCAGGGGTAGAAAGTGCCTGCTGAGGTGATCTGCCTCCTTGTTTCAAGCCCCTGGTAGGTGAGAGACTGTCAGGTGGAAAGTGTGCTTCACTGCCAGATCCCAAAGTCGATCGGCTTCGGGGGGGGGGGGGGCGGGGTGAGCATGCTCCCCGCTGTTTGTTTATATAATACATGGCTGCCGTGTTGTCTGTCAAGACATGTACTACCCTTCTAGTGAGATGGTGAAGGAAGGCTCTGCGTGCTAGCCGGACTGCTTGCAGCTCTTTGATGTTTATGTGCAGTTGTCTGTTCTGTGTCCAAAGGCCTTGTGTGTACACCCTTGTGCTGAGGTGTGCTCCCCACCCTACATCCGATACATCTGAAATTAGGGATAGGGAAGGATTCTCCTACAGAAACTGGACTGCCTGCAGGACAGTTTTGGGATCTTTCCACCAATTGAGATGTGCAAGGACATGTTGTGGGACTGTGACCACCTTGTCGGGGGGATGGAATATGGGGGCATAAACTATCACCATCCAAAACTGGAAGGGCCAGAGTTTGCGCCAAACTTCCTACATGGATACATGATGCCATGTGGCCCAACAGGTGAAGACCGTATCTGACTGTTGTTGTGGGTCAGCACTGAAGTTGTACCATTAACTCCACTGTTGTTTCGAACTGGGGTTCGGGGAGGAAGCCTCTTCTGTGAGAAGAGTCTAGTGTCACCCCTAGGAAATTTATCCATTGTAGCAGAACTAAAATGGATTTTTCTGTTTATCTTTAGACCTAGCCTGCTGCAAGTGGCCAAGGTCAGGGCTATGCTGGACTTGACTTGATCCATTATCATCCAATTGTCAAGGTAAGGAAATGTGTGTACACTCCTGTGGCGGAGGAAGACTGTGACTATGGCCATACATTTGGTGAACACTCTGGGTGCTGAGGAGAGGCCAAATGGGAGGACCGTGAACTAGTAGTGGCATCCTGCCACTGTGAAGCGCAGGTATCGTCCATGATGGTGGCAGATGGAGATGTGGAAATAAGCAAACCAGTCTCTGGGATCCAGGGAAGAGATGATAGAAGAAAGGGACACCATTCAAAATTTCTGACCTGATCCCATGTCTTACACTCCTCTGCATTTATTTTCATCCCATTCTGTAAGCTCCCCCTCTTCAAAGCATCTGACGAAGTGGGATTTTCTTCCATGAAAGCTCACGCGATAAATCTTTAAGTGCCACAAGACTCCTCGCTCTTTTTTTTTTTTTTATGTGTTTGTTGAGGTTTTGGAGGTCCAGGATAGGTCTGAGCTTTCCATCGGGTTTGGGAACCAAGAAGTAGTAGGAGTAAAACTCCCTTCCTTTTTGGTCTGGTGGAACCAGTGCTATTGATTGCAGGGATAAAAGCACTCTGACTAGGAGGTGTTCGTGAGAAGGGTCTCTGGGAGAGGATGGAAGGGGAAGGGAATTGAACAGAATTGGATCAAACAGACCCTCTCAATGGCATCAAACACCCAACCGTCTGTTGTGATTTGGGACCACTGTGATGAGAAATGAGAAAGGCAATTTAGAAAAGAAAGGGAAGGATCCTTAGGATTGGCTGGGGAGCCATCCTCAAATGCACCCTCAAAAGGGGTGCTTGGGACTCTTGGAATGTCTCAAGCAGCTTTGGTGAAGGGTTCCCAGATCAGAACCTGCACAGGACCAATACCTCCCAGAATTTCTATTTCTGTCCCTTTGTCTATATGTAGGGAATCTTTGCATCTGAGGCATGAAATGTGGAGTGGGAGGAGGTCTGAATGGATGATGGGCTGGTTGTGGGATATAAAGGCCCAATGACTTTAAGGTTGCCCTAGTGTCCTTTAGTCCATGGAGCTTATCATCTGTCTCTTCTGAAAATAGGTTTGGACCATCAAAAGGCAGGTCTTGAATTGTTTGCTTGAACCTCCTGGCATAGACAGGAGGCTTGTATCCAGGATAAGTATCTAATACTTATTGCGGAAGACATGGATCAACCTGTCAAACCTGCTGAGTCATATGCTGTTTGGAGGACTGCCCTAGCAACTGTGAGGCCTTCCTCTAGCAAAGTTGGCTTTGTGTTCCTGAGGAAGCAAGTCCCCAAAGCATTGGAAGGAATCCCAGGGGTGGTAGTTGTATCTTCCAAAAAGGGGTTGATGGTTAACCACCTGGAAGTGCAGGTTTGCTGAGGAATACATTTTTCTTGCAAATAAATTAAGTTTTTTGGATTCCTTATTTGGAGGGGTAGAACCTGGTTGGCCCTGCCCGTCTCTTTGGTTGGCAGTGTCAACGATCAGGGTGCCCAGAGATGGATGGGTAAAGAGGTACTCAAAGTCTTTAGCTGGGATGAAATACCTCTTTTCAGCATTCTTAGAAGCGGGCAGGATAGAGGATGGGGTTTGCCATAAGGCCTTGATAATTTTAAGCAGCCCTTCATACACAGGGAGGGCTATTTGTGAGGGTGCTGAGGCTGCCAAGACATTAAATAGGCCACTGGAGGCCTCTTTTAGCTCCTCAACTTTTAAGCACAAATTAGAGGCCACTTGTTTAAGTAATTCCTGGTATGCTTTGAAATCATCCAGGGGTATCGTTGGGTCTGATACACTGCTTCATCAGGGGATGAGCAACAAGATTGAGGGGGCACTGGAGGTCTCTCCTCTTGTAGTCCATGCCCTCTGAGGTACCCTCCTCTAGGTCTGAGTCCTCTGTATCCAGCAGCTGGTCCTGTTGTGTGGTAGGAGGGGCTGATCTGACCCCTAGCAACTGAACAGACTGTGGCTGTAGTCCCATGGGAAAGGATCAAGGGCCCCAATAAGGCCATTAGGTCAACCATTGTCCTTGTACCCAACATCCCGGAGGGACAGTGATCAGTGCAGAATGGTTTCTGGGATATTTTGACCAAAGATTGTCTGCTGAGAGGGGCCAACTACTTGACTGTGAAGCATGGCTGATGTGTTTAAGATGCCGAGTATCTGACTCCTTTCTGGGGACATGGCTTTGTGAGGACCGGGAAGATGATGAACTGTAACGTCAACCACTATGGTGCTGCCTGTAGCCAGAGTGGTCCGAGGAGCCAGAGCACGTGGAGTGACGCCTTGGCACTGAGGACTTCCTAGTCTTTTTTCTTCTGGACAGTTCTTAGTCTGATGGTGACCAGGCTCTGTGACTCCTTTATGGGGGTGAACTCAAAGGAGTATGAATGGTCTCTGATGTAGAACAAATGGAGCAGGGCTGGGAGTGGTGTTTGGAGCCCATGGAGTGGCCCTGCACCTGTAACTGAGAGCAGTGCTGAGAGGATTCCCCTGGTGAGTTGAGTTGGATCAACTTTCTGGGCCCTGTTCATTCTGGGGACTCTGACAACCATCTCGGAGTTCCGATGATGGTTTGCCCTCTGTAGGCTTAGTTCTGCCCAAGCCCTGATAAGGTGGGCTGGGAAGGTCCATGAAGGCCTTAGCGGCACGGAGGGCCTCTGGCCTCAAAGTGGCCAGGAATGGCAGAGGCACCTGCATGCTCCAAGAAGCTGGTGGTGGAGCTGTGTGAGGGGAGGCATGTCTTGGGGCCGGGGTGAGGCTACCTGGTGCCAAAACAATGGAGATTGACCCTTAGCCTCCACATTCTTTGGACAGCTCTACACGTTCCACACAATGCTGCTTCTTATGTGAAGAGCTACAGTGCCGGGGTGGACACAGAGCCAGAACAGAGGGACCCATGGCTGAAGAAGCCAGCACTGGTGCTGATTGCGTGCTCTGCACCTAGGAAGTTGTTACGGCTTCCGATGGCGATCTGAGTACTGCTTCCATTAAGAGAGCTTTAAGGCGATTCTCTCTGTCCTTATGAGTGCAGGGCTTAAACACTCTACAGATTTCGCACTTGTTTCTCCCATGTGTTTCCCGCAGCCACTTTAAGCAGCTTTCATTGGGGCCCACTAATGGGAAATGCTTTCTTGCAGTCCTTGCATGGCTTGAAACCTGGAGATTTAGGCATTGCTGCACCTCTTAGCCCCAATAGCTCTTAACAGCTACTACTAACTACACTTATGCAAACTGGTTCTAAACTAACACTAAGAACTCTAACAATATTAACAAGGAAATACTTGCAAGAGCAAAGCACAGTTCCAGTGACCGACAGAGACGGAAAGAAGGAACTGAGCGGGCGTAGACCATGGGATGCCTGATATACCGCAACGTGGGTGGGGGACTAAAAAGGGTCCCCGTGCCAGGTCTACGGCTACTGGTAAAAGGAAAAATGTCTCCAGTAACTGTGCCTGCAGGTGTGCATACACCTGTGTTAAGAACAGACATAAGCAAGCACTCGAAGGAGAATGATATTAGCCTTTTTTGCAGGGGCATCACACTGTTGGCTCGTATTTTATTGTGATCCACTTTAGCATCCTGATCCTTTCCAGCAGTACTGCCATTTAGCCAGTTATTCCCAATTTTGTAGGTAGGGATTTGACTTTGCCTTCTAAATGAAGTATTTTGTACTTTACAGACTTTCCTCTTGTCAAGTTAAGACCAACTCTAATTTATCACAGGTATTTTGAATTCTAATTCGGTCTTCTGAAGTTCTTGCAACCTCTGCCCAGTTCAGAATCATTCATAAATTCACTCCATTAGCCAAGTCATTAATGAAAATATCAAATAGCTGACTCTGGGGGGACAGTTACTCTTACAGTTTGACAGTAAACCATTAAGAACGCTTTCAACCAATTGTGCGCCCATCTGATAGCAACTCTTTGGCCTGCCTAAGCCTTGTCCTACATAATCCCACAGAGATAGAGATAGAGAGAGAGAGAGAGAGACTTTTAAGACTGCCCTGCAGCATTTTGTAAAGCATTCCTGTACAGTTACTCAGCACTTACATTCTTTATACTATAGGGCAGGGCTAGGGCAACTGTGGTATAACCCTTGTGCACCTATGGAAGCAGAACAGTGGAATAGCAGAATTTCTCCCTAAAAATAACTAAATTAAACTGTCTATCACATTTTCATAAGAAATCAAACACCTCCCCAGAATGCACAAAGGGGAGGAGAACATACATGCCAGCTGCCTTGCAGAGGAGCACATTCATAGACAGTAAGTAATGCAATTCTTGGCATCTCTCTCAAGACAAACAGAAATAAACAACATTTTAACATCTCCATTCTTGAAGGACTTGGATAATTCACCAGTTCACTGATTGAACTACAGACCTCAATTTACCCTGCTAGGTTGGAAGCTGGCATATGTTTTACTTCTAACACTCAAAAGGGCACAGACAAAAGAAACCATAGCACTGAAAATATATGTAGTAGCCTTTCAGTACAGCTCAGAGTATTTCAGTGATGCTGACTTTGGAGATGGTAAATTTTGAAGACTGGAGGTCAATAGATTAATTAATGTCTCCTTTATACTTTATAATGAATGATCTTTTTATGTCCATGGATATCAGATGCATTCTTCTAAACTCTATTTGATTATCAGAAACCTCTCAATGTTCAGTCAGAAGCCTTGACTTTTGGTTAATTTATATACAACTTTGCATACTGAGACCATAACAACTTCAGTAGAAAACATGCCTGCAAGATATATTTTACTCATTCTGATCATCAGTCCTGCTAGTCAGTAGGATTGAGTTACAAATGTTACTGTATGCATGTCAGAATATCTTCTGCAAAAATCAGAGGCCTACTTAAAACAAGCCAGTCTCAATATCATATTGTTAGTTTTTCCTAGATGTCTGGCAGGTGTGGGCCATTATCCAGCAGAGATAGGCTCAGGATTAATGTTATTATGTGCCCCAGGATATGCAGCATAGCCTTGTAAAGGGCACACATGTAGCTCTCTGTATGCTGTAAATATATCATTGTAATCCATTGAGTATAATGGATCCACTTTGAAGGGCATAAGCTCTTCTACTGGAACTGAACATTAAAACATGTGCTCTCTCAAAACAGTAACTTGGCTCCAGGTGTTAATTTTAAATTTCCGTATAAAGACTTCCTCCCCTTCCCCTTACTATTTGAATTTACTTTGGCATGCTATCTACCACAGAACTGTTATTCAAAAATCTGTTAAATATTTAAAAATTAAAATAAAAATATTCATAATTCTTTACTAATATAGAGTATGGCATTTCCTTTCATTGGTTTAAAAGACAGAGAAAGAAAAGAAGCACAGTGATTGATCACACATCCATGTAAATGCATTTATATACATCTTATATGCATACTTTAATCTGCCAGACTATGCTGGAAAGTCAAGACCACTATCTCCATAGCCAGGTACAACAAACAGGTATAACCAGGGGTTGCAGTATAATTTGGGGGGCACCAGAACTCTCCTAAATTGACAGGCCCCTCTCATGCTGGTGTGGGCCCGTCTCACCAGCACAGGCCCCTTCACCCACCCCAGCTACTGCCCCCAATATCCAGGGGTTAAAGTATAATTTGGGGGGACCGAGAACCCTCCTAAATTTTCAGGGCCCCCTCACACAGGTCCAGGCACCCTTCACACACCCCAGCTACTGCCCCCCACTTCAGCTACTGCCTCCCAACTGCCTGACTCCCCCCACCTACTGTCCCCAACACCTACCCCCCACCCCAGCTATTGCCCCCAAAATACCTACCCCATCAGCCCCTTTCCCCATGTCCTTCTCAGCCCCAATCTTCACTCCCTAAGCTTCCTGCCCCCATCCCAGCCCTCCTAACCCCCCATTCCCCAGATCCCCATCTTCATACCACCCCCTCTAGCTCCCCAAGCCCTCCCCCACCCACCATCCCAACTCCTTCTCTCGATGTACCCTCCCTGCTCCCACGCTTTCCCCTCCAGCTGCCCAACCACCCCAACCCACCCTCAATCCCCTTACCTGTCGGAGGTGGCCAAAGAGCTGGGCTGGGGGAAGGACGCTGCGGCGCTGGCCGGCTAGTTGGCCGGCAAGAAGGAGCCTGGGCCCGGGGCTGGGCCCAGGCTGCGCAGACCACCTCGCCCCAGCCAGAAGGGGCAGAGCTGCCACAGGCTCTGGGGAAGGGAGGGAGGGGTGGCCAGGCTGGACCCAGCCCCTCCCTTCCACAGGCCTGGGGGGAACACGCCAGAAAGCTTTGTTCTGGCACGGCCTTCTGTTTTTAGGGGCCCTAGAATAGCATTCTAGGGTGCTCCCCCTAACTTCAACCCCTGGGCATAACACAGGAAGCAGGCCTAGGGCAGAGGGAGATTTTTCCAAGGCTCCACCAATTTGCCTCAGCCACCCTTTGGAGGGACCTCTTCCAGGGTTGCCAGCATTGTTACACTCCATGTTTATTTACTTCTTGATCTCTTTTGCCAGTGCTTCCAAAAAGGGTTGCCACTCATACTGTGAATTTTGTTAAGAGACACCTGACCATGGCAGTAGGAAGTGAATGAGGCCACGAACTCAAAGGCCACTGGTCAACCAAAAGGTAGTAATGACTTCCAGTAACTTTAGATATGCACTGAATTTGAACAACAAACCTAAAGATGAAAGGCTCTGTACATCACCACTCTGAGCTGTTGCCTATTATGAATATGCACCAAGGGCCTGACCTTGCACCACTAAAATAATCAGAGTTCTGCAATGGACTTACTTCTATGCAAACAGGTCACTGCTTGTGAGATTCTATACACTGAAGGCCCAGTTCTGCTCCCATTGAATTCTACTGCAGTTCTTTACTTCAGTGGATACATGGCCAAGCCCTAACTCTAATCACTGAAGTAAACACAACAGCAATTATTCCTATCCTATTTCCCCACTAAGGCATCTATTATCTGTGTTGGTATCTAAGTACTGAAAACAATTATGTAGGGTCCAGATCAGTTCTCTGCTCATCAGGTATGGGAAGAGAGACCAACATGTTCCTGGGGGTCCCATTTGGTTGTTAGTTTTTAACTGTGGTATTGTCATGGGAAAAGGCTTTGTCAAACACTGATCTGAAAAGCAGTGGGTTTGGGATCGGCATGTACAAATTCCACTCCTCACTTGGCTGTCACAAATGTGGTGGAAAACATATTCCAGAACATAGTGACTCCCCTTGCCATTTATACAAACAAAGAGAGGCCCAAGTCAGGACCAAGGCACTAGGACTTTGGATACGGAATATGCTTCTTGACCCAGAGAGCTTACAGTGACCATATTGTTTCTTGTCAGCAAACAGGCAAGGTCCATGGGAGCTACATTCCCTGAGCACCACATAACAGGTTCTGCCTTGGATTGCTCTGTAACAGGGGTCTCAAACTCAAATCACCACGAGGGCCACATGAGGGCTAGTGAACCTACAGAGCAGGGTTTGTCAGCAGCCCAGTATCTGCAAGTGATATGGCTGCCTGGCCAAAGTCCCATACAGAGGGAGGACAGGGAATGGCAGCAGTTCCTACTACTGCCCTAAGTGGCTGTATGAATTGCCAGGAGAGGCATCCCGTCCTGAGACCTCCCAGGTAGGGAGCCTCACATTTCTAGGCTTTGAACCAGCGAGGTCAATCTCACTAACAGAGTGCACACTAGGTATGCAGTTTTCATATGCTGGGAATCTGTATGCTTCCAAAACAGATTTTCTTAGGCCTATCAAACCCATTTTCATCTCACTGGCCAAATCTGAATGTCATAGGGTGGCTGGCCCTCTAAGTGAAGATGGGTCCTTCACCAACCACCTCCCAGATGAGCCTAACCTCAGCAAGGGACCAGATGTGTTAAAAGCCAGCTAGCAGATGCAACAGAGAGCTGCAAGGACCACGAAAACTCCTGCAGGAGATCCGAGGTTTTGGGGGTTAGGGAGCACTACAGGAAGTAGGGGTTTATGTGGCAGGGTGACCCTTTGCAAGTGGTTGGTATAGGCTGTAGCAAATTTGCCCCTGTTAGTTCAAACTATTTGATCAACTGCTCAGGTCTTGCCACCGTTAGTTCAAACTATCTGATCAACTGCTCAGGTTTGTGAAAACCTGCTCAGCTGATCAAGATGTCTGATGTCTGAACACCACACTGGCAGCTGAGGTAGCACTTAGTCAAAGTGAGGCCCCTCTCTTTGACCCAGCCTAGTGGAGGGGCCAGGGATAGGGAGATTAGAACACAGATACACAAGTTATTTAAGTTACTTCATATCTTAGTTTGACTGCCGCCGAAAAGGGCAGCGTGGACTTGCCCAAAAATCTGCAGGGAACAGGCAGATCCTCGCAGGAGACCCTGGATTTGGAGGGAAGAGACAGTTGCGGTATTAGAATAGAATCATAGGGTTAGAAGGGACCTCATGGGATCATCAAGTCCAACCCCCTGGGTCTTGAACCCCAGACCTTCGGCATATTAAGCAGAGATACTAGCCACTACACTATTTGCAGGGCTTAATTGAATGTGTTATTTAGAGAACTGGACTCAGGACAGCGTGTCAGTCCTTCCCAAGCTGGGAAAACAGGCCAACTACTTATGTTGAGCATTTAAAAATAAGTCATGCTAATAGACTCCATCACCCCTCAAAACAAGAGTAAATGCCCAACACTGAAATGTGTGATCTACACCGAGAGCTCAAAAATGGCCAAATGGACCATGACCGAACTCATGGGGAAAAAGTTTCAGCTCTGAACTGAGAACAAGCTCCAAAAATTTTGGCCTGATTTATTATAGTAACTTTCACGACAACTTCTAACTGCTTGAAAACAGAAGCTTATAATTAGGCTCAGAAAAATCAGGGATTTTTTTTTTTTATTGGTAAATGCTGGTAAACATCATTGTACAAACACAAACTGACAAAAAAAGTATTTCCATCAATGGTAATCACAATTTATAGCCAGGCAAAGTGAGAAAAATGCGGCTTGAGAACTTTTTAGAGTTTGACTAAAGGTTATTGACACTGCATGTGACTTGTGATGTTGACAATTTATGTTTTAATGGTGATACAGCTTTAAATTTTTGATTCTCAACATTTACTGACATTAACCTATTGTCTGAGACCTCCCCCACCATCATGTCATAACTGAAAATTTACATAGATAAAAATAGGAAAAAATGCCTAAAAATAAACAGATATTATCCAATGAAATGATTTTAAAAAATTAAAAAAATCCAGTTCTGCAAATCTGACTTGTAATGAAAGTGTCTTTTCAGTCATAAACCAACTCTATAGGTGGTAAAAGATAGTGTAGCTCTTCTGACATCAGCGAAGCTATGCTAATTTACACCAGGTAAGAATCTGGCTCTATAATCACAGCATCTCCAGTATGACAGTATACTGCTTTCTAATCAAATAACCACTGTGAAATACCTGATTCACTTTGCACCCAACAGCTGTACTCATGGCCTGTATTCCCAGCCACACACTCAAAACAAGCACAATAGGGAAAGCAGAAACAGCTGCAAGCTCTCAGAAGAAAAAAAAAATCCCCATTAAAAAAAATGTTGTCAGACTCTAGCTTAGGAAGGAAGTCAAACCATTTTTCTTTTCCTTCTCATGCATGACAGCTGTCTTAGAAAAAATTATTACTGTTCTGTTTTGTAACAGAAACTCCACAGTATTTTGTAAACTATGAACACCAAACTACTTGCGGCCCAACACAGATTTACCACATTTGATGCAGTCAAACGTTGTCAGTGCATCAATGGGCTGTGATTTCTCTATTGGAGAACATGAAATCCCACCCTCCCCAATTATTTCCTTTAAAAGAACTTGTGGGTTTTCTGAATCTGGACCATACAGATCAATTTAATGAATCTTAGCTAGGCTGAGGAAAAATGCATGACTTTCAACATGGAGTGCAGGCACATGTATCTCCTTTTCAACCAGTTAATCCTCAGATAAAGTTACAGAAGCTAAAGAATGGGATACCTTTTATTGACTCAATAAAATATACAAGCATGTGGGCCACAAATGTCATTTCTTCAGATGTATTTCTTAAACAAACAAAATATGGGCTACATTTTGATACCCTTTCTCTGATTTAGCAGCACTTTACTCCACGAGTAATCCCACTGACGTCAATGGAACCACTCACAAAGTAAGTATGGTACATTGTGAGCAAAGGTATCAGATTCTGGCCCTAAATAAATACAAGCAGCAGTCAGCATCACCACTACCATAGAGAAAAGGAATAATTCTGGTCACAGAATCAGTGTGGTAGAAATTATATTTGTTTTGCAGTAGTGCTCCACTAGAACTGCTTGGAGAGCAGAGGGAAGGTGACTGGAGACAGAAGTGGAGAATCAGAGGGAAGAAAGGTGGAGAAATAGGATACATATGAAGGCAGGAGTAAGCAAGTAGAGGAAACAGGGAAGAATGAAGGGCTGAGAGAGAGGAGAATTCAGATACCCATAGAAACAATTTCACTTGCAGGTGCCTAAAGTTAAGCAACTCTAGATTTGATCCTGCTCCCACTGACTTTTATGGTACAGGATCTGAGCCTCCCTCCTTGTTAGTAGTGCTGGGTCAATGTTTGTCAAATTTTGACAATAAATTTCATATGAAATATCAAAAAAATAAAAAATGCAAAAAAATTTGACAAAATAGTTCAGCAATATTTCCCTTAGTTTTTAACTAGCTGAAATATTTAAGGCCTGATTTTTCAGTGGAGCTAAATTGCTAGAATTCCTATTGACTTCAGTGCAACTGTGAGTGCTAAGCAGGTCTGGAATATAGGCCACCTATTTGGTGCCTAAAAGATGGATTTAAGGCCCAGAACCATAAAGAGACTGTGCCACTGAAACATCTTTTGGGTATACAGAAAATTACAGGAAAAACAAAGCGAACCACAAAGCCTCAGTTAGATGTCCTTATACAATGAATGGGGAAAGATAGGTACCTAAGAAGGAGCTGGATAAAAGCCAGCACAGTAGGCAATGCATCACTTAAAATAGACAGTGGGAGATGCCAATGAGAAAGGTGTGTCCTAACCCCTTCCCCCTCAATGAAGTTAGGCTCTTCAATCCAAGCCGCAGGGAGACATGTGTCTCTGCTTTAATCCATAGTCAAAAATTTCTCTCTTGGAATCAGGCAGCCTAGATACCTAAACTATTCCTTATATGAAACACTAGAGAAGGAAGTGGAGCTGCTGCCTCTCTTCTGCCTTTTAGCCCAGTGGCTAACACACTTGCCCAGGATCTGGGAGTCCAGGTTTAATTTCTCTCCCATTTACTAGGGAGAACGGATTTGAACAGGGGTCTCTCATCTCCAAGAAGAGTGGTCTAATCACTGCACAAGTCTGACACAATGCTGGGTGCTCGCTCAGTTTCTTTTGTTGTAATCACTTCTTCTTTGAATAAACAATTAAATAGTCATGGAGCAGCAGGAGTGGACCCTGGGTCTCCCAAGAAAGTGCTCTAAGCACAGGACTATGGAGTCATTCTCAACCAGTCTCTCTCGCCCAACAACTTTATCCAAAGTTGAACAATTTCTGAAAGAGAGACCAAGGAAGACCACACCCTGCTCATCAAAATATCCCATAGCCTGGTGGTTCGGACACTCACCTGAGAAGTGAGATACCTCCTTTTGGATCCTCTCTCTCTATCAGGCAGAGAAGAAAACTGAACCTGGGAATCTCACACATCTGAGACAAGTGCTTTGACAAGTAGGCAGTGCTGGATTAAGGCAGGGCTTTAGGAACTCAGCCTAGGGCCCCAGGCTAATGCACATCTGGCCCCAGATCCAAGGGAGGCACTGCTTGGAGGGAATGTAAGAGATCTTCCCCTTCTGCTCTAGGGAGAGTTACCTTCCAGTCACGTCCCAGCTGCAGGAGGAGGGTCTGGCCCTAGGCTTCCACGAACCTGCCTGAGAAAGCTACCACCAGCCTGTGCCAGATTAAAGCTGGGGTCGCAACCACTGACTGCACAGTGGGAGTGAGAGCTGCAGTGGGGCTGAAGAGGGGTAGAGGGTCTGGGCCAGAGGGAGAACAGGAATGTGAGGGGCCAGACAGGGGGATAAAGGAGGCAGGATGGGAGACATCAGGGGCAGTGGCTGGCTCGAAGAGAGACGGAAATCAGGGGCTGTGGGGTTATAGGGCTGAGGGAAGGAGGCTGGAGCAGAGAGGAATGTGAGTCAAGGGGGAATGTGGTGGGGGAGGCGGGAGAGAGAATGCAAGATCGGGAGCCCCACTGCCTTGGCTGTTACAGTTCACAGGCAGCCAGGGTATCCTTCAGCCCCTCCACCCCTGCCCTGGGCACAAGGAGTGAGCCATGGAAAGCCCATCATGCTCCCTCCCCACACACTGCCACAGCAAGAGGCGAGCAAGACCCACAAACTCCACAATGCCTCAAGGTGGTGCTGCTGTGTGGAGGAAAATGGGACACGGGTCTGCAGCTCCCACTCCCTATGCAGAGCTGCTGCCAATGGGGGAGGCACCAATGTAAGTATGCACTCCCTGGGGTGCCAGAGACCCCACTGTTTCATTCTAAGGCTCGCCAGTGGCCAGTCATGGGGCCCACAAAATCTAATAGCCCTAGGCCCCCAGGGACTTTAATATGGCCTTGCCATTAGGCTAAAAGGTGGGCACCTCCTCTGCCTTGATTTTGAATGGGGCTGTGAGCTCATCTACCAGATAGGGCCCTGCAAGACAGGCAGACTAATGCTATCTGCTGGTGGTTTGCAGATTGCACTGGGTCTTAGGAAGGAGATGGGTGTTGGGATGACTAGTGTGAGGCAGGGCCAGTGCATCCACCCAAGGACAAAAACTTAAGCACCAAGGATTCTATACAGTCAAAGGCTTGGCATGTAGTGAATGCAAGCACCTATAGCACTGGTCATCAACTGGTCGATCGGAACAGCCATTGCCTTTAAAACCTATGACCAGTACACCTAATTCTGTAGAAAGTTTGGAGACCACTGACCTATGGGGTTAGGCAGCAGCCTAGCTGGCTTATGTGGATCCGGTAGTGCTGAAATCCACGATTTAGGTGCTTACGTGAAGTCCCTTTGCGGATTGGGACCTAACTTTAAGGATCTACTTTTGAAAATGTTTGCTGTGTGTCTTTAATAGTTGTCCTGAAAACATATTTTCGTTGAAATACTATATAAGGACATATCCTCAATGCGTGGCCTGTGTTTGCATACATCCGAAGGGTAGAATTTTAGACTATGAACCTGCATCCCACCACAGTTCAAGTGACTGTGTACAATTACAGTGAATTGCAGGATCAGGGTCCTAATATACAGAACCCGCTCATCTGCTTGACTACAAACAGATTTGCATATAATTCAATTATCTGCACATACAAATACAAGCACACTAAAACTGTGGGTTGTGGGTGCAAATTCGTTTCTGGACAAAGACAGGGCAAGTTGAGGCTCTTTGGCCCATAAGGAAGGTATGGTAATAAAATCATCATTTTCAAATGTGGCTGTTTCCTGTGCAACTTGGATACAGTGTTTGGGAGGCTGTGTGATACTGAATTATTTCATTATGATGCTATCCTGATTTTTAGCTATTACATGTCAGCCACACTAAAATAAGAGGTCCATTCTCTATGAATTTATTTCTATTCATTCCAGATACTAGACAGATTACCATAGAAACTCCATTGCAATTCTGCTTTAGTTGAAAATCTGCTAATGAACACATGTTTGAAAGTATTACCCAGACAACTATTAGTGGGCTAAAAAAAAAAAAAGATTTAATTTGTGTGTATATTACATTCTAGAAAATGCTGTAATTCCTATATCCTGGAGACATGATACTTTTTTCCAAGACAAGAAATATTAAGTTTGGTTATATAGATATGCTGTTACCAGTCATTAAAGGCTGTCTGAGTGTTCACTCTGCTGTTGGATGTACTAGACCCTAAGGCTGTTAAGGATAAAAAAAGGCTTAGAGTGTTATTACAGTACGATGTTCATGATAACTTCCCTCTGTAACTCAAGCCAATCTAATTCAATGATGTGAATATTTCTGTTAATGGCAATATGCAGCTCACACAATAGCCTTTCTTTTCATCTCTGGCTGGCCCTAGAATGAGAAACGTAGACTGGAAGTATTTTAATTGTTCCCTTTCATTGTTGTGTGAGATGGACAAAATCCTGAATAAAAAAATCTGGTTTAAGACATGAATGTATAGTAAAAATATAATAAGTACTGCTTTGTACTTCTCTAAAAAGACCTCCAAGGGCTTTACCCAAAGCATGTTGAAGTCCCACAGAGGACCTTACAAAAAAGGCAGTAAGTATCATTGTCCATGCCTACAGATGAGAACGTGAGGCACAGAAGTTAAGTTACTTGCTCAGGTTTACGCAGTGAATCAGTGGTTACATTCAAGGATAGAATTTAGTACCCATGGCTCCCAAGGTTCTGCTCTAGCCACTAGGAATCCTTGTATGAAAGCACTCTTCACTCTTAAGGCAGTGAATTCATCACAGGGACTTTTAACAAAAACTACAGAGCAATCACTTCAAAGTTTGCTAAATTCATATTTGAAATTCACACTGATTTTCAAAATGATTTCCCACGTGTTCTTTGTGGTAGGTTATCTCCTAGACCTCCTTCCCCACACCTCTTTAAAGGATGACCAGTAGGAACACCTTCACCTTCTTGCAGGAGCATCAGAATGTGCCCGCTGTTCATTTCCCATGGAGCAGGAAGCAGCAGCAGCATTCCTACCTTTAGGAGGCATTGTTACGGTGATGGGATTCCTTCTGCTCATGATGGGTGTGGGACAGCAAATATGAAATATACAGGGATGCTCTGTAACAATTTGAGACCAAATGTGACATAGTTCTGGCATTTTTTTTCTGAACAAATCTGATTAAATACATCCCACTTGGGAGACTATTTGGGATGAGTCAGGCTGTAAGGAGAAAAAGGCTCAAGAAGGCACTCTGAGTAGCTTGAACATAAAGATGGTAAAAGAACAACGGCTTTGATGAATCAGCTCAGTCCCCAGAAAGCCTATGGAGCTAATTTGAAAAGTAGGGACCAAAGTCTGCCAACACCTGTAGAACCCCCTGGGAAGACAAAAAACACCTGCATAATTTAAAAGGACATTTTCTCTAGGGCATAAGAGTGTAATGGGGGAACCTGATTTAGACACTGGAACCTGTGACGGTGTCTGAAATAGCTACACCTATCTCTGTTACCATTATGGACTGTTAGTATTTCATGAAAGAGAGAGATGTATACAGCTGTCTCTTGCTTTAACATCCTTTTTTCCTCTAATGCTTTGTTCCAACTGCTAAAGAAGATACTTTGTTTAAAGAAAGCTATCAGCACTACATATTGACCACAGGTCTCAGAAGGGAGGAAACCTAAGTGCCCAAAATTGAGTCAGTACAGCAGAATTTTAAGTGATTACTTAGTATACATGGAACAGCCTGATCCTGGTGCCAGTTTAGGAGTGGGGGAGAATCATGATATTCCACCCACAGACAAGTAGTAGCAAGAAGCCTAAGACATGAGGGGATGCACTCTGAGACCAAAAAGAGGACAGACTAAGCTTACTGCCATGGTTATAGGGCTAAAATTGAGAGAGTCACGGAACCCTTGAGTCAGGACAAACTCAAAGCCAATCTCCTTCAGAGATGCTGAAATGGGTATTCTGTCTTGTGTTTCCTTACAGATGCTCCAATTTATTCAGCTCTCTTGGTTTTCCACTATTCCACTAATTTGTAGCTATACTGTTCTCACTCCTTCCCCAACACCAAATATCCATAGTTAGTTTCTTATGATTCTGAAGTATCTTGCTGACTATTCATGTGCACATCAATGTACGCTAATACACCATTGCATTTACCTGCATTAAGCGACCCTCAGACGTTCCCAGATTAGCAACAGTGAGATTCCCTTTGGTGAACACAGATATTGAAGTTAGTAGAACACTGTTGAACTGCCCCATAAACAAGTCGACCCGTTGCAAAGGAGTCATAACCTCTAGACGATACTCATCATCTTGCACTCCACAATATGAGGCATTTCTTGAAAATGTCTGTCAGAAAATAAAGTAGATGTAAATAGTTTCTCTGCAGCAAGGCGCAGGCCGGAAAAGCTCTCTGTCAGAAAGAAGTCATTTGGCAAGCACACACAAATGCATTTGATCAGAAGTACTTAGAGGTTTCAAACTGTAAATGTACATCAGTTATCACATTCCACGAGGAAGACAATGGTTTCTTTACATGATAGGTATATTTCCCATTTGGTTTAATATGTTTTGTTTGGATGCCCAGAAGATAATAATGGTTTTGCTATTAAACAAGTAGATATATGCAACTTTATATTAAGATATAGTATAGTCTATATTCATTATCTATTATAATACCCCCACCCCCAAACATCAACCTGGTTTTTAGTCTCTCTCTTTCCCTATTTTTATTCTTTTCCCTTTTTCAGTGAGAAAAAAAAGGGGGGAAAAAAAGGAGGAGAAAAAAGGCAGTGAAGGAGGTGAAGGAAATAAAATGGGGAAAACCTGCATCCTGATTCTGATTAAAAATAGGACTAGGTAAAATATAATTTCTTAGCTGAGATTATTTTGATCATGTACTAACACATTATTCTTTTAGGTTTCTTTTTATATCATCAACATTATTATAATAGATGCTGCATTTGCACGCTTTTTCAGAACTTCTCTTCTGATTCATTAATGTTCAATACACAGCTTTTACTTTTCATTGGAAAAATTTCTTGAACAATATACTTTAGGTTAATCTTTAGAAAAGAACATAACTTCTGTACTGACAATTCAACAGTAATCTATTAACTGATAATTCCATTACAATTGATGCTTCACCTTCCATTTTGGCAAAATAATACAGATAATAAAGAGGGATCCTTTAGAAGATCTATAACCATTTTAGAACTGAAAATAGTTTAGCTCGTTTGTCCTGTAACACGTTCTATGACTATACCTACAGAGAAAACAAGATATCCTGGATCTCTCTTTTGAAACCAATTTTGAGCTGTGCTCTTTTCTCTCAATTTTTAATTTTTTAAAACAAGTAATTCTTTGTAGAGGATATTAAAGTAAGATGAGATCTGGATCAGTCCCTAAAATAGCAAACCAGAACAAGCTTTTTTACTACAGTTCAATTCTTTTAATTCTCCTGGTGCAGATGATGTATCTTATATTACTTACGAACAAAATATTACCAAAGAAAAGGTCTAACCAAACCAAACATGTGAATAAGCTTCTTGAAGGCTTGTCAGTCAGTCAATGCTGGTGAAATGGTCAAAAGCATTAAAACCCTCTTCCAACTCCAACAATGAGTCTGTTCAATGTTTTACTATTAACGGTAGTGTTTATGAAAAGACCCCCATTGGCAGCAGTAGGAAGTTAAGTCTTAGAAGTTAACAATTCTAGCACACACTGGAGCAGTACCAACTTCCCCCTGCTGCCCACTCAGTGTGTTTCAACTGTGAGCTGAAGGAACAACCACATGTCTGGGTGTCAGAAGGTAGTTTAGTCTGTATGCCCCTCTACAGCAGTACTGCCAAGGAGGGGTTCCAAATTAGGCCTGGTATCAGGAATGGGGCATGGGTGGTCATGCCTAATGGTTAGATCAGGAGCCTGGTACTGGAGCCAGGCTGGGTCACAGCCAGGCACCAAGCCAAAGGTCAGAGCTAGAGCCAAAGTCAGGTGCCAATCCAGAGGCTGAAGCTGGAGTCAGCAGCAGGGGTAGGGTGTAGGAGCAGAAAACCAGGGAAGCCAGAACAGGAAACAGGTGTGAGTCTGGAATAAGGAGTATAGAAACCAGGAACAGGTTGGGACGCAAGATCTATAGCAGCAACTAGCCAAAGACTACTCTAACTGCCTCCTCCTGGTTTAAGTAGTGCTTTCCAGCCAATCAATGGATCTGGATACCTCTTCCAATCAAGGGCTTCATAGGCAGGACCCTTTATAAGCTAGAGCAGCAGTTCCCAACTTTTCCCGTTACGTGGCCCACTACATTGTCATCAAAAGCTATTGTGGACCACCATGTAAACAAACAATTAACATAGCCTATGGCTGACAGGAGTCAAACTTGTATATCAAGGGGTATTAAAAACAGCTATTTCTAAAAATTTATTACACTCACTCACAAACATATTGCACTCATCACAGTACATTTACCTTCCATACGTTGGGAACCACTAAGTTAGCGCTTTGTTGGCTTCCTTTTCCAGTCATTCAGGTGACCATGGTCTGAGGACATGTGGGCCTGGGTTCAAGGCCAATGATTCCTTCCATGTGGTCCAGCACTGATTTCAGTGGGACTGCTTGTATATTTGAAGAGCTTCACTGGATTGGTTTGGGCTGATTTTTATAGTGATGTGAACACTTGCCTACTAGGTAGTGATGTAGGGCAATAAGCTCATTTTATACAGCTACCAAATACCCATCAGGGGGAAACAACTTTAGGTAACTACCTGTATGCTCACTTCCTCTACAATTAGTGTTTGATAAAGACATAATACATTTAGCCCTTCTTCACTTCTGTCCTCCAAAGCAGAGTTATTTTGTGGTTCTAGTCCAGCCCATTTAGCAGAATCTACAAAACATTTGCTTACAGATGCACTGAACACCATTAGTTCCAGTACAGAAGGAAGGACAAACCTTGTGCTTTTGAGGCTGAATTCTCATCTATACCCCCTCTAAACATGTAACTATCTCAACCTCTGTTCCTTGCTATGACCTCCCTCCCCATAATGAGAGAGGAATTTTGGGCTCCCCTACATCTTTGCTGCTGACTTCCTTTGGAAATTTCTCCTGTGGGGCCACAAAATCTGCATCAAAATGCCATCTTGTGTGATCTGAACACCTTGCCAGTCCTCATTCATTTTCAATCTCTTATTAATAGCAAGTGGGCTAGATTCTCCAACCTGCTCCTAACAGATGACACCTTCCAACATCCCCCTTAAGACAGACGTGAGAAGATTGTTCTCCCTCCCAGATGGCCTGGCTTGGATGCCTGCCCAAGGGCCTGAATTTTACTAACACAAGGCCTTTTCCATAAATCCTGGTTCTGCATGGGATAACACCACTTTGAATGGAGCAGAGAGGCTAAAAGGCCACCAAGAACTCCAAGTTTTAAGCAATCACACTCTTTTCTCTTAGTTCTTGCTAGGCAACCTAAAGTAAATCACTGTTTGAGTTAACCCGAATTACAACTGGAAAGGGAGGTGCTGCTGTGTAACCTTTTGACCCTGTGAAGAGAGAGTCCCTTCCCTACACAAATACTCTGCCAAGTATTCAGCAGTAAAACGGAAAATAACTGACCTCCGGGTTACACATTTACCATATTATGCCAAAACCTAGTGACAAATTGCACAAATATTGAAGTAACCAGGGATGTGCTAGGGTTTTGTTTCATTGTTCCTTATGTATGACTAGGACTGCCAGTGGTAGTGGTGTATGTGACTCAGAAAGAAAAATGTTAATGCGATGGAGGTGTGTCATTGGAATGTGATGAGGTATAATAGGCAAGTGTTGAATTCTGCCCATATCCAGTATGGACATGAGAGAACAATCCTATTTGCTCAAAGGGGAAATTGTAAGTATTTGGAATTTATCCTGGATCCAGCCTACAAAAACACATGTTGCCAGTTGGTTAAAAAAGTCTCTGAGCTAGGTTAGCAGGAATTCTCACTGCTTGAAGATTATATGATGCTTCCACATTAAGTTTGGCTGGCATAAATATTAATAAAATTGCACATTTTAAACAAGAAGTCCAAAATGTGGTAGAGGTCTGAAAATACTTGCCATTCCCCTTAAAAAAAAAAAAAAAAGCTACCCAATTAACCAAGTATCAAAATTCAAAATATTCAATATAAACCACACTGGGAGAAATAAAGGCATTATCTAAGGATCTCCACTAACTTTCCCTAATAGCTGTGTAGCTAGCAACTTGAAGTAATAGTTCAGGAAGGGTCACTCAGGCCTCTGCAGTCCAAAACCCTGCTTCCAAATTAAGTGAGTTTCTCAAAACATAAAAAGACATAATATTGAATGAACTAGAAATGAAAGATTGAATCATGGCAGAGTGATTAAGCACGGTTCACTGAATAGTGAAGATGCAAAAGAAAAAGCATATTTACTTTTCAACACACAAGAAAAATAATAAATGTGCATGTAGCAGTCCTACTAGGTCAAGTCAAGTTGAAAATGAGATGCAAGATGAGCACAGGATTCAACAAGGATGCATAGTCTTTTTCACGAAGTAAATCAGAAAAAAAATGGATATTTAGGCACTTCCACAGAATAAAACTTGAATCAGAGAATTCTGGAGCTCTCTCAAAAGTTGTGAGTTTTAGGTATGAACAAATCTCCAGACTTTCAAATTGATAAGGAGAAATGAATTAACATTTTTAAAAGGGGGCAAAACCCATAATCAGAGTGTGGCATTGATGAAGATGTTATATTTCTTTGTAACAAACTAAAATTAATCAAAATTATGAAGCCAGTCAGTTATGTGGCATATTTGTACAATAAAAGTATAGAACCTGTGGTCAGCTTCAAGCCTAAATTGTAGTTTAGTCTTTGAAGAGCCAACCTTTAAACATTTGGTTAACTCAATTTAAGGTCCTGATGCAGAAAAGTAGGTTCTTTATGTCTCATTAAAGTCAAAGTTGCAAATAAGCATAAGCACAAGTGCTTTCTTGACCAGGGACAGATTTAAATATGCGCTCATGAGGCAGAACTAACTTTTGTCCTCTGTTTGTACAGCTTCTAGAACAATGGGGTCCTAATCCATGATTGAGCCTCCTAGGAACTGTGATAGACAAATAAATAAATGCTCTTAAGCACTTTGCTGAATTGTATGTTATATTTTTAGAAAAGGCAAGAAAACATTTCCAATATATATTAAGACAAGTGCAGTCCCACAATAACATCTTCATGATTTGGCACAACCATCTCTAGAGTGTGGAAAGGACCAGCTGCACTTGGTTTGGAAAATTTATTAATGATGGGATAAATAATCATAAAATAACTTGGATGTAAAGTATGCTGAATAGTCTTAGGTATTCAACTGATTTCCTAGCCTATTTGGAAAAGAGAAAGCCACGGTTTAGAGAGATCTCTCTAAAACCATGTTTTGTCTGTAGTGGTCAAGGAGTCAGGATTAGTGATAAAACAAATAGCACCGTCACCATAGAGCACAATTATCAAAAGTGTCTGCTCTACTGAAATGTGGTTTACAAACAGTAGCCATCTAAGATGTATCATCACAATCTTAAGAAACAAAAGCAAATAAGGGGAAAATGGGGCAACCATAGCACTTCCCCCTCTAAACTGTCTTGCACATTTTTAATAAAACACATATACTTTGCACCCTTGTATCACCTTCCATTTTGGATTTCAAGGCAGCTCACAAACAGTTTAGTTAGTTTAATTTCATGATCCTCCTGTGAGATAGATAAGTATTATTACTCCCACAGAAGATGAAACCCTGCTCTCCTGGACTTCAGAGAAGCCAGGATTTCACCCAGATGGCTTGCATCACTTGACTGACATCACGCTGGAAGTCTGTTGGAAGGCTGGGAACAGAACCCATCTCTCTTCAATTTTCTGGTCCTTTGCAAATCCCAAAACCTTTATACAAGTGCCCAAAAGAACTGAACTGCTAATTTTGGACAGAATTATTTCTGAAGTTTCACATAAGTTGAAAAAAATCTCTCCTTCTGCCATGCACCAATCGGTTTAATTCCAGGCTCAGGTAAAGATAAGCACTCAGGTCTTATAATTCTTCAACTAAATAAGAAAGGGTTCGTGTGGGGAGGCAGACAGAAATGATACCAAACGTTCCTGTTTCTGGCACAATTCTGGCTTCACCCTTCTTTGCCTATTTCCTTAACAAAGGACAACTTGGACTCCTTTTCTTCCCAAGTGGTTTCATGGCATAGCTGGACAAAATGAATAAAATGCAAGAAAAAAGGTGAGACAGACAAGTACTTGGACTTCACTCTTCTGCTTTTGAGGGTTTGAAGAGGAATTCTTTTCTGCATGATTAAGTAGTAAAGAATGTTTGTGAGATTGGATAAAATGTTATTTAATATTTTGACTGTTTCCTACCTCACTGGGTACTAAACTGGCACTCATGGTTTGAATTCCTTTCAAGTTACTCACGTGACTAACGTTCATGATTTGCTTTGGAACAAAGTAGATCAGAAGAAATATCTATAGAACATTAACAGCACTACAGGCCAAACCAAAAGATAAACAAACAATAGTTTAGTAAACAAAGAAAAAATGCTAATTTTGTAGCAACAGAGGCATTTGCAAGGTTCAGTTCTGTAATGTTTGCAAATCCTCATCGAGGGCCACATCCAGATCCAGCACTTGGTCCAAAGAACTGGGAGAATGTGCTGGGGAATGAGACAAGAGATTCTCTTACCTGGGCTCCAGGGGAGTTGCAAAGCCCAACTGCTGATGTAACCTCTGGAGGCAACCTATGTTTATAGCAGGATCCCTGAATTACTGGGTGACCTGATTCCCCCCTTGTGCCAAGCCTTCGATATCAGTCATCAAAAGAACTCACACTGAATCATTAATACCATTATAAATGGCAGTGGTTTTCAAATTTTTTCCTCTCAGGACCCAGTTGAAAAAAAAAAAAATCATCTATGTCCACAACCCAACAATTACATCTTTGAGCAATGCACTCCAGTCATTTGGTAGCAGCAGCAGTGGATCCTGCAACTCAGTACCTGAGAGTCTGCAACCCAGCCTTGGGTTCTCATCCTTCATTTGAAAACCACTGATTTATGTCATGCACGGTGTGCACACCCTGTGCAATCCACCCACTCATCCAATAATGTAATCATAAAAGATTAGGATTGGAAGGAATCTCAGAAGCCCATCTAGTTTAAGCCCCTTGATCAAAGCAGGGCCTTAAAAACCACTAAGGACGGAGATTCCACCACCTACCTACCTAACCTATTCCAGTGGTTCACCACCATCTTAATGAAAAAGTTTTTCTAGTATCCAGTGTAGACCTATGCCACTGCAACGTGAAACCATTTCTCCTAAGTCTGTCATCTGCTATCTCTGAGAACAGCCTAGCTCTGTCTCCCCCCCCGGCACACCCTTTGGGTAGTTAAAGGCTCCTATTAAATCTCCCCTCACTCTTTTCTTTTGTAGACTAAACAAGCCCACTTTCCTCAGCCTATCCTCATAAGTCATGAGCTCCACCTCCTCAATCATTTTCACTGTCCTCTACTGGACTGTCCCCAATTTGTCCACATCCCTTCTGTAGTGGGGGTATGAAACTGGACAGTGTTCCAAATGAGGCCTCACCAATGCTGAATAGAGGGGAATAATCATTTCCCTTCATCTACCGGCAATGCTCCTACTAATGCAGCCAAATAATCAATCTGGTGCTGTTGCAAAACAGCCCTCCCACTCCCAACTCCTGTCTGTTATTGCTGGTGCTAGCTCCATGTTCATATCCTCCCACAACTGGATCTGTCCCTTAGTAAAATATTACATAATAATTTAAGCATGGTCTCAGAACAGGTTGGTATGTTCCAAAGAGAAGCTGCTGTGTGTAAATAAATAGGAAATGTTATACAAACAATACTTAGGCTTTGTTTGGTTTGTACTGAGCCACAGATTAAATGCTCATGAAAAGAACAACGTAACTTATTGGTACCTAAGTTATCCTTCCATCCAGCTTTCTTGACAAAATATTATGAATAAAGGCACCAATTCACTTCCATTGATACATTGCATCCCTTTGCATTGCTAAGTTCTTCTACAGTGGGGCACTAAACAAAAAGGGCAGGCACTATCCTCCCTGTGGTATCCTGGCAGGTTAAATTTGCATCAGACACTTCATACAAGACAGTCCAATACTGGCTGTCTGGGCAGCTCAATGACTAATACATCACCTAATAATGCTGCCCAGTTTTAGAACAGCACAGGATGGTTGCTTAATTCCCACAGTAAAGTAGGAGTTGTGGTGTCTTGTGACATGTACTATCCACACTCAGCCAAGCAGAATATGGCCACCAGGCATTTAAGGCTCTAATCCACGGCCCGATTTGTTCTGCAGAGCTTTGCATGTGTCCCCGTCAGAAAGGAATTCCACCCAAGAAGAATTTATTTGTAGTCTGTTGGAATTAGCACAATGGCCATCACCAAAGAGCCTTGGTACCAGGCAAACGGCCATTTTCAAAACAAGGATCAAACCACATAGAATATTTTCCTTTAGCTTCCACAGAGCAGCATCAGGCCCCATACTGTTTTGTCAGGGTAGCACGGATTTTCAGAGGCCTGGGTCAAAATCTGAACCTAAAGCCTTGCACCCTTCCAAAAATTTCCCATGGAGGTAAAAGTTTAATGAAGAGAGAAGAAAGAAGGAGAGCCAGAGAGGGCCCAAGCCTGGGGAGCAGCTGCCCTCCTCAGGGGGATGAGTGGGGAATCTACTCTGCATATGGTCAGGGGGTACACTTGTCCCAGAGCTCTGGCTCCACTGCTGTTGGGACTAACATCCCCTGACCTGCTCCTGCCTCTGGGCTTCTAGCTTGGCAGTCGATATCAGGCCTGGTATGATGGTGCCAGCAGTGACTATAACAAGGTCTGGGCCCCCCTGGGGTAGGGGAGTCACTCCATGTGTTATCAATGGCTGAAATCAACACTGAATGGCAATTGACCCAATGTGCTGGGTTGCAATGCCATTTGCTCGAATTTGGCCACTCCCTTCCATAATTTTGGGGACCTTCTCAAAATGAGAGACTTCGACAAACTGTTTTTTGCCTCTCACTCCGAGTCCTGCTCCTCGTAACAAAATGAGGCAGTGAAGCAGAAAGAAATATGCAAACTTGGTCAAATTTTGCCCTCATTCACCTGGGGAAATCCACTCCTTAAATTCATCTCTGGTACAAGCAAATGCATCTTTGGACAACTCAAATGGGAGTTGCTATGAAACAATAAAAGGCACATTTATGACTGAGACATTATTGGGTTGATCCATCACTCACTTAAGCCAATCGAAAGAATCCTACAGATTGGATTGGATTGGATCAGACTGTCTATACTTTCCAAATATCAAATTTCCAACAACTTCAGTGTAAACACCGGTGCTTTTCTTTAAAATATAAAAAAAATTTGCAATCTTTTTAAAAGCAGAGAACTTCTCCCCATCCCCTACTCCTTTTTTTGCTTGATAATGACTCTAGTGTTTTTGATGAAGTTTTCAAGGGAGAAATGCACTCCCTTTCTGAGAGCAAACCTCTCATATTTAATCACAAAGATAAAACTCTTAGAAAGCTGTAAGCAACCGAACATAATCCTTCGTAACTGAAGTTTAGGTACCCTCAGCTATAGGTCATGCTACATGCAAAAGTCACATGCAAATAGCTCCTTCTAGGATCTCCACCCCTCCAAGTATGGTAGGAAATACTACATTTAAACACACATTTTACATTTAAAAGACCTGACCCCAAGCCTACTGAAGTCAATACACAGATTATTTAAATAAATCAGACCCCAAGTAAAGGTAGTCCTGTGGGAAAAAAGAGTCACTGGTGTACATTTCACATGGCAGCATTGCAGACAACTCTTAATACTTGTTGCTTTGGTCTGTTTTTACCACTGAATAATAGGAAAAAATAGGTGAGACTGGATTCGTTACTGATGGTAGAAAAGACAAGCCTGTTAACATAATTAGTTAATACACATTAGAAACACTGCACATTTTATTGTCAAGATCATTCAAAGAGATATTTGTTTTTGTCATTGACCACAGTTGCATTAGTTCTCGTAATCTAGTTAGTGCATTAGCACTAAGTAAATACTATCGATTCAGTCAGCTATAATGGACCTATGTAATCTTTAAATTATGTCCATTTTCTTTATACTGGCTTTATGACATTCTACTCAGTACACAACTTACCATTGTGGAGGTGTTGGTACATTATCTAGGCTAAAGAATTAAAAATAAGACACAGAGGATGTTGGTAAAATGACCAAGTATCACTGAGTCAAATGCAGCCTTGGTGTCAACAAGTGTATTTCCCATGAACGTCCCTAGGACATATTCATTTGTGACTTAGGGCTTGTCTATAAAAGTTATACCACAGAAAGGTGGGGTGTGAATTTACAACAGACTAGCTATTGTGGAGTAACTCCACACGTAGACACGCCCTTGGACACTGATGTGCAAGACATGTGGAATGGAAGTAGGTCAGAAAATAGGCATGAGTGTTAGGGAACAGTAGGATAATTTGTAAGCAGAACACCACACACAGAAGAGGCAGAGCACACCTATTACTTCCTCCTGTTGGGCTCTTTTTCTGGCTGCAATCTGCTCTGCTGTTCCCTATACTTTGCTTTCTACAACTGTGCGCTTTGCTCATCTGTTGCAAGTCAAACTGAACAACTTACATTGCTTTTCCTCCTGTACGTGTCTCCTACTCCATTTATGTCACTGTTTAAAATACCCATAACTATGGTCCATTGTTGACAGCAATGGTATTTCTTTGTCGAACACAGGATCTGATTTTATTTTCACTGACCTCAGCATAAATCAGGAGTACTGGAATTACATTGATACAAAACTGCTGAGAAGGCAGGATCTGTCCCAAAGCACAGGTTACACAATTGCTTACTTCTGTGACACATCAATACCTTTAACCAAGAAGGTTCAGAAGGCAGATCTGGTCCAAAGAATAGAGGTTCCTCCCAAATCTCCTGATGCCAGAGTCCGATTTCCTATTGCTGCTTTGTGGCTGGGAGCTGTGGAAGTACCATGTGGTTGCCAAATAAAATAATATTACAAATCAAAGTGGACTGGGTCTGACTGGAAGTCAAGGAGTGATGCTGAAGTTAGCTGAAGCAGGAGAGGTACTGAATGAGTTGAAGTGCCATATATACATGGATTTCGACCCTTAGTTCAGACATGACAAAGAGGGAAATGGGATTGGAGAGACATGGATTATTATAGCAACCATCAGAGGAGGGAGGTTCTGCAACAGCCTCCCTTTAGGAATGCTAGGGACAAACAAAATAGTTTTCAGAGGGAGCTGGACATTACTGGGCTTACTCCAGAAATTATGTTCCTAGAAGCTCATGCTTCAGGGTCCTTGCTGGCTACTTTGGGTCAGGAAAGGATTTTCTCTCCAGTGTATTCTGGGAGGGATTTTAAAATCTCCTTCCTGTTTTGCATTATGGATAGTCATGGCCAGAGACACTGGATGAAAAGGACCAGGTGTTTCAGGTGAGAGTAAACATTCTCTCTCTCAGTGCCTGGCTCTTCTTGCTCACTTGCTCAGGGTCTAATTGATCACCATACGTGGGACTGGGAAGGAATACTTTCCTAGGTCAGATCAGCAATGACCTGGGGGGGGGGGAGTGCGCTTCATCTTCCTCTGCAGTATGTAGGGTTGGTTACTTCCCAGGATAATCTGCATGTATTTCTCTTAATCATTTTCCTGCCCTTGCAGGGTCCCTGGGCACCAGTGCATTTAATCCCTTTTCTATTTTTTCCTGTGGCTTGTAATAGTTTAGTCTCCTGGAGCCCGCAATATTTGGGTCTAATTTTGGTTGTTGCGATTAGTGTGAGGTGCTGGTTGGTTTTGGTGCCCTGTACATGAGGACAGACTAGATGAGCGGGTGGTCATTTCCAGCCTTAAACCGTATGGCTCTGTGCTCAAACAATGTGGTTATGCAGTAAAACACGTACTTTTGTACATTATTATGTTATTCATTTTACTTCAGGTAGGTGCCCCATGAGAAACAAGTTTTTAGGAGGGATGTGACTGAGGAGAAGGAGGTAACTTTATGAACACACATAGATAGAGTGCCTCAGGCACAGAGGGTGGGATGGAAGAAGGGCCAGAGGCAGCTGTGGGAAAAGGGTTAGCATAATCTGTGAAATCTGAGATGGTAGAGTTCAAGATGCTGATTAATGGAAAAAAAGGAAAGAAGCAAAATGCAGACCGGACTTCAGAGAAGCAGATTTTGGCTCCTTCAGGGAACTGATGGGCAGAATCCCTTGGGAGGCTGATATAAAGCGGAAAGGCATTCAAGAAAGCTGGCTGTATTTTAAAGAAACCCTGCTATGGACACAGGAAGATACCATTCTGATGAAGAGAAAAATCGGCAAACATGGAAGGTGCCCAGTGTGGCTTAACAGAGAACGCTGCACTGAGCTAAAGCATAAAAAGGAAGCTTACAGGAAGTGGAAGCTTGGACAGATGACTAAGGAGGCATATAAAGATATTGCTTGGGACTGCAGGGATAAAATCAGAAAGACCAAAGGACAATTGGAGTTGCAGCTAGCGAGGGATGTGAAGAACAACAGGAAGGGGTCCTATGTCAATAACAAGAGGATCAGTGACGGTGTAGGTCCCTTACTGAATGGGGCAGATATCCTCGTGATGGAGGGTGAGGAAAAAGCTGAAGTGCTCAATGCTTTTTCTACTTCAGTTTCCACAGGCAGGGCCAGCTCCCAGCCCACTACACTCGCTATGGCAGATTAAAGAGAAGAAGAGAGACCCTTGGTGATGGAAGGTTAGGTTAGGGACTTCTTAAAGAAGCTAGATGTGCACAAGTCCATGGGGCCAGATGAACTGCATCCAAGGGTGCTGAGGGAGTTGGCTGATGAGATAGCAGTACTGCTGGCAATTATCTCTGAAAACTCGTGGCGAATGGGGGAGGTGCCGGAGGACTGGAAAAAAAGCAAATATAGTGCCTATCTTCAAGAAAGGGAAAAAGGAGGATCTGGGGAATTACAGACTTGTCAGCCTCACCTCAATCCCCGGAAAAATCATGGAGCGTGTTCTCAAAGAATCCATCCTGAAACGTTTGGAGGAAAATAGAGTGATCAGGAACAGTCAGCATGGATTCACCAAGGGTAAACTGTGCCTGACCAACGTCATCGACTTCTACGATGAGATGGCTAGATTTGTGGATGCAGGAAGAGCCACTGACATGATATCCCTCAACTTTAGCAAAGCTTTTGATATGGTTTCCCACAGCATTCTCGTCAGCAAGTTAAGGAAATATGGGTTGGATATATGGACTGTAAGGTGGATAGAAAACTGGTTAGATCAATGCTTTCAGCGAGTAGGAATCAATGGTTCCATGTCTAGTTGGTAACCAGTAACGAGTGGTGTGCCCTAGGGTCAGTCCTGGGGCCAGTTCTGTTGAACATTTTCATTAATGATCTGGATCATGGGATAGATTGCACACTCAGTAAGCTTGCAGATGACACCAAGCTGGGGGAGCAGTAGGCATGCTGGAGGGCAGGGACAGGATTCAGGGAGACCTTGACAAATTGGAGCAGTGGGCCAATAGAAATCTCATGAGGTTTAACAAGGACAAGTGCAAAGTCCTGCACTTGGGACAGAAAAACCCCATGCACTGCTACAGGTTGGGGAGCAATCAGCTAAGTAGCAGCACTGTAGAAAAGGACCTGGGGGTCATGGTGGATGAGAAGCTGGATACAAGTCAGCAGTATGCTCTTGATGCCAAAAAGGCCAATGGCATACTGGACTGCATCAGTAGAAGTGTTGCCAGCAGACTGAGGGATGTGATTGTTCCCCTCTATTCAGCATATTTACATATTCAACAGTACACCTACAGGGAATCCTCTGCAGATATTATAAAGATGGGAAGGGATCATGAAGCATGCACCAATTGTGCACAGAAAGGCAAGGTTGACATAATAAAGCCCTTTCTCTGCATAGATGTGGTGGGTCCAAACCAAGGCTTTTATCTTTTATATATTTCTAATTTGGAGTGCTATGGAATACTATCCTTAAGGAAGATTTTATTCCCAAAGTTCTTCTTAGCATCATGAATGAGGCTCTCAAATGATATTTTAGTACTTTTTTATATACAGCATTTCCAAAGGCATCAATTACTGAGCAAATCTCAAATGGATTCAAGTGCCTGACTCTTAGAGTATATTTAATATATTTCTTTAAGAGAAATACTTCAGACCATACTGTATCTTCCTTGTAACAGAGAATCAATTTCCTTTATTTTGCGAGACTGTTTAAATGAGCTGCACCAACCCTTTCTAATCACTGAGATGTGGAGCCATTTTTAATCCCACCAAAAATTTGTAATCCAAATGGTGTGAGAGATTATAGGGCCTCAAGATTTATTTGTCTCAGTTTTATTAAATATTACTAAACATACCCTGAGGATGACAGATCAATAAGGGTCTTTGTGGTTTCCTGATGGAAGGTTGCAATTATTTTCTTCCATTATAATATACGCATAACCCAGTTTTACTCATCTATCATCCTTGTAATAGTAATAAGCAGCATCACTGTGTGTTTATTTTACTCTCTTTCTTTTTCACTTTGTTTTCATTTCACTTTCCTTCAAAATGATTTTTACCTGTTTTTGTGCTTTTCATTTGACAGGAGTTTGTCTGGCTACATCCCAGGGTAGATGGTGGCAAAGAACAGCCTATGGTTACTATGTCTGGTTGCAAATTGCTTTGCCATTCTTTAGATCAAAGACACTGCATGGAAAAATTTGGGGTTGGAAGTGAAAACAAAGGAGAAAGAAAACAAAAGGAATCCTATGTCACAAGAAATCTAGACCTGAATGCAGCTCAGTTCCACAGGCATGCCTCCCACTGAAGTCCATAGAAATTGGATCTACATGATAGTCAGTCAAAATTGGCCCACAATTGTTTAACTACATTTAAAAAAAAAAATCAATGTGGGGAAAAAGCTAAATAGAAAAAATTCTAAACTAAGTGCTCAGTAAGAATATTAAAATTGATCTGTAATTGTGGAGTCCAAACCCTGCTCAGCTTATTCACCTAAGAAATCCCATTGAAACTTTGGAACCATGAGGATTGGTGAGGAAAGGCAAGCAGGATTTGGCTCTTGATCCGATTCTTCATCTGTTTTAGTAGCTGAATATGACTAATTTTGAACCAGTGACTAAGGCTCAATCCGCTAAAACCGACACCCAGTTTCCACAATGGCTGTGGGTGAGGAGATGCCATAGCAATTATTCAAAACCCTCCAGGGGAGATTTGCCACCACTTCAAATCAATCTTTTTGTGCTGACTAGAAAAGGAAAGTTTCAGGTAATTTGTTCTGGTTTTGGCCCATTTCCAGCATCAGCTGCTCCACACCAAACAACAATAGCACTAAGGAACAGTCATTCCAAGCGTTATTAATGTAGTAAAAACAATGGCAATTTGGTCTTGCAATTCTTTCTGCTAATGTGATTTATCGTTTGCCTATCAGCCTTAGACTGTATCTCAGTGCTGGGTTTTGGTTTTTTTTGAGGGTGGGGTGGGTGCATGTTTCTATTATGATACTTTCACTACTGTGGTGCTATTTGAACTCTCTTATTACCTAATTTCTGTAGAAGTCAGCAAATTTTCTCTTCCATCAGAGGACTGCGGTTTGCCACTCATACAACATTAAAGAGAGAAATCATCTTGGCTAAATTACACAAAATAACATTCTGATTCTGCCAAAATAAGCTATAACAAACTGTCATGGTTTACAAAAAGTTTTATGTCAAGTTAAAGCTGACCTACAAAGGGAAACAAGTTAGGTTGTGGCCTTTTTTACTTCTCTGTGCTGTATATAGGACTGAAAAGTGCTTTTATTGGTCAGTTTTTAAAAGGAAATTTTTCCATAGTTTTTTACATTAGAAAGTCACATCCTGTCTACGCTGGAAAACTATCTATGACTTGCAAACTAGTGAAATGGTGACATTACAGGGGTCAAGAAAACTAAATTTGAATAAAATTGATAAAAGATTTTCAGTCAGATTGTTTAAAACTCTGATGTTTGTTTTTATTATCTCCTATTTAATTTTGGTGATTAAAGAATGTTATGGATAAACATAACTGTGAAATATTTAAATTAAATATTCAAACTCTCAATCACTTCAATTAAGGTGTTGAAGCTAACAGTAAACAGCCCTAAATCCACCCAGTGGTTTTCCAGCAAAACTGGAGACTTGACATTCTTCATACCCTTCCCCCAAACTAAAACCAAAGCATTTTATATCTTCTTTAAACAGGATAATGAAACTATTAAAGGGCACACACCCAGTTTTTAAAAATCCTTTGCCAGTCACTTACTCCTTCAGTCAAGGCTCACCCTACTTATTTAAGTCTTCCAATGAATTCTCCATAAAGGAAAATAAGAAAAAAAAAATCTCAATCTTAATATTGTCTTGATATTTCCATAGTAAGAAAAACAAAAACAAACAAAGCCCTATCAGGAGAGGTACATTCAAGCCACCTTTATACAAAATAAAGATGCACAAAAGACACAGATCCCTTCCTTTTCCCCCTTTGCAACACACCTTTATCAATGTTATATAGCTAAAGTTAGAGAAGAAATCTGCAATTCTGATGACATTTCTTGGAAATGTGCAACTGTAATAAACCTTCTGTAGCCATAATATATTCAGCTCTGATATGCAAAACAGTGGCAGAGCCTTGAAAGCATTTTGAAGCAGGAAAAAATTTCTTGGTGTGTGAAAACACACAGATTATTCCATCAATATATTAATGGGACACTTTGCTGTGAAAGGACCATCTTATTAAAGAGGTCTGGCTGGATAACAGGGGAATGAGATAAGCTAAAAGCCATAAGGATCTTAAAAAACACGCCCAAATAAATAATCTGAAAAGAGGGAAGAAAACTATTTTCAGAGAATAAAAATTGATAGAGTGAAAAACAAAATGGAAAACAAAGAAGGACCGTTAAGGTCTGAGAAAAATGATGATTAAGAGAAACAAAGCACTAGAGAAAGGAACAGAAGTTACTACATTAAAATTTTCTTAACCGCATTTATTTTCTTAAGTATTAGGGGAAAAAAGAATAAAAATGTGGTGTTTGACATGTTCACAGTTCCAGCTCTAAGTGGGAGCAACAGAATCTCAGCTGAGCACCGGGAATCTCTGGTAAGGAAACCTCTATTGAATGTTACAGAATCACGATGTAGCTTGTTTAGGGGCCATACTAGCCTAATGGCTGGTCTAGTTTCCATAGTTCAGGTGCCCTCACCACAGAGGCAATACCAGAGACCTGTGTAGTGATTGATCCCTGATGTGATGATGTTCAGCTTGCCCTGGTCTTCAACACCCAATATCTTGTGTCATTTGAGAGAGAGCCCCACAAAGCCTGTGTGTCACAGCTCATTAACAAAATGTCCTAAAAATACATTTGTTTCATATATTTTGCCTGAAAAATACTTCTTTCTTGTCCAACCCTGAACACAGGATTCCATATGTCCACTATAATAGCTTCCTCCTTTTTATTCTAATTTTTTGGGATGACACCAGCATCCCAGGAGAAACACTCAACATGTAGCAGATTTGGGAAAGAATGGATGTAAAGATATGGAATGCCTCATTACCTGAATTCAGGCAGTATCTCTTGGCAAGCAACAGTTACTACAAAAACCTTCTCTTACCTAGATTCTCATTTATCTAATAAACCCTACATTGCACTCAGAAAAAGTGAGTTTCTAAGTTATTTGTTTATGACCCAATATTTCACAGAGAAAATTGCAGGGCCAAGTGTTTGCTTACATTTGTTTAGTTCTTACTGCAGGACTGGGATTTCATTCTGGTAGGGTGAGATTCAGGTAAGTTTTTTCACAGTCCATAGATTCCATGCCATAAGAAATGCTACTGGCTGAATTCACTAAACTGATTTCAGTGGGATGGCTTGTATTATGAAACACAAGTAAGGGTATTGCAATCTAGCTCTTAATGAATTATGTTCTGAAACAGATTGTTTTTCCCCCTCAAAAAGCTTTTTAATTCCCTTTATCATGTTCTGTGAGTTTTTGTTTGAAGGGACTTCTCAGTGGACAAAGCAGCTGATATTTGAGAACCCCTTTTAATGACAACAGAAAACATAATTCCCTTTTTGTTCTATCAGTGGCCTAATAGAGCCTTAAAAACAAAAGAACATAAAAATGCAAAACAAAACTAATCAGCTTTTTCTCAAACAGAGTTTCACAATCCCTTTAGTACTTTATTTTATCTCTTTAAACACCTCATCGACTCCTTCCGTCGATTTACAGTAACTGCTTCTTGCACAGATGAATCATTGGCAAAGCTGACAGTAAAGCTGACGGTAACTAGTGAAAATCATGGGTTATTTAAATGGACAACTCAGATAACCCATAAACGATTATGGACCTTAGCCAGTAAAGACTTGTATCTCACTAGTGCAATCAATGCCACAATCATATAGTAATGAATAGTCAATGTGAATAATAGGTGCCTGAATTCAGTACCAAATTTATATGCAACAAAGCAATTTTCACTTACCCTGTTCAAACAGTATTTACTATCTTTCCCATAAAAGTGCTGAAGACATTTCATGTTTTGCTTGTCTACGATCTTGTTGAAGAATTCATCGATTGTTCGGACAGAGACTGCGCAGACAGCTGATCTGTTTGTTGGTTCAGAAGACTCTGGCTTGCTTTGTGCAAAGACTCCATACAAAATGTCATCATTTATGCTCAGACCCATTTCATGGGCCAGAACTGCACCTGGCTTACTGACATATGCAGTCTGCAGAACATTAAATACTTCACTCCGAATTGACCTCTTCCTCCGCTTTTCAGTGAAAATGCACTCAAGAGGCATTTCCATGTAAGAACGCAACTCGGAATCAAGAGAACAAAAACGGATGATTCTTGTGTGAAAAGTTGGAACATCGAGAGATTCACGCTGGACTGTGAGGAAGTAGACAAAGTGGTCATTTTCAAAGGCATGGATGTACTTAATGGGATAAGAGTCCCTGAACTGAGGGAGAACGTCTATGTAAGAGCGATCGGTGAGAAACTCAAAACCGTCCTGGGTTTCTTTTAACCTTCTAACTGACACTGAATGTAAGGCATACTGTGGTTGAAATGAAGACTTCACACTGTTCCCAACAAAGAAGTTTACAAATCTGTCCTTTTCTGTCACCAAAACTTTGGTTCCTAAACTGCTTACAACACAGTCAGGGCAGCCGTCCGACTCTCCATCTATCTGCTTTGAGTACATGCAGTGCACTTCTCTTTCTATGTCTGCAGGGTTGCTGGGGTCAATGATGTGGCGTTGACACACACCTTGAGTTACACTACCACAGCTGATGAGCTGATCATCATAATATGTTTCTAGGAGCAAAGCCATGTTGACATTATCCTTCCAAACACTGCTGGACAAGTTGGCCTTCTCTTTGCAATCTTCACATGGTGCGCAATCAGGATTCTCCAGCACAGGTCCGGTCTTGTACACAGAAACGTTTTGGAGGGTTTCATTTAAGACATAGATCTTGTTGACTGCTCCAACATAGACATGATGCTTATATAAAATTATATTCTGTATTGGTGTTTCTGTGATGAAATGAGGGAGATGATACTTGATACTCACATTCATCTCCGACTCTATAATTGCTTCTTCACATTGTCCATTGGTCCTTTGCACCAAAGAAAAGAGGAATACAATAATCCCAGAAGTAAACATAGCAGTAGTCTTCATTGTTGTAGATTTAACCTGTCAAAATATGTTTGAGGAAAGAGTGTTTATATTTCATATAGTAAAGTTTAAGTTTATCAATTAGCAGAGATCTGCTTCTAGGCAGTACAAGCTTGAGAACAGTTGCAGTTTTGCCCTGTGTCCACAATAAGGCTTTTCTACATTGTTGTCACTACAATGTATAATGGGTACCTTTCCCAAGACTCCCAGCACAGTTCCCAACAACAATGGGTTATTATGGATTTGGAAAGATCACTAGTGCGCTGTGGGGTAGTAATGAGAAGCTGATGCTAAAACTGTTTAGACTGAAATAGTTTTTAGATCAATTAGTTATTTTGAAGGTAATTGTGACCAGAGCCTTTCTTAAGATACAAATAAAGTATCCGGGGCTGTTCGTGTGGAAGGAGGATCTTGTGCAACATGGGTTGGAGTGGTTTTTAGTACACCAGGTCCCCAAAAAATTCACAAAATGTTGATGCTTGCAAATATTATCAAAATCATTATTGAAATTTTTCACTATTGGGAAACTATTCTGTTCCTCCCCTCCCCCCAGTTTTTCATAAAAGGCCATTTTTGGACAAAATATGTTTCGTTTGAAAAAAATCCAGCCAGTTTTAGTTCTCAGAATGGTCACTTTCTGTAGTATAGATGAGGCATTATAATATATCCTTAAGACTTTTCATGTATTTTGTGGTTCTTGACATGTGCAAGTTTATTTTTAGGCTCTACCACAGCAATAAGTCAGCTGAGAGAACCTTTAGAAGATACAAGCAAAGCACTGTGTTGTAAACAAAGAAATATCAAGTGAATTAGAGCCATGAAATGATGAAATCAACAAACCTAGCACATTTCTTTCTTACTTATTTTCCCCATTTATCTGATGTGGCTTTAAAAATCAAAAGCACATGACTAGTGTGATATTTAAAACTCTCATTTGAGCAAGTAAATTAATTGTGGTTGGAGCGTATTTTTGTCAAGTGTCTACATTATACCCTAAATCACACCAGACATTGTTCTCTTAATATCATGCCACAGTTGCTAAGCTAAATATGGCTTCATTATGGAGAAAAGTTATATTTTCTAAATGAAATATGATTACATGCTGTTTAGAGGATTTGGGGGGAGGGAGAAGTGTTTATAGTTTGGCTACAGCTAAACAATTGTTACCGATAAACAAATGCTCACAAGCACATTGAGTCCCTAGAGACCTAAATACAGGCTTGAACACACAAAATACAATAATCAGGAGTTCAGTATTGACTTTTTTTCTTAAATACACCAAGATTTTGGCTAAAATGACAAAATATTGCAAGTCAGAATTAAGTGCAAATACATAACTTGTATTTTCATTAGTTTATTTAAGCAAAACAAAATAATTCTATCGTATTCTTTCAGATGCTTTATTTCAATGTATATTGCATTCTTTCTGTGGCTTACATCATTTAGTCTATACACACAGTAGGCTTTACAAACAACTGTCCTCTGTCCAAAAGCCTCTCAACAATCTGACAGGAATCACGATCAACAATGGAGAAGAGTCAAAGACTAGCAGCAACAATCTTCAAAAAAATTTTAAGACAATCCACTCATGTAGTGGTGAGAATGAGAGGTTCTCTTTTTCCTAAAGCAACTGACATTTTCTGCTATCAATTAGCAATAGCAGAATATTGAGATGACAAATATTTGATCTAGGGAATAAAGAGCAGGGATGTTATTATGATAAAATAATCATAATTTGATTTCACATTTATCTATAGTGTCTACAAAGTGCTGGTTTCTTATAGAGCATATTGACAGACATGTTCTCTGGCCTAATGAGCTTTAAGTTCTAATGTTAGGCATGGCACAAGAATCAAAATCTGCAAACAAGAGGCTGAGAAATTGTACGACAGATAGATGAAAGTTGCAAAAATAAAGTCACAAGGTTACTTGATTGTTATACATTCATCTTGTTCCAATGTATTAGATAATACATGCAAAACTTCTCCTTTTCACACACTGATGAATCCCTTAAGATCTCCCTGGAGAACATACTTCCTTCATCCAAGCCTACCCCACTGATCCCTCAGATACCTGAGAGGTACATAGAACCCCTGCAGAGACTGTCCCTGGTGTTCAGGACAAATAAATAAATAATAAAATAAAATCAGAAAACACCAGCCTGATGACACAGGGACTCAAAGTTGTAAAGACTGAGTGGGCTGTATTCTTTGTATGTCCAATGAGTGTCTGGGCCACATGGATAAAGGGAGATCAATCAATCAATCAAATCATAGGGCTGGAAGGGACCTTGTGAGATCATCGAGTCCAACCCCCTGGGAATTGAACCCAGGACCTTCTGCATGTTAAGCAGAGGTGCTAGCCACTACACTATTATCTGTATCACTGTTCCCACTGCCCCATAGGTGCAGCAGCACTGGCTGCTACTAGCAATTGTGTAGCTCCTGCTGTGAGCTGGTCCTAAACTGGAAGAAGTTTTGTCCAGCTCTCCAGTTGCTGTGTGCTCTTAGAGAGCTGCTAATGCACAGGTGCTAGCTAATCTTGCTGGAGTTCAAGTTCCAGGTTTGACCAAGAGGTCCAAAGCAGATAAACTGCTGCTGAAGTTTACAGAATGAGGCCCACAATGCAAAGCTAAAAAGCTCCCATCATTCAATGTCACAAAGAGGCCACTAACATTATGCACAACACTCAATGACATGGGCATGGAAGAAACATATGAACAACACATGAGAACTAAACTTCATACAGGCTTCGTGGTCTGAGTCCTATGATCAGATTAATGCCTTGTCTTTCTTTATGGTGGTCTCATGTACCAAGAAATCTCAGTTCCATCCATATAACCCTCCAGGTCAATACAGGCATACAATTGCTAAAGGAGATGGTACCCCACAACACATATCAGCTTTTTTGACAAACCTACACACTATGGATTCCCTCCTTCAGTGTCCAAAGGTGGGAGGCAGAAGCAAACTGCCATACACAACTTTGGAAAGGGAGAAGTGATGCTGATGGACTTGGGACACATCTACAGGAATGGGCACATGAAGTGCCTATCTGGCATTTCAGTCTTAGGGCCATATCATCTCCACTGCTGTTTTGGATGCCTAGGGGACAATGACTGCACACAATGCCTCTTTTCAGCTAACGTTTGGCCCAAAAACTTTGCTAGTCTTTTTTGCAGCCTTCAGCACAATGAGCCATCTTGTCATGTCCTCAAGGCTGCAAAATGCTTTACTTGGAGATACCCTGCAAAAGTACTTGAGAGCTTCAGTTAGTGAAAAATGTGGCAGTTCAGCTCTTGAGAAGGGTGACCTGTTTGGTCTTATGTACCACAATTCAACTAAGCACTTAAACACATGCTTAACTTTAACTTAGTTTTCAATAGGACTTTTTAGCACACATTTAGGTACTTTGTTGAATTAGTACCATAATACCCAGGCTATGGACTTCCTAAATTTTCTCTTCTTGGTGCAGATCAAAATATTAGTTGGTTTCTTTTTATTTCTAAGGGAAAAACTAACCTGTTAGTTTCTACATTGTATTTTTGTAACTTCCATTTTATTGGTTTATCCCTATCTAAGTTATCTGTCAAGAGTAGGTGAGTCTTATAACTTTTTCTGATCTGTATTGCTTCCTATTAAACCAATTCTGTGGATGGATTCTGTGTTTTGTGTGTGGTATTTTCAAATCAGGCACCACAATGGCCCATTTCTCAGCAGACACTAGCTCATATAACCCAAGAGAAATTGGATTTTAGTCAGTCAGTGGAAGTGCTGTGGTTGACACTTCCCATTCATATTTGGTACTGGGAGTTTGCGTGTACTCACTAACATCCATCACTGAGATCGTAATAGCTTCTTTTCCATTGACAAGCCTCATTCACATTGTGCCATCATTTGTAAGAATACAGTACCTTTGCTTGTCATGGGGATGTTGTGTTTGTTGCAGTGATATCCCAGATCTGTGCTGGTTGCTAGGTAATGTCAAGTCTGCAGCATGTGAACAAGCCAAAAGCCATAGCTGTACTTGGTCTTAATAACATTAATGTTAACAATCACAGTGTGCTTCATGAAACCTCTCAGAGAATGATACTGTTTAACTTACCATTCCAGGCTTTTGATGTTATTTGGTACATCTCTCAATTTTCCTTGCTTTATTACATGAGAAGAAATGATGGGGGCCTGCGTGTGTCTTACACAACACAGTAGTACACAGAAGTTGGAACTGGATGACAGGGGATCGGTCACTGTCCTGTTCTGTTCATCCCCTCTGAAACAACTGGTCCTGGCCACTAACAAAACAGGATAGTGGGCTAGATGGACTACTGGACTGACCTAGAAGGCCATTCTTTTGCTGTTATTGACAAGTTTACACTAGAAAACATATTAAGTTATGTCCTTTCAGGTTGTGTACAGCATGGCTGTGGTAATTCACATTTCACTAATCTGCAAACCTAACGATTAGCACACAATGAAATATTTTTCAATGTGTCAGCAATTCACTCTTGTCAAATCTTGCTTCAGACATGAACCAAGTGTAGGCTCAAGTAAAGACAATAAAATTAATTTGGATTTTGACAACTGTCTAGGCTGAGATTGGCATAGCATTGGCTTTAGTTTCAGGCTGTGGGAACTAACTGCTTGTGATTTTTTTCATAAATAAGTGGCTGGAAGCAGGCAAAATTGGGGTCAGTGTTTTCTACTGGCTACTTTTTTGTTTGCTGGACAGCGGCTCAACTATTGCTTATATAGCTGGCATGCAAGTGTCCAGAACACAGGGTAGGTATATTTATTATACACACTGAAAGTATATGGAATCAGTGTTCTGCTTTATGTTAAAAATGGAAGGCTACTCTGAACAATATGGATGGGCAATGGCTTTCTGAGAGATGAATTCATTAGTTGTTGAGCTGATCTGGACGCTTTTTATTGGATTTGTTCTAACATGAAAGACTAGTGCAGGAGAAATCAAATACATTTATAAACTCAGTGCACAAAACACTTATTAATATGCACTGACTATTAATAGGTCCGGTATACTATTATAATTTATAGTTGTTTACAGTAAAAAGAGTGTTCACTGTTTTGCCAGATTTATTTATTTACTTTTAAACACACATTAGAACACAATCAATTCATCCTTTGCTGGGGACAAAAAAAAAAAAATTCTTTTACTTTTTTTACATTAATTTACTGTCAGTTTATTGTAGTGCAATACAAATCCTGGCATTTCTTTTGAAACCTCCTTTAGTGCTTTACATCCTAAAGACAAGGCAGGTCTTGAGTCTGTGACAAGGTTCAAAATTTTCTTTTTTTAAATTGGGTCTGCTAGTGACAGTCTACAATGGCAATACAGGTGCACTCATAACCAACCTTAGCAAAAACTGATTGGTACACTGCAGGTGAATGGAGCAGACTAATAGCGTTACCTTGCTCTAAAAGGACTAATTTGGAGGTCAGCTTCTGCTAGGGTTCAGTAGGACTACTCATGTGAGGAAGCGCTACTCAGCATAAGGGTTGCACAGAGCCAAACTCACAATGAAAAAATACTATAAAGATGCTGAAAGCATTAAAACAGTACTTGAAAAGCAAGACAGATACACAGAGACGTATAGTTCATATCATTAATCTGTGATACAATGAACATTTTCAGGTGGATTGGGACTTGTCAATACAGTATTGTTTTCCACATCCAGTTGTACAATGTCATGACTTTTCTTTTTAAAAGTGTTATTAGCTAACTACAGCAGGAAAAACAGAAGGTAGCCTTTGAACAACATTCATTTGGAATATACTAGTTAGCATTTGTTGAGGATCATTATGAGGGAATCTGCAGTGATTCTGTAGCTCTTTACTACCAGGAGCACTGAAATCAATCCAGTTCTATCATAGGTACAGCCCTGCATGGATACAAATATGGGGATCTTTGTCTGACAGAAATGGTCTACAGATATCTGCAGACATAATGCAGATATCCATAGATTTGCAGGGCTCTACTCATCTGTAGAGCCCTTCATGGATAAAAATATGGCGATCCACATGTAATCTTCATCCCCAAGAAATGTTCTGTGGATATGCGCATCACATTCACAGATATAATGCAGAGATCTTCAGATTTTGGAGGGCTCTAATCACAGGCTCAAGACTAGCCTCTGAAGCACATAATTCAAGAGGAACAACATGGATAAGTCAGTGTTATTCAACTCAAGGGTTATAAATTGGGCCATATGTCCTGAAAATGGAATGAGAAGCTTGGTGGGGATGCAAGATCAATCTTAGTATTGCATCCAGCACCTCTTTGTGTTTGTTTTTTTTTTTCCCCTCTTTCTATGGCTATGTCTACACTTAGAAGTTATTTCAAAATAAGGAGGCTTATTTTAAAAAACTTTCTTCCTGTCCATGCATGCATTTTGTTATTTCAAATTAAGCATTACTTTATTTCAAAATAACAAGGCATTATTTAGAAATAATACCTGCTTTTATTTCAAAATAGGAATTAAAATAATTATTTCAAAATAAGCCATTCTAAGCTGCAGAACAGGCTTATTTCAAAGCTCCCTGCCCCTCTACCCCCCAAGACCCTGCTCTCAAGTCTCTTCCTCTACCCCTCCTCACAGTCACTGCACGGGTCTCTGGCTGACTTCCTCACCTCTCTCCCTTCCCCCTCCCCTCCCAACATGAGAGATAGCTCCCTGTGTGCCCCTCCAAAGGCAGGAACAGGGTCAGTGTGGGATGGGGGCTGGTTGCTTTAGGACGACTCACTCATTAGCCTGTTCATCCCTCCCTGGCTGACTGGGGCACTGACAGACCCAAGTGTAGGGGGGATACAAAGAGACTCCCCTCCCATCAGGAAGCTTGGGAGAGACATAGGAAGTTTGGGCTGGAAGAAAGAGGGCATCAGTGGATGGAGGAGTCCCATAAAATCCCAGTCTCCTATGATCCTGGAAGAGTGTATATGAATGAAAAGTTATTTGTGGAAACACTTAAGGCAACTAAGCAAAAACAATGAAGTATGCTACACAATACCCTGAGACACACAAGTATTATCCCTGTTTTTGAATGTGTTAGGCTAGTTCAGCACTAACAACAGAGGAGTTTTGCTGCACTTTAAAAAGACTAACAAAAACAAATTTGTTAGTCTTTAAAGTGCCACAAGACGTGCCTTTTATTTTCCAGCTAGGCAGCGAAATTGAAACTTGAGACTTGACTGGAGAGGAAACTCTTCATTTGGTTTGCTAAGAAGGCTGATGGTCAGTCACACACTGCCCTACGAGTATGGCTCAGCTTTATATGTTTCATGCAGGTAGCTTCTCAGACAGCTGAGAGAATCAGGTGCATGGAGCATAAAAAGCTTTTGTCTTCCCAGCACAGAGGGCAGGCTGCAGGTAAAGAGACTGGGCCACCACAGCCAATCAGGGAAGACCTAGCCTCCCTTTGCCTTCAATAAACTCTGTCCATGGCAAGGGCGATTGAAGGTTAAATGTGAGGGAAAATCTATCAGGAGAGTTAAACATTAGAGTAAGTTGTGTAAATAGGTGTAAGAACCCATAGGTTTAGAACCTATGTCTGCAGAGCATAGGACAGCTCATGTTCCCACATCACCACCATAAGGCTATGCAAAGTCACCTTCTATGACAGATGTGCTGATCAAGCACCACAGGAAGCATCACTCCAAGGGGCCAAAGCAACATCTTGCAGTCTTTTGATTGGCTCATATTTACTATTTAACCCTGGGGAGTGCTCCAGAAGTTGTCTAGGCAATGATGAAGGTTTCTGGCTTGCTATAGCTCTAGAGCACCCCTCCGCTCCCTACCTAATCTCCAGTCTCTGAACCTAACTCTCACCTTCTGACTTCAGCCTGGCAACTACTCCTGGTCTCCAGTCTTCAACCCTGGTCTGACTTTTAACCTAACTCTTACCTACTAATGCAGGTCTAGCAATTATTCTGATCCCTGTTTATTGGCTATCACATCATGAGTCTCCTTGACTCTATGACTTTACCCCGGCAGTGACCACTGTGCTAGACTGCCTGTGCCCCAGTCCCTTATGGTAGGTTGGAGGCTCCCCCATCACCGGAGATTTTAAAAATAGTTTAGACAAATAGCTGTCAGAGATGATCTAGGTATACTTCCTCTGCTTCAAGATGGGTGAGAAGGATGGACTAGATGACTGTTGAGGTCCGTATGTTTCTAGGACCCTAACAATTGTTTGTAAAACATTTTGAGATTTATTGATAAATGGTACCAGAGATAAAAATATATAACTGTATAGTGTCTTTTAGAAATGACTCCTCTGTATTCCAAAACACTCAATTTCATCATAGGCTATTCTTTACTAGAGATTGTATAATCAGAAATAGGAAAGATCTGAGTTTTTTTTAACAGCACCTTCTAGATATATAAAAGTTTCACTTTGGTAAGAAAATATAGTTTTCTGACACTTTACTGTTCTGACAAAATTCTATCCTTTGGAAGCTGAGCTTGCATAAGTTCAAACATGTTACGACTACCTGCACAGAAGAGAGGCAATCTCATTTCCTTGGTATGCTGCCCTCATTTTTGTGAAAATCCCATGCAAGTAAATCTGGCTGTAAGTAGGGTTATACTTCCACCCACTTGACTAGCATTAGGTGCTACCTCTCCATTTCTGTTCCTGTTGTATGACTGGTTTTCGCATTGAAATAGAAAGCAGGTTTTGTATACTTTCATACTTCTATTAAAACTAACAGTTTTACATACTGGGATAATAAAGTGAATGGAACAGGTCATAAACTGAAAAGGAAAAGGCAAACAACAAGTAAAGAGTGAGATGATCAAAATGCAATAATATCAATTATGAATGATCCTGGTGCAGGGCATTTTGCGGGGTTTAATTATCAGCTAATGGTTTTAACTGTACCAGAGCCAATAATTCTTCCAAGCCAGTCATTAACTTCTAAAAAATGTCCTGCAGACCAATGGTTATTGCTCACAGGTAGACTATTATCTGAACATGAAGCCAACATGAAAATCAAATCTATCTATATATGCATATATTAACATACATTAAATCACTACCTGTCTACAGCACTTGCTTGATGACATCTAATTATAATAATGTCACAGCCCTGAAGTCCTCTAAAGTGTAGTCTGAATGCCCAAAATAGGCAAGTTTCTTCATTCCTCTTCTCTGAAAGTCCACAGGGTAATATTGAGCAATTGCTTTTTTTTTTTTTTTTTTTTTTTTGTCATCGTCCCAAAGGCTGTCTGTGGTCTGTGTCCTCACCCAATTCATTCAGTATGTCAATTGGAGAAACAAGGAGCAGAGTTAAATATTTTCTGTATGCTAACGCTATTCTCTTTGATATAGCATATCCACTAGCCCCGATACTATGATTGAGTATCCTGTCATGTTAAGTGAGATTGATAAGTGAGCATAGCTAAAACTAAGGCCATATCTACACTGAAAATGCTGCATTGATCCCCATGGATCGACACAGTGGGATTGACTGAGCAGCAGGGCCATAACTACAGCAGGGCAAAGGGAGCTTTGCCATGGGCACCCTGGAGTGGCTCAATAGAGCCTCTCTCTTAGAGGGCACATTTTGCGCCACTGGCCTCAAGAGCTGCTAATTGCAAAGGGTGTATTCCAATCAGAACGCACCCTGGGTGTTGAAACAGAGCTTTATGACTCTGTTGAACAGCCAGTGCAGACCTGCTCAGTTGATCCCCAAAGTGCTCACCCTTTGACACAGTAACTCCACCCCTCCAAAAAAAAAAGTTATGCTGCACTGAAGGAAGAGTGTTTCCCACTGACGCAGCTGTGTGAAGATGCTGTGATAAGTGGGAGTAAGTAAGTTGATGGGAGATATGCATTCTACTGCATGTAGACTGCATATCAACCACTGGATTTCACATGGCAGTGTAGTCAAGGCCTGAGCTGATTAAGATTCAACCTAAAGCCTTAAAGACTGAAGAGGTAATGGTGAGGTGGGGGAAGCAAGCAAAGGAAATGATGAGGCCTATGCTGTTATTAGAGCAGGCTAGAGAAATGCTGGCAGACCTTATTCTGTCAAAGTATGTGGTTGAAATCAGGTTGATTTTGCCAAAATATTTTTTTTTTTTTTTTTGCGGAGGTGGGGTGGGTAGGAGAAACCAGGAAAAAGAGTTCTGACAATGGTAAACCATATCATTCTGACATTTTTTGAATGAAACATTTCAATTTATTTTACTTGGAAACAATTTTTATTTTGAATATACTTCAATTTTGTGTAACACAAGTTAAATAAAACACCACTTTCTTGAAACCATACCTTTTGACTGACCCAATCTGATTCCCAACCCCCCAGAATTTTTCTTCAGAAAACTTGAAAAATTTCAGTTTTTGTTTTGACTCTGAAAAAAGCCAAATTTTGAAATTATTATATTCTTCAAGAAAAGAGAACTCTTGTCATCTGTGCACCTTTTATTGGTAGTGTACATCCATCAAATGTTACCAAAGTTAATAATTTGAGTGTCTGGGTAAGTTTCTGGAAGATTTTGAATGATCAAATAGGTGCAATGGCCAGAGTGGGATTTTTCCATTTATGTTTAGGTTAGGAGGTTATGACCTTTATTTATTTGAATGCTACCCTTCTCTTTCTCACAACAAGATCATATTATTACAATGTATTCTAAACCTAGCAGTTCTCAATCATTGTGTTGGGACACATTACTGTGTTGTAAGTGTGTCACAGAGAGCCAGAGAGATGATTGTATTCTGCCTGGATGTGATATGCTGGTGTGTCCTATAGGGTCACAACACTCTGCCAAGTGTGTCATGACCTGCAAAAGGTTGAGAACCACTGCTCTAGTCTAAATAGGGCCACATGCCTTAACTCAGTTAAGAAGCTTAGCAACAACAGATCTATTCGTTCAGCAAAGAAACTCACTGTGAACATGGCATAGGTGCTATCTGATCTGTTTTAGAAGAATGTACAATATTTGTGATGACCTATAAATCCCTACCTTGCCTATGACCAGGCTATCTGATGGGCCAGCTCTCTGTTGCAATCAGTGGAGATGGCTGAGCTTGAGCTAACTTGGTTCTTGTTGGCAGGGCTTTGTCTTGAGAGCTCATTCATTCCTGCTCTTAGTATAAATGATCCCTATCTGCTGACCTTCAGGACATGCTGAAAAGTCCCTTTGTTTGGGACTGTGTTTTGGGATGTCAAGTGGTCAGAGTGCAGGGTTGAGTTTGTTTTCCTGTTAACTGGTTGGTTTTGTGTTGGAAAGGAATGGCTGCCATTTTGTTCATGCTTTCCCCTTCATTTTGGATCAGTTAAAAGCTCTAGTCTGAGTGTTTACAACTAGGGATAGGTGTTATTTAGTAGTAAATCTGAAATAAATATTTAGTCCTGACTTTTCACAGTTCAACCCAGTGGCATAGCTACGGGTGGCCTCAGGTGGTCATGCGCCTACCCGGTTGGCCAGCAGGCCCACATACTCACTGCAGCCCCTGGCAGCAGCCTGAACTTGTGGGCAGATGGGAAGGACAATTGCTCCTCCACCTGTAGCACCAGCCCCTCGGCAGGGGCCAAGCTGCCTCACCCACTCCTTCCTCCTGCTGATACTCTAAGCAATTGGAGTATCAGCAAGAAGCTTGCAGTCATGTGATCAGAAGCAGGACTGGCTGGGCCCACCCTGGAGAGTATGGAGCCTGGGCATAAACAATCAGCAAGATTTGAAGCCAGACAGGTCTTTAGTCAGACTTCTGGGCAGGGTGACCAGATAGAAAGTGTGAAAAATTGGGACAGTGGCTGCAGTGTAATAGGCATCCATATAAGAAAAAGCCCCAAATACTGGGACTGTCCCTTTAAAGTCAGGACATCTGAGGAGGTTAAAGTGCACATCAGTAGTCCAAAGGGTCATCCGTGAAATGATTTACACTTAATTCCAGACTTTTTCAGACTGACTCTTTAGATCAAAACATGCCTGGAGTTTGTAAGATAAGAAAAGTGACTGCTCCAGACTTCAGATAGTTTTATCTTTCTTACAAGGGTGACACAAGGATAAGTTAGTTCATATTTGCAAAGTGCTCTGAAAATCTAACATCCTAAGTCAGGGGTCAGCAACCCAAAAGATAAAAAGAGCCATTTTAAAAATGTCCTTCAATAACTAAGTGTTTTGAGAGCCACCATGGGTGTAGGCTCCTGGTCAGTGGAGCTGGGATCTAGGCCAGGGTGCCTGCCACAAGGTCCCCTGGTGGGGGCGAGGGGAGCCCAGAATCAAGAACAGGCCCCCCCTTAAGGGTTCTCTGGTAGTGGCGGGGAGCCCTGAGCTTGGTGCAGGCCATCTGCAGGGTCACTTGGTGGTGGTGGGGTACACAGCCATAAGGGTTAGCCAAAGAGCCACATGTGGCTCTGGCACTGTGGGTTGTAGATCCCTGTCCTAAGTATCAGAACCTGGTCACAAGTTAAACAGACAAGGAGTACTGGGGCACTTTTAAAGACTAACAAATGCATTTATCACATGAGCTTTTGTAGGAGATGTTTGAAAATGGAAAACATACAGGATGGGAGGGAAAAATAAGTGCAGAGAAGTGTAATTCACAGGATCAGGTCAGACTATTTCAGCAAATCAAACAACTTGTTTTGATTCAAACAGTGTGGAACAACAGAATCAAAACTTCAAAGAGAAACTACTGAGTTAGAATTCATATGCAGATTTGACAGTTAATTTGTGTGTGAATAGAGATATGGGCTTGCTCTCTCATTACGAACAGTACTATTCACCTCTCTCAACCTCCCCACCTTCAAGGGTCTGACGAAGTGGGAGTTCTCCTGCGAAAGCTCATGCAATACATTTGTTAGTCTTTAAAAGTACTACAGGATTCCTTGTTTGTTTTGCTGAAATACACTAATACAGTTGGCTAGGTTACTATGCATCTGGATATTTGCACAAAAGCCTGGGTTTGGAAGCGGGTAAACAACAACTCAGTCTGGGCAAGTAACATGCCTTTATTGTGAATGTGCCACGTTTCCCAAGTAAGAAAGGCCATGGCAACATCCTTACTGATTCCAATGAGAGTTTAGTTGAGTAAGGATTGGAGATTTGGGCCCTTAAGCATCCTAAGAGGCAAAAGAACTTTTAGGATAACAAAATCTCAACATTGCATCATTAAAATGAACAAGACATGATAGGTGGCAAACAATGAGACACTCAGGGCATAAGTTAAAAGGATGCCAAAGTGTGGAAGAATGAATCTTTAATGACTTTCTTCATTAAATGAAGTGTAAGATTTTTTTTTTTTTTAAATCTGTAAAGAATGAGTGAAAACACATATTGCATTTCCAGGTAACATTAATGGACACATGCATTATCTTTTCAGATACTTTTGAAATCCCTGTAAACACACTGACTGGTGAGAGACTTTATTGATTGGCTTTTAGCAACATTAATAACATGCATATATTTCTCCATTAATAACTTCTGTTCAGAATTGAATTTAAAAAATGTTAAAGATCAACCAATAATACAGTAGAGAAACAGGTTTCCTATTCTTCAGCTATCTCTTACTGTTTAGTGTTGTTTCTTGAAAGAGGTTTTGTAATGCAGAAACAATTCACTGGTTGTATTAGCTTCTGTTGTAATCAGAAAGAACTTCTAGCTAAACGTCGATCTCAGATAAGCAGGAAGAATTCTCACTGAAGAGGACAGAAATTGTGCGTTCTTACCTGAAGAAACTTTGACCCAACTTATTTAGTTTGAAAGTAGAATTACGTTACTTTTAGAAAAAATACATTTTTAAAAGCAAGATAAGCCCCCCCCAAAATAAAAACAAACAAAAAAACCCACACCACACCAACCCCTCAATTAAAAAATAAATTATTTTCTCTGAAATCAACAAGTGAGCCTCTGAACTACTCACATGCACATTTTATCATGGCAGCTTAAGGTTTCTGAAACAAAATCATGTGATTAATTTTCTAAATATGTTCTCAGAAAAACTAAAATTACCAAAGGATTCACAAGGAATTAGTAGTTGTTCAGATAGTTAATGACCAAGCACTATATTATCACTTTCCTGCCCTACAGAAGAAATGAGAGGCTCAGCTCCACAAAGAAGCAAAACCTCTGACAAATTTGGATATGCATGTCATTTATGCAGATTAGGGTGAGGGTTAAATACCAGCTTCCAGTTTTCCAGATTCCTCTTAGCATGACTCCTGCAGAACCCCCTCCTACTTAGGGTTCCACAGAGTGGAGGGGGAAACAGAGCAAGTTATTGCCAGCAGGGGCTGAATTAACTTACCCATAAAAATGCCAAGGGTTGACTGGGAAGGTAGTGACAATGCTGTTTCCATGGTCTTCCCTCCCCTCATACTGACGCATACCCAGAAATCTGCCACCTTCACACACACAAAATCCTGTCCCTTCTGGAGTAATACTAAAAAGTTTGAGAAACATGAAACCCATAGGATTCCATGGAATTGAACAGAAAATGTTAACCATAGGACAGTAGGGGGTTGGTTTTGTATCTACATAATTCTACAGCAAAAACAATTTCCTACTAAGTTCTGTAAGGACCACTAAAAATAAAAATCTATTGAAAGGTTCATGTTTAATATTAAACTATACAGGATTTTTCTATAAAAAAATCTCTGGTGGAAGATCTCAAAAAGGCACTTCGATGGAGTCAGGAGAAGGTAAGAACCATGTTGCAGAGCTGGGCTTTCCCAGTCAGGAGCTTTTTGGTGCTTAGACTCCCTGCTCAGAGAAGTGGAGGGCACAACACAGCTCCAAGACATGTTACTGTGCTACATTCCCATGCCCATCTTATTTGTAGGGCAAATGCCAGCAACAGTAGGCAAAACAATTACAGGGACATTTGTATTCAGATTTAAAACTTCATAGTAAACGCTAAACACTGGGATTAGGAAAAGATATGGCAAATGGAGTTAAAGTGTAAATAAAGGCTTTGGGCTGTTCTCAGTACAGATGTACCACTCCCATTGAAACTGGTGTAAGTTTTACCTGAGTGTGGAGTGTAGATGGATCCTAACCTTAGCAGATGTAGCCCATGTACCAGTAAGCTTTGCATGTGGATTTAGTAAATTGGAGCAGTACGTATTGCAAACAGGACAAAATGTATTCTGATACAACAATTTCAAAAGGGATAGACGTGTTAGTCTAGTCCAGTAACAAAAAAAAAAAAAAAAAACCAAAAAAAAAACCCAAGGAGTTGTGTGGCACTTTAAGACTAACAGATTTATTTTTTGCATCAGCTTTCGTGGGAGAAGATCCCACTTCCTCAGACGCTTCGAAGATGGGTGAACTTACAGAAAGGAATGAAACTAAATGCAAGGGGGTGTAAAACATAGGATCAGGTCATAAAGTAACAGCAAATCTGATACAACACTCTGTCCTTGTGTTTTGCCCAATGGTAGTGGCAGAACACAAAGGCAAGTTTGGCTTCATCAGAGAGGTTAACCTATAGTAAAGATAACTGGGCCAAGTTCCATTCTGAAACACATACAGGTATTTCCCAGTGACTTCAGTGGAAACTAGAGCACATGGTCCAAGGCAAAACTTGGCTTTATATTCTCTGACAGGAGGAGGTCTATTAGATTTCAAAGGCCCCAATATCGCACTGAGCTTTAGAAAGACAGGTACCTGGTAATCCAAAGATGTCAGTGAAGGACTCTGAAAGATTAGGGCTCATTTTTGTAAGCACTAAACTTCCATAAAGAATACTGGTTTTTGAGTAGGTGATTTTTGAACCAGTTTTTCTGGGATATCTGCAAGGATGATTCTTTGGGTACCAACCAAACCCAAAGCATTAATCATAAGCAACATTTTCTCAAAAAGATACAGATCTAGTTTTCAGGAAAAAAAAGCAAAGAACCTAAATATTTTAAACAAGTGATTCGCATACAGTATTATATAGTATTCAAAATTAAAATCCATTTAGAAGTTGTCAGGAATTTTATCATTTTCAGTAACATTCCAGAGAGGTAATTAATCAGCTTACTGCATGCATTCAAGGACTGTCACCTCTCATTGACTTTAATTAAACTCTCCCTCTGGTTTTTATCATACTTTCTCTAAATTGGTTTATAGAAACTGATTTTTTGGGGGCAGGGACAATTTTACGTGTGTGTGTGTATTTTATATTATATATCAGGGATGTCAAACTCATTCAATGTGGCTGGGGGGGGGTACAGTGGAAGACAGGACACCCCTCACGGGTTGCATAGGTTCTCCAGCCTTTTCCACCTGCATGTTCAGAGCTGCGTGCGCTCTCCTTTCCCTTCGCAACCCTGCAGACTCTCTGACACCTTCTCTTTCCCCTGCCCTGAGGGCTCCCTTCCCCCCCCCACCTCAGAGGTAGGCAACTCCCGGCACATGTGCCGGCCTTGGCACGAGAGCCCATTTGGAGCGGCACGTGGCACCCTCTGCAATGCCACTGAAATTGTGGCTCCTGCCACTGAAAGCCACTCCTGGCTGCTTCTTTCAGAGGCAGCTAGGGTGCGGAGGGTCCCCACCATGCCCATGTTCCAGGCATGGTGCAGAAAGAAGATGCATGGATTGGCTTCTCTCCATGGTGTGCAGTCGCCAAGGAGCCACTCTGGGTAGCTTCTTTCCTTAGCCTGCCTGGGGACCCCCTAAGAGCTGCTGTTCCACGCAGCTTCTTTCCATGGCATCCCTGGGGACCCCTGTCCCTAAGTGTGCTGCCAAGAGGAGCCACTTTAGGCAGCTTCTTTCTGTGAGTGGCTCCTTTCAGCAGCTTGCCAAGGAAGCGCCCCCCTACTTGCCCCTCAATCTCCAGCCACGGCTGCCATTAAATTTTCAGGCAGCCGCCACTTTTATTTGTGTAGAGGGAGCCACTGGCACTGGCTGACAGTCAAGGAGGAGGGGACAGCACAGGGGTTAGCAAAGGTTGCTGACCCCTGCCTTACCTCCTTTTGGCAGGCAAAAAAAAAAAAAAAAAAAAATCAATCTTAGTCACAGGCAGCCAAGCTGGGCTTCTGCCTCTCCCAGCCCACTCATTGTCAGTCGTTCAGAATCCTGGCCTTTGGTTGGCTCAGTCCTGGCTGGCCTTTAATTGGCTTGCTTCCACATGGGCCCCTGACACATTTCCCTTTTTTATTTATGATTCATTCAACGTGCAGTCAATCAAATTACCACACTGACTGACTGACTGATAGTGAACATTTGGGGTGGAGGGCAGTGCAATAGCTTTCCAGGAGCCCAGTCCAGCATTCTATGACTGAGACTGATTGGTTGGCAGACCACAGCAGAACTGAGCTGGGACTGGCTGGAGTGCTTCCTTTGTCCCCCTGTGCTGTGACTCAGATCATGTGAGTGAGTGAGTCAGAAACATGCCCTGCTGTGCCAGGAGCCTGTCTTTGGAATTTGCTGCTGCAGGGAGCTTCCAGGCACAGTCCAGACAGCCATTCCATGGGCCGGATCAGTGCCCTTGGTGGGACTGATCTGGCCCGCAGGCCGTCAATTTGACACTTCTTTCATCTGTAATATTAATCTGGAATAAACTGAAGTCTGTGGAGTTACTCCAGATTTACACTAGTGTGCATGCAAAATGTGTTCCTGTCTACAAATACAGGATTTTAAGATACTTATTATAAGATTTACAAATAGGCCAAGCCATGAACTTTAGATCCAGAGGAGCATATTTTGACTTAGCTTTCTCCGTAGTTTCACCACAAAAATCAAGGTCAATATCTTCTGATTGTGATTCACCTCCAAGTATTCCTAAAGTTAAGGCAAATTGTGGTGATTTCTTTGGAGCCAAATGCTGGTAAAATCATTAATGGCATCAAGCTAAAGACACAGGCAAAATAATAAATTCCACTACCCAAAATAATTCATACCTTGTCAGGGCCTTGTTTATACTGTGTCTAAAGTCATGATTGCCAGAATACTTTTACTTATATTTTAGACAGTGAATGTGGAACCAAAGTAGAGTGTCTGGCTTAGAACAAATCAAATCAAATCTTTTTAAATAACCACAGAAATAAATTGGAATGCTGATTGTAACAAGTCACAGATCTTATTGACTATTTAATAGACCTGTGCAGAAAATATTTTGTTTCCATGAACTTTTCTGAGAAAATAGCCATTTCCTATGGAAGTTTCCATCTTGACAACAACTTTTTTTTCCTCATTGGAGAAATATTCCAAATGAAAAAATCCATCCAGCTCTGCTGTTTATATTCCAGGCCCACGTAGTTAGACACCACACAACCACATATGAAGCTTTGGGGTAAAAGCAAGAGTCCATTAAAGTGAATAGGAAGACTCACATTGACTTCAATGGGACCTGATTTCAGCCATGACTCTTGTGCCACCGAAGTTATAATTTAAGGATAAGATTGTGTTTGGCTCCTAACATGGCCACATAGGGTAGTAAGGAGAAGTAAGTTCCCATGTCGTGTTACAGATTCTTGCACTGTGGGTTACAGCATGGGAGTGAAAAAAGCAGGGACTCTCTCTCTTGTACCTCCTTCTTTGAGTAGGCCCCCTTCTTTAAGGCACTAGCTAGCAGAACAGAGCTGGCCCAAAAGGGAAGGAATATGCTACAATTCATAAAGGGCTTCAGTGAATTACTTCTCCACAAGAGCAAAATGGTGAGAGCTAGGGAATAATTGCGACTTGAAGCTCCTTTTAAAGCAGAACAGCTTTATTCTGTTGCATAAGCTGTGCAAAGCATCAATTTAGCTCTAAAACAATTAGCATATTGGTGGAGGAGGAGGGAGAGAAAAGGGATTCATTCAATACCTATGTTTATATATATTTGTAATTTTTAAAATTATTTTAAGTGTTGAATCAAACCTTGTTGCAACTGAGGGGTGCAACTAGGGGCGTTGCTGGGGCAGGGAGGGACCCGGGGCACGGGCCCAGCCACCACCCCCAGAGGGCAGGCCCCGCCCCCAGCCAGAAGGCCATGCCCCTTGGCCCGGGATAGGGCCAGGGGGAGGCCGCACTGCCACCGGCAGCTAGGCCATGGTGCCAGCCCGAAGCAGCCGCTGGAGGCCAGACCCACGGCCGTAACCCCAGATCCCCGGCCATGGACGGGGCCGCCGATGGCTGCGGCGACCCCGTCCCTGGCCGGGGATGGGGGGCCCAGCTGGCCGCCCACGGCTGAGGCAGCCCCGTCCCCAGCCTGGGATCTGGGGCTGCAGCCGCAGGCCTGGCCTCCAGCAGCCGCTTCTGGCTAGGCTGGGCCGCGCCGCACCGTGCCACGGCCTAGCTGCCAGTGGCGGTGCAGCCTCCCCCCTGGCCCTCTCCCTGGCTAGGGGGCAGCCAGCTACGTCCCGGATCCCTGGCCATAGACGTGGCTGCAGCGGCCGTGGCCTGCCGGAGATCCGGGGCACTGGCATTGGGACCCAGGGCACGTGCCTCGGGGTGCCCAATGCCAGAGACACCACTAGGTGCAACAGCTATCTTTCATTTAAAATAGTGATGAATCTTGCCCACATGCGCAGAGTTTAACAGATTGCCATATTTGGGGTTAGGAAGGAATTTTCTCCCACGGCAGTCTGGCAAAGGCTCTGGGTCTTTTTCACCTGTCTCTGTAGCATGGGGCACAAGTCACTTCCTGATGGAGTCTCTGTACCACAAAATAATTAACCCATCATTGGAGAACTTTAGTAATTCAGGTCATAGGTTAGAGATTTACTACAGGAGTGAGTGAGTGAGTGGGGTTCCACGGCCTCGGTTGTGCAAGAGTCAGACTAGATGAGCATGTTGTTCCCTTCTGATCTTAGCTTCTATAAGAAACTATTAAGTTCCTTTATGGAATCAACTAGCTGAAACAGCAATAACTTCCACACAAGAAATAGGCATAGGCAAGGCATGTGCGGATGTACGGGATTTACTGGATATTCTTCTACTAGAAGGACATACGTACGTCAGAGATACAGCAGCAAAAAATCCACCAAAGGAGGAAATTGACAGAAGAAGCAAAAAGCCAAAAGATACAACCTGGACAAACACTGGAAGAGTGGCTCTAAGAAAAAGCCTAGGGTGAACTTTTGAAAATGAGTGCTGGCTGAAACAGGCTTGGAAATTCAAGCACAGAATTCTATCCTGTTTGATTCCTATTGTTTTCCAGAGAAACCAAAATTTTGTATATTTTTTGTAAACAAACAAGAGTGCACCAAAGAAATTCTTGATTCCAACATCAGTTTCTCTTATTTTTATTAGCCAGACTGATCATGAATGCAATTAGGGGCATAGCCAGAAGAAATTTTCTGGCTGTGCCTGTGATCTACTTGGGCGAGCTTAGATCACTTCCTGCTTCCAGTCACGTGATTAGAAACAAAGTTTGGAAGCTTCAGATGCTCCAGTTACCTTGGCAACTGGAGCATCTGGCTTCTTATTGATTCCTAACCAGTTGCTTTCCCAAAGTTCCTGCTTCCAGTAATGTGCCCAGAAGCATGAAATTTGGATAGGGACCTACTGAAAGCTGCTTAACCTTCCAAACTTAATCAGAATGTCACCAGCAGAAGCAATGGATCAGGTGGGCTTGCTTTCAAAGTAAGTGTGCAGGGGTTAAACTAGGCCAGAACACATGGGAACGGCTTTCTGGGATCCACCATTTTCAGGGGCTCAGCATTCCAGGGCCCCTAAAAATAGAAAATGGAGCCAGAATGTTGCATTCCAGGGCCCACCATTTAAAAATAGTGGACATCTGAAGGCAGCGTTCCAGCTCCATTTTCTATTTTTAGGGACCCCTGATGCTGAGCCTGTAAAAATAGCAGTTCCCAGAACTCCATTTCTGTGAGTTCCAGGAGGCAGGAAACTGCCCCAGCCAGGGTCAAGGCTCTGGACCTGAGCCTGCTCTGACTGAGCATGCTCAGAGTCTCTGGCAGGCTCAGGCTAGAGCTGCTCTGCAGGGACATGGTGGCCAGATCAGGGGGCCCTGGGAGGAGTCTGGGGACAGGCGAGCTGGCTCGGCTGGGGAAGGGCACAGGGGAGGGGGTTGGCTTGGAGTAGCAGGGGAAGACGGCATTGCACAGTGGAGGATTGGGGGACCAGTGGTGAGACAGGGGACAGGGGCAGTAGCTGGGATGGCGGGTAGGCATGTTGGGGACAGTAGCTGGGGTGGCAGATAGGTGGGGGGGGCAGTAGCTGGGGTGCCTGAGGGGGGCCCGTATCAGCACAAGAGGGCCTGCTATTTAGGAGGGTTCCAGGGCTGACAAAGCTATACTTTAACTTCTGTAATTGAGCCATGGCCCACTGAAGCCCACCTTTAGTTACATTACTGTATGCAACCCCAAGCTCTGGGTATCCCTTGTCTTTGATTGCCAGAAGCTGGGAATGGAGAATAGGAGATGATGCATCATTCTGAGTGCCTGCTCTTTTCATTCCTTACAAAGAAACTGGCATTGGCTACTGTCAGAAAATAGAAGACACATGAACCATTGGTCTGACTCAATATGACCTTTCTTATTTCCTCCTAACCAAAATAACTGACAAGACCCCAAATTTTGGCAACGTCTCTGGTCAAAAGGGGGTAATGCTATTTATACATACAAGTAAGTGTCAGCTACCCCCATCTGAGACTCAGTTCAGTCAGGACCAATATGTTAGAGACTTGAAGAAAATAAAAGAACAAAGAGTGATAGCTCATTACATCTCAAAAGATATGAAGCAGCTGCTGCACACTGACTAAAATACATATCTAGAGATATTTTAAACAGATACGTATTTCCCAATATTATGTCTTTGTTAATATATAGGAAAAAAAAAAACCCAACCAACCAATTATTTACCCACAAAAGCCCCAATCATTGGAATCTGTGGTGGAGAGATTGCCCACAATTCTCAGCCCTGAATGAGGGCAGTCATGCCCAATCCCGTAAATAAACTTCCTAGTGAGCACTGACTAAAAGTTAAGTTTCAACCTTCCTGCTCTAAGAGTCAATGAATCATTAAGGTAGAAGACTAAGACCAAAACAGACTCTGGACCATAATCATGCTTAGGACTATTTTTTAAACCATGCTCCAGTTCTGCCCTGCAATACCCATTCCTGCATTGTTTCTTGCATTTTTAATCACATTCCCACACACAAGAGCGTTATATCCCACAAATCCCTCAAGAGAGTGAGATTCCTCCATGCTGCTAAAAAATAAATACGATTAGTTATTTTACATACACACGCATGCACCAGATCTTCCTTAATCCACATAAAAATACACCTTGGCTCCTGTTATACTTCAAATCTCTTTCTACCCCTTGTTTAAATTTAAATATTAAAACCTTTGTTTAAAAAATACCCTTGCTTTAATTTGCTGAAATTCTATTTATGATAAACTGACGAGATTTCATGTTTTCCCACAAATTACCACAGTCCAGTTTAGTTTGCCCACCCAATCCCACCTAACAGAGCACATTTTATCCATTCCTCCTAGTGTGCCAACAGGTCCCACAAGACCTGAGCGGGATCCCAGAATTTCACTGCAGTGCACTACTATCGATTCAGCCATACACAGGAAGCTCATGCTTTGGATAATGCAACCATTAGCCATCATGGTGCACAGTGAGCACAGACCCCATCATTCTTGGTTCTCCCACTCGGACTGCAATTTGGAGGAAACCCAATGCCCATAAAATGTATTTAGCAAATAAAAATAAGCATAATATATATGACAAAAAGTGAAAGGTTTCTCCATTTTTTTAAATGACTGTATAGTCACAGTCAAAGGTTTGGTTACAGTTTTTTTTTTTTGAACAATTATAAAATTGGCAATCCCCCCCACCCCCAAGCAAAACATTGAAAGAACACATTATAGACCATTTGCATTTGCTTTCACGCAAAAGCTACGTGTGTTGGAAATGAGAAAAAACTTAAATGTGTTGTTATATCAATAAAAGGTAGTCACCTAAATCTGCTGTCATTTATACGTGTGCAACCTCAATGAGCTCCGTTAGGTTACAGGAGTAACCCAAGGCATAATTTGGTCCCTACGTTTTGTCATTAGCTCCTAATACACAGTTATTCCGTAAAAATAAGTACATACTATATCCTGTCCAAGAAAGTAAGCTCATGGGATAGCTTATAACTACCATTTTGGATTAGAAAAAAAGTTTGGTCAACACACAGGGGAAGGTTTAGTTCCAGCAAACACACACACAAACAGGAAATCACTCCACAGTAAGGTGTTTTTCTTTACACAATAGAATTCAAAGATGTGTCATCGTGTAGTTTAAAAGAAAAACAGCTATTATGAGTACGTTCACCCTTTCCAGTAGATTATGAGTATACCAGACTCGCATTTCCAAACCTGTTAGAACTTGCATGCATGGCATACAAATACAAACAAATGTAACCTGTCTTAGTCAGAGCATGTTTCTTAATCAGTAAGCATGTCAAGCTTGGGGGGAGGGGGGGATCAATTTTCAGAAGGCAAATGGTAACAACTACAGATTTAATCAAATTGCATCTGCAATCCTTTACTATTCCCAATATTTTTTAAAAGGAAGTAGCTCTGTGGCAAAAAATGAATTTCAATAAACGTCATACATGTAGTTATATGCCTGATTCTTAAATTTATCAAGCTAGATCACTGATCCTTAACAGAAATTATACCAGCACATGACAAAGGGAGTTGGATATTGTTTAGTAGGACAGGTATTAATGTGAAGAGACTACTGTAGAAAAGAGTGACTAAGAGATGAACCCTTCTTTGTACCTTACCAAAGAGGGGTGGCCAAACTTTTGGAACTCAAGAGCCATACAAATTGATTATTAAACCTTCAAGAGCCGCACTGAGGCATACAGCCATATACTTTTACATACTAAATTGATTTGCTGATGTTCTTCCATGAGCCACACTTTTTCATTCAAGAGCCACATGCGGCTCCTGAGCCGCAGTTTGGCCATGCCTGCCATATAGGAAGAAAAAGTATGCAGACATAGCTCATAAGACAAGAATTGCAGTTATGGCATACACAGCAGGATGCTGCTTGTAATCAAATACCAGAGTGATGGACATGGTATAAGAACCTGAATAGAACAATAATTCTTTGAAGGCAGAGCATTTAAGTATTTTTCATTTCACATGAGGTTTCATCTGAATCTGATGAAGTCAAGGATTGCTTCCTCTACCCCCTCCCCCACAAAAATCTATTTCACTTTGATTTCCCTAGGACTCTGAGAAGCAGCTGTTTCACACAACTGTAAAGCAAGCTGCAAAGACTATTGAAGTTGTTCTACGACTATTATATATCTGTACGTTACAAAAACCACCATTATTGAAATATTCTTGTAAAACAATACACTACTGAGTGCCCCAAATTCTCTTGCTTCAGTTCAATATCTCAACTCAAATATTTGGGGCAAACAGTTCCACCTGATTCAAAGCCCATTGGATCAGGCTCTGTCTGATCACACCAGGTAGCATGCCAATACCATATTGTAGTTTAGAAACTAAACAAAACAAGAACTGACCATTCATCTCCTTCAAATATTCATCCTTAAAACAACAGCTTTTCCTTCACAGGCATAACACCCTGAATGGCCCAGTATGAATGAATCTGGCCCAATAACTTTACCTAGCCTTTATTTTTTTTCCATGTTTAAAATTGCAGGAAAAATATTCTTATCTTCCTGTACAACATAATAGTATTCCTGAAGGCAAATAGCTTGGCGATTTGGGAAATTTGTTAACACTAAAGGAAACAAGTTAGCACACATACTGTGTGTGTGAATGCCTTTAGAAATTAGATTGCAACACTGATTTGATTTCCTAAAAGGTATTTGAAACAAGAAAAGCAACACAAGGTTAGAGATTCACCGAGTAATGAGAATTTGTGGGATTTCAAACAGCACTACATAAAACAGGCCCAATGTTCTGGGGGAAAACAGGTCACCTAATTATTCCTTTCTTTAAGGCCTTCTCTATACTACATTTCCCCTGGGTGAGGAAACTGCTTTAAAAAATGGTTTCCGCAAACATGCTTGTACAGTCAACTGCTGTGGATGAGGCAGAGACTTATTAAAACCATTGCTAAGGTAAAAAGATAAATACATTCTTGAAAGCCCAGTACAACAGAACCCTGATGATCTGGATGCATCGTGGGGGACAGTCAGGTCATGCAGATGGACACCTACATCAGGATAAGCTTGTCTCCACACTGGTCTACTTCACAGGAAACAGTGGGAATGGAGGGGTTTGGGTACTAGGGAACAGGCAAGAGCATGACTATAGTCTGTGAACTGGATGGATTCAATGTTTACTACAAACTCCATGAGGGAGCCAATCACAGAATGTAGCAAGTACAGACTTGATGCAGAAGATGATGGGCCTTCATCAGCTGTGACACCTTCAGTCTCTGTGCCCATGTCAAATGGAGCCAAATCAGCAACAAGTGTGGGAAATCACATCACACAGGTTTCATGAACTAAAGCTAGGGGAACTGCTGGCAGACTACAAACCTGTATGCATTTGTTCCATGTACGAGTTAGCATATATCCCTGATAATTCCCTGCTCTTCATCTCCCCCCGCCACCACCGGACCTTGGAGCTGGGATCCCTACTCTTTTTTGTATCCAGTGTTTTCTGTCGTGGTCCTGAGATCTTCAGAGGACACTAGGTGACTGTTATTTCATTTCCCCATTTTATTATTGATATTATTAATATTTATTATACATACACTAGAGACCCCAGTTAGGATTTCATGGTGCTAGGCACTGTACAAACATGAAGATACAGCGTCTGTCCTAAAGCACTTCCTTGAGTGAATAAAGATAGGCACATACTACAAAGGGATGCTGGTCCTGAGAAAGATCTCAGAAAGCCTTGTGTGGGCACTGAACTACAGCTAGGGAAGTCCAGACTTCGAGGTATCTTCCAGGCACCAGGTTACTTTTGTCGCCGTGGATTGCTGCCAGATGGGCGGAGTGATCTCCAAAATATCTTTAACCCTCAGAGATAAACAACGTGGAGCAGACACCTGGCAGATCACACGAGCCAGGTCCCCAACAGCACTGAACAGAGCAAAAGAGGGTTGCAGGTCACCAAGCAAACCCTCAGAAGATTATAAAGGAGGAAGCAGGGCCAGTCCTACCACAGAGGTGACCTAGGAGGTTGCCTAGGATGCTAAACATTAGGGGACGCCAGGGGCTGCTAGTCTGGCACCAGTCAGACTATTTTAAACTTCCCACCCTGCTGCGCACAGGCACGTAGCCCAGGGTGAAGCAAAGTGGGCAATTCTGTGCTTCCCCCTCCAGCAAAGGAAAGTGTTGGCGGGGGGAGAAAAGGTTCATAGGGAAAGGCTTGGGGGGCTAGGAGGAGGGGGAAGGAAAGGTACACACTGTCTGTTTGGCTGGCCTGCTGCTTGGCCAGCCCACTGCTCGTTCCAGGCCAGCCTCCCATGCAGCTCATGCCCCTTGGCCAGCCTGTTCCCCTGCTTGGCCCGTCCCCCTTGACTAGCCCCCTGCTCAGCCTACCCCTGAGCAGCCCGCCGCTTGCCCTAACCCAGCCGACCACCTGGCCTGCTGCTTAGCCCATGCCCCTTGGCTGGGCTTGGGGGGGTCACCTTGGAGGAGTGGGAGGGAGGATGGTCACGGGCCCCTCAGCCAGTCCACAGTTCGGCCAGCCCACCATTCAGCCCAGCCCACCACCCAGCCTGTGCAGCTGCCAATTGTCCTGGCCTGGCCCGCCACATGGCCCATGCCTCTCACGGCTCATCACAGCCCACATGCCTTGGCCAGTCGGGGGTGTGGGGGGGTCTAGGAGGAGTTGGAGGGAGAGTGTGTATGGGCCCCTCAGCCAGCTTGTGTCTCAGCCAGGCTTGGGAGGGCTAGAAGGAGTGGAAGGGAGGGCCACCATGTTGCCTGAGCAACTAGGCCACCACCAGGGGCGAGGGCAAAATCATAGTCGCCTAGGGTGCCATAAAACCTTGGGCCAGTCCTGGGAGGGAGGGGTCTCAAAGCTGGTAGGGAGGTGGAAGGAGGACATTAGGGACATGCAGACATGGTAAGGGAAGGAGCCAAAATTTGCCAACAGTTCTTTCTTTGTTCCTTGACCTCTCAGTAGAACTGTGCTAAATTTTGGGTTCCTAAGCCCCTCTGTAAAACTACCCTCTAACAAAAACATTTGCAGCCGTATAAGCCAGCAGTCGTGTAGCACTTAAAGACTAAAATTTGTTTCACTTGAGCTGTTGTGGGAGAAAAATCCCACTTCTTCAGATGCTTCAAAGCATCTGAAGTGGGATTTTTCTCCCACGAAAGCTCATGCAATGAATAAATTTGTTAGTCTTGAAATGCTCCAAGACTCCTTGCTTATTTTGCTGAACTAGACTAACGTGGCTATCTCTTTGAAATCTGCAGCTGTGTGTCAAGAGACAGGGGTGTTATGGTTATAAATTGTGAAAAACACCAAGACAAAAGATCCAAAACAAGACAAAATTTCACAATTCTCTGGAAAGAGATTTTGACATGAGATAAAAGAGATTGTTTTACATAGGTAAACACATCAAATTAATTTTCTTCATATTATCAACTATGTATTAAAAGAATTATCTATAGCTATAGACAGTTTAGAGAGGTAATGGGTGCAAAAGACAATGAGGTAGTTAGTCTCTCAGGTTATTTGGTTTTTTAATGTCTGACTCTTTTTAACACACAGAGTAAATATTAGCTGCAAATATTTAAGCAGCTCTTACAGAAAAGTGGGACATTTTGTACTTTCCCTAGGTTTGATTTTGTGCCTTTCAAATCTCAGAAGTGATTCCCAGCAACTTCCTGCTTGCCAGCAATGTAAAAGGACACTTTGCATTATATATATCAAAAGCAAATGAATTACCACACTATGCAAAGGTTTCTTGAGAAAACTGAAAATGGTCATTTGACACCTTCTCAAAGTATATCCTGTAGATTATAAATGTAACAAATCCCAAAGAACTCCACTGTTATTGAAGTGCTTGTATTATTTAAACATTATTCAACATTTTCAGGGTTGAGGATTAACCTAGATAGTTACAATTTCTAAAACAGACCTAAATATTTATAAAGAAGAAGCTGCCTAACCCACTGTTAAATAGGGACACACTAAGCTTCATTACACAGTATAAATTACTTTTAGTTTTGGACAGATTTCATGCTTATAATAATAATGCTACTAATTAAAAAGTTACCATACAACAGAAAGAATGATTTTTAAAACTGCAGTCTGTAAAGCACATTCGCTTATGCTCTGGAAGTTGTTTTTTTCAAAAAGCCATTTAACTTGAGGTATGGCTGATTGACTACACAAGACCTGATCAATCGCCAACCATTTAAAACACATTTTTTCTAAATTGAACTTTCAAGTTGAATTTGACAAAAATATCTGAATAACCTGAAGCGTTTGACCTCATCTGCACTGCTGCACCGCTGGTGCCCCCACAGCACCGCTAATGCTCATATAAAATGGAGAGCCACAATGAGAAAGTGTAGTAAATGACAAGAAATGGTACACTACAAGGTGCATTTTAATAGCAACATATGTATGGTAGATGGCTGGCTGCTAGGGACTGAAATACAAACCTGAACAGCGTTTTACAGTGTGGTGACTCCTACAGCATTCCTGGACAGAGTGCATCATAAGTGTGACAGGCACTTTCTTTCTAATGTCACTTGGAACAATCACAATACTAGCAGCTGACTACGAGACCTCAAAATGGAAAAAAGGATCTAGATCAGTGATTTCCCTAACATCCCCCCTAGCTGTCAGCTAGTAACAGTGTCATACCAATTTAGTTAGCAGCTCTAATAACCCCCCTACACCTCCCCCTACAACCCCCTAATTTCAAGTCCTGGGGAGAATACTGATCTAGACTATCATGGGGCACAAGTTTAGACCAGGGGTCTCAAACTCAAATCACCAGAGGGCTGCACGAGAACTAGTGCAGGGCCACATGAGGACTACTATGTTAGCCTGAGGCTGAGCCACCGAAACCTTTCCATGCGACGATATTGCAAATCTTGGTAACAACAGTGTCATCATGGGCAGCAGGAGAGAGCTTTAGGGGCCGCATGTGGCCCACGGGCCGTGTGTTTGAGACCCCTGGTCTAGAAATAGTGTAGTGGCTAACACCTCTGCTTAACATGCAGAAGGTCCTGGGTTCAATTCCCAGGGGGTTGGACTTGATGATCTCATGAGGTCCCTTCCAGCCCTATGACTTGACTTGACTCTAGTACTAACAGCCAGCCTGCCACAATCAGACTGGCACACCAGACTCAGCGGCAAATTGCAAAAGACGGGATGGCTACAGCCCTGACCCGGAAAGTTTGCAGCGGCTCCGTGGCCGAGTGCTTTAAAAGAGAACGCGAGCCGGGGCGGAGAAACCAAGTTTAGCTTGGTCAGGAGCGGAATCCACGCGAGCCTCTTAGCGGGCTCCTCAGCCAGGCCAGGGCAGTGCCCAGGGCGCCGCGCTCACCCACTGCAGCCAGCCACGGCTCCGCGCCCTCGGGCCCTTTGCCGCAGGGTCACCCCGCGCGGGCGGCCGGCGGCACGTGCGCTGCACCTGCGGGCAGGGGAAGCGGCGGCCCCCAGACGCGGCCGCCCGGCTGCGCCCCCGCCGCTGCCGTCAGGCTGAGTCAGATGGCGGCGCTCCGAGACGCGGCTGTGCGGCCCCTTCCCCCGTCCCCGGCCCGCCGATTCGCTTTCACACCGGTCTGGCGCCGCATCGCCCCCAGCAGGGACTTCCCCAACACCCCCATCGCTATTGTTCCCAGGACTTGAAATTGGGGGGTGCTGGGGTGCCCCCTAAGTGGGTATATCACCGTTACTGGCTGACACCTGGGGGTGTTGGGAAATGGGGGCTGTAGGGCAGGTCTGGGGGGGTTGGGGTGCTCACTAATTTAGTATAACACTGTTACTGGCTGACAACTGGGGGTGTTGGGAAATTGGGGGTGTACGGGGAGGTTTGGGGGTGTAGGGGTGCTCAGTAAATGGGTACCACACTGTTACCAGCTGACAACCGGGGGGTGTTGGGAAATGGGGGGCTGTAGGGCAGGTCTGGGGGGGTAGGGGTGCTCACTAATTTGGTATAACACTGTTACTAGCTGGCAACTGGGGGTGTTGGGAAATTCAGGGGAGGTGTAAGCGGGGCTTGGGGGCTGTTAGGGAAATCCCTGCCTCCCCTAATTCCCCCCCTTACACCTCCCCTGAATTTCCGACGCCCCCAGTTGCCAGCTCCTGAGGGCGCTATGCCGTTTAGTGAGCACCCCAATGCCCCCCACAAGCCGGCGCTTCCCTCCCGACACGGCCGCTGAGCGGCGCCTACCTGAGGCGGGCGGGGAAATCGAGGCAGCTCCCCCGCGGCCGCTCGGCATGTGGCTCCCGTCGGGGCGCTGCCCGCCAGCCCGGCTCACCTGCAGACCGAGGCGCCCAGGGACGCGGCCGCGGCGGCTCCCGGCGCCAAATCAGCTGGTGGCCTCGGCGGCCGCAGCCCCGCCCCAACCCGGCCCGGCCCCGCCGTGACTCACGGCCCGGCAGCGGCCCGCGCTCGGCGCCCAGGGGGCGGCTCCCCTCGGCCGGCGGCGGGCGGGCTGCGCTGCCACGTGCGGGGCCGCCGCCCCCGGCTCCCCAGGTGAGGGGGCGCCCGGGGCCCGCCGGAAAACATTCTCCTTGGCCGGCTGCTGCGCGGAGCCCGGCAGCGAAGAGCCTGACTCAGCTGGGAGAAGAAATGGGCTCGGGCCAAAGTGGCCAGCTCAGCAGAGCCCCGGTGACTCTTGGCGAGAGTTAAAGGGACACGGCAGCGGGGAAATAAAGAAACAAAAGAGTCAGGGTTAGAAGTAGTTGGTCACCTGCTTCCCCACCAGCCTCCAAGCCCATCTGGATTTGTGACTCAGGTTTCCTGCTCTTGGGCTCTCACGAGCAGTGTAATCAGGGATTTCCCTAACACCCCCTCTACACCACCCCTAAATTTCCCAACACCCCCCAGTTGTCAGCTCCTAACAGTGTTATACGAATTTAGGGAGTACTCCTACACCCCCCCAAAACTCCCCTTACCTCCCCAATTTCTGCACATGCCCCCAGTTGTCAGCTAGTAACAGTGTTAGAGGAATTTAGTGAGTACTCTTAGGACACCCAAACCTCCCCCTACACCCCCCAATTTCCCAAAATCCCCCCAGTTGTCAGCTAGTAACTGTTATATACATTTAGTAAGCACTCCTACACCCCCCAAAACGCCCCCTACACACCCCACTTTCCCAACACCCCCCAGTTGTCAGCTAGTAACTTATATGAATTTAGTGAGTACTCCTCCACCCCCCAAAACTCCCCCTACACACCCCACTTTCCCAACACCCCAAGTTGTCAGCTAGTAACTTATATACATTTAGTAAGCACTCCTACACCCCCAAAACTCACCCTACACCCCCCAATTTCCCAACACCCCCCAGTTGTCAGCTAGTAACTGTTATATGAATTTAGTGAGTACTCCTCCAGCCCCCAAAACTCCCCCTACACCCCCAATTTCCCAATACTCCCCAGTTGTCAGCTAGTAACAGTTACACAAATTTAATGAGCACCCCCAATACCCCACCACCTCCCACTACACACACCCCCTTTCAAGTTCTGCAGAGGATACTGGATGTAGTAGGTGCACACTAGTGCCTGGCCTGGAGTCCCTGGAATGGGCTGCCAGAAGTGGGGGGGGGGTGCACTGTGTGGCCTCCAACCGCACTGAGGCTGAAAGCTGCCTCCAGCCCAGAAGGAGGGAGGGGAGGGGAGGACAAGGATGGGAACTGCACCCCCCTCCTCTGGCCCCCAAGAGCTGAACATAGGGAGCCCACCCCTTGTCCAGCTGCAGTGAAAGCTTCCAAATTTCCTACCTGGCTGGACACTTCACATAGGGATTCCCATTCTCTCAGAATTATACTGTTGTAAGTAAGGGAGAGTAGAGGGAAGGGACCCAATTTGGGGGGCTCCTGGGGCTTGTAGGGGTGCAGACTAAGGGATAGAATAGATGTAACCTGCTGGGGTTGGGTTGCTGTGCCTCCAATTTAATCTTTTGCTGTAGCTGTAGAGGCTGGGCAGTGAAGCTGAAAATGCTGTCTCTAGCACCAGCAGCTGTTAAGAAGTCAGGAAGAAGGGCTCTCCCCCAAGTGTTTGGCTCTCCCCAGGAAGGAGGTCCAGACTGTCTGGCTTATCAGAAGAGGAGAGGAGGGAGTACCTCAGCAACAATATGGTAAATGAGGAAGGTGGGGAATTCCTGCTGGGGCCAGGCATAGGTGCAGGCTAAGGGCTGGCCTGCATTTCCTAGAATGGGCTGCCTAGAATTGGGGGTGGGATGCTACCCCCACACCTCCCACTGCACTGAGCAGTGCTGGCTCCAGCCATGAAGGGTGGGGGGAAGGGAGGGTAAGGCTGGAGCTGTGACCCCATCCTCTGGCCCCTTAGAGTTGAACATAGAAGACCCACCATCAGCCTAGTTGCAGTGACAGCTTCCAAATTCCCTAATCTACCTGGCTGGACAAGTCTCAAAGGGATCCCCATTCTCTCAGAATTGCACTGTTGTAAGTAACTGAGGGTGATGAAAAGGCTTGTGGGGGCACAGAGCACAGGCTAAGGGCTAGAATAGATGCAACCTGCTGGAGTGGGGGCTGCTGCTGCCCCCAACTCCTGCTGCAGCTATGGAGGCTGAGAAACCTGCCTCCAGTGGCAGTGAAGATGTCAGGGAGAAGGGGCAGCCCCCCACCCCAACTCTAGCTCTGGTCTCTTGTTATTGCTTTTGGCCCGGCATGCATTGAGAATGTCCACTGCTGCCTGGCAGTGAAGAGAGATAACAGAGCTGCACAATTCCACATCCTTATATCCTCTGGAGCTGTGGCACACTGGTTTGGAAACACTGCTATAGAAGTGCCTCCTCCCCTCAACAGCCAGAGACTCCCAATGTGGCTTCTCTAGGGCAGTGGTTTTCAAACTTTTTTTCCTTGGGACCAAGTTGAAAAAAAAAAATTTATGCCCATGACCCAACAATTACATCTTTCAGCGATGCATTCTGGTGTTTTGATGGTGGCAGCAAGGGATACCATGACTAGGGTTACCAGATACCAAAGCATGGAAAGGAGGACAGGGAAGTATGAGAAGGAGAACACATGGAGAAAATGTAATATTATTATAATTGTCATTACCATATTATGTCATGGAAAATGGGCAATGATTAATGAATGCAGCATTAAAACTGCGCAAAGTCATGTGTTTTTAAAAATATTTTAAAACAAAAAAATTACCAAAATGTTTTCTTTTACTGAAAACTGGATTTTTTCAGTAAATGAAAGTTTTTCATGACCCTTTCATTCATGTTCATGAGACTAAAAAAAGTTAAAAAACTAAATTTGCAAATATAAACTTGAAAAGCACCTTAAAAAGTAAAAAACTAAACAAAAATAACAGTTAACTTGCCACTTGTTTTTCATTTTCCACAGCAGCCCATTTTATAATTTTTAAAAAATTGTCCTAAATTGTTTCTAGCCAGTTCAAATATGCCCCTTTGTTTGTTTTACTTAACTGGGCCCTATTAGTAATTTTATTCATGGTATAATTTATTTTCCTTCATTTTATTAGGGTTTGCTCTATTTTTTCCCCCAATTCAGCCCTTTTTTAGGGAGCAACAGGTTAAAAATCAAAGCCCCCAATACAGGGCTCAAACCCACAAGTGATCCTGGCCATGTCTTACACTCCCCTGCTTTTATTTTCCTCCCATTCTGTAAATTCCTCCATCTTCAAAGCATCTGACGAAGTGGGATTTTCTCCCACAAAAGCTCACACGATAAATAAATCTGTTAGTCTTTAAGTGCAACTGGACTCCTTGGTTCTTTTGCTGTAGCCCAGGACATGTTTGCACTGCAATCTCAGGATGTATGTGGCTGCAGCTTGGATACCTAATTAGCTCTCAAGAGTCAGACAGGTCACAGGTACTTACCACACAGACAGCAAGGAAGCCAGGGCAGTTAGCCAAACAGCCTCATCACACAGGCAGCTCAGCATTAGGGGAAGGGGCAGGAAGGGACCAACGGCAGGAACTCACAGCCAGGGAGCCTGCCTGGGGTAGGAGGCACTAGCCCCAGCAAAAGGGGACACACTCTGCTGGCACCTCACCGGCTGGTAGGGGCAGGACTTCCCCAGGCCAGGTGCTGTGAAGGGAAGAGAGAGGAGAGGAGGAGAGGGATTGTCAGGCTTGCTTCCAGCCACTGCAGCCCCCTGAGCTAGCAGAGAACGCATTTGGCACAGCAGGGTCGTGCCTGCGTCTATTTTTAGACTGCTGCCCTAGTGTCCAGCAAAAAGCCAGACAAAACCAGATTTATTTTTAAATGCCTGGAGGATGGAGGACAGCCGGGCAAAAAGGAGGACATGTCCTCCTTTTGCCGGACATCTGGTAACCCTAGCCACAACCCAGTACCAGTGTCAGAACTAGAAATTTTGGCACCCAGGGCAAGCAGCCCCAAAGGTGCCCTCACCTAACTAGGGGCCTGATCTGACCCGGGGCCCGATCCAGCTGCGGCACAGATCCGGATCCAGCTCCTGCTGCCAGTGGCGGATTGGGGCTGCAAGGCCCCTGAGGCTCGTCACCAGTGCCCCCCACCCCCACTGGAGGGCCTCCAAGGCCAGACAGGGCCTGGCTGGTTGGCCCGGGGAAGGTGATGCTGAGTGCCATGTGTGGTGTGGCTTTGGGTCACGCCAAATGTGCAGGGCTGTAACTATGGCGAGGCACATGGGGCTTTGATCTGAGTGCGCTGGAGCAGCTCCATTGAGCTGCTCGCTTAAAGCGCACGTTCCTTGTCACTCTCCCTGAGCGCTGGCCATTGTAAAGGGCACGTTCCAACCAGAACGCGCCCCGGGTGCCGTATTCCTCTACTATGGCTCTGTGGAGTTGTACTGCTTGCATGGCAGTCAGCTCTGCCAGCACCTGCTCACCCTGCCTCCAGGGGTGGAGTGGCCAGCCCAGGGGCGGGGTGAGGCTGAGAGAGCTGGCCTGTGGGCTGGCTCCCCCCACCCTGGGACCAGATCGGGGTAGGAGCTCAGAAACCAGCCTCAGACCAGCCGGCTCCCCTCCAGTGCTGGGGGCAGGACGGAGGGGTCCTGGCTCCAGCGGCACCTTCTAAAATGAGGTGCCTGGGGCTTTGCCCCAGTTGCCCCACCCTAGTTACAACTCTGCTCAGTACCTGAGGGTCTGCGAACCACTATTGGGTCCTGACCCTAAGTTTGAAAAACACTGCTTGAGGGACTGGTCTCTCATTTGGCAACGCCAAGTTGATGTTGATTCCAGTCAAATTTTTAAATCTCCAGGGGGTTGCCCCTCCAGGCTTCCTGCTGAAGGGGCTAAGGCTGAAAAGCTGCTTCCAGCCCTGAAAGAGTTGGGGAGGGCAAAGCAGGAGGATGTGACCCCCCAGCCCTCAAGCTGCACATAGGGGGCCTCACCCCATCTTAGGTACAGCCAGGACTTCCAAGGTTCCTGACCCACCTGGCTGGGATAGGGAATTCTCTCAGCACTGAAGTATGGTAAATAAGGAAGAGTGGGAGCTGGCGGGGCTCCTGGAACTGGGGGTGAGGGGTGGGTGGGCTATGGACTGGCAAGAACATGCTCAGCTGGGGGTTCCCCCAAGTTTCCTGCTGCAGGGCTGAAGCTGCCTCCAGCCCTGAAGAAGCTGGGGAGGAGGGGCAGAGCTGGGGGCTGAGACCACCCTCCCTTCCCTCAGTCTCTGAAGTGGCCACTGCTGCCCAGCGGGGAAGAGAGGGGAAAAGCATTTCCCGAATCCTTAAATGTGACTTTGCATCTTAACAAACAATCAAAAGCAGGATGAGCACTTTTTTACTAAGAGGAACCATCTATATTAACAGTGACTCTCCTGCAAAAATACAGAACAAAACTGGCTCTGGAAAGCTCATCTGCCTGAGCAGTGCGCACCATACACTGGTTAAGGGCAGGGGATGGGGGAGTCAGAGCAAAGCCTGCATTTGCACCCATTTCCCTCTCCCACCTGGCCACCTCATAGATACAAACCCCCACCTCAGGACAGCTTGGGGGTGGTACCAGGACACCTCCTGCCCTGTGCAGCTGGTGGAGGGAGCAGCGCAAATGTAGGGTTGGCTCCCAGGCACCAGAGACCCTTGGTGTGCCACTGGCTGTTATTGCACCCAAACAAACCTCAGGAAATCCTGACTTCCCCCAAGTGCCACAGACTGCCCTGAATACCCTGGAAAGAGCAAAACTGTCCTCTTCAGCTGTGGACCGGTGGGCCCCTGTGCACAGACCCCCAGCGAATTCGTTGATCTGGATCTATAGCAGGGGTTTCAAACTCAAATCACTAAAAGGGCCGCATGAGGACTAATAGAGGGCCGCATGAGGATTAGCATGGTAGCCCAAGGGCAGCACCACTGAAACCTTTCTATACAGTGATATTGCAAATATCAGTAATGATCGTGTCATTGAGGGCCGCAGGAAATCACTTTAGGGGCCGCATGCGGCCCATGGGCCGTGTGTTTGAGGCCCCTGATCTATAGGCCCATCCTGAGAGAGGAACGATCCAGCCATTAGTCCTGAAGGTAAAATATGTTCAGACAGAGATGTGGTATTTATGCTGCCTTAAAAGAAAAAAAATCAGACTTAAAAGCAGATTCCCTCTCCTCTGTTACTGCTTGAGAGTACTGGTACCTGAAAAAAGGTACCATTTCATCTGTCAGCTGAATGTCAGTGCTCCTAGTATGCAGCCCCACCCACAACATAAATGAGACAGTCCTGAGAACAGAGTTGGTCCATAGCTTCTCTATTGAGAGTAGCAGAAGTGGGAATTGTATTATGACCATTTGGCCCCTAGGAAATGGACTTAAATCATACCATATAGGTAATCAAATAAGCATCTATCAGTACAGGTTCCTATGTGAGGCACAAGGGATATTAAGTCCTCTGCTACTATGTATTGTGGATTTATCTGCACAACATCTCTATAAGATAGGTATGCTTTCCATTTTTACAGATGGGAAACGGAGGCAATGAGGGTAGTTCACACAGCAATGTAAGCCCAGGCTTCAACTCAGTCTTAAGCCTAACACACCTTTTCAGCTGTGTACGCTGAGCTAACACAGGGCTCAGATTGTGTGCCCAGGACCTCACAGGCATAGAGGGTCAAGCCAAGACACAGGCTTCAAGCATTATTGCTTTGCAGCGTAGATGTAGCTCCACCAGACTTACCCTCAAGGAGTCAGGGACATGCCTAGGGTGGGGTGTGGCCCAGGACCAATCTGCCCATGGGGGGGGGGTGGAGTAGGCCAGCCCAGAGGCCGGGCTCCATGCTCTTGCCGTGACCCTGGGCTGGCTGCTTCACCCTGGGTGTGGGGAGGGCCGGCCCAGAAACCGGGGTCTGTGCTCCCACCCCACCCCTTGCCTTTGGCTTGCTGCCATAGGCAGTGGTGTGAAGCCCACAGAACTGTGGGGCTCCGGGTGGTCACCCCGCTCCTCTTCCCCAAAGACAGCCCTTCTGGGAGTCTGCCAAAAGTATCCCACACTTCCTTAGGCTGACTTGGCTTTGTTATCTTGCCAGTCATGTTTGGTGGATAGTCAAGTTTTCCCATAGTGCACCATGAATGAAGAGCTAAAACGGCCACAGTTTGGGAAGGTGCTAGAAAGTCTGAGATATGGGTGTCTAGTGCTGGAGCCCCAAATAGGGATCCAGGGTTCAACAATTCCTAACCTAGAGTTACAAATGGTTGCGGATACTCAGGCCCTCTGTTAATGAACCCAAGGTCTGTTAATTCGAGTTCCATAGAAGTGTAGACATACCCTGAGAAATTAAAATTCAGATTTACAAAAACACTTCAGTGTTCCCTTCCAATGCCTAACTTTCAGATGTCTACAAAATCACTGGAATAATAGCTTGATCTACAAAGTCTAGAGGCACTCTCTCATAACCTTTAGACCAGTGATTGGTACTCATTTTTGAAATCAGTCAGCCTGCCTACCACTAACATGCATCAACAGCACTTTCACAATTTGTTTGTGTGTCTGTGTTTCATACTAACTTGTTGGCTTTAGTGATAGAGACATCTAACCTAGTTGGGAAATGATTCATTGCCAAAAGCTAATGTAGCATTGAACCAGAATTTTACTCTTTTTAAAAATCTGCTTAATTTGTGGAATCTCATACTATAAAACCTTGCATTTCCACAAATTAATATGAAGGAGTTCATATTATTTTAATGAGAAGACACTAATATCCTAAGACAACTAAAGGATCATTATCTGTTGTCTCATTATTTGAGAAGTGCTGACAAAGTGAATGGTGTGCAAAACAAAACAAAAACAAACCCCAGCCTCTGCCCCACAAAACAAAATCAGTATTACACCCACTATTTTGATTGATTTAGGGCCTGATACAATTTGTTTTGCAGTCAATGGGAATCTTTCCATTGAATTCAATGGGCTTTGGATCAGGTCTTTATATTGTGAAAAATCTCATGAGGCACTTTGTTAGTGCTCAAAATACTAATACCAATGAAAGACTTTTATTGCCTCTGTACAAGTAGCTGCCTACCAAGGAGGATATAGAGGTAGAATACACAGGTGCCTGTCCCCAGAGGCATTCTGTAATGCTTCCAGGTAGACATAGTGCTTTCAGAAGTAGTGGTGAACATGGTCGGCGGTGCTCTCTACTCCTTTGTGAAGGTAGTATGTGTGCCCCTGCCAACTGGTGTGGAAGGCTCTTTCCCTCTACAGTTATCCTTGTGGTCCCATGCAGAAGTATGAATAGCTACATCAAACTTGTATACACCTTTATTGTAATTTTGAAAATGGTAGAGAAAAAGAGTTCAATCTACTGATCATCCACATGTAAGGATAGCCCTGAACAAGAAGGCAAGTCTCACACTCTGTGCTCTAGTTCCTGATGCACCTGCTTTGTTTGAATAATAGCCAGCACCAAAGCTGTTCTCAATGTTGTATAGTTAGTGCTATTCTAAAGTTAACAAACGGATTGTCATTCAACATAAAAAGGAGAAACAGATGTTTCCTTTCCATTTTTGACCATGCTGATGCCATGTTATTTTAGGTTAGCTGTATGAGACAAGCTGCAGAATAGTAGGATATCAGCAGTTCTCAGATATGTTATTGATCCTAAAAGCAGAGAGATGCTTTATAAACACCTTAGCTGGAGTTCGAAGCCTCTTTCAGCAGCAAAAATTGGCTAAGCAGGACCTCAGCTTGATTTCTTTTTATTTCAAGTTCTTCTCATGATTTCACTTTTGCCATCTGTCCACAGCTGCACTTTGTAAAAAAGGCTGGCATGGATATGATGGTGTGGAACATTTTGGAAGCTGGCCTCTGCTGAAAAACAGTTCAATAGTGAGCTCGTGCAGCCTGTTCAAATAAAAGAAGTGGAATGTATGAATTGTACTGTTAGTGTGTACTGGTTATTTGCTTTCCACTCTCACATGTTTCATGATAGAGGTAGGATGAATAAACATAAACACTGACCAAAGAACGGGATTTTATAATTAGATGATTGACTCACAAAATATGACTAATCAAGCTAATCTTTCGTGTCAAAGATGGAGAATGAAAATGCAATAATGTATTTCTGTGAGTGCCTGCTGCTGTACCCGTAACATGTAAAAAGGCCCAAATCAGCTACCATTATTCATTTTGAGTAATAGTCCCAGAATAAGGTATTTAAAATAAGCGCAGCTGGCAGAATTGTGACCTAAGGACTTGTCCTTCCTAATTTGGCATGAAGTATTAGAAATTGTCTACAAATATTTACATAAGGACATTTCAGGCTGTATCTCCAGCAGAAAAAGGGCCTGAGGCTCTGTATCTTCATGTAGTTGTTTATACTTGTGCAAAGTGGATGTATAGAGAGGTCTAAAGTAGTACAGTGTGTTTAGGTGACTTGCCAAAGATCACACAGCGAGTCCATGGCAGATCCAGTGATTCCCTCAATCTCTCCTATTGAAGTTGTTCTGTTTTAATTAAATTATTAAATTATTAAATAATAATTAGATGAATGAAAAAGTTAGAATGACTCTGTAGCTCAGTGTTCAGGGCACTCACCTGGGGGCATTGATGGAGAAAAGGTATGGGGTTACCCTTAGTAAAGTAAACCATATGCATATGTGTTTGCATGATCAAGACCTTATGTCCAAGCAATCCCTACCTATCAACGTGGCTCCTGAATGCTGTTGGCAACAAACATAGATTAAAACAGCCTTTGGGCTGCTCAAATTTATGCCGAGGACTTATGTTGCATTCCCAGTTTGGGGGAGCTGGAAAGAAGTGGCACAGACTTTTTTTTTTTTCTTTTTTTTAAGCTTTATGCTTTTGGACCAGAAAGTTCCTTGCTGGTCTCTAAAATCTGGCCCTTGAGATACTTATAAAATATATTTCAACACAAAGATGCATGTCAGAAGAACACAACTCTGCACATTATTTGCTTTTTACTTTACATCACAAATACAACTTATTTCCCAAATGTAATTGAGAGTGTGTTCTTCACATTACTTACTCTGATTCAGTTTAAAAGATAATGGGACATATTCAGCGATGAAGCCAATGAAGTGTGAGGCTGGTTTTGGCTCATTATTATCTAAGCATTTACACCATTCAGAGTAACTTTTAAAACAACATTATTGATTCTTCACAGACAGAAATACAGACTATTTGCCAAAAGCTTTCTTTCATCAGGCAGGTTTAGGATATATACCAGTCATAGGAACCTTTGTTGGAAACTTTTCCTTCCAATAATTTTCAAAGTTTAATTAGATGTGTGCTGATAAGAGAAGTAGTTCTGTGAGTGAAGTCAATATTAAATTCCTATTGATTTCAGGGAGGCAACATCACACCCATATTGTAGGACTGGTGTGCAGGAAGCATTTGTTCCCTTAACATACTAAAAGCACTATATTTTTTCACATAAATATAGTTTCAAATTGTCCTAGTTCTGTTTGTTAACATTTCACTCGTCATAGTCTCTGATGTAGTCAAAAACATTGCAGCATAATACTCACTAAAGACCGAGTCTTAACAGGCTCACTGGGAGAGTTTATTGTTTAACTTCATGGATGGGAACTCTTTCAAGTTAAACAGTATTATGAAATGTTTAACCCTTTATGAATAATATTAAAGCCAGATCATTGTTGTTAATCTTGCAATGTAATTTTAAGTTTTCACTTTTTTTATGTGTGTCAGGTTAAGGTGTTTGGACTTTGAACTAACATGCCAATAGCCTTGAGGCAAAATACCATGTTAAAATTTATGGTTTTGTAACACTTGCTTTTTTACGAATACCATGTCTTTAACTGTCCACAATAAAAAGAAAATAGGGAAACAATAAATAAGTCAGAACTGGTTGAATTAGAGCTGAACAGCACAGGCAACATAAATTTTCCAGTTAAAAGCTAGCAAGACAGCAATTTTTAAATGCTGCTGGCAAGAACCATTTGATTATTACTGCACACTTATGATACAGAAATATTTTTGTTTATTAGACAGAAGCCTTAAATGATCCTGTAAAGGCTGGACTTGCCCTCTCAGACCAAACTGATCTCTGGCTTCTTCCTAAGGGTCAATTCCATAGCCAGGTTTTGTTATTTCTTTCTAAAAGTACTAATCTGGCCTATGTTACCATAGTATCAAGCTCCTCCAACTGTATGAAGTATTTTATCCTCACAGCACCTCTGGGATGTAGGGAAGTGCTGTTATCCCATTTTTACAGATGGGGATTTAAGGGATAGACTATGGCCTAGAGCTGCAAAGTTATTTAGAGCATGTCTACCTTATAGACATAAGCTGACGTACCTTAGGTCGGGGTGGACAAAACTGGCTCACAGCTAGGCATCAGCAATTTTACTTTTGGTTGTCAGAAACCACTCCTTCATTACATTTCTGCAGTGAAGCCATGCAACAGGCTACTAAAACTAGTTGCCATGATGACCAGAAACAGATTTGTCAAGGCCCGTGTTGGGTTGAATTACAGGCGCTGCTGTGATTACTGTAGTGGTTCATATCAACACTGCTCTCCTTTTGCTAGTGTTGTGCATCCTCACCAGAAGCATGTCCATTCACTTAAGAGGGGCAATGTGTGGGGCTGAGAGCCTGCTGCTCACAGCTCCATGCTGGGAGCCTGGCTGTACACCAAGCTCCCTCCTCTCTGCAGGGGCATCGCTGGCGCCTGGCACACGGGGCCCATGCACCAAATCCTGGCTCCAGTGCCCTGGGTCCTGGTGGGGCCCCTGCCTCTCCTGGTCTCCAGCCAGATCTGGCTGGAGATCCGTGGCCCAGCCACCCACGGTGGTGGTGGCCACTTCCGGTCCCTTCCTAGGCCGGATGGCCCCGTGGTTGCAGCTGCGGCTGCCGCTCCCTGCCCTGTCCCTGGCCTGGAGCGGGGCCTGAAGTCAGGGGGCGGGGCCTGGGCTGGTGTCCTGGGTCTTTCCCTGGGGCAGTGACGCTCCTGCCTCTGTGCCAGGGCTCCATATCGAGTAACTGAGCAGCTGCCAAGCTTTCAGTGGAGAGCTGGGAGCCCGGGCATAGTTGCACTTCCCAAAAGGAATAGGAAGTCAAAAGCCTCCATGCAGCCAGGCTCAGGAAACAAGGAGCTCGGTGCTTGGGCAGCAGGTCAGCTCAGAGTGGGGAGTAAGAATGGGCAGCTGGGAGCAGGGAACCAGGACGCTGAGGAGCATCCAGGCGCTAGCTAGTGCCCCCCACCCACCCTGGGCTTTTTTGTGGAGAGTTCCAGCAGGGACCTGTGAAATAGACAAGAATGACCGCCAACTGCTGATGTAAGTGACCCAGGGACACCACATCTTCCTAATTATACCAACCCTATGCCTTTCTTGAAGGTGGACTTATTATTTTGGTATAGTAGGGCACTTACATCTGTAGGAGTAAGGTTGCAGTGTGGATACTAACATAATAGATTGAGTTAAGCTGCTTTACATCATCCTAATTCTCTAATGTAGACCACGCCTTTGGCTCCTAACTTCCATTGATTTGAACTCAGTAGACCTTAGGAGCCTAAATACCTTTGTGGATCTGGGCCCTTGAGTTTATTGCTATAAGGTGTGTTTTCTAATCCTGTATTCATTCTCTTGGCTCTTCTCTGAACCCTCACCAATTTATGTGGATGTCAGCCTGGAAATATTCCAAGTCCCAAGGTAAGTGTGCTACAAACTGGGTCCGCTTCCCAACTCCACCCCCATCCTGCTCCCAGCACCACAACATGGAGGAGCTTCCATGACTCCTTAGCCCCTAGGCTCCTCAGCCAGTTCCATTTGCTGCCCCTTTGTCTGCATAAAACAACTGGCCAGAAGTTAGCAGGTGGCGGTTTAGAGATCCCTGAGTTAGATGATGTCTCAGGGGGAGTATTTCTAATAACTTTTGTTATATCTGGTAATAAACTGGATTTGGAAATTATTGAGTAGTATGGTAACTTGTACTATGACAATGCCCACCCATTCCACCTCCCTTCTCCCCCCAAAAGCCAGTGAAGTTCCTGGCCTTCTCCAGCTTGACCAGAACTGTAGAATAGACATTGGATCTTACTGTGAAAGCAAGAGATTTTAGATCACGGGGCAGCCTTTTCTCTTATTTACTAGTAAATGCAGGGCAAAAGTAGATGGAGACATTTTCATTGTGATATGGATCAGTTAGCAAGGTTTATTAAAGACAGGGCTAATCAGATGCAGTTGGAATCCTAATCTGTTTCTACTAGAGTGGATTTGGAGATAGTTCCTAAATGTGCTGCATATGATAACATGGCTAGTTCAACTGTTAAATTGTTTCCCTTTTGATATTTGTAAGAAAAGGTTCATGCGTGTCTTCTAGTGATTTTAAGACTAAATAAAACAAGAAGTTGTGTGGCACTTAAAGACTAACCAATTTATTTTTCACATGAGCTTTTGTGGGAGAAGATCCCACTTTGTCAGATGCTTCAAAGATGGGTGAACTTACAGAATGGAATGAAAATAAATGCAAGGAGGTGTAAAACATAGGATCAGGTCATACACTAACAGCAAATCAGAGCAGTTGTTAGGTTCAAACCCTGGGAAGCCTGAAGTCAAATTATCTTTTGTAATGGGAAAAGAATCCATAGTCTTTCACAGTGTGAAAGCAGGATTGAATTGAGACTATGGGTTCTTTTCCCATTACAAAAGGTAATTTGACTTCAGGCTTCCCAGGGTTTGAACCTAACAACTGCTCTGATTTGCTGTTAGTGTATGACCTGATCCTATGCTTTACACCCCCTTGCATTTATTTTCATTCCATTCTGTAAATTCACCCATCTTCGAAGCATCTGACGAAGTGGGATCTTCTCCCACGAAAGCTCATGTGAAAAATAAATCGGTTAGTCTTTAAATGCCACACGACTCCTTGGTTTTTTTTGCTGGACTAGACTAATATGGCTATCCCTTTGGAAATTTAAGACTAAATGCTTGCCTTTATATTGAACCTACTGGAGTTTTTAAGATTTAACATTTCAAGTAAGAAATTGCTCATTCAGATGTGATTGTTTGTTCACAAATCTAAGCCCAAATTGTGCCTGTCTTGGGTAGCAAGCAGCCTGCATGTCCCTCAGGTGGTTTCAGTAACGGCTCTGCCATGCCTGTCTTTTCTGGAAAGGGGAATACCACAGTGGCTGCGAGCCCCTTTTCAAGGTACAGTTAATGCTACATAGAATAACATGGAAATAAGTTAACTATGATACTGCCATCTGGTGGTTTCTATTATAATGTGGAGATAGTATTTTGCAATTATTGGTTCTTATTTCTATAGTGACAAGTGTAAATGGTATTTTATATATAAATAAGCAACAGAGTTGCTGCCCAGAGAAGTTTACACTCTGAGGTGTTTTAGATAGGTACCTATTGGACACTTTAGCAGGTGAGCTGCCTAACTCCATTGATTTCAGTTTGGTGAACAGATGGCATGCCCCTTTCTATGTAACTTAAAACAAAACAAAACAAAACAAAACACTCTACACACTCCTGGTCTAGATCTAACACCTACAGTAATATAGTTCCATCATCCTATTAATGTAGATGAACACAATCCAAGATGGCAGTGACTCCTGCAGGTTATGTATGGGACAGCAGTAGATTAACACACAGACCCTGGCCACTTTGTGGGGCCTTGTAAGGAGCACTGGGTCCTTGGTAGAAGTATGGGGAGAAGGGGCACACAAAGACCTCATGCTCTTCATGGTGGGGGGTGGGGTGGAGGCCAGTGTTGGGCACTGCTGTCAGGCATCTAGCTCCATGCCCAGGGCAGGTGGAGGGTCCAAAGCTCTCCACAGCAGCTCAGGTTCCCTAGGCAGCTCTAACTATTGCCCAGCTCTGGCTTCTGGTCTTGCCAGGGAGTGGGGCCTTGTGGGGATGAGGAGGAATGGGGGCAAGGACACTAATGCTATGTCTACAGCAGAAATTTTGGTTCAGACTTGCTAGTCTGAAATAAAGAAGTCCGAGGTTAGTCTGAACTAACCTTGGGCTAGTTCAAACCAACTGTGGCTTTTTTGTTCAAACTAGCCACACGTTCTAGTTCAATTAAAGTTTTAGTTCAAAACTAGAATCTGCAGCTAGTTCAGAACTAACCCTTGGTACTAACTAGTTTGGACTAAGCTTTCCCTAATCTGAACTAAGAAATTTCTTAGCTTGGACTAGGCAAAGCCTAGTGTAGCCAAGGGCTAAAGTAGTCCGGACTAAGCCTTGTTAGTCTAGACTAACTGGCAAGTGTTGACATAGCCTAAGAGAGCTCAGGCCTTACTGTGGGAAGAGGCTAAGGCCAGTCCTCAAGCCATCCACGCAAAAGAGGCTGGCATTGCCAGCAGGGACTGCACTTTGTGGCAGGGGAACTGATCATCCAGTCTTGCAGTTTGGGAGTGCACTCCCAAAGCTATGCCCATGTTAAAAGGTGACAGACATGGGTTTTTAACGAAGTGTGGGAGCCTAAATGTTTTTTGTGCCTACCGCACCCCCCCCCAATACATCTTAATCCACCTGTGGTCTGGCATTATGATCCTGAGACCAGAAGGTTAGAACATAGGAAGCAGAGAGCTTATCCTCATGGAGTGGTGTAGTTCTATCTTGTAACCAGTGTCAAGCTGTCCGGAATGGCTTGAGAACATGAGTACCAATCTCAGGGCAGACAGTGAAAGGAAACACCTTCCACCACCACCAGTCTGGGTGTTCTGTACTTCAACCACCAAGTATAAACCATAAGCACCTCAGGTATAACAGCCTGACAGAGAGTCAGAGACCTTGAGCACTCTGGTCTACCTCGACACCTAGGGAAGCCTGCTTTTGTGATTGATAGTTCCTTACACCAGTGGTTCCCAATCCGTGGTCCGGGGGCCAAAGATAGCCTGACGGACTTTCTAAGTGACCTGCGGCTCCCCTCCTGCTGGCTGCAGAAGTGGACTACTTCTGCCCAAGAACCCAGCTGGAGTGCTTTTCCACAGGACTAAAAGACTGGTGCAGGCTCTTTGCTGCAGCCAAGGGGATGAAAGATCAGCATTCCTCTCCCCCAGCTGTAGCAGGGAGCACAGAAAAGCACTCTGTATAGGTCCTTGAGTGTTGTGGTCCCTGCTGGAGCCAGAGGTAAGGGAGAATGACCTTACACCAAAAATCATAATATTCAGGGTACTCACACTACCAGAGGACAGATCACTTACTCAAGGTCAGTTGCACTTTAGATCTTATACCAAAAGACAGCTATAATACATTATCTAAAGGTTAATTAATTCAGAAAGAAAAATAAGAGTTATTTATACAGTTAAAGTATATAACAGTACACACACAAATGAGTGAGTCTCTGAAATTGCAAAAGTTGATAAAAAGATTTCATTTTACATCAGCATCTATGTCCTTCAAGGCTAACATGGGCTAAGTAGCTGGGGATCCCTTGTTTATGCTTAGAAATCTTGTCCTTCCAAAGTCCAAGCAGAATAGTGAAATAGTTTCTTCATACGAAGTTTTATTTCCTTCCCACCACGGTTCAAGATGATAGGATGAATTTATGAGCACAGTCTCCTCTTCAGGGGGCAAGAGGAACACAGTTAAAGTCTTTGTTTTGTTTTGCAATGGCTCATTTGGTTTCAACATTGGGCCTTCTTAGTAGGCAGGACCTAAACACCTTCTGAAGAAAGCATTTTACTTTAATTAGTGTTTCTTTCCTATTTGACTTACACAGTTAGTGAGGATACTGTACAATGCAAACACTTATCATTTTATAAGAATAATTCCAAAGGGGTAGTCGTGTTAATCTAGTTCAGAAAAAAAAAAAAAAAAAGGAGACTTGTGGCACTTTTAAAGACTAACAAATTTATTTATCACATGAGCTTTCATGGGAGAAAATCCTGCTTTATCAGATGCTTTGAAGATGGGGACCAGATGCTATAAAAGATCACTACATTGAGCATCCTACAAACATGTCATAAAGTTCAAACACATTCTTATAAACTTAACATCTATTTTAACAATACATACAGGTGAGCCAGGCTATTTCAAGCTTTGTATTTGTCAATGCTGAGACACAGGGTACTAAATGTGCACTGGTACCTTCCTTAGCAGTGCCACAACCAGAATGCTATAACTGGTTTCTAAGGCTACATCTATCCTAGCCAATTAGTCCGCACTAAGCAAGCTTACTCCAGACTAATTTGGTCCAGGTCTACACTAGCCTTTGACTAGTCCAAACCAAAAAAAAAATGTCTTAGTTCAGACTAGCTAAATCTTGGTCTGGATTAATAAATTCGAATGGTTAGTTTGCGCTAAGTGCTTAGTTCAAGCTTTTAAATTCAAACTAGTGTGATGTAGACCACGACTAATGGCTAATTCAAACTAAGCCATTAGTTCAAACTAACTTTTTAGTTCAAACTAAGCCTTGTGGCTAGTTCAAACTAAAAAGCTGTGGTTAGGCCAACCAGCCCAAGGACTTGCAAATCCAAACAAAATTTTTAGATGTAGAAATAGCCTAAGGTTCCTAGGACTTGCAAAGCTCAAGAGTGCACTGAGCTAGTGTAGCTAGGTACGTAAACCTGGCAGCCCTGGTGTGGTTGAGGGGAGACAGGATTGCTCTCTAAGTACATGAGAGGGATAAATACCAAGGAGGGAGTGGAATTATTTGAGTACAGCACCAATGTAGGCACAAGAACAAATGGTTACAAACTGTCCATAAGAGGAATAAAGTTCTGGAATAGCCTTAAAGGAGAGCTGTGGGGGCAAAAAACATAGCTGCCTTCAAAACTGAGCTCAACAAATTTATTTGAAAACTTTCATAACTCAGTCATAGGATAGAGGTTTATTGCTGGAGTGGGTGGGTAAGATTTTGTGCTCTGAATTGTGCAGGAGTTCAGACCAGATGATTATACTGGTCCCTTCCAGCCTTAAGGTATGTCCACACAGGGCTTTTATTTCGAAACAACACTGGTTGTTTCGAAATAAAAGTCCTTATGTCCACTCGACATTTCCTCATTTCGAAACAAGAGCCCTCCTTTTGAAACAGCTTAAACCACTTTGCTTTCAAAAGGAGGGTTATTTCGAAACCAGTTGTTTTGAAATAAGCCATTTGGACATGTTTTGAAGGATTGTTTTGAAATAACAAGGATCTTGCTCCCAGGGTGCATAGCTCGAATAGCACCCTGGGGGGAAGGTTCCCCCCCCCAGCACCCTGGCCAGGGATCAGCACCCTGGCCAGGGTGCTGAGTGGAGTGCAGGGGGTCCGAGGGTGCCCCAGCCAGCTTTCCCCCTGGGAGCAGGGGGGGACAGGTGCCCGGCAAGGGAAAGGGGCGGAAGCCGGCTGGGACTGCCCCCAAGCCCAGGGTGCCCCAGCCCCTGGCTTCCCCTGCCCCCCCACGGCTCCTGCCAGGTGTTGAGGGGCTTCCCCAGTGCCTCCCGGGCCCAACATGCTATTTCGAGTCCCTCCTTTTTCCTTATTTCGAAATAGCTTTTTATTACTTCAAAATAAGGCATTTCGAAATAAGGCTTTTATTTCAAAACAGCTTGTTTCAAAACAGCTTGTTTCAAAATAAGGGCTTGTGTGTGGACATAGCCTTAGAGCCTATGGTCAATATTATCTGAGCAAACTTAGCAAAGGAAAAACAAAGGAATTTGTCAGAAATGCCTGAGCCATTCCCTAACACATACTGAATAATTGCCCAAAGAATCATGGTATTCAAAAAAGACTCTGGTTTCTTAAATGCTGAATTGTTTTTGTGTGTCCAAGTAGAGGAGCAAATTCCTCTAATTGGGAGAGCTTATATTTTGAAAAAAAGTTTCTCATAAAACTTTGCTGCAGCATGATGTGTAGCGAGAATTGTTTTAAGATGATCATTCTTTTGCTTTATTGCTATGCTTAAGCTAGCAGAATTATTATTCATGGCAAGACATCTCAGCCTTTTAGGGAAATGAGTAATAACCAGCTCCTTAGAAAAATCAGATTTAAAGATACTTTTGGAAGGAGGTTGGATTGTGTTATACAAAGAACAACTTGGAGGGCTGAGTCACAGTGGGTTAAAAACTGCTAAATAAATAATGCCAGAAGGCCATGTTGTACAAAATTATGAGATAATAGACCATGTCACCCTTTCTTGACATGTGCTCCATTATACAGTTCATGCTAAAACCAGACACTAATTTGTACTTTTTCACTAGACTCAGCATATTGCAAAAAAAAACCACTTGGAAATAATTAACAACTAGAATTAAACCACTTAGATTTCACAAACATTTAACTTTCCATTATCCCTTCTTCAATTGATTTATATTCATTATTCACTCTACTTATCTATTATAATTACAAATATTTGTCTCAGTTACTTTTTAAGTTGCTCATTTCTTCTTTAAGTCTGAACAGTGACAGATCACTTTTACGCTCCTGTCTTGGACATTTCTAGTAACAAAATATATTAACATGTTAATACTATTAACAATAGTAACATTATATGTTAATACTATGAACAAAATATATTAATACCGTGAACAAGTATATTAAAGTCCAGCCATTTGAATTATTAGGAGCTGTTTGTAAGTTAACAAGCTCATAGTCATTCTCAGGTGAGCCTTTAGGTCTCTGCTCTCACAAGTTCTGGTACTGAGGGTGGAGGCTTCTGCATCTTTTTTCAATTTATTTCATATTAAAGCAGAAAGTTTCAGCAGCAATTTTAGTTCCTACTCTCCAACTGAAGTCAATTCTGAACACCTTTAATCCCCATTTATATTAATCTTATGAAATAATAATTTCTATGTAATCAGTGGTTATGTACTGCAATTACAAGGTACTATGCATATGGAAAGCTAATTAGAAAGGTTACTAAGTTAACAGTTACAAATTATCCTGAACCATAAAATGCTTCATTTACCAATTGTACATCAGTGTTGGCTAGCACAGAGGATAAGGTAGAGGAATAGGCACTTAGCATGCATGTGACGAATATCAGGGCATTCAGCAAGTGTATTTAGACACCAATAAGTAGGTGTCTTTAATTGTTCATATGTTGGTGTCTGAGAGTGACTTCTTCCTCTGGATAGAAGCCATTACAGTGTCAGTGGATTCTTTCTGGTCATCTGCAGCCTTGCACTGCTAGTTTCATGTCCCATTTTTGCATTCATGTCTTTCTATGGCTGGTGTGAACATCTCATCAGTTTCCATGTTTATGGGATTGATATCTTTAGTTCCCAGGTACAGCTGAAATGTCTACCTTGGGATTCAGAGTTTCTGTGCCATGGACAGTACCACTGGAATTTCTATCTTCAGTTTGCTTTCTTATTGCACTAGTTTGAGGTAGTAGTGTGACCTTCCTCAGGATGCACTCTGCCATCTGATACGACATGGTGCTGACCTCTTTTCTGATCATACTGAGTCACTGCAGCTTTTTGAGAACATTCTGATGCCAGATCATAAGCTTCTTTCATCTGCTGCTACCATTTCTCAATGTATTTTTTACAAACCCCAGATGCAGATTCAGAGTTTATAGGTAAACCAAATGTGATGTCAACAGGCAAACATGGTTATCTCCTATGTAATAAAAAGGGAAGAGTGAGAAACCTGTAGCTTCATTTTGTGTACAATTATAGGCATAGATGGCTTTATTAAGAGAGTTCTTTCAGTCTGACTTTTGTTCTTCTGGCAAGGTTATACCAGCATAACCAGCAGAGTTTAGTTCAGCTTTTCTATATGCCTGTTTCACTGTGGGTGGTGTGGGATTGTATGAGATGTTTTAATTTTACAATAGTGCTACTGTTGTATTCTCCTTAAACTAAAATTGCAGCCCTTGGTCATGATAGAATCTTTTGGGGAAATCAAAAACTTAAAACAAAAAGGAATCAAAGTTCTTGTCTACCATAATTTTTCCTGATGTGGTGGTGAGGGAGGTAGATTTGAACAAATCTTGAGAAGTGACCCACTATCACCTATGTGTGTTCAAATCTTTCTTTGTTTCTATTTAGATGCAATAATTCCACTGATAAAGGCCAAATGGTAGCATTAGACTTCTATGAACAATGTCTAACTTTGAAGTTATAGGCTGTGTTCACACAGCACTCTTATTTCGAAACAACAGAGGTTGTTTCGAAATAAGAAATACCCTGTTCACATGACGCACGGTTGTTTCAAAACAACGGCACCCATTGTTTCGAAACAACGCCGTTGTTTTGAAACAACTTAAACCCCATGTGGGGACGAAACAATGTTGTTTCAAAACGATTGTTTCGAAACAATGCCGCCCGAACATGTTGTTTCGAAACAACAGTGACTTGTTTCGAAATAACTGTTGCCTGAAACTGCTATTTCGCTTTGAGCTTTTTTCCTTAATTCGAATTAACAAACTGTTAATTCGAATTAAGTTATTTTGAAATAAGGCATTATTTCGATACAAGTTGTTTCGACACAACTTGTACCGAAATAATGCCTGTGTGTGAACACAGCCATAGTCCGCTAATTCTGCAGCCTGCTAGTGTGCTGTGGCATTCAGCCTGGCAGAGGTGAAAACAGGTTAGCAGGTTGTTATCACTGTAATCTTTAAAGGATATTGTATAATAGAAGCAATCACAGAATGTCAGTTACAGCCCATTTCAAAGTAAAACTTGACTTTCCTGAATGAAGATGATCATTTTTCTCAGATGCATTTAGCATTTCTGACCCATAATCTATGATTCAGTTTACTTTCCTGATAGTGGTATAAGACTGGCACATAATCCCCTGGAAGCATCTTCATGAAGGATGACGGGTAAGGCAAAAGTAGGGTAGGCTATTATTGGTGACTGTATCAGGAAGATAGTCATCTGGTTTAAAACTTTTTGACATAGCTCAGTCCATGTAACAAGTCATTTGGAGGATATCTATCCATATCCCATTCCTTGCCCTTTGGCTTCTTTCTTTTTCTGAGTTTCTTTTGATGCTGATGTTTATTATATTCCAGTCAAGTCATACAATGGCTTTGCCCTGAGAAAAGTCTTGAATATACCTGATTTGGAGGGTATTTCTCTCTTTTGGAGGCCACAGAGGATGCAATTATACATATGTATTCTAGTTTGGATGGGCTGTTTGCATTGTGCCCCATACTGCTCTTCTCTTAGAAGCAGCCCCTGTGCTCCCACTCCCTCTCTATGTTCCGGGCAGAAGATTGTAGCTCAAAGCTGGTCAGAAGAGGTAAAGAGGAGGCAGGGTCATGGCTTCCCCTCATAAACACTGACCAGCAGATCTGTCCAGATATTATCCAGGTTTCAGAACCCAAAGCAGTAGTAACTTAATTTTTTCTCTTCATGAAGTGTCTGGAATAAGTGAAGGGGTGCACAGCTCCTCTGTCTGATGAATGATTGGTACAAACTAGAGCTCTTTCACCTTAAACTACTTTTTAGTAGGTCTCCACTGCACCCACAGAAACTCTGTAGCAGTAGGTTCAGAGCATTCCAAATACGTATAGTTACACAAAAAGTCTGAAATAGTTTCAAGGACTCAACAGCCAGGCTTCCAGGGGCCTTTTTTCCTTCTAACTACTAGTAACTCAGGTGTCCAATTCTTGCCCAATGAAAAGCTTCCTCTAACTGCTACAAATCTCACTTTCTACCTACACTTTTAATAAATGTTCTCCAAACAAACTGCATAACTCATGATAACCCCAACAGGATAATAATTTCCCTTGCAACAGTGAATTATAATTCATTATCATTAGCAGCAAAGCATTTCTAATCTTAACAATAATACAGTTACATGTCAGGGGCCCCTAAAACCAAGGTTGGCTGCCCAAACATTCCTTCTTCAAACATTGACTCCCTGTCCCAAACTCCCATTCTGATTAGAAAAAACTGCAAGAATGAAGCTATTTGTCCTTGCCTCTCAGGGTTTCTAGCTACATGATGTCTGGTTTTCAGCTGTCAGTTACTGAGCACACATGATCACTAACCGAAGTACTGTCAAATTCTGGGTGCACACAGAAGTAAAGCATCTGTGATTTGGGGACCTCAGGGAAGTATAATTCTGCCTTCTGCTTTTCTGGGGAGGTATGGCTCCTCATGTGCTAGGACTTTCTTACTACAGACTCTGCCAACAAAACACAGTCAATAGAAACAGGCTATGTCTACACTTAGAAGGTTAGTTCGAATTAACTGAATTTGAACTAAGTAATTCAAACTAATAATTATGGCTATGTCCACATGTACATCATTATTTCAAAATAAGTTATTTCAAAATGAGTTATTTCAAAATAAAGTCCTTATTTTGAAATAATTTAATTCGAATGAAGGGAAAAGCTCAAAGTGAAATAGCATGTCCAAACACAGGACTTGCTATTTTGCTTTAGGAGAGGGGCACCAGGGGCGATGAGGCAACATGGCCCCCTCCCTGGGCCATGCCCCCACCCAATATAGGCTAAAAGGAAGGCACCCTGGGAAGGAGAAGGGCAAAAGTGTTATTTCAAAATAATGGTTATTTCAAAACAACACGTCTGAACGGCATTATTTCAAAATAACCATTTTGAAATAACAGCTGTTTTGATTTAAAGAAAGTTTAAGCTATTTCAAAATGACGGCTCTTATTTTGAAATGATGGAGCCTATCATTTTGAAATAAGAATATGTCGTGTGGACCTAATCTCTTTTATTTCAAAATAACCAGTGTTATTTCTAAATAAAAGAGACATGTGGACACACCCTATGAGTTCAAATTAAGTTAATTCAAATTAACACAGCCACACTGGAAACCCTAATTTGAACTAGCATGTCCGTTCACAGGACTTCCGAGTTTGAATCAGGTAAGGGGCGTCATTGCACAAGGAAAAATCAAGCTGTGGTTAATTCGAACTAACAGTTAATTCGAATTAACACAGCTACATTAGGTTAATTTGAACTCATGAGTTCAAATTAACCATCACTTAGAACTTGAGGGAGGTATTATAGATTTGAACTAGGCTTTCCTTAGTTTGAGCTAAGGGAACTCCTCAGACTGAACTAATGGAAGCTAGTGTGGACATGCACTAATTTAATTTGAATTAAGCCTCCTTAATTCAAACTAAATTGTAAGGTAGACATACCCATAGTTATTCACTATTATTTATTTAGATTGGGCTTAGCATCTATTTTGTACCGGGTTCTTTTCAGACACAAAGGAAAACACAATCTCTGTCCCCAGTGAGAATACAATCTATTTAATACAAACACACCCCAGCTACAGCAAAACAATAGAGTAATCAAAATGAAATTTCCCCAGGCTGGATTTTGGCTTGGAGACTGATCTAAAGAACATTATGCCCCAACTTCTGAAACCTCCTGTCATGAAGATTTCCTCTTTCTTGGTGTGGCTGACAGTGAGCTCAGAGAGCAGGATTCTCCTCCCACACCAATTTAACATTGGTAGATTTAGTCCTGATATACTGCTGAATCAGGCCATGCAATGTCTGGGTTCTTTTTGACAAAGTTCAGACACAGTTTATTTCTGATGATTTCATCCAACTGTTTGTCCAGTCCTAATAGTAGTTGTGATAGATCCTGAGAATACCAGCAGTATTGTTGGGTACCATATTGTATTATGTTTATGAATCACTGTGGACCTGGAATTGTATACAGCTCCAGGAGGAAGGTGGGGGAGCAGGTTTACTTCAGCCCCCCTCAGGAACTAGAAACAAAAGCCACCCAGAGGAGTGATTAAAGTAAATCACTAAAACTGTACTTCCAGAGAGGTACATGGGAAGGCTTGAATATACTATGTACAAAAGAGAACTAGGTAACTTCATGGTGGAGAGGTCCATCAATGGCTATTAGTTAGGACAGATAGGGATTATCATTTACCAGAAACAGGGACTAAATAACAGCCTTGCAAATAGTGTAGTGACTAGCCCCTCTCTTTAATATGCAGAAGGTCCTGGGTTCAGGCCACAGGGGGTAGACTTGATGATCTCCTGAAGTCCTTTCCAACCCTATGCTTTGATTCTATTCTAGTCTAATGGATTGGATTATTTGATGATTACCTGTTCTGTTCATTCCAGATGAAGCACTCAACATTGTCCACTATCAGAAGACAAGATACTGGACTAGATGGACCATTGGTCTGGCTAAGTATGGCCTTCTTACATTCATATCCATTCAGGCTGAGTCTTCCAGAAATTGACATGAGTGCTTCTTTTGGTTCAGCAAAAGGATGGAAATGTTCATTCAAGGGGCACTCCAACCTATAAAAGGCTTGAAAAGACTTTGGTTTACTAGGATCCCATTTGACTGATGCATGAGCTCTGGTAAGCTTTTAGTAGGCAGATGGGAACTTCTGTTTTAAATACGTTTTCTCTGTGATGCTTTTTATCTTCAGAGTGAGTATCATGCAGAGACAGCTATGTGAGCACCTGTAACTACTACTTTGAATTCACTATTCACAGCCTTCAGAAAAAAAGCACAGCATGGGCACTAACTGCTAGGCAGACTGGCTTGTTGTTGAGGTATCACATTTTAAGGTGGGAGGCTCCGAAACCTGAAAACTGTAGTCAGGGCCATCTCTAGGGGGTGGCGAGAGGGGCAATTGCCCCAAGCCACGCAGTTCCGTGGGTCCTGCGCTGTTCTGCCAAGAGCAGCGGAGTGTGGGGCCCAAACCGCTGCCCACCCAGCTGTGCCCTGACTCTCTCCCCACTGCTTTTGGCACAGAACCTAAGTCAGCAGGGAAGGAGGGGGCAGAGCATGGAGCTGGCCTCTGCTCCGGGACGGTTCTTCCCCAAAGAAACAACCCAGGGGCAGGGTGGGCCAGCCCAGAGGCTGGGTTTCCCTCTCTTGCCTTCCCCTGGGCCACCTGTTCTGTCCTGGGTGCAGGCAGGGCTGGCCCAGAGGTGGTGCAAGGCAGAGTAGAGCCCAGCCCCTGGACCGGCTGCCCCATCCCCAGGCTCAGGGAAGGGGCAGCAGTGCTGGACTGGCCTGCAACCTCCCACCCCCACCAGTGTGGGGGGGGCTCCCCTGCACAGGCTGATTGTCCCTGGGCCTCAGACCCGCCTGGGGACAGCCCTGATCTTAGCCAGAGGGAATGGGATAATCATCCCTACCGGAAGACAGGTGATGGCAGGAGACTGTGACAGTGACTGTTACTGCATTGCCTTTATTGGATTATTCTAATTATATCTCAGTGGACAATAATTTACTCAAAGAGGTCTGGTTTAATATAATTTACTAAAATTAATAATTAACCTTAACTGCTGTGCTGAATAGTCATGCATAAACCCTTCTAGTAAAATGACAAAATACTTTCCTCTATCCATTTACTAACCAGTTAGTCTCCTCTACATCATGTAATGTATTTATGAAAAGGCAACAAGAAGGAAGGGACCATCTTTTTGTCGGATATGACAAGGCAGCTTGGACATTTGTTTGCATCATATATGAAAGAATCCTTCAGAAGAATTTACATACCTAGAAAAAGGTGGATTAAAGTCACTAGCCAAGCAAAGACAAAAAGCTTGCATTGATTAAGTCACTAGCACTATAGGTTAGCCCTCGAGCTGCCAGCAATGTCAGATATAATAAGCCAGAAGTCTCAAACACACACCCTGTGGGCCGCAAGAGGCCCCTAAAGCTTTCTTGTGACCTGCAATGACACTATCATTAGCAATATTTGCAATATTGTTGTTTGAAAAGGTTTCAGTGGTGCGGCCCTCGAGCTAATGTACTAGCCTCATGCGGCCCTTGTGGTGATTTGAGTTTCAGACCCCTGCCATAAGCTATGTCTACACTACAGGCCTTTGTTAAGTCAACTTTATTAAGTTTACTTAAAGTTGACTTAGTGAGTCCACATTTCTCTTAAGTCAACTTAAGCCCCTAATGCAGATATGCCCATAATGCTTAGAGCAGAAATGCAAATATTTGCGCTCAGAATTAATGCTTTATTTTGGCAGACGTATATACACTTCTGGAATGGTTACAAACATGGAAGCACATGCGAGACAAACCTGGAGCCATAAAAAGCCTACCTCTAAAAGAGACTTAAAACAGATCTATTAGCTCCAACTAGACCCCATGCCAGTGTGAATAAAGGGAAAAACAAATAATGTTTGCGAACTGTGGTTGTTGGATCTGCAGGGACACAGGAAACACAACAGGGCTAGATCCTTCACAATATCTGAGAAGCACATGCTGAAAGTCAGTGTGGGTGCAAAAATGGCCTGCAGATCACATTTGAACACCTTTGATCCTGAACTGGTTGTGTGCCAGGCTAGCATAAAGCAGTCTGAAAGCCACTGTAAATTTTAGCAGTTGGCAATGGATGCAAAAGGCAAAAATAGCAGTTGGTGATTGGCTGAAGCATTGGCTATACTCCCTTTGCACCAACTACTCCTTTTATGCCTGCAGCAGAGAATTCGGATGCTCTGAAAGCATCTTTACCACAAGATTCCCTTTGCACTGGTGTGATCCTTTCAGGCTGGTTATGCTGGCTCTAGAGCCAGATTTTTGCATCAGTACGGTAAAACAGCCACATTATGTTACAGACTATGACTTGGTCTTTTGTCTAGTCTAAACTAATGGTGAAGAGACTCAGCAACTCAAATATTAGGGAGCACAAGATTCAGGATCAGGGACCTACTATAGGGATGTACCTGTAGAAATGCTATTTCCCCCTCCCCTCAAGCTATAATCTCTCCCCAGAAAACATGCATGCATGTAACAAAGCAGCATAACTGCTAGTCTTGAAATTTTGGAACAACTATCCTTTAAAAGCTGTTCTAATCTAAACCATAGTTTCCAGGTTTTTTAATCCATCTGATTTTATAGCTTATTCAAATTACACATCATAGCCAGTGATCCCAGGAAACAAGCTTTAAAAACAAAGTATCATAAAAATTGCTTCTCCGCACTGATGAACAGAGGATGGTGTTACTTCTGTCCTTTCTCAGGGCAATAGAATGAGGTATATTTAGCTGTCAGGATGGCGACAGATCCTGGCAGGCCAAGAGATCCAAACATATGTAATTTGGCTAACAATCTTTGGCAAACTTGGTGTGGCATAGTTTTCTTGAATTTTAGAATGTAAACTAACAGTTTTCCCCCCAGGTTAGACTTAAACATTTCAACAGAAAAACCATAAAAAAGAAAAAAGCTTTGTCTACAGTTAGATGATGTTTTTAGATTATAGCACAGGAAATATGCTATCACTGAAATAATAAGAATAATTAGATAAAATGATGGTGGTATAGGCCTCACTGGTAAATAGATTTTGTTTTTATGACTTAACATCACAAAGTCCCTATAATTACTTCTCTTCTCTCCCCATTTCCTCTCAACACATTCTTTAAGTGAATTTAGAGCTCTTGAAAGATGTCAGGTCAATAGCTCTGGAGAGTGAAACTATCTACAACAGTGGTCTTCAAAGTATGGGTCGTGACCCAGTACTGGGTCACAGACCCGAAGGGACTGGGTCGCAGTACCTGTGCTGCACCTGGGAGGGGGGATGGCAGCCCCTCTATCCCCTGCTAGCCAGTGCTGCTTCCAGGAGTGGGAGGTGGCTGCCCCTCTCTCCCCTGCTGGCCAGTGCTGACCAGGGGGGGCATGGCCCATACCCCCCAACACTGGAGGGATTGCCGCATGGCAGAGTGGCCAGGCGCTGGGTCCTGAAGAAAAAAGTTTGATGACCACTGATCTACATAGCAAGTGCAACAAAGGCAATCATAGCTCAAGCCTTGGTGTGTCACAACTGAGACCAGCAGGTTCAGGCCAACCTGCTGGGAAATGGGGCAGACCCACTCCACACTGGTGGTTATTCTTCTATAAGATATACCCAGCCAGCAACGAAAGTAAACTTGGCTCACCACACTGGTTTGCAGGAAGTCAGAAGAGAGTGTCCTTAAATATCCCAGGCCTTCTTTTACCATTCAGATGCTAGGCTTTATGATGCATGCTTATTTAAAATGAATTCAATCAAACACAGGGTACTCCCAATCCCATGAGATATGTCACATATTTGTATAACTGGAAGTGGGCAGTTTACATTCATCTTCCCTTAAATCAGGAGTTTCCAACCCCTGGCCTGTGGGGCTTTTTAAAGTTGTCCACACTCCCCTGCTTCTGGCTGGGAGATGTGCTGTGACTGCCCTCCTCCCCTCCAGGCCTGGGGGCTGGTCATGGGCACAAACCAGTATTTAGGGTTTCGGCAGTTTAACGGTTTACCATTAGATATACATCCAGCCTTTTTGGGAAAAAAAAAACAAAATGAAAAAGCACCCTTTAAATATTAATTTTAATTAAAATTTTAATTTAAATGAAATTAATTAATTTTCATTTAAATTAAATAATTAGACTGGTGGCCTTCCAGGGTTTTAAAAATTATATTTTTGGCCCTCAAGCCAAAAAGTTTGAGAACCACTGCCTTAGCTATTCCCCAGAAAAAGCATATAACCCTTTTTATTCCAAGACTCCACTCTTGTCTAGCACATTGTTCACTGTAGTCCTTTGAACCCCCAGGTCTGATATCTTCCCCCTCCAGAGGTTACATATAGTCTCTGACCCACAATAATATATAAACATTTCATTTAACACAATGGCTCCTAACTATACTTAATTCAATCGGGTAATTCAAGGATGTTGCTATAAGTTGTCATATCTGTCACAGACCTCATGCCACCATACCAGTGGCTTGCAGGAAACCCAGGTATTCCTACTACACCAAGTTCCAGTCCAGAGACTCTATAACAGGAGCCAAGGTCTGCTTCATGGAGCTCCTTGCTGCTGCCTCCCTGGACTTCTTACTAACTGTGTCTGGAATCCCCTAACAAACCAAATGTACAAACGTAAGCCAACTCCCTACATGCCTCAAATTCCTCTTGATGTTCCCCACTGGACACCTCCTAGGCTATGTCCACACACAAGCCCGTGTTTCAAAACAAGCCATTTTGAAACAAGCTGTTTCGAAATAAAGGCCTTATTTCAAAACGCCTTATTTCAAAATTTAAAAAAAGCTATTTCGAAATAAGGAAAAAAGAGGGAATCGAAATAGCATGTCCATTGTCACATACTATTTCAAAATAGGGGAGGGGAGGGGCAGGGAGGACTGTGCTAGGCTGGGGACGCCCCGCCCCCAGGATTCCCCTGCCCCCCACTGCTTCTGCAGGGGGTGGGGGGGCTTCCCATGCCCCCCTGCAGCTCCTGGCACCCCCCCGCCGCTTCTGCTGCGGGCTAGGATGGGCTAGTGCCACCTCCAGTCCAGGGTTCCCCGGCACCCCCCCCGCGGGTGGGGGGGTGGCGGGGAATCTCGGGCGGCAGGCAGCCCCAGCCCCTCCAGCGGCAGAAGTGGCAGAGGGGCACCGGGGAAGCCCTCCCGCCCATGGCAGGAGCTGTGGGGGGCAGGGGAAGCCCCCCACCCCCAGCAGGAGTGGCAGAGGGCAGGGGAAGCCCCCTGCCCGTGGCCAAAGTGGCAGGGGGGCAGGGGAAGCCCCCTGCCCATGGCCAAAATGGCAGGGGGGCAGGGGAAGCCCCCCGCCCCCTGCAGAAGCAGCGGGGGGGGCAGGGGGAGCCCTCTGCCCCGGCAGGAGTGGTGGGAGGGCAGGAGGGGGGCACCAGGCAACCCCGGGGGTAGGGCACCCTGGGTTTGGGGTCAGCCCCAGTGGCGGGGTGAGCCACCCCAGAGCGGCTACCCCACTGGGGCTGCAGTCCCCCTGACCGGGCTGCGGGGCCAGCAGCTCCCCCACAGCCCAGGTGGGGGGCAGAGCCCTGGGGGTGCCCCAGCCGGCTTGCCCCCACTTCCCCTTGCTGGGAGTAGGGGGGGCGAAGGGGGCTGGGCACCTGTCCCCCCCCGCTCCAGCAATGGGAGGCAGGGGGGGAAGCCGGCTCGGGCACCCTCCAACCCCCTGCACTCCACTCAGCACCCTGGCCAGGGTGCTGATCCCTGACCAGGGTGCTGGGGGGGGGGAACCTTCCGCCCACAGTGCTATCCACCCTGGGAGGAAGGCCCTTGTTATTTCGAAACAATCCTTGTTTCGAAATAACATGTCCAAATGGCTTATTTCGAAACAACTGGTTTCTAAATAACCCTCCTTTTGAAAGCAAAGTGGTTTAAGCTGTTTCGAAAGGAGGGCTCTTGTTTCAAAACGAGGAGCTCTCTCCTTTCGAAACAAGAAAACGTTGCATGGACATAGGGACTTTTATTTTGAAACAACCAGTGTTGTTTCAAAATAAAAGCCCTGTGTGGACATACCCCTAGAGTTATTTCCTGGAAGTGTGAATCATGTCATTTTACCAGGATGTACCAATGCTCTGTTCCCAGTAACTGTTTCCTCTCTCTTCTGTTCTTCTACCAGATTTCTCTATTCAGGAGAAGAACCCCTGGGCTGCCTTCTTGAAGCTGCCAGTGTGTGTGGGTGTGAGTATGTATCTGTTTGTCATCCCAGAGAGCGCCTGAAGATTCTGTCCTGCAGGCCATTCTGCTCAACTTCCTCTGTGCACGGTCCTCTCCCAGCCCCTCCCTTGCTTTGCACTCAGTGAAGCCTGGATCTCCCTTCAGATGCAGTTCAGTATGTTAACTTGTGTTTCAGGCTAACTTTACCCCATTTAGAACCTGTGTGGTATACACACCTCATCACACTAGCGCTTTACACAATTGTGCAGAGAGGAAAGCTGTGAGGAGTCGTCTTGCTATCCTCCCTCCTTGCATACCCAACATGTGCGGGGGTGAGTGGAAACATCAGTGCCACTGTGAAATGCCAAAGAGCTGTTGTACATCTACTAATGACACAGTGTAGTGGCAGCTTTCACATCCATGGTCCCATCCTATGCACACACATGCATGTGTGTGACTGCACAGAGCAGCAGACATACTATTCACCCTAAGCGATACTACAGAGATATTCTTGTAAACCCAGCTTCAAAGCATGAGTGAGATCTGTGATGCTGGCAGATCAGATTCCAATATACGCCAAGGCGCCTTGACCTCACTGAACAATACATGCTGGAAACGAGCCTGGCTGACCTGTATGTTTTAACATTCTTAAAATAGATGTTAAATTTATAAAGATGTGTTGAGACTTTATGAATTGCTTGTTGGGTTACAAGGTTTTATGGAGTGTTTGCATTGTAAACCTCTGTGATTGTGTCAGGCATCAAACAGCAAAGGAGCATTAATGTAAAATGCTGGCTTTCTACAGACATTGTTAGGTGCTGTCCAGCAAGAAGGCCTATTGAAACCATGAACCATTATGAAACAATGAAGAACAAAGACTTTGTTAATTGCTTTCTCCCTCCCACTCCATTGCCCATGTAGAAAGGACATGCATATGGACATGTCCTATCTGCATGGATTCTGAAGAAAGGGAATAATAATCACTGAAAAGAAGAAACTGGATTTTTTTATGATGCTTGTACTCTGAGGGGCAAAGATTTAAGCATAAGCAAAGGATACTCAGCTGTTTAGCATGAGGTGGCTCTACATATCACATATCACATATCACAGTAATTTCCATCACCTTTTGAAACCCAAGATTAACTCATTTTGGTGTGTTTGTTCACCCATTTTAACCTTGCAAATGACTCCTTCCTTCTTCTTAGTTAATAAATCTTTAATAATTTGTTACAGGAATGGTTACAAGTGTTGTCTTTGGTGTAGGCTGTAAGGAGTAATTGACCTTTGGTACCGGGAATAACCTGAATATTGTTATGATTTTTGGTGCAATGGACTATTCATCACAAAGGTAAACTTATCTGGGTGGCAAGAGAGATTGAAGTACCCAAGAGGCTGCCTGTGACTCCATGTTAAGACTGTGATAGGGCTTGAGGAGGTTATACCAGGTACACGACTGGTAAAATTTAAGTTTAGAACTTACCACCAGTTCTGGGTTTATGCCATGTTTTGTAACAGTCTGCTCTGAGGTTGGAATTCATTCTCCTGAGCCATTTGAGATAGTTTGACAGGCTGCAGAATCCCTTGGGTGGTCTCTGAATTGGGACTCATTAAAATTAGATTCCCTATGTAATTTACCCATTTCAACCCCTCTATCATTCCAGTGCTGGTCCAAAGCAGGGTGTGCACAAGATGGGGGGCAAGCAGAGGCCTGGGCCTTCTGTGGCACAGAACTTCTCCAGCCCTGGGGCTGCAGCAGGGGGAGTGATCTCCTACAGTTCTGGGTTCATAGCAGGGGCACACAGCACACCCTTCAAAAGAGTTCAAATTTTTATTCCTGTGCATGCTGCTGGGCCAAGCATTTGCTCTGCTGAGAACATTCAAGAGTACAGTACTAATGGTGATTGTGTGATATGAGACAACCCCACTCCTTTTCAATTATGAGCCAAGATGTAGATATAGGTCTCTCCAGGTATAAAAGGGATGCACTCCCACAAATTCTCTTCCTTTATTTGCTTTTCCAGTGAAATTACTTTTAAATAACATAAAAATATTTGCTATCATGTTTGCTGTGTATGCTTTGTCCTCTTTCAAGCTCATACTTGTCCACAAATCATTGAACTAATACATGGAAAACAGCATATGTTGAACAGATTTCATCTCTGATAAACATGAATTGGTACGCAAGGCCCCATGTCAGGACATGCCACTGTAGGGTTTGTGAGAGTTGGAGGTGGGGGGATGTGGGGAAAGAGAGAGAGAGAGAGAGAGAGAGAAAACTCTAGGGTAGGCGCAGTGTAAATATAGTTGTTCTTTGAGATGTTTTTCTGTGAGCAATTCTTTTAAGTGATATTGAACATGAATAATTTGAATATCTGCTCCTTCCTGCTGTATATTTTATACACTGTGGTGATGCACCCTTAAGAAAATAAATATTGTTGTAAAATACCTTTTTATACAACTAGAGCTGCTATGGAGGGGCAAAAGGAGAAAGCAAAGCTAATTAATTTTTCCCCTTACCTCACCTTTAATGAAGTGAACAAAGCTTGTATTTAGAACCTTACCTAGGGCTGGTTTAAAAGAAAGGGAAATATAATCATTTTAAAACCAAGGCCATAATTACTATTTATTTCAACAGCAATTTGCCTTATTACAATATATAGCATGTGTTACCTAGGCAACAGGTTTCTGTAGAGGCCTTGCTCAAATTAAAGTGAATCAAGCAAGATCTAAAGTCAATATCAATAATATATTTCAAAACCAAAAAGCTGGACAGCCAGCAATTTGTCCTGTGCATCCTGCCCTTTCTAGTGGCACATCACAAAGGGTTATGTCCATATATGTGTTACTTTCAGATATGCCCCCAGCTATGGGAAAATGGAAAACAGAAACAAAACAAGTACCCCTCTCCCCTGCTTGAGTTCTGTAGCTTGTTGTGATTGTAGGGTCAGTCACAAAGCCAAGTCTGATTTTTCTGTAATCTGTAAGAAGAGAACTCTGTTAGAGTATTGAACATCGTATTTTAGTGGAGGTAATACCCAAAGGTTTTGATCTTGCTCCCATTGGGGTCAGTGACAAATATCCTGTTCCCTTCAATGGTGCAAGGCCAAACCTCAGAGAGTATTTTTTTTTAATAGAAATTCTACACATTTAACCTCCATTCCCCTACCCCTCATAAGTAGAATGCTGAAAAGGAACAGAGAAGGAATTGGGGTTGTTTACTGCACATTTGCAGATAGTCCAATGTTTGGGCTATTTTTTTTTTAAATGTAGAATGTTGTCAGGGAGGCTATTCTGTTTCTAGGTAATAAATACAATTGTGTGGTTGTTTGTGTGTCATATGGACACATGTTCTACATTAACTGTTTTAGAATTAAGGTTTTTTTCCTTAATGAATTTCCCTCCTCCCCTGCACCTTTGAATGAGCTCTAAATGGCTATGTCTACACTACAAAAGCTTAGTCCACTTAATAAAGTCGACTTAGTGAGTCTACACTTCTCTTAAGTCAACTTAACACAGTTGGTTAAGTCGACTTAAGAAAGTGTCCCAACAGAAGATGTATTTACTTAAGTTGACTTTACTAACTCAACGTTAGCAGGCACATGTTATTACATAGGGCTTCTTAAGTCAACTTAGATGTCCACATGCCTAAGCCAACTTAAAAAGTGATAGTTATTAAGTCGACTTAAGGAAGCCCTTAAGTTGATGTAATGAACTCCAAATTGTGGTCAGGGCTTTGCTTAAGTCAACTTAAGCCCATAGTGTAGACATACCCATTGTGAGTCAGGATGGTGTGTTAAGTTTGTTGAAGGAGAGTCCAGCTCCAGCAGATCTTATAAGATCCATGAAACTAGGCGTACACTTTCTTCAGCTTTTAAACCAAGCATTGTGAGATTTGAAAGGGCAACATAGATCCAGGCCAGTTGTTCCCGTACTCTCATCCATGTCTCCTTCCTGTCAGTCCACTTCATACCCCACCATGTCTCCACATTTCCCATCCCTTATCCTTATCCCCATCCAGGCCTGAAGTGAGCAGCAGGTCAATTTATAGTTACATGTGTTTAAAAAGGTTTTAAAACTTGCTCTATATGCACATGATAATGACTCTAGAAGCATGTCCAGGAGTACAGTGAATTCTACCCAGTGTGAGAGGGTCAGCATTGTAGCTGTAGACAACAGGAGAAGAAGAAAATTCAAGCTAAAAGAACCTGTATTTTAGCTTGCCTTTTTAAGACACATGCAGCTCTGCCTAATATAGGTGTAACCCTTTTGCCAGGTGCAATTGGGAGCAACAAGGGCTGAGTTCAATATCTAGGAGTTCTTCTTAACAATACAAAGCAGAACTGTTTTAACTCCAACCCAGTAATCTGAGAAAAATTGCACCACCCCATGGCAACTCTAAGAAGCAATAGTTCCCCACTCACAAGCTCTCAGCCTGTATAACTCAGAAGGCTTTTATTAAAAGGGAAAGGAAATCCAGAATTAGTTTAGGAAAACATCACAACTATGATTCAAAAGCAAATAACCATAAGCAAACACCCACCGCATAGCATGCTGGAAGCATTCGTTTCTTTCAGTTTCTTATCTTGCAGTGTGAAAGCCTGACAAATGAGTGTTCTTTTAACATGCTAATCCTCTTTCCCTTCATCACGCCCCATTCACAGTTGGTCATACGTAGTCAGCAAAGCCTCAGAGTTCAGAAGTGCATCCACTTCCTAATCCTAGAAGGGGAAGTGGGCATTGACCAACATCTCTGCTACAGCCATGAGCCTTTGCAACTGGCTTCCTGCTGCTACAGTTTTGTGTGCTACAGCTTCATTCTCATTGCCTTTTTTATGATGCTGAGCTAACATCACTTAGCCACCAGGGGACCATAATTCTAGCACCCCCTTAGCATCATCTTTCACTGCAACACCATTCCCCTATCAGTGTTAAGACTTAGGTCTTAGACCTGCTTATCAGTGTTCCAGCTGTAATTAGTGAATAGAAACAACAAACTGTCAATCGAGTCTTATTAACAGACCAGTAGTACCTCTTACCATCAGAGGAAAAAGCCTTAAATAATGTCTACAACTTTTTAAGCCGTATCCAGCCAGGCAGAAACATCAACCTCAACCCACTTTCCTTTTCATCAGCATTTGACACCCTACCTCCTGCTTAGCAAGTGAGATTCAGCTTAGGGTGATGCCTCCCCACCCCCCCAGACAAAGCATGTTAAATAAAATTCTGCTGCCCTTTACTCACATAGAAAGGATAACATTACCCCTGTGTTTAAAATAAAAAAGAGAACAGGAGCCCAGCACCAGCCAAAATTCATCACTTCAGATAATCAGTTCTCTCTACTGATCCTGTAGACAGAGCAGGTAGCACAAGAACTAGGTATTTTGGCACCCAGGGCGTGCCAGGAGCAAGTAACATGAAACATGCCCTCAAACCATGTGCTCAAACCGAGCTTCTTGATACAGGACTCAGGCCCTTGTCCCAGTCTCCCCACCCTAGTTACAGCCCTGAGAGTAGGTGTATCTATACAAATAGAGCCTGCTTCTGAAGCCCCTCCCCCCCAGTCCAGTACATCACTAGGTGTCAAGGGAGAGTTAATTCACACCTGCTTACAAGACAAATTCTAATCATTCCTTTCTTCAGCCTGGTCCAAAAATCCTAGCAAGCAACAGATAAAGCCCAAAAAACTTATATTTCCCCCAATCAGAGGGAAAACAACCAGTTCCCGACAATCAAAATCCTGATTAAGAGCACATATGGCTATTACCAGGTCTACTTACCTCCTGACTCTGGACTAAGCAAGCACTTCTTCCTCTTCTGCACAGAATCCTTACCTTTGGCAATCCATTGGCTCCTGTTTATAACCTGCTTTAATGAACTTCAGTTAACCTTTCCAGCAAGGCTTACTGCAGCTTCCGCTTGCAGCAGGAGCAGCAAACTCTGCAGCTTCTCTATGGCCTGACTAGAGATGGGATTCCTCTTTCCCTTATGCATCTCCCCAGTCCTAAGGCACCTTGAATGGTGTGCTGAGAAGTGGATTTGGGCCTAACTGAGTAAATCTGCTTTGTTCTCACTGCCTTTTAGACATTGCCTATTCAAAGCCCTGCCCTTCTTTCTGTCAATCTGCTCACCTACTGTCTCGTGTTGTCAAAAAATTATTTAAAGGAAAGTGAGGTCCGTAATGCTGATGCCATTGTTTAGCAACAACTATGAAGCTTTGAGAGATTCAGGAGGATGCTGCAATCTAATCTAACCATTAGGGAGTGTCCACATCCTTGGATCTTTGCTTTAAATGTTCACAACTGCCAGTAAATCAAACAATAAACAATAAGAGTTTCCTGGTGTTCAAGGAACTCAGCCAGTTTAGTGATCTCTTTAAAGTCCTTTGCTTTTCTGCTCTCCACTCATTTCTCAGCTTCAGGATATTGCTTCAATTTGCTGTGGTATAAATTTCTGGCCACTCTGGCAAAATTTTATCTGTTTATTATTTTATCCGTTGATCCAAAATTCACTGAAAGTACTAGCAGTCAGTTCTTTGTTTGTCATCATAGACAGCTATCTTAATATGGAATGAAAACAACCTATTTATAATGAATCATTCACCTATTGATTTTTTTCTCCAAAGGGTTGTGAACCTTTGCCAAAAATAGCCATTTATTAGTTTACATGTTTCCTCAGTCATTTCTGAGTTAACATACAGGTCAGGTGCTTAGTATTAGAGGTGCCAACTTCTGGATGAGGTAAATTCCTGAGATCCTGACCACTTATGGTCAACAGAAGTCCTCTTGTTCTTTTGCTCCAAGAGGGGAGGTACTAAACACAGTGGCATCGTGGGCTATGTTCCCTCTAAGCTGTGCGCGTGTGCATGCGCACACAGGTTGTGAAGCCTGTGCACACAACAAAATAAAGTGCGCACAAAAAAAATTCAACAGTACTAATATTTTTATGCTACTTTAAGTAGGTAATTTCAAATAGCATGTTTAAAATAAGGTTTTGTAATTTATAAAATCATTTCCATCACCATATCAAAATAAAATTTAGATATTATTTGCATCATATGCATTTACTTCATTGCACTCACAAGTTTGACCACAATCACTGGCGTGCGCATGGATTTGTACACTGTTCCAAACATTTGTACAGAAGAAATTTTTTGTGCACACAGCCCACGAAAAGTTAGTGGGAACATTGATCAGGGGTGCTGGGCACTAGGAGTGCAAGCCCTGAGTCCCAGTGCCAGTGCCCTAAGTTTGGCCAGGGACTTGGGGCTGGACCACTATCCATCGGTGGCAGGATCCAGCCCCAACCCCAGCTGGGGACCCAAGGCGGGGCTGCCAGTGCCAGTGGGATCCAGTGCCAGGCCTGACCCCGGATGGGGACCCAGGGCTGAGTCCAATGTTCCCCCTTAGGCTGCCTGGCACAGGGAAGGCTGCCAGCCACACACAACTGGCTGCTGCAGTCCCTGCGGGGAGAGAGACTCTGAATTGGCAGTTTTTAAAACTCCCGCTCAGAGTCAGCTCTCACTGAGCCTGCACAGACTCTCTGTGCAGGCTCAGTGAGAGCTCCTCCAGCCAGAGGAGAGGCCAGGGGCCTGGCCACGCTGCTCCAGCAGCCAGGGAAGGGGGCTGTAACTGCCCCTCCAATTTCCAGGGAAAGGGGGGAATGGGGGCCAGAGGCTGCTCCACCCGCCTGCCCTCCCGGTCTTACTGCAGCAGGGTGGAGCAGTCAGCCCAGCCTACACCCAGCTGGCCGTGCCTCCCTGGGGGTGGAGGGGGCCGGTGCTGAGCTCCAGCGTCTGGGGTTGGAGCGCTGGAGCAGCCACCTCCAAAGAGTTTCGGCTGCTTTTCCCTCACCCCCCCGGCCTGAATGGGCCTGGTCCATGGCCTTGGGGGGGAGGCCAGGGGCGAAGTGGCCAAAACTCTTTGGGAGAGGCCGCTCCAGCACCCTGACCCCGCACGCCGGAGTTCAGCACTATCCCCCTCTGCCCCCAGGGAGGCGCAGCCGGCTGGGTGTAGTCTGGGCTGACTGCTCTGCTCCGCTGCGGTGAGGCTGAGTGGGCAGCAGAGCTAGGGGGGCAGGATCGGGCCAGCGGGGGGCAGGATTGGGCCTATGCAGGAGGGCCGCGCAGTGAGCAACACATGTTGCTCAGCTGTGTTGGCTCCTTAGAGGGAATGTTGGCTGAGTCGCTGTTGGAGGTAGGGTCTAGCATTAGCCCTGACCCAGACAGGCACCTGGGGCCAGGCCACCAGTAGTGGCAACCTTGGCCCTGACTTTGGCTAGGAAACCCATGGCTGAATCAGGCCCGGAACAGGCCCAGAGGATTGGGCTGGTGCAGCAGGGGGCAGTGACAGTGATGCCCCTGATTAAACCTGATTGAATTGTTTATGTTGTTGCATTGTTGTATTTAGAGCTGGTCTGAAAATGCTTCTGAATCCCCATACCAGTCATCACAGAGCATAACAAAATAAAAACAGCCACCTTTATTGCACATCAGCTCCTCCAGTCCCCATCTAGCTACTAAATCTCTTAAAGGAATAGGTTCTCCTGACCCCAGAGGGCCAGCCACATTACTCAGAACAATATAGGCTTGAATCTTACCCAAAATACCAAACTGCCAGTCAATCCTTTAGTAATTAAAAATAAAGGTTAATATAAAAAGAAAAGAAACAAAATGAAAGATGTTTAAAGATCAAAGTGAATCACATACATATAAATAATTTATTGTCCATAGAAAGCAAGTCCTTGAAGAATTTGGAGTTTGCCGGTTATTAGCCCAATTTCTTTGTTGGACACCCAGCACTTGGGTGGGTCTCAATTCTCTGTCCAGTTACAGATGAACAGTTCCAGAGATGGTTGTTGGCTGTAAACTGGAGACAGAAGACAAAATGGAGATGGAGCTGCTGCCTTTTATCACCTCTAGCCTTCCCCATGCTGTGTGTAGTTTTTGCAAATCAAAATGGGGTTGAGTCACATGGCCAGGTCCTAGTGGCTCAACAGGTTTCTCCCTGGGCCCACTATACCTGGGAGGTTCCATAATGGGCCATTAAGAGAAACAAAAGTTTGTAGACATCCAGTCTGGAGAGTGTCCTAGAATCCAATAACTTGAAACACAAATAGAATAAACCTATTCCTATCTTCTAATACAGCTATGACACCTTCTTATAAAACATAGACTCATTCCTAGCAGTTTACAACCTTTCCGTTGCTACCAAACATGGCATATCACCAATGTTCCTGCTAACTTTTTGTGGGCTGTGTGCAGAAAAAATTTCTTCTGTACAAATGTTTGGAACAGTGTTCAAATCCATGCACACGCCAGTGATTATGGTCAAACTTGTGAGTGCAATGAAGTAAATGCATATGATGCAAATAATATCTAAATTTTATTTTGATATGGTGATGGAAATGATTTTATAAATTACAAAACCTTATTTTAAACATGCTATTTGAAATTACCTACTTAAAGTAGCATAAAAATATTAGCACTGTTGAATTTTTTTTGTGCGCATTTTATTTTGTTGTGTGCGCAAGTTTCACAACCTGTGTGCACATGCACACATGCACAGCTTAGAGGAAACACAGCATATCACATATGAATTATTGAAAATATGAAATATTATTAATATGAAAATAGTAATAAATGATTCTCTAACGCCAGGCAGCATCACGTGGTATTCATTTTTTTGACAAAAGGACAAAATTTCTGCAAAAAATGGACACTTTCTGTGAAAAAATCTGTTGAGCCAACAACTCAATTTTCCATCAAAAACCAATACTGATGAAAATTTCAACCAGCTCTTGTTGACTTATAATTTTACAGAACATTTCTGTGTCCTATTTGACAATGGCTGTATTTTGTATGAGGACATGTTAATGAAATCTGTGGTGTGTGAAATTATGGCTGTAGATAAAATGTAACATTTATAAGGCATAGGTGAAACAAACAAACAAACAAGGAGTCCTGTGGCACTTAAAGACTGACAAATATATTTATTGCATGAGCTTTTGTGGGAGAAAATCCCACTTCCTCAAAAGCTCATGCAATAAATATATTTGTTCATCTTTAAGTGCCACAGGACTCCTTGTTTGTTTGTTTTACTGAACTAGACTAATATGGCTGCCCCTTTGGATCAAGGCATAGGTGAATCTTTCAAGACAAAAGGCACTATATAAATGTTGTGATTTTAATTGTTCACCTATAATGTGTGGTCAGAGAGTTTTGTTGGTTAGTAACTAGTATGATAACAGAACATCTTTATTGGCTGAATATGTGAAGCATTTTACACACATCAATATAAGAAATAAAAAAATTCAGAACAAGTTTCAAAGGAAGATTCAGGGGCAAGAAAACCTTGAATGGAATGAACTTTTATTGATATACTTAGGAAGCTGCTGTTCTGGCAGTACTTAGCATGACTCTTCATTACCTTCTATAGTCTTCATCTCTCCTCTCCACTCTACTTCTGCTCCTTCCTTACATTCCTTTCTACTTCTTTCTCTTACGTACTCATTGTGATTCTTCTAACTCTCAGGGTCGGGTATGTGTGTGTATATATATGCCCTAAGTAAGATAAGAACAGCCTTGCCTTCTATGTGCTCACACGCTCTCCATTACTGTCTTCAAAATTCTCTTCAAATCTCACTTCTGTGAAACCCTGACACTGCTGTCCACACTAGTACAGCTTTGTCCCATTTATTTCCATATTTGCCATGTATTTGATATCTGTTTGAGAGAGCCTGCAAGGTCTTTAGGGTAGGGGCCCACAACAGTCCTTTTCTGTGTTGGCAAAGCATTGGGCACACTTACATCAGTCTATAAATATTAATAAAAATTGGGACAAATGACTCTTTATTCATATTCTAAATTTTCAGTACCTTCCCTTTAAACAACTTAGACAATGCCTAGCGCTGGCTTGCATGTTTTGTGAGAATCAAACATTTTTCACAGCAGAATGATTTGCTTGGGCTTGCAGCTGTTATATATGTTTGATTTCTGGAAAAGTCAGAACTTGGGTTTTTCGATTGCACTGCATTTTTTATGTGACCTAGTCCAATTCTCACTTATTCTGTGTACACTTACTCCTAACTTTATGACTTCTTTATTAAAGAAATAAAAGGAAAATCCTCCAGACTGTCAAAGGGAGACTAGGGGTAACAGTAAAACAAACTGAGCTTTTTATAACCGTGTTTCTCAACTTTTTTGATACTAGGGATTGGCTTGCTGCCTCCTTAAACTGTGTCAGCAGCTCACATAGACTGCCACTGGTTCATGGAGTGGTTGCTGAAAAACACTAGTTTAGAAAACCAAGTCTTATTTTCAAGCATGAGCACTTAGGAGCCTAAAATTCATTGAAATACAATGAGATTTAGGCTCTGAGGTACCAAATCTGAAAAGATATTTAGCCACCCAACTACCATTTAAATTAATGGACATTAGATGACTATGATTCTTTAAAAATGTTGCCCCCATTCACTTAGATGTTTTGGAAAGTGTTACCTTGGAAACAAGTTAATGTAACTGATAAAGGTATTCTATGTCATTTCCCTCCCTTTAACAGCTTTAACAGCATGGGACAAGCTCATCCCCGTCATTGATTCCTTTGATGTAATTGGAATTAAAATCAAGGTTATATGTTTCAAGATGACTTGAAATACAGTTTCACAATACCCTTGATGAGAACGCTAGCAAATCCCTGCTTTCCTGTATCCTTTTCATGTATTTTATCCATTCAACAGCTGTCTTTTTGACAATGCTACAACATATTTACATTGTGCCCAATGAATCAATCTTTTTCTGCCAAAATAATACATCTTCAGGACTGCTTTCTCTTCATATACTTTTTTGTGGTCAATTTTCCTTTCTATGAGGATTTCATTGATCATTTCATTTTGACTTAACCAGGATTAGCTGACTGAACAAAACTCAGAAAGGTGGCTCTACTCTAAATGGGACTGCAAAAATGGGAGGCCTGGTTCCATGTTTTTTGTGTATGGCTTGGTCAAATCTGATCAGTTTACAAATACAAAGGTGTTATTTGCCTAATAGACAGCTCTGTGATCTCATCGTGGAATCTGAAGGTCAGAATGGGTTTCTTCCAGTTCAAATCAACTGACTAATCAGACTGCATTCAGAATTTGTTTTATAGTTCTGTGGATGCTTTGTGAAAAAGAACAGATCAGTTCACTCTCCCATAGTTGCAGTGGCAACTGCAGTTAAAAATAAATTAGCATAGTAGTACTGTAGTCAGAAAAATAAAAAGAAGGTTTAAATACAAACAGGGATCATGTGTCTAGTGAATAAAAAGTGCCGTTTTACACATAGCCACTTTTCAGAGGACAATGTGCTTTAAGATAGTACTTGCTTATTAGGCTGATCAGTCCAACATATCAGTCAGCGGTGTCTTCTGCTTTACAGAGAGTGTGGATCTAAATGATTGACAAATCTCAAACTATTTTACATGCTCTTTTCATTTTCTCCAAATTATCTAGAGTTTTTTGCAGACTAAAACCAATCAATTTATTTTTAATCGAGCTGACGTACAGAAATCACACTGTGAATTTTAACTCTAATGTTTCTCCCCATTAAGGCCTATTGAGCACTGTAACTGAAGTAGATCTAAAAATCATCAGAAACTATAGCCACAGACAATCATAGCATTTAACTGAATAGCATTTAACTTTTTTAAAAAATGACTTACTGACTATATCCCAAGCTTAACAGCTATAGCTGAATATTCATATTATACAATATCAGGGAAGTTCTTACTAGACACCTACATAGTTCCTGGAATGTAAATTAATTCTTACTTTGCACTGCTAATGAAGCATTTAATATGCTGGATCAATGATGGTAAAGTATCCTTACAAAGTTTCTATGACTTCTATACAAAATTAAATTGCTAATGTCAACGTAAGTCTTTCAAAATATGTCATCACCTCATCTGCCCAGCTCTTCAGACCCTTTCAAAATTGCATATTAGGTCAGTTTAAATAATGACTCTGAACTAGATCTTCATCTACAGATTTAGAGAGATTTTATATTTCTGTCAAGACAGTTTTGTCCACCTCTAAATGATCTGAGCATCAAGGCCCAGATTGTGGGAAACCTGTTGGCATGGAGTGAGCTAGCTGCTCATTACTGAAATCAATGGAAGGTCCAGCTACAGCTGCCCAGAATTGAGATCAATGCAAGGTCAGGCCAGCTCCAAGCAGTATAGTCAGAGTCTGATATCAAACTGAGAGCAGGAGGTGAGAATAAAGATTGGATCAGGCCACAGTCTTTCACTAGGGTCAGCAAAGGGTTAAGCCAAAGACAATAAACTACGAGCAGGGCTGAACTCAGGTTGAGGGCCAGTGATCAAAGCAAATCATAGCAAACAGGGGCTAAAGCACTAGAGATCTGCATTACTCAGACAACTCTCAGCAATGTCGGCTTTCTGGTTTAACTTTATACGGGGAGGAGCACAAGCCAATAAGCGAACAACAGAGGGCTGTTGCTCCTGTCCCTTCCAGGAGGACTGCCTGCAGAACTTGGCTTCCTCTTGATGGTAACTCTAAGGCCCCTAGTGGTAGTGGGGAAGCAGCTCCTGCTGCAGCACCTGCACCCCAGTTCTAGGCCTTTGGGTTCTTACATCAGGCTTGCTCATGGCCCAGTCTTCTGAGAAATCAATGGGAGACTAGTGCACCTCAGAGAATTGGACCCTAAGTATTTCTTCTAGTGCATGCTCTCAAAGGACTCCCACTGTGAGTGACAGAATTCTGATGAGCCATTCCTCCTGGAGTAAGTTTTCCAGTTAGATAAATACGGAGTCATCCACACAGTCTGCCACTTCCTATTTATTAAACAACTTTCTGAAAAGACTTTCTATTTGTATTTTATACAAGTGAGAGTAAAATGGGATAACTGCCAGTGATTCTGACACAGTTTCCAGTGCTAACCTATGGTGCAGCAGATTATCACTAACTAAATTCCTTTTAAGCATGGATGACAGACTACTCTTCACTGAATATGTTGATTTAACACACAACAACAAAAATAAGAATATAAAATGAAATAAGTAGCTTGGTATGGAACTAGAGTTACATTTATGACTAGAAAATTCCTTCTTCAGAAGCACCTTTGCTCTATTTATTTATCTTTTTCATTTTCCATTTAAAAGGTAGATCTATTATAGTGATATTCATATTGTGTTGGCAATATTTGATTTCATCTATATTTAATCATTGTATTCTTGTGCACTGTACTATATAACACGCCTGGGACAGTATGGGAGTCGTTCACAAATACAATCACTGTTTTTTATTTATTTATTTGAACCCCTATATTAAGGCAAAATTACAATAAAGTTATAACATACCACAATCATACATTGCTCATTAAGGATTCATTTAATACTCAAAGAACATGATTGAAGATGCTGGCTTGCTGGAAGCCCCTGTCCCCTAGTAGACTAAACAGGGTGAGTAAATTTCTAAATACCTATCCTGTTTCTGGAACATCTCTTGTTTAAGTACTTGGTGTGAAAGCTTTTCAACCACAAGGACAGTGAAAATTTTATTATACCACAGTTCTGTAGTGGGAGCCACATTTTTCCAGTAATGTGCAATGCAAAGTTTGCTGCTAACAATAAATAAGCAATTAATTTGTTCTGTTTAAAATGTAGATCCTTCAGCAGAGTATTAAGGAAGTAGGTATTGGGTTCTCTGGGAAGCTGACATTTTGTTATCAGGTGACTTTCTAATGATTTCCTCACCAAACTGTCTAATTCCTGGATGCAGTCATGTGTGCAAGTAAGTTCCTCTTTTCCTACAACTGTCCAACAGAGCACCTCCCTAGTAGCAAAAATATTGTATTGTTGAAATTAAATTCTTACAGGCATTTGGAAGGACACTCTTTTGATTGCTAAGATTAAATAAAGGGACCATAAAGAGAAGGGAGTGTGATCTAATTGTCAGAGCAGAGGAGTGGGAATCAGGACTCACCCAGAATCTGGTCCTGACTCTTTCACTCTGTGCCTTCAGGTAAGTCATGTGACCTCTCTGCCACAGGTTGCCAATGTGTGAAGTAATTATAAAAACCCTTATCTGCCTCACAGGGATATGGAGGGCATTCATTAAATGTTAATAAATGTTTTTATAAGTGACTGCAGTTTTATTTTAGCCAAGTTGGTCCAAGGACAATAGAGATACAAGGTGGGTGAGGTAATATCTCTTACTGGACCAACTGCTTTTAGTAAGCGAAACAAACTTTCAAGCTACACAGGTTCTTCTTCAGAGTCCTATGTAGCTCTAAAACATCTCTCTCAGCACCAGAAGTTGGTCCAATAAAAAGATACTACCTCACACACATTGTCTCTTTTATAAGTGAGTGATATAAATAGTATTAAGCCTCCTACTCAAAGACTGTGACAGTCATTATACCTTTATAAAAGGGAATGTATCATCATTTTTAACTCAAGCACACTACTACAAATATTTAATTAATTCTGCAGGAACAACATTAATATTTTTCATCAGCAGGATCTGAATGAACTCTACCCTACTGAGCTAACTGAAGGTAAGGAGCAAAAAGCCTTTAGGATCAGACTGTATTTGCATGAGTGCCCCCACACTGCTTAGGTGCTCAGCATGATGAGACTGCTTTGCCCAAATGGTCATTTTGGCTGGTGTTGGGTTACTTTTATTGTATGAGCAAAGGGCAGCAGAACTGTGCTTAGCCTGTCCTAATGGCAGGATCACCCTCACTTGGATGCTGAAGCACTGTGAAGGTTGATGGAGTGGAAGTGGGGGTGCTTCTTGAATGTTCTGGGTGTGGTTTAACCTCCCTTTCCCACTGTTTGAAGATAGAGCTGACATTATCTACTGTGGGACAGCATTTCTTTCTGTTTCAGCATTGAGGTTTCCCTACTAAGAAGTGACAGTCACTGAGAGCTCAGTAGAACCTCGAAAGACTGACAGACATTGCCCTAGGACAAGCAGATGGCAGAAGAAGATGACAATGCACAATGAAGCAAATGGTGGAATATAAGCAGCAAGCAGCACCGGCTTGAGGGGTTGTGGTGCCCCAAGCCAGCTTTTGTTTTAGTGCCCCCCTCAGGGGGCAGAACACGGCCTTTGCTTTGCGCTAGCTTTGCCCTGGGGGTGGGAAGGGCCAGCCCAGCGATGGGGCAAGAGAGCAGAGCCTAGCCACCCGGCCACCCTGGCGTTGTTGGCTCAGGGGAGGGAGGGGCAGAACAGGAGTGCAGGGTCTGGTTTCTCATCTGCCCTTAAGCCAGTGGTTGTCAAACTTTTTTCCTTGGGACCTATCTCTGGACCCTTCTGCCACGTGGTGACCCTCCACTGCTGCTGGCAGAAAATTGAACAGTGACAATGGCTTGGGGGGGGGGGCAGGAGGCGGTGGGGGTGGTGGAAATCCCTCATGGCTTTCATCCTTTCTCTTGAGGCTTCTATTGCTTCTCTGAAATCTACACATCTAATTTGAGATCACCTGCATGGAACATCCAGAGGGTGATTCTACATGCCATTCTCCTGTCTCAAACCCAGAAGTATGTCAAGTCTCTAAAATTGCATGTAGTAGCCTGGAGTATGTGTGTGGGAGCTCTTTGCAAATGGGGGAGGGGGTGACTGGGTGGAGAAATGAGATGGAAGTACTGAGACAGAGGAAGGAGAAGAGAGCCAATGCCAGGCTAGAAAGAAAGGTCCTGGAAGGCCCAGTCTGCTGCTGAGCCTGTCCAAGTCCCTCCAGGTCCTGCTTCCTTTTCCACTGCCAGATCCCAGGAATTTAAGCAGCCCCTCTGGGTTCCACTTTTACCTCTGCACTTCATCTGCTCCCTGAGTCTGCATGAATTTCCATGAACACACATTGGTCCACAATAGTGTGACTGAAGGGGTGCTAGCTCTCTCTGCTTGGTTTGGTGACCCCTATTGCTGTCAGTGTTCATAAGGCAGCAACACAATGGGGCTATCCACTCCCTCCTTCATATTAGGATCTTGTTATAACTTCTCTTTCCAGAAGATACATCCCTGAGTTGAATTTTATTCTGTTACTTAGGCTTTCTAATTGTAGAAAAAAATACCATACTTTGTAACACAGGCTCCTACTAGAACAGTGTGCTTTTCTCTTTTTAATTATCAGTTAAAAAAAATCTCTGGAAGGAGTTATTAAAATCTACAAGTTATAACTTTTGTTGCAAGCAAGGGAATTCTCAACCCACTGAAAAAAGAGGCACATCCTAATTTGCCAAAATAACCGCAATCCCCAGATCCCAGAAATGGTGGAATAAGGGGGTGTTCAAAGTGTTTTCTTCTCTTCATTGGGTCTATTGCTAAAAAACACAAAGTTTGCTTGCCAGTTACCTCAGTCCTTTTCATATGAATGAGGGAAGCCCAAAGAGGTACTGACTCAGAGAGGAGGCATAGAGGTTGTTTGAACAACAATTACACCTCATTGTTAATCCTAATGACTCACCTTTGTTGCAATGCTCTTTTTTGAAGGCTGATACTGTGTTACAACTAAAAGGTTGCATGAACACTCCCTTAAGCAACTTTCACCCTGACCCACTCCTCTCTTTGGCCTCACAGTAGAGCCGGCCCTGGCAGCAAGCAAAGTACCAGATGATGTGGACATCAGAATGGTGAAGGGTGCCATGGTGATGGTGAGCAGGGAAAGCAAGTTGCCTCCTTCCTCAATGGCATGGTGGACCTTCAACGCGCTCAGATGTGCCTCTGAACTCTAGGGCATCACTGGCGAAGGACAACTATGAATAGGGTATGGGGAAGTCAAGAAAGAGACACAAAAGCCTCTGGTGTGGAGGTGTTTTGGGGTGGAGTTTTGCTCATGGGTTTTTTAAAATGTTTATGAATTCTACTGGTGCTGTTTCCCCAAAATAATGCTGAGTTGCTGCCTTCTTCTTATTAAAAGGTTTTATTTCTACTCAGACTCAGTGGTTGCAAGAGAAGTATTGCCTTTTGGAAGTGCTCTTGGGGTGGTGTGTAATTTCTCAGGTGACTGCATAGGGGTTAAGCCACTTCTGTTATCCTGTTGAAAAGGAACCCCTAAGTATTGAACCGAGCCTTGATATCTGCCAGTTCCAACTGGGAGAAGGGATACATTTACACAGACATGTTAAAAAATTCTGAAAGATATCAGATTTTTTAAAATTACATTCCTTACTGTACCTTTCAGAGCTGACCCTGATATTTATCTCTCTCAGTATGCAGTACTGCCAGCAGTTTCCTACACTATTTTTATAACTTTTAGTATAGTTGTTTATTTTTCTTACAGTCCATATGATCTGAACTTTCCCCAGCAATCCTTGTAGTATTAGGAACCTTGTTTCTTTCCTTAGCAACAGTGGAAGAGGGTCAAATGCACATTTCCTGTTCCTCCTGTAACCAGGCATGGTAATTACATGTGTCCAGTTTAGTTGTTGCACAATTTAGGATCCACTTCTAGACACTAGAGTCCCTGTTCTCTTCATACCAATGAGCCCTTTCTCTCTTTATGTTCTATGGCTTAGATTTGGGCATCAGGGCTGAGTTACGAATGTGCTTAAGCTGGAGACATTTGCGGAGGAGAGGGACTAAGGCCTTCCCTACACTAGGAAGTTTTGTTGACAAACGTCAGCTTTTGTTGGCAAGACAGACCTAATGTACACATTGCACTCCCCTCTTTGCTGAGAAACATGCCCTGTTTTCCTGACAACATAAAACAACCTAGATGAGCAGCATAGGGCTTTTGTTGGCAAAGCTGAGGCAGCAGAGTGTCAGTGTGGACTCTCTGCCACCTTAGAACCATGGGGAACTGTCATGCTTGTCAATTTCACTGCTGTAACAGAACAGTGACAAGTAAGGGTATTTGTCAATTACACTGCTCTGAGCAGTGAAATTGACTAGGGTCCCCCCAGAGTCCGCAGCCTGTGAGCTTTGGTGGCTGCCCACCCCACCGTCAGGGACTGGCAAGTCCCAGAGGATGTATCCCCCCCTGCTGACAGGGTCTGGGGAGCCCCAGCAGCTGCCTCACCACACCACTGGTGTCTAGTGAGCCCTGGAGGCTACCTCACCATGCCACTGGTGTCTGGGGAGGCCCAGCAGTTGACTCCCCACCACCCCCAGCTCCCCTTGTCCTGCTCAGCCCATGAGCTTCCACTGGACCATGGCTGCTGCCATGGTGCTGGGACCCAGCAGAAAGGTGATGGGGGTGGCAGCTCGGAGCCTGTGGGCTCCCTGTGGGAGCTAAGAGATTGCTCTCTCAGATCCCCCACACTGCCTTTTTTGTCAGTGGAAATGGTCCTAAAGAGGATGCATGCCGCCCACAGAAGGACGGCTGTGTGTGCACCAGCCACCACTATAATGGTGGACTTGATCTCATGAGGTCCCTTCCAAGTCTATGATTCTATTCTGTTCTATTCTGATAATTATCGTGGTGGCTGTCTGCCAGCAAAACTGCTGGCAGAACTCTGCAGTGTAGCCATAGCCTCTAACAGGTCCAAATTTGCTGTGATACACAGTATCCCTCCAGTTCTTTTTCTGCATGGTACAATGTCTATGGCAAGACAATGTAACGGCAGCCTATAATTATTTAGCATAAGTAAAGAGCATGACTAGGAGCCTGACCCTGGTCCCTTTAAAATCAGTGGGAGTTTTGCCATTGACGTCAGTGAAAGAAGGATTGGACCACTGATTATAGCTACTGTTAATCATCCTTATGCACCAATATATTGCTGAAATTGGCCAAAATCTACTTAAAGAGTTTAGACCTTATCCTGCATGGTCCCAAACACTTTATCTAAGGTAGTGAATGCCCTTAACTTTCACTAAAACCAGTGGGAGTTGATAGTGCTCAATACCTCATAAGGAATGCTCAGCAATCACAAATTCAAGCTCTAGATTGTATGCAGACAGCACAGTACTGCTCCAACTGAAGTCAGCAGGAATTATGCTGGGTCAGCAGGAACTCATATGCACATAAAAAAACATTGTTATGGCAAGTGTCACCAGGTGGAGCTGTTGCGCACAGCCTTCAAAGCTGGGCTTCCTGAATGAAGAACTTGCCTAGCATGCTGTTTGTGACAATTTCATTCCAGGACTGGTGTGTATATGTTACTAAAGGCAAATTACTGTTAGCATACATTCAGAGACCTCATAACTGATATTTCCTTTCGAAGAAAGGCAGTTTGTAAGGCCCTGGATGTCTGCTTCTCCTTGGCAGAAGGGCAATGATGCAATAAGCATTGACTACAGAATGAATTTCCTTAGTTAAATTACTTTTTTAAAAATAACCTGATATGAGGGATCATGGCCCTCCAGCCCAGGCCTGCAGGTGGTACACAGGCCAAATGCACCAGCCAGCAGTTAGCCACAGCAATTAGAGAAGGGAACTAGTGCTAGTTTGCAAAGGGCCTTTCCCCTAATTAGAAGAAACATCCAACACCCCAACTGACTGAGGAGCTCTTTATAATCAGAAAGAAACGCAGGAATTCATATGAGCAACTACAGGAATTCATGGCTGGCTGCTGCTTTGGACCCCTTCTGCTTCCCTAGTTCCTGCTTCCTTGCCTGCTCTTGGTCCTTGTTCTTTTGCAGATCCCTGCTTTCCTGTGTCACTGTAGGTTCCCAGTCCTGTGCCTGATGCTGTTCTTGGCTCTGACCTTCACCTTGGCAACTGATGCTGGCACTGGCTCTGCCCTTTGGCTTGGCACCTGACTCCATCATCAGACCCGACTGCCCAAGCCCTCATCATTACACGGAGGAATCTTAAAATAAATATGAATTGTGCATCTATTACACAATCGAGGCAATTTTTTAAAGGGATCCATGACAGTTTTCTATATAGTTGGAGCCCACAGTCTTACTTAGGTTAAGGTCCATTTATACTACAACACTTTAAGGCCTTTTACAGTGCCAGAGTGGTGTAAAGTGGCTTTCTCACAAATGAGAATTAGGATCTTCATTTTTGGAGAAGACCAAGCACTCAGTTGCATTGGCAGATTATCCCATTCCACAGTATCAATTAGCAGATTCCAAATCTGGTAACTGAGCTGACTTTGAGCATTAAATAATGGTGGTAACAATTTCACAATGGAGTAAAAAGTTGTAAATTACAGTGAAAGCCAAGTTGTCTCCCTCTTGCTTAGTTTTTACCTTAATTGTCTCATTACTTTTTGTAGTTGAGAACAGCAGTTAACAACTCCAGCAATAAATCCAGCAAAGTGAGTTTTTAGATCACTGAGGCAGATCTATGCTACTGGTTTGCCTTGCTTCTTTGATGTTGGCCTCTGCTACCATGATTTAGGCCATGCTCCTGCAGTTTTTCCATGCCAGTCCTAGAATCTAGCAGGTAACATTGAAATGACATTAACCCTTTCACTACGTATGTATCAGACAATGTAACCTCCAGGGCAGAGGATTTTTCTGTTCTACATGCATGTGGAGTGTTAAAAAAAAAATCATAAGTTCCCTCCTGCTACCCCCCTTATCCCCAGATTATGAGACTGGCTTAAAATCATGAGATGATTTTGAAAAAAACCCTCTTATGTTGTTGTTGTTGGTCATCTGATGTTTGAGCCCTTGCCAGTTCAAATTTTCAAACTTTTCTTACAAACCATCAGGGCTAGAGAACAACTGGCTTTTTAAAAGAGTGCTGAGAGTCTCATGTAATCACATGACTCCAGGAGTGGGAGCTTTAAGGAAAATAACAAATAACACAGGACTCACTCAGGGTAAAAATCACAAGAGGTAGCAACAATATATAGCCTAGCATGATTGGGACCTAATTCATGAATACACCTAGACACTGTGATGATGATGATGATGAGGATGACAAATAAAGTACTTGGTGTTAAAGACCACTGCACTTAATATTTCCTTTCTTGCTCTCTTCATAGGTCTTCAGCCTGATTCACTATTTTACCCATTGTTTACAATAGAATTAGGCTGGTGTAAAACTGAAATAACACTGTGCATCAAGCCCTGAATAAGTTACTTCTTAGACCTGCTAAAGTCTTGCAGTTCTGGCTAAAAATCCAAAAAAGTGATTTGCTCACAACATGGACTCTGTTTCATTTTTACTAATCCTGGCTGTAAATCCAAATCTTCAGCATTTTAAACAGCCAATTTCAGCTGAATATATTCCCTTATTCCGAACATTTCTAACCTCTATATGTTCACACGGGGAGGGCTTGTTTCGAAACAAGAGGTTTCGAAACAAGCTGTTTCGAAATAACATATTATTTCGAAACAACTTATTTCGAGGACAAAAAACTTTGTCCTCGAAATAAGGCAGCGAAATAGCATGTCCACAGTGTGGACATGCTATTCCACCTGGGGAGGGGAGTTGCAGGCACTGGCGGGCTAAAGCGCGGGTGGGTGCTTTACCCCGCTGGTGCCTGCAGGGGCTGCAGGCACCCACCACGAGAGGGCAGGAGGGCGCCTCACCCTGGGGGGCTTTAAAGCCCCCCCCGCCCCCCCAGCGGCATGCGGCGCAGCCCCGCGCCCCTCCCCCCAGCCCGTGGACACCCCTCAGCACCCTGGCCAGGGTGCTGAGGGGTCAGCCCTTCCTCCCAGGGTGCTTAGCACCCTGGGAGGAGGGGCACATGTTGTCTCGGAACACTTTGTTCCGAATCAACATGTCCGAACAGGGCTGTTTCGAAACCTCTGTTTCGAAACAACTCTGTTTCGACAGTAAACGAGGTTTAAGTTGTTTCGGGAGGAACACGGCCATTTCAAAACAAGCTGTTTGCTTGTTTCGAAATGGCCATGCGTCGTGTGGCCATGGCACTTCTTATTTCGAAACAACCTCTGTTGTTTCGAAATAAGAAGTGTGTGTCGCCATACCCTATTAATCTGCTCAGGTAGAAGCACAGAATTAAAAATCTTTATGATTGATTTGGAAAAGACTACTTCTCCATCGTTTTCAATCCACAAATGTCCCTCACTTTTCCTGATGGCGTGCCATAAGACTTCCCCTTTTTCTATGCCTGGAAAAACCCATATATGTTCATTTGGTACAACACTGGGGTTTCCCGAGTAGTTCAGTTACAGATGAGACTATCAGCAATTTCCAGATTTCCCATCAATGACACCATCAGTTTTGTTTTAATGGGTTCACTGTGTTGACCTGCCTGTTGGAACCCCACTATGTTTCATATAGACTTTTGGGGTCACATAAACCTATCCACATCCAGATACAGAGGAAAAGGAGCTAGCACAAATATATCTGACCAGTGCACAGAAGAGGAAAGCAGAGCCTGTGGGGAATGTTTCCTCCTTCCTGTGGGCTTGATTTTGCCACCATTCCTCTCATCAAAGGCTATGTCTACACACAAAGTTATATTTCGAAATAAGTCATTTTGAAATGACTTATTTTGAAATAAAACCCTTATTTCGAAATTACTTATTTTGAAATAAGGGAAAGCCTGCTATCAAAATGGCAGTTATTTCGAAATGGTTATTTTGAAATAAGGCCATTTGGACATGTTGTTTCAAAACAGTTGTTTCAAAACAATGGTGTTGTTTCAAACAACATGGCCAAACAGCCTTATTCAAAATAACCATTTCAAAATAACAGCTGTTTCGAAACAATCGGGGTTTAACCTGTTTCGAAACAACAGTTCTAATTTCAAAAGGACGGGATCTGTCCTTTTGAAATAAGAAAACATCATGTAGACCTAATTTCTTTTATTTCAAAATAACCAGTGTTATTTCGAAATAAAAGTGCTGTGTAGACATAGCAAAAGAGTGCCTCATTAGCCAAGGTGTTCCTCTGATTTCAGGGGGACTGTTTGGGCACTCTGCTACTCAGTGTAAGGATGATAGAACATGGCTTCCCAAGATGATAGCAGCTCCACCATGTGACCACACAGTGGTAGGTGAACCAAATGGGGAGTTGCTCTATATGGGTACAACTACACTGGAGCCTTAGGTCGACTAAAGGAAGGTTAAGTGGATCAATAGATGCCTGCAGCCACAGTGGGCTTTTATTAAGTCGACTTAAGTGCTTCTTTAAGTCAATTTAATAACACCATTTCATAAGGTCGACTTAATGCTTAAGCCGACCATATTGTCAACTTAAGCCAGTGTAGATGGGGAAGGCCCTTAAGTCAACCTAATTGGCCTGCAGGGGGCACTTCCCCTGTGCAATGGGGGACAGTTATCCACAATGCACCACTCCTCCACTGACCTAGCACCTGCCAGTGTGGATGCTGGTTGTTGACAGGAGTTTTCAGTGTGGACTCTCTAAGTCGACTTAACAAGGTCAACTTTAAGTCAACTTAAAGCTGACCTTGTTAAGTTGACTTAACAGAGACTACAGTATAGACATACCCTAAGGTATTATCCCATCCCATTTACAGGCACATTTTCCATTGGACTCAGGTGTTGTTCAAAGCGGCACTAACTCCTGCTTCTTTCCCACTCTCTGAGAGTGGGGGTGGGGAGGTACATGTTCAGCTGCAGCTGGGCTTCCCCTGAACCCAAGGAGTGAGTCAAGCTGCCTGGGGCTGGAGCCTTTGGGGAGCAGCACGGTGGAGTTGGATCTCTGCACATATGGCTCAAGATTGGTGGGTTTAACAATACACTTACAAGCTTAACGATCTTGAGGCTTTATTGAAAAACAAACCATGAATGAGTAAAGAGTAGAACTTTAATAACACAGATGGGAGTGACATAGGAGCAGCCATTTTAGATCTGTTACAGGGCACATCGCTCAATTCACACAACACCGTCCCATGCTAGGGAGCATTACTAAATCATAATAATCTACAAGCATATATAGCTACATCTTCCCTGCTAAGGAAAACAAATGTACTCTTAGGTACATATACAAATCTGTACAATGATGCATGGACTAACATCTAATAACACATAACAATGTATTAACATCTAATAAGATATCACAAATGTGTTATACAATGCCATAAACTCAACATGTCTACTACCTAGAGAAGAATGGCTAGGAAGCATCTTTGAATCACAATTTTCTACAGGCATATCTCTACAATAAGGTTTTCTATTATATCTTTCATTTGATACTTGAGCCCTTTGGTCTGCATGTCTGATGGTGTGCTAAGTAACAGTAACAGTTTTCAAACTCAACATACACACCATGACCTAGCAATGGCCCAGAAAAGTTCACACGTTGCCTTCACAATCCAAAAACTATAATTTGAGTGGCCTTTGTAGTCCTCTGATTTATGAGGCAGAATGAGCTTTCTGAGTTTTTCGGTCAGTGCATGGCTGTCATGTTCAATTTCAGCTTCTACACATCAAGATGCCATCTTCTGCAGTGGCACTTTACCATGCCATTTGTTACTTCTGCTTTCTAGTTCCACCAGCTGGGACCCAGACACTCACTATATTGGTCACTAGGCTACTTCAAATTTAACTGGCTGCTCTCTATGCCCCAGTTAGGACAATTTTTTTTTAAAGTCATCATTTTAAATCATATTTTTTGTGTTTGTGTATGTGTGTGAGAGAGTAATTTCAAATTAATATTATTTATTCTTGTATGTGCCATGTGTATGCGTATCCATCTGAATGTAGATATTTATGATCAACTTGCCATTTGAATTACACAAATGTAAGTGGCAGAAATGTTTTCCTAATATAGAAAATATATTTTAGCTTTCCAGTTTCTGAAGTCAATTAAGACAATGTCTCAGCAATAAGAAAGAGACAATTGTTTTGCAAGCTCTATGTTTAGTCAGGTTTACAATAATGTCATGTTTAGCACTCTTCAGCCAGGTCTGGGCACTGCGTATACATGGGTCATACAGAACAGCTCTGGGGTCAGAGTTGTTTGCACCATTGAGAAGCAGGGAAGTGGCTGAAGTTACTTCCCTCTGATCTGCTAAAAGCAGGACATAGATCTCCCCTTATTCTTTGGTTGATGAAGTGAGGACTCACAAAGTAGGTGTAAGTGGGGGGATGGACCCGCTCTTGTGGGGAACTTCCCAGACTTTGTATACCACCCTGGTGAAGGTGGGTAGCAAAAGGATCTGAGTCCCTGCTCCCACTTCCTTTACCCCAAGGCCTGCCTGACCTCAAAGGCTCGCCTCCCAATCTCCTGTTTGGAGGAGTCCCTGTAACCCCGACAAGGCTGGGCCCCAGGATTTCTGGGGGCTCGACCCCCACTCTTATCGTGGTCTCTCAGGACAGGGCTAGGGTGTCCCCACTCCGGGGTGCTGACCACACTGACCACTCTTCCCACCAGTTACTATATACACTATATACAATTTATTTAAGCATACAGAAATAAAAAGAATAACCCAAAAAGAAAATAGAAAAAAGTGGAGAAAGGTGAACAATAAGCCCCCAGTGCCACCACCTGGTGTGGGAGCACTACGAACAGAGTCTCTGGGGCCTGAGGAACAGTCTCACAGTCTGTTCTCCACATTGCAAGCCTTCTGCCCAGTCTTGGCTGCGACTGGATGATCCAGGGGGTCACATGCAGGCTCCGGTTGTGGCCACACGTCCCCAATCTCCAGGGGCAGGGCCCTTCTTCCCAACGTCAGCCCCCCTTCACTGCTCCCCAGCTGCTCACCACACCCGGCTCCAGATGGCTGCAGCTCTGGCTCCCAGCCGCTGCTCGGGTCCCGTTTGGCTCTCTGGGGTGCTCCTCGGACTCCTCCGGTCTTCCTGCTGTCTGTGCAGTTCAGCTCAGCCCCTTGGCTCCTTCTCTGGCCTCCTGCACCCAGCTCCAGACAACTCCAGCTCCAGCTCTGCTTGGCTCTCTGCTGGTCCAGCTGCTGTGGGTCTGCTCCACAGAAATCAACTCAGCCCAGCTCCCTTGCCTGGATTCTCTGGCTCCCAGCTGCTGGCTGCTTAGTGCTTCCTCCTTAGCTCGGCCCCACACACACACACACACTCTGGCTTGCCCAGGTGTGTCCACCCTGCAGTTTCAGCTCAGGAGCTGGGGAGCACTTTCAATCAATCAGGCCATCCTGGGACACTGGCCTCTCCCACTGGCCCTGGGGCTGTGTTTCAGAGTCCTGCTTCCAGGCGGGAGTGGCCAATCAAAAGGCCCATTCACTCTCAGTAAGAAGCTATCAGTCCCCCTACATAGGGAATGTTAAGTCAGAAAAGGAAGCAGTACTGAGCCGATGCCAGCATCCTGCTCCATGTCATACCACATGACCACACAATTTCAGCTGCAGTTAGATCTCTCCAAGACAGGGTTTGTTTGTCCTGTCCTTGTCAAGCTGTTTGAACTGGCTCAGGAACAGGAGTGGGAGCCTCAGGGCAGTTAAAAACCAGGGCACAAACTCCAAGCTGGCTGTGAGATCTACTATTAGATTTCACCATTCAAGTATAACAAACTTCTTGAGCACTGTAACAGCCTTAATATGGAATCAAAGACAGTCCTGTGGGGTCCTCTGGTCTATTTTGCTACCCAACCAAACTTGCCTTTGTGATAGATGGCACCATTTACACCAGTACTTACCCTGGGTCAATTTGTGTCTTAGAATGCTCATCAAAGACAACACTTGTAGCCAATCTTCTAATTAATAAAGGCTCGTTGACTAATAAAAAGAAATGTTATTTACAAGGCTAAAGCAACTCAACATACGTACACAGCTGAGTTACAGCTTTAAATTTCAACAGATGATCATAGCAGCTATATACACAGGCTCTAGATTTCCTTTAGAATTAATGCATGCTAAATAGATGTGGACTTCTTGCTTATGTTTAGAAATCTTTGCCCTTTAGAGTTCAAGACATGGAAGGATAAGAATTTCTTTTTGACAGGGATTTTTATTCCCTTCCCTCAACATTCAAACCATGAAGGGATAAGGACTTGTGAATACACCCTCTTTCTTCAATAAAGTGCTTTGTCCACTGACATTCCCCTGTGGTCTGGCTGTTGGCTATAGGCTTCTTTTGTCAGAGAGGAGATAACACTTTTTGTGATAAACTAGTATTTCACACTTGGTAATACTTCTCCCAGACTATGGGGTGCAGAGTCTGAGGCTATATTTGCACATCTATGTCACCCAGGGATATGAAAAATCAGGCCTAGCCCCCTGTGTAGACAGGGCTTGTCGACAGGAAAGCTTCTCCATCTTTGGGGAGATGTATTAAGTATGCTGATAGAAGAAGCTCTCCTTCAGCACCAGAGGCTGACAGATAGTTATGAATACCACCAATATTGATTAAGAAAGGGTCTATTCTCCTTACATGCATGTGTGTGTGTAACCTTCTATAATATGAATGGCACTTACATGCACATACTGAAAATGTGTTTTTCCTCATGAGGATGAAAATGTAATAATTCTAATTTAAATGTGCATGTCACTATACCTTGCATTTAGAAAAACATGGTGAATACAATGCAAACATGCTAAAAGCAAATGCTATTGTAGGTATTAAAGAATTTCACTGAACTAAACAATGTAACTAAGACTCACTTTATGTATATTTTGCAGCGCAGTTCTAGCAAAATACTGGCTTCTTGTATTTGAGAAAAAGACAAATCTCTTATATGTCTGTTGAGTTTACAGTTAAACATAAAATGATCAGACCACACATAGAGCTGGACCTGGTCTACACTGCCCGCAGAATTCGGCAGCAGTTGATGGAAGATACACCTGCTATGTAGCACAGCTTGCAGATCTCCCATTGATTTCCTAAATTCTAATTAGCGCAGCATCCCCATTGAGCTGAGCCAATAGGAAATGCCTTCCTGTCAATGCAGCATTTATCTTTTTGCAGGAGTAGATTTACTGAATTGACAGACTGCATGCATCTACATTGATGCTCAGTTGGTTCCTCAGAATTGAGCCTGCACTGCCATCATGCTGCTAGCAGTGTAGACATGCCCTTGCTGCTGACTACTACTTCAAACCTTGTACATGAACCATATTATACATGCATTCCATCTCTTCCTTGTTATCATTAGACTATGTTTTGGTAGTTGTAAAGGCATCTAGAATATATTAAACCTAAAATACATTCATGTAATGTCACCAGTTAAATGTACAAATTTAATACTTTCAAAATAAAGGGGCATCTCTAAATGAAAACATACAGTCTATATATCAGATGTATTTGAAGACACGGTCAGCAAAGATGAGGATTATTTTGCAACATTGTGTTGAAAAGCAACGGGAATGGAAAGAAAATGAAAAGTGGGAAAACTCAAATGTTTTGACCTGAAAATGTCAAGGGTTGGTTTTGGTTCTGGAAAAGAAATGAACAAAGCACACACATTTTGTTTACCTCCTCAATAAACAACTAGATAAAATGAGTATGTTTTGACCACTGCTCTTGACCATCAAGCTAGCGTATTTTGTGGTTTTGGTTGGGCTCTCATTCCTTTTGGATAACATGGATTTGCTGGAATGTGATAGTTAATCAAGGAGGGAAATTGTTGTCTAGCATGGGACTGGGGTTCTGTTCTGGCCTGTACAGTTGCTATATCATATGACCTGTTTCCCCTGCTGTATAATGAGGAAAAAAATGCTGATGCCCCTTTGGCAATCATTATGAGATCAGCAAATGAAAAGACCTATACAAATGCAAAGTACTATTGTTATTTATTTATAAATATTATGCACCAATCTGCTCATGCCGGTTTGCACTGTACTTAAGATGAAAAGCAACCGCAGAGTGTGTAACTGGGTGGGTAGACTGTTCCAGGCTGCTTTCTAGCACTAGAGAAACACAAGATAGCCAGAAGCTACCTCCCAGAGAATCTGGATCAAAGTCTCCCTTTTCTTCCTTGCCTTCTAGATCTTCAGAAAAGATTGAATTACCTAGGGATTTTTGTCCTGAACCGTACGTAAGGTTCTTGCTCAAAAGACAGGGCTATTCAATCAATCAATGTTCAATCAATCATAGGGCTGTTCACAGCATCAGCAATTAATTTTAAAACAATTGTTACAAGAAAAACAATCTTTTCTTTTAGGATCTTTCATCACAACTCCTTTAACTTTGATCAGAGGCCTCCAGGGTTACAAAACAGGTCAATTATGGGTTAGCTGTTCAGTTATGGTTGCTTCACAGCTGCTATACATGTCCAGAGCCCATCAGTGAGTCTGATCCAGGGATTTCCCTAATACCCCCATTTACCCCCCCCCCCCGAATTTCTCAACACCTCTCCCAGTTGTCAGCTAGTAACAGTGTTATACCAATTTAGTAAGCATACCCGAATGCCCCCCTACATCTCACCCTATCCCCCTCAGCCACTAATTTCAAGTCCTGGGGAAGCTGTTGGTCTGATCCACAATATGATTTTAAAAGAAAACCAGTAGGAAAAATCTCTTGTGCAGGAGAATATTGGCTTGCCTTGATTCCCTACCCTGTCAAGTGATGTGCAGATAGGAACTCTGTTTTCCTGTGTATCTCATCCTTGCTTTATTTTCTTGTTGCTGCCCCTTTCTTAGCATGTAAGCTTTGTGTATGGTGCATCAAGGCAGAACAGCAGCCTATTCATTTTCATTGCACTCTGGGTAGAGTTAGATTAGATTCGCCCCTCCTTATACTCACAGTCATAGAGGACTTTCTAAAAACCTTTTATTAAGGTGAAAGCAGAGGATAAGCTTCTGTTGGTAGAGGAGCTCACAGACATTTGTTACACTAGTGAAATGCAAACTCACTAGTGAATCTGGCTGTTTTCTGACAGTCAACATGACATTATATGTTCATAAGCATCCTTAATTCAGGAAACCTCATAAGCATGTGTGTATCTTAAAGGGCTTGCTTAAGTTTCATTGAAGTCTAAGGAAGGCAGCATATAAGAAAATCCAAAATAATTTCCTATATGGATATCTATATGACTATATTATAACTCTTTGGATTATCTGTACTATAAAAGGTGCAAAAAAATTATAAATACACGTTTAAATTTAGCTCTAACTCTAAAGTGTTCTGTGCCTCTAACTAGTTGATTTGCTGGGCCATTCTTGTTTTTTAGAAAGATTGTAAGCAGCCAGTAGATGGCAGTCTCAGCATTAAAATTAAATAGGAGCCTTTGAAAGAAAAACACCAAAAAAGACCTTCATTGTTTTGTTTTGTCAGCTCCCAGAATATCACAGCTACAGTTCATTTAACAAAATCCAGATGCATTGAAAGCTCCCCTTCAACTGCAATTTTGCTAAAAGACCTTTATTTTTACACTATAGAACATTAAAATAAAAGCTATCATGATTTTTCCACTGTGGTACATTTTCTATAATGATTTTAAGGAAAACAATAACAATTGCAAGTGCTCTATTATATAAGATAATCTATCATTCTGTCACTACTTGCGGTGAGCCTTGTAATTCCAGCGAGTGATTTCCTCATCCTCATCCTCAGATCACGAAGAGTAAAACAGACCAATTGCTTAAAACCAGATAAACTGCACGAGCCTGATTCTGTTCACACTTACATTGCTGTAAATCATGTCTTACTCCATTTTAGCCAGGGGAGTCTTGCTGGAGTAAAGATGATGTGATAAGTCTCATTTATTGTCTCATTTTTGGACACTAAAAGCCAGCTCTTTGGCTGGTGTAACTCCTGAATCTCAGAACTAGACCAATGATGCAAATCAGGGAGAAATGGTGTGGTAAATCATGCATGCCTTACTCACACCAGTAACATCTCTCAATGTAATATCTCTTAACTGACATCATTAAAGTGAGCAAGATTGGTCCAATTATTAGTTTTGGGGTCTGATTTTCCATAACTGATAGTAAAACTCCTTTGACTTCAGTGAGAGGAGAGTCAGGCCAACCATGGCATGTCGTGAAATGCCCACCATAGATGTGCAAGATACAGCCACCTCTGAAATATTTCTCACTTTGTGGGATGTCATTCATTTGGCTCCCCAGGGTTCTCTTTGTTTCACACAAATTTGCTGTCCCATCACTTTGGATACTGAAAGTACAGAAAGCACAAGTTCATGGCTTAAAATAACGCTGAGTTACTTCCCTCCTTTTATTAACTGTCCTTCTTTCTAGACGCACGCTCTGTGGTTGTATGGCTGGAAATATCACCTTTTGGAGGTGCACAAAGGGTAGTGTATAATTTTCCAGGTGACTGGGTGGGGGCTCGAGCCATTTTTGTGTTGCATTATGAAAGAAACTCCTAGATGTTGAAGCTGGCCCCTGTTGTGGCTGACTCCAACTCACAGGAGGGTTACATTTTTAAAAGAGTACAAGCAGATTTCATAAACATAAAACTCTGAGCAAACCCCCCACCCTGGAGTACACTGGTCAGCGTCCTTTGCCTCTCCCTTCTTTCTCCCTCACTCATAGTAGTTGTTCTTGATCATTGATGACCCAGAGTTCAGGGGTGCAGATGAATGAATTCACCTCCCAATGTGGCTGGAGGGTGGGGGAAGGCGGAGGAAGATACCATAGTTGCCCCACCACCGCTACACCATTTGTTATGCCACAGGGTGCTTGTCGCTCTGCCAGCCACCTACCTAGGCACTTTGCTGCACACCATCATGTTCTCCTATCACCTGCTTCTCCATTATGACCTCTAGGTTTGGTCTCATGAGGTTTCACCCAGTTTTCAGTGTCAGTTTGTAGTGAGTGAACCTCAGTACTGACTATGGGCAGGAGTGCTGTCCCACACTACTTGATTTCAGCTCCGGCAGGCATTTAACAAAACAACAGACTCCTAGATGGAATTTAATTGGCTCTCTATTTGACCAGCAGGATGTGAAAGTATGCCTAGGGCTTTTGAGCAGCACCTATACTTCCCAGGAATCATGCATGATTCTCTTCCCCCCATTTGCTGGCATCGACCTCTTGCTTGGCCGGTTTTGTTCAGATGAGAGTGACCCTTCCATCAGGACATGCTAAGCATAGTTCTGCTCTCCTTTGCTCCTACAATAAGGGAAACCACATTTTATTACCAGTGCATTTAACAGTAAAGTGATATGTGCACCAGCCAAAAGGATCCTTTGGGCAAAACAATCCCATCATGCTGAGCACCTAAGCAGGCCAAGTATGCTCACGCAAATACCAAAAGGCCCTGATGCCTTTTCTCCCCTTCCCCATATCTCCTACCAGCTCCGCAGACCCTGCTTATGTAAATATGGTCATAGGGTTACACTACAATTTTCTGCCAATCACTCAGACTAAAGCATGGTGTGTTCCAACTACCTCCTCCCTTTTTAGTACTGTAAATCTTTTTTTTTTTCAGACAGAATTTACTGATCTTTAGGGCTAAAGCAGTTTTAATTAAATCTCAGAAATAACCATTTACACAAAAAGAGTATATTTCACTGTCTACCTTCTCTGCTAAATGTGTAGTAGAGAAGTGTTATCAAAAAGGACCAACATGAAAAATGAAAGGGACCACACATGCTATGCTTATTTATAAGGCTCCTTATTACAGCTCCTGATATTTTCATTGTATTGTCTTCCAGTCATTTGGCTCGCCACTGTTTTCAGACCATAACCTGCCAAACAGAGGATAACAGCATGAATGGAACACATTCTCGTTATTTTAAAACAAATCAGGCTGTATACTCTCATCAACAAGAAGCCTCAGAGGGGAAAAGTTTATAGCTATATAAAAATACAGAAGGCAGAAGAGCAAAAAACATACATCATCTAATGATACCACACTGCACAAGGAGACTTAGCCAGAAGATTGAATTGATTGCTAGGAGAACTGTAGAAAAAAGACTCCTTAATAGCTACACTGATGCATAGGGAACCCCACAGGTTAGTTCTGCTGTAAGCCTTGCTCAGTCGCTTACGGACCAGAGGGTCAGAAAAATGAACTATAAATCAACGTATCTGAAGTGGCCCAGCTTAAAAGATGAGAGATGGAGCAATGCCAAGCCTAAAAATCTCAGGCTCTCGTCTTTAGCCGGTAGAAAAAAGGCCTGAATTTATCCAAGCTTTAACCCAAGAGACCCAATCTTGCTAAAACTTGATGCAGACAAATGTGGGAAATCTTTCTTGTGTTATGAGTCATATCTGTGTGATTCTGCATGGATAAGGCTGATCATAGTATTCAGCATAGAAGAACTGGAAGGCATCTTCAACTGGTTTCAACCCCAGTTTAATTATTGTGTGACCATAGCTATAACAAGATTCACAGCACAGTCTAAGGGCAGGTCTTCACTGACGGTGGCAAATTCACTGCCATCAGTCTGAATTTTCTGATTGACTGCTCAGGTTGGTGTAGACCCACTTAGCCAATCAGGAAGTTTGAACCCGAAACACCACACTGTCAACTGAATAACACTGAGTTGAATGGAGGCCCCTCCCTTTGGCTCAACCCAGTGGACAAGCCAGAGGTTACACATATCAACTAAGGTACAAAAGTTATTTTAAGTAACTTGTGTATGGTGAGCAGAATCCTAAAGCTATTGAACAGAATTTTACCTCTGGGATTTAATCATTCAAATGAAGTGAATTGTGAAAACTTTCCTGTAGGTCAGTAACTCACCTGAATCTATAATAACTTGTTCTTTGTTCTACAGCTGTGGCTTACTCCAGTGGTTCCCAAACTTTTTGGCTGGAGGGCCACAGATGTCATTTTTACAACTCTGAAAGGCCACCAGTTTCCACTAGTAGCCCCTTCCCCCCACCTGCAGACATATGGAGGATGGTCAGCAGCTTCCATGGCCTTGGATTCAGCAGGGGAGGCATACACATTCTATGAATTTCACCTGGGTCCCTTCTGCAGCTGCAGGGATGGGAGATCAGTGCTCCTCCTTCTGGCTCAAACCACGACCTTAGCACCTAGGAAGCCAGGCAGGGCACTTTGCTTTCTGCTGGAACCAGAGGAGGGGAGCTTTGGTCTCCCTTCCTTCTGGCTCCAGCAGGGACTCCATCACCTATGTCCTAGGTGGAGTGCTTTGCCATGGCCCTACTAGAGCCACGGGAAGGTGAATACTGAGCTCCCATCCTCTTGTCTTCAGTAAGGACTTAACTATATAAATTCTGGGGCACTAGTCTTTTAGACCCATGGAAACACACTCTGCCTGGGTTCTTACACAGTGGTTGTCTTCTGCAGCCAGCAGAAGGGGAGCCAAGGGCCGCTCTGAAATCCTCCAAGGGCCACTTTTGGTCCCTGCGCCACAAGTTGGGAATCACTGGCTTAGTCTGTTCTCAGTTTCTGTTACCAGAATCTTTGTCACGTATTGAACATAGGGTACATGGAGGATTTTTGCAGGCAAGTAGAGACCTTGGATCCAAGCTTGTCACTGGGCACGCAGGTCAGCTTGTGTTGCTCCTGGCCACACTGGCAGCAGTCAATCAATCAGTCAAATCATAGGGCTGGAAGGGACCTCATGAGATCATCGAGTCCAACCCCCTGGGAATTGAACCCAGGACCTTCTGCATGTTAAGCAGAGGTGATTTACAGTAAGCTAGAATAATGTGCATGAATATAGATCACACCCTGGAATGAACCTGTGTGTGCTTGCCTGATCTTTGCTTTGATTAGGCTTCTTGTACTAGTGGGATGGTGCAAGAAAACTTTGTTTTGCTAACACGCACCCTTGCCTTCCCACTAAATGAGTTAGCTTGGTTGAGGGCATGTCTATACACATTGTTGCAAATTTGCCACTGTCACTGCGCTTGTGCAGATTCAATTGAGTGGGCTGTCAGGACCTTCTCAATTGGTTTACAGCTGAATGGTATGACTCCAGCCCCATAACTAGAGAACAAACAGTGTGTAGGGGGAGGTAAGTGGGAGTTAGTAAGGTGGCAGGAGATATGCAAGGTATTTTACATACCTTGCGTACCTGTTGTCAACTGCTGCCAAAAAGTGCTATGAGTGTAGACTAGGACAGTGGTTCCCAACATTTTCTCTGCCATGGCACACCTTGCTACCTATAATTAATTTGAGGCACTCCACCATATAGTTTCCAAACAAACTTATGAATATTCATGAGCCAATGAGCCAATCCAGAGCTCTTTGAGTAGGTTTTCAAACAATTTTGTGGCACACCTGCTCAGACCTGACGGCACACCTGTGTGCCATGACACACTGGTTGGGAACCACTGGACTAGGGCTTAGTTGGGAGCTGCTGTGTGTCATTGCTTTTCTTCCACTGCTGCAACTGGTTAAGTATTCGGACCTACCCATGCACATTGGTCATTTCTAAACTGGATTTTGGTCTGTGTGTGTGTGGAAGCAAAGAACTTTGTTGGGTTGTCCCACGGCTTCATTAAAAACAATAATACTAGCACTTCACATTTTCAAAATGTGGTATAAATGTAAGACACATTTTAATAATTAGCTTCATTTCTTGCCCTTTGCTCACTGAATTTTTATTCCACATAGGAATCGGTGTGATTTTTAGTAACCCTGGATATTTTTGCAGGTGGTTGCTCTGCTAATTTTTGGCAGGCTTTCAGCTTCTGTGGTGATAAATCCCTTAGTAGATTAGATAAAATAGATCCAGGCTATTTTATTGAGATGTACTTGTATTAGTCAGATGTTGCTCATGGAGCCTTTTCAATCTAAGTAGGAAAAAGGGAGCAGCTCCAGCATCAGCAGAAGAAGAAAGGACTCAAGACACAAAGTGGAAATCCCTAGTGGTTACCAAGGAAAATGAAAAAATTGCACAATATATGTGATTCACCTGATGCATTTGGTCTGGTAGAGTACAAGACTGGCAAACACAGCATGATTTCTGCAAATAGTGAGAAAGAACTACAAAATTATAGCAAATATTCTGTTACTTCTAACTGAATCAGATTTTCCCTGACCTCTGAATGGGAAAGACATAGGAAGGGTGCAAACAATCTTCTTTCACATTGCATATCCTGTCCAAGGGCCAATGACAATCACAGTCCCTGAGCAGAGACCCCAGACTTTCTCTGTGCTGGTCTGTGGGGCTGGGCATACACTGTTGTGCATGGGGTGGGGGAGAAGCAGAGTACAACAGCTCCAAGTGTAGTGCAGTTTGCATACTCCTTCCATCAGTCGGGGTTTTCCCCAAGGTCCAATTAGGGTGCTCCATTACGATTTGTACCTATCACTTGTAATCTTGCAAAGAAGGATTGGGAGAAGTATCACGAGAGACAAAGCGCATGCACAAAATTGCTGCACTGTCTTGGGATAAATAAGCAGGCCCTGAAGTGTTTGTGGGTTTGGGTTTTAACTCTTTGGGAGGTGCTCAGCTGCTTAATGATTAGAAGAGCTACATGAAAATTGGGGTTTTTGCTTTGTGCAATAATCTTCAATTTAAAGTAATATCCTGCTGTGAAATGGAATGAAAATAAAAAAGTAAAAAAAAAATTCAATGTTTCCTACAAACCAAAAAAATTAAAAAAAATCGTCAGCTAAAATGTTTGATTTAGAGCAAATAGAAATTTCATTCTTAATTTTAGTTTAAAAAGTATTACACTCTATACAACTTTTAAATGAACAAATCATTTCAAAATAGAGAATCAAAACATTCCATGCTGGAAAGGAGTGTTTTAATTCTGCCCCCTCCCAGCCCTTTTAAATAAGAGTTTGTTGCTATCAACACATTTCCACAAAAAATTGCACATTTTCTGTATTAGCGTAAGGGAGTAGGAGATACCAAGTAATAAACCTGAGGGAAAGAATTAGTCTGTCCTATGTCATGGTTGCTCAGAAATAGACAAGAGATGCAGTACATAGTACAGTACCTGCAATCCAAAAAAATGCATATGATGAACAAGTGTACATAGGACCAATCTTGTTCCCATTGAAATCAATGATAGAACTCTCAATGAGTTCAAGTGTGGCAGGATTAGGCACAGTGTCTTTTATTTAAAGTGAAATATATAATAATGCCTAATTCAGATGTAGTGCTTTTCATCAACATATCTCCAAAGTACTTTACAAGTATCATTAGCCTGACACCTGAGGAACAGGAAGGTGAAAGTCCCCCTGTAGCACAGCTGTATCTCCTGAGTCCCAGTTCAGTGCACCATCTACTAGTTAAAGAATGCTAATATGTAACTGTGAGGGAAACATCATTTTCTATTGTGAATATAGACCTATTATATAATACATATAATATATACATATGGAGCACCACATTACCAGCCAAGTTTCATTTGCAGGATCATTCTCAAGAATCATTGGATGATTTACTTTACTTTTATTCATAAAATATTTGATCATGCTTCTTAAGGATGTGAGATTTGTGAAGATGGCTTTTTAGGTAAAGAATAATTCAGGCTGGAACCAATATTAAGCATTTTTTTATTGTGCAGTCTTTACAATACATGCAAAGTAAAAAAAGCCATCAGTTAAATCTATAAGTATATAATAGCAATATAAATGTCTTGTATCAGCTATATATTTGGTTTAGGAACTAATAAGTCTAAGTGAACAGACATCTTTCAGGATACAAAGGTTACATGATAAACCAAGGAGGCCTTTTTAAAATCATTTTTCCTCATATAAAGATAAAATGTTTCTTATTTGCAATTTTGCTTTTTTTTAATACTGCAAACTCTCTGTAATAGTACACTCTCAGTTATGTACACTGTAAAAACATAAATCTATACCCATACCAGTGTCTGTTTTAAATGCAAAACAAAAGTAGCTAATTTGTCTGTAATTTATGTGCCTATAAGAAAAGAGAGAGAGAAGAAGAAGCATCCTTTAAACAAAATTTAAATGCATTTATGGCAGAAATAGAATAGAAGGCACCCCTGACATACAAAGCAATATGCAGAATCTCAGCATTAGGCATAAAGCTTTGACTGTACAAGGCAACTTTACACACAGTTTAGGTTTTTTAATGGTTCAAATGCTTCATGAAAACCTTGTGAGGATTTCCTCTGTACACAGTAACATTGTTGTGAGGTCAGAAGCTCCCATGGGTCACAGCATAACAACATGTTGCAAATGCATTATTTTGAAGGGCTTATGCACTGCAACATTTGACAGTTTCACACAATACGCTCTATTAAGACTTCCTGATGGCTGCAGCTCAGCTAAAAAAGTGGAACACAATGTGGAGCTTCTAAACCATCTCTTGTGATGGATTAGTTTGGATTCAGCAAAGCGTGAATTCTCCTGAAACTAATCTGTGAGCTAACAGTGTACTGACCCTGGCTGACAGGGAGTTTTTTTAAAGCAGGCTTCTGTCAGTGACAACTCATAGTTGGCACGACCTGGCATGAGTCTGGCACACCTGGATCACTTATTTTTTAACCCACAGTCATCTCAGACACAGTTGCCATATTTATTAGTGTCATAAACACCTAGACACTAGTTGAGTCGCATCACAAGTTACTGCCTGAAAAACATTTTAATAACAATTTTTAGCTTTGATCTTCAGTTTGCTTCTGTAATTATAATGAAGGGTTGACAGACAGTTGGCAGCACATTTTCGGGAGAGATACTATGACACCAAAAGGCATTGACAGTAGTTTTTCATGGACATTCAGCATTTGGACATGGAAAGTTTTATGTGTCAAAGTCTCTGACCTGATAAGGCATTCGATTTTCAGAACATATATTAATTAAGTAATTTGTTTTTATCTGTCTTTTCATAATAGACCATATCAGAACATTAAAGTAAATGGCTGTAGTCAACTGACAATACAGTTGAAAAAAGAACATTCTTTTAAAATCTGCCAATTTGTCAGGTTCATTCTGCTGCAATAGCTTTATACTATTTGCCCACAATAAAATGAATGGCATTAAGTGTTAAAAAGCATTTTTCAGTTCTTTATTATATCATTGTGAATGTATCTTGCAAGTAATAAATGGAAGGATAAAAAACCCTCAACAAAATCACATCAATCTGTTTATCAAATGGTCATCAAAATGATATGCAGCTGGAATGGCAGAGTAGCAATTCAAGATCAGTTTGAAAGATGCAAAGTGAAAAAAAATCCAGTAGGGATAAATATCAGTAATGAAAATTGAACAAAGGATTCTTTGTTTTGGGCCAGTATATTCACCAGCAATTACTGCAGATTAATATAGGAGCCTTGAAATTGGCAACCAAAAAAATAACCCCCCAAGACCCAAAACTCTCTGGACAGAGAGCTGTCCTTGAAACATCAGTTATATTTCTTTTCGTACTGTTGCCCGGATGGTGCTGAACATTTTGCCGACAGCCTCAAATAGCGGGTCACAGAATGTGTGGATACAGATAGAATAGACACGGCTGATACACTGGATCTCAATCAAGTAGCTCCTTATGCATGGCACCACTGCCCAGATGTGCAGGAATGACAGAATGGCAAAGTAAATACCCCAGATGAGAGCCATAGGAATGCCAAAGATTGCTGAGAGTAAGCGATAAAACCAGTATTTTGTCACAGTGAAGGTCGTGAAGCTGGCCTTCCAAATCCCATCAAAACTATGTGTTCCTTCCGGTTCAGCAATAACATCTTCAAAATCAATCTGCAGGCAAAGAGGACACAAAAGGAAGTTAGACAAATATGCACAACTAGATGTGCAGATTCCAATTACTTGCTATGGACTCAATTCAGCAAAGCACTTAAGCACATGCTAAACTTTGAGCATGCAATTCGCATTGACTTAGAGCAGTGATTCCCAACATTTTTGGCTTTTGCAACCATGTCTCCACTAGCAAACACCCCGGCTGCACCCACTGCAGCCAGATGCCTGCCTCCCTCCTCTCTGGTCTCCCATCCCTTGTTGCAGCAGGGAAACCACACACATCCTGTAGCCCTGTGCCTTCCACCTGGGTTCCTAGGCAGTGGCTCTCTTCTGCAGCCATGGGGGTGGGACATCAGTGCTTCCAGAGCCATCTTAGAGAGTGGGAGAGAGCCAGGGCCAATCAGCTTATTGGGGCCCTCAGGCACCCCCAGCGCTTGGGAGGGTGGGATGGGCAGGCCCATTGGCCAGGCTCCACGCTCTTGCCCCACCGCTGGGCCAGCTGCTCTGCCCCGTGGGTGGGGTGGTCTGGCCCAGAGGCCAGCTCTGTACCCCTGCCCCACCCCTTGCCTTCAGCTTGCTGCCAAATACAGTGGAGCAGGGGGAGCAGTGACCAAGGGGCTCAGGGCAGTCACCCTACTTGCCCCCCAGGACAAGCCTAAATACTTCCCTCCATCTGGCTCTAGCAGGGACCCCCAGGACATAGAGACCCAGGCAGGACGCTTTGTTTTTTGCTGGAACTGGAGGAGGGGAGCACTGACTTCTCTTCCTTCTGGCTCCTGCACAGACTCTGGAGCCTACGGCCCTCCATGAAGCACTTGGCCATGCTCCCTGCTACAGCCAGGGGGAGGGGAGCACTGATCTCCCATTCCCTTGGTTGCAATAAGAAGCCTGAACCAGTGTTTTATCCCTATGGAAACACACTCTGCCTGGGTTCTTACTTAGGCAGCAGCTCCCTTCCGCAGCTGGCACGAGGGCATGCCCAGGCCACTTTGAAAGTACCCGAGGGCCACTTTTGGCCCCCAGCCACAGGTTGGGAATCACTGACTTAGAGACTTAAGCACATGCTGGCATTAAGCATGTACTTAAGATTGTGCAGAAGAAGGGAAGTGTTATGCGTCTGTCATGTCATTAAAGTTAAACACATGCTTAAGTAATTTGCAGAATCAAGACCTTCATCTTTGAATTGCATGGAACAGTCTTGTAGGCTGTGTGGAGTATTTGTGTAAATTAGACTAAAATCTAAAATGAGTCTCTGCTAGCTGAAGTTACAGGATCTGTTCATGTAGCTGGAACATGGAGGAAGCTCATATTCCTGGTCTGGACCTTCCTCTGGACACAGGGTCATGGATCTTAAGGAAAGGAGCAAAAAGAACAAATGGGGACAGCATTGCTACATCTCTCAGGAGATTTGCACTGTAGGGTAATGCTTCTGTTGTCTGAGATCCTATCCTTGCAGGACAGAAGAAGATACAATGGACAAAGTATGTGCTTTCCACTTACAACAGTGAAACTTCACAGACAACTGGACTTACTTCTAATTTACATGAGAAAGGGATGTGAGATCAAGATTAGGTTCCATATATGTAAATATGAAATGCTCTGGAAGAGAAAACTAATATAAAAAGAAGAGCAGAAGTTCGGCATTTCAAAATCACAATATGCAATACAGTAGAATGAATGATCTTATAAACAGTAGTGCAGAGTTCCATGAAAAGCCTTTCATTTTGCAAAAGCAGTTACAATATTTACATAATTTTCAACTTAATCACACTGGACAGTGAATTTCCATCCTGTTTCTTGAGGCCCTTCTTACTAGTGAAACAAATTATTGTTGCATTTATGAAAATGACCAAGTATTGATGTTAAAGAGTTATGACATATTTATGTTTTGTGTAATTCTAATGAAAAATACACTTTTGAAACTGGGGCCATTTGGTTGTTAAAGAGTAAAATAATTTTCTTAGAATGAGAACTTGAATATGATGCATGGAAATGTCTAAATGTTTGTAACAAAATTAGTTGCTTTCTTGAAGCACTGTAAATGTGGTAGTATGCAGATATGTGAAACGGCCTATTTCAAGTCATTTCCTTAGACAGTGGTAGACAGCACATTAGGAAAATTTATTTTAATTTAATAGAGTGAGGTTAAAAACCTAATAAAAGCCTGTCAAATAAGAGTGCATCTTTCCCACATTCACTTCCTCATGAGATCATCTAGGCCAACCCCCTGCTAAAAGCAGGACTACTCTCACTAAATCATCTTAGCCAAGGTTTTGTCTAACCAGGCCTTAAACGTTTCCAAAGATGAAGATTCCACCATCTCCCTAGGTAACCTATTTCCATGCTTCACCACCTTCCTAGTAAGAAAAGTTTTTCCTAATATTCAACCTCGACCACCCCAGCTGTAGCTTAAAACCATTGCTCCTTGTTCTGTCCTCTGTTGCTGAGAATGGCCTGACTCCCTCCTCTTTGGAGCACCCCTTCAAGTAGTTGAAGGCTGCTATCAAAAGCCCCCTCAGTCCTCTCTTCTGTAGACTAAATAAGCCTAGTTCCTTCAGTCTCCCCACCTATGTCATGTGCCTCAACTCCCTAATCATTTTTGTTGCACTCTGCTGGACTCCTCCTAATTTCAAAAGGGATAGCCGTGTTAGTCTAGTTCAGTAAAAAAACAACAAGGAGTTGTGTGGCACTTTAAGATTAACAGTGCCACACAACTCCTTGTTGTTTTTTTTCCTTCTAATTTGCCAACATCCTTTCTGTAGTGGGATGTCCAAAACTGGACAGAGTATTCCAGATGTGGCCTCACCAGCGTCGAATAGAGGGGAGCAATCACATCCCTTGATTTGCTGGCAATGCTCCTACTGATGCAGCACAATATGCCATTGGCCTTTTTGGCAACAAGGGCACACTGCTGATTCACATCCAGCTTCCTGTCCACCATAACCCCCAGGTCCCTTTCTACAGAGCTGCCACTTAGCCAATCGGTCCCCAGCCTGCAACAGTACATGGGATTTTTCCATCCTAAGTGCAAGACTTTGCACTTGTCATGTGAGGGCTTATCCTGCAAGGGTGTTGATTGCCTTCAATTCCTATTGTAATGAACAGACTCATGGTTCATGTTCTGCATCTTGAATGACTGGACCCTTCAATTCCAGTCACTACATTGTGACATATATGCTACAATGAAACCAAGGTCCAATGATTTCTACTGGTTTGTTTGAATCAGGGCGTCATTTTCACATCCCATAGTGACACAGCAATTTAATTGTTTATAACAGAGGTCTCAAACTCAAATCACTAAGATGGCTGCATGAGAACTAGCAGAGGGCCGCATGAGGATTAGTATGTTAGCCCAAGGGCTGCACCACAGAAACCTTTCAATACTATGATACTGCAAATATCGGTAATGATTGTGTCATTGCAGGCCGCAGGAAATAGCTTTAGGGGCTGCATGTGGCCCGTGGGCTGTGTGTTTGAGACCCTTGGTTTATAAAATATCGGGAGCTCAGTGTAAATAGAAAAACAAGTCTTAGATATAAATTATTTTATAAGTTATATTTGAGGTGTCCAGAATCTAGACACATTTTAAATAAAAACATTTCCCCAATAACGTGAAGCACACACATCACCATCCCATAATAACCAAGCAAACTTCTTGGAAGGTGAAGAATGTCAGTTGATAGATTATATATCAGGTGAGTCCAGGACCTGTAGTTTGTGGAGGACCTGGCTAATGAGATACGTCTTACATAGGTTCTAAAAGTGGCCAGGATCCAGCTCATTTCTGGCAGGAGCGAATTCTAGAAATGAGGACCATCTGCTGTGATCATTCAGCTTAATGACCCATTCACTCTTGCTAGGCAGGCAAAGCATTTCTGTTAAATGTAGGCATTGTGATGGGAAATAGACAGATGGCCTTTGTGATAAATGGACTCTGGAACTTTTAGGGCTTTACAGATAGTAACCAGCACCTTACATTTCGCCCAGCAGTGAACTGGCAGATAGGATGCAATATGCTCTCGCTAGTCTGCTCTGCTTGGAAGATGGGAAACTGTATTTTGTGCTAGTAGAAACTTCTAGGGTAGTGCTTTTCAAACTTTTTTCTCAGGAGCCAGTTGAAAAAAAATCATTTAAGCCTGCAACCCAACAGCTACATCTTTCAGCAGTGCATTTCTATCTTTTGGCAACAGCAGCAGGGGGCTCTGTGATCCAGTACTTGAGGGTTTGCAACCCAGTACTGGGTCCAGACCCCTAGTTTGAAAACCAATATTCTAGGGAGCTTTTTGACTATCCCTTGAATGCATTAGAATGGTCCAGCTTTAAAATGGTAAAGGTATGAACAGTTACAGTGAGGTTGGCATCTGAAGGAGAAGATGAAGTGCCTCAGTCAGCTGCTGATGGCAGTGATTTTTCTGACCACCTCAGAATCTGGAAACAGAGGGTCCCTGAGATAGCAAAAGCATTGTGACAATAGGTATGTTGACGCCTTCAACTGAGATAGCAACCACAGTCCATGCAAATTCTACAAAATGTTTCCCTCTCCCACAAACATCACATTTATCCTACCCAAAGGGAGCCTGAGAGACCTCTCTGGCTTTCATTCAGCTATCTGTCTCTCCATCAAATTTTAAAGGACTGATCCATCACCTACTGAGGCCAACAGGAGGAGCTTGATCAGAATCTAGGAGAATCATTTTTCTGACCTATCTGGGCCTCATAAAAAGGCAACATGATACTGAACGTAACTGCCCCTTACTCCCAAGGACCTAAGATGTCATGCAGTCTTATAAGTTAAAGACATGCACTCTCGGCTGAATTTTCTAATACCTCCCTTACTGCCGTTATTGAATTTTAACAGTCAGTGTGTGGGGAAGGCAGTTCTTTACATGTGTGCTGTCAAACCAAATATAAATAGCTGTTAATGTGGTGTGATAACTAATGTGTCATATTTATATCTGCATCAGGGTATTCATCTCTCATTTTGGAACTATCAGGGGGATTCAGTTTGAGTTAATCATTAGGAAAATCTTTTCCTTATAGTCCCTTGGCTCTTGCTTTCATGGGCTGCCCCTTTATGGGTAAGAGACATTGTCAGGTTATATTAATATTTAGAAGAAATATCCTTCAGTGCATATTTCATAGTCCTGACTATTACACAGGGCTGGTCCACCCATAGAGGTGACTTAGGCGATCACCTAGGGTGCTGGCCTGTAGGGGAGCACCAAGGGCTGGGCTGGGGCTGCAGCTGCGGCCAGCAAGCCTTCCACTGTGCTCTGCTGGCATCGGGCCGTGGTGGTGGTGGGGGGTAGAACTGGTCTCAGCTGGGGAAGCAACGCCTGCACCGGCATTGGGCCAGGGGCAGGGGGCCAGCTGTGGCCAGAGGAGCAAAGCTGTTGCCGTGATTCAGCCTGGCAGTCCATGAGGTGCCCACCTGCCACCTGGCTAGGCTTGGGGAGGGCAGCACAGGGGGGGCCATGATCTGACCTGGCTCAGGCCATGGGTGTGGGGGCACCAAAAATCTCAGGTGCCTAGGGCACCAAAATACCTTGGGCCAGCCCTATTAGAGCTGACCTATGCAAAAACTCACCTGAAGAAAGAGATAAAGGATGCATATTTTACAGGTCTATGTTGAAATGCCAAAATATCCAGGAAGCTTACTTGTCATAACATTTCCATTAGAAGATTAACAGAAAAAGGCTGAGACATAATAGTTCAGCCCCATGTCACACAAGCTAAACATGTGTTTGATATAACCCACGACACAGGATATTTAGTGTGGCCAACATAACCAAACAGAGTAAGTCAACAGGAAAAACGAACATCACACTAGTATTCCACTACAAGAAATTAAAACAATTATATAAATTTGGGGAAAGAACAATACACTCACAGGAACTGATCCAATGAGATGGCTGCCAAGAGTATGGATTTACTGGATCAGGCTCAATATGCTACACTATGTGTAACAGCAGCAATAATTCTTTCATGCACTTTCTAAGGCTCAGCATATTTGTTAACTACACTATTCCAGTGGCATCCTAGTCTACCAAATGGTTACAGGGGCTGATATTTTTAATACCTTGTGGGATAGGGACTATAATCATTCTTTTCACGTCTGTATTATCTGTAAAGATGACAAACCATTTACATGCTTCTAATGGATACAGAGTTAAAATTGTCTTCTTCACCTCTGTATTTCTACGGAGGCCACCTCTTATTGCAATATTGTGAATGTTTTTTGTCTTAAAAGGGTGTAGCTGTGATTTTTGAGACTGGATGTAAATCCTTGTCAGCTAATGAATTCTCCTCTCAGCTCCAGACACAAGCTACACACTCACTGTAGTGTCATTAGTAATCATTTCATTGCTGTGGTGGGATCTGGTTTCATTAACAAAAAGAAAATTCCAAAACAATGCTGCCTAATCCTCAGACCTGCAGTTGTTCTCCACACAGATAATGAAATCCTGTCCCCATTGAAATCAATGTAAGTTTTGACACTCACTTGAACAGAGCTAGCATTTCACCCAGAAATACCAACTGCTTAACTAAACTGGTTTCTAAATCAATCTGTTTAAGTGGATACAGTTTCCTGGCCTGGTGTAGTTTAAGAATGGACAATACAGTTTTAGCTTAATTTGGTGTGTTCCTAAACCTAAAACCTTTCCCCTGTCCTGGCTCCTTCTAGGCTTCCACTCCCAGCCTATTACTTCTCCCTTGTTCTTACAAACAGCAAACTATAAAGACTTCTTTAGTCATCAGCCACTTCCTCTAATAGCCCCAAAGTGACATTTGGTATGTCGTTAAAAGAATTATTTCACCAAATGAAAACAAATTTTCTAACCAACACAACAGCATATAGTAGTGGTTTTCAAACTTTTCTTTCTCAGGACCCCGTTGAAAAAACATCATTTATGCCCATGACCCAACAATTACATCTCTTGAGAAGTACATTCCAGTCTTTCAGTGGTGGCAGCAGAGGGTACTGCAACCTATTGCTTGAGGGTCTGTGACCCAGTACTGGATCTTGAACCTAAGTTTGAAAACCAGTGGCATATAGGGTGAAATCCATGGCAAACCTCCTAGGCTATGTCTATGTTAGGAAAAGTTAGTCTGAACTTGTTAGTTCAAGCTAGTAAGTTCAAGGTTTGTTTGAACTACCCTTGAACTTATTAGTTCGAATTAGCAACTTGGACTAGTTTGAATTAACATTAGTTTGAACTAGTCCACTTTTTTAGTTCGAACTAACTGCCCTTAGTTTAAACTTATTAAGTTTGAACTAAGGGTTAGTACTAATCTTCACTGTACTTAGTTCGAACTAATGCTTGAACTAAGCGCTTAGTTCAAACTAACTGGTGATAGTTACTAATTCGATCTAAGTGTTCATTAGCTCAGACTAAGAAATTCCTTAGTTCAGACTAATGAAAGCCTGATGTAGACAGGTAAAAAGTTAATTTGAATTAAGCCTCCTTACTTTGACCTAACTTGCCAGTGTAGACATAGCCCTACTGACTTCAGGAAGCCCAGGATTTCATCCATGGAATCAATCCTCCATAAAAAAACAAGGAGTCGTGTGGCACTTTAAGACTAACAGATTTATTTTTAAAAATATAGTTAAAATATATTTAAATATATTAAATAATATATTAAAATATATTTAAAAATAAATCTGTTAGTCAAAGTGTCACACGACTCCTTGGTTTTTTTTACTGGACTAGACTAACACAGCTAGCCCCCTTTGGAACTTGTAATCCTCCATAAGGAAAACATGTCATACATATACGTGCAAGGGAGATGCAACTTCTTTTTACTGATGATGTTCAGAGACAGAAATGTATAAGGAGTTTGTAAAATGTAACCTGATCTAATTTAAAACATAATATAATAAAAGGTCAGATGGGCAAATGTGCCTTCTTTATATAGTTATATACATTTTAAATAGCGTATAGTTTTGTAGCTCTTATACATATATTTTCATTTTATCTCATACTAGAAAGTAATTCCCTGTGAAATCGATATATAAAACTAGGTGTTTTTCTCCTGTCAAGTTCTAGAGTCACCCAAGTTCAATATCATCAATGAGCAACCACAGAAAGTGAAAATTTTTGTAACAGTAATGAATGAAATATGTTTCTGGCTTGCAATCTTGTGAGTGACATCAAAGAAATAAATATACTCCAGTTCAATGCTTCTCAACCTTTTGCAGGTCATGATGCATTTGGTAGACATGGTGACCCTGCAGGACAAGCAAGCCGCCCCTGCCCCCCTCCCAGGTTAGGCCAAATCATAGTTATCTCCCCACTTACCATTGTGTGGCAGCACAATAATGTGTTGTACCACAGTGGCTGAGAGCCACTGCTCCAATTTATTTGTATTTCCATTTGGCTTTGTTAGAACAGAATGATTGATACTTTAAAGGTTTTTGTAAACAATGCTGAATACTTTTATGCAGCACATTGGTTCATAAAATAATTCTATGAATTTGCCAGTACAAGTTAATTGAAACCTAGCAACATATGTTAAGAAAAGTAACCTTTGCTTGATGTGTTGTGACATTGTTTGGCTAATATAGGCTATGTCTACATTACAGGGCTCAGTAAAGTCAACTTAATAAGGTTGACTTAAAGTCAACTTTATTAAGTCGACTTAGAGAGTCCCATTTGTTTAAGTTGACTTTATAAATTCGACTTAAGGCAGGGGACCCATGTAAAGTCGACTTGATTAAGTCAACTTAAACAAATGGGACTCTCTAAGTCGACTTAATAAAGTT